>OX638302.1:36609604-37209604 GCA_951812265.1 Taphrorychus bicolor
TGTTATTCAGAATAGTCAAGTGTAATTCAGAAACCGTCACTTGTAATTCAGAATAGTTAAGTGTCATTGAGAAAACATCAAGTGAAATTCAAAATCATCAAATGTTACTTGGAAATTTTGAATTATTATAATTCAGAATAGTCAAGTGTAATTAAGAAAACATCAGGGAACAATCAGATGTGTGACTTGCCTTCCAATACCAAATAGCTCTGAGCTTTGAATGATTTGAATGAAAAATACATGCCCAAAAACTGAAAGATTCCAAAAGTTCTACCGATCTGTGATATTTAGCAATATACGGAGCGTCGTATTTGTACAAAACAGCTTCCCATTTGGTCAGATTGGGTAGAGAAACTACTTTGTTGTAAAGAAACTACTCAGTTGAGATTATTTTATTCCGGATTGAAGCCAAAGCTGACATCACCTTAAAGAAGATACGAAAAGTTAGAAAAGAATAGAATTTTGAATGACTACCCTCTCTAAGTGAGAATAACCCTGATGAAGACTAAATAAACAGTCGAAACGTCGGCCATTTTCGAATAAAGAAGAGGTGCATTATTTGTCCTAATCCCGCTAACTTCACCAACTACTTAGAAAAGAATGTGATAAAATTTGGAAAAAGAGGCGGCCAGTTATTTAGAACAAAAATCATTTAGGCAACGTAAAACCAGTTCATAATGTCAACCACTGACCAAAGAATTCTGCTGAGAAAAAAATTACGAGAGGAGACAAACAAGGAAAACATACTGTGAGGATAGATGAAACATGTTAAATTACTAGAGGCATTTGACAATTACCATCAGCAAGTAGAGCTATATTAGTGGACAAAAGAAGGGTTTTCTTTACCAGGCTGTTCACAAATTAATAAATGCAGACACTTTTTCGGAAATGGAAAATGAACTGCAAGACCTGCGTTGGTGTGTGATAATGCTCCTTGTGACGAAATCTTGGAAAGTGATCAATGTTACAGAATATACCCTGTCACCTTTAGCACTTTACTCTCCACTGCTTCCATCCAATCGAGACTATTGCGCCAAAAATAGGGACTTTGTTAAAATAAATTTAAGACCCCTCGATCTTCCTGCTCCAGAGTGGGCAAGCAAATTTTTCCCTACTTTGTGTTAGGGAAACCCAACATAAGAAATTTAAAACGCATTTTAAATAGTAAACATCCTTAATAATCCCTTTGTGTCTATGTAGGCAAAACGGCAATAAGTTGTGCTGATTACCTTCATATTAAAAGAAAGCTCTACAATAGACCACAGCTCTATTACTCTACATAACGAGGTCGTCGGTATGGGCTTGCTGATTCTCCTGTTGGCTGTGCAGCGTCGCGATGGATTAATGGTATAGATCCCTCAAAATGATTAGTTGATGTCTGCATAAATGCATTTGTTCACCGGGATGAATGCGAGATTCAGTTAAGTTTTCGTAGAAAAAAAACATCGCTATCTCCGGGGCGGAAAATCGTATCGAAACGTAAGTGTTAGTAGGTCAGCGTGTTGGCTGAGAGTTCGGTGAAGTTATTGGAAGTTCGTTTGGGCTCAATTGCAGTTTCGTGTACTGGATTAAGTATGTTTCTCTTATCTGCGCAATATCGAGAATGTGCAGGTTAGTTCCTCGTAGGTTGCAAGAAATGAACGTGATTTCATAGAGATAGTGTTTCTCTCTCTCTGTGCATTCAAGTTAAGAGTAGTTATTGTCACACAATTGCACTATTTGATGTTCTGGACTACTGATAATTCAGGACAAGTAATCCAAGAAAGCTTTCTCACGTAAGTCGTGCATTTAAAGTGACTTTAAGTGCTTTAGTCAGACATTTACCCTCTTATCAAAGTCCATCAACTTCCAGCGATATATGCTTTATATCTGTTAGGAAACCAACCTTGGAGTGAATCCTTTTTGTCCAAGGCTGTACAATAATATTGTCACCACTTGTCAGGTTGTAAGCACATAATATGGTGTGTTATAAACTTTGGACAGGAACTAATAAATAATTACTTTAACAAAATAGCGTGAATAATATTCATTATTAACGCTGCGTCTTTGGTTTTTCATTATACACTCTATAGAATTACATAGAGATACCGCCATGTTGGAAATTACAAACAAAATAAATGAAGATTCCACGTAATAAGGCCCCCCTGACCGCCATAATGGGTTTGACGTCACTTTGACATTGATAATCAAAACGAAACGCGCGTCGACGACCGAGTTATCTAATTGATGACTATGTAGAAATTGTAAAAAATGCCATTAACAAAGTGTAGTATCCAACTTGCTTATAATAAGCATCATTACCTCAGGTGAGTTGCAACAAACGGGTTCAAACGACACCTTCGGTAATGAGGGCCTATATTGTATGCTTGTCGGATAATATACTATTAAAGAGGTGTTTCCGCTACTTAGAACACAAGATCACTGCAGCCACTTGTTGGTGGAGACTGTAGTAGAGCCGAAACAGTGATGAAGTAGGAATTAGGTGCCTTATTTTTTTCCAGCAGTAGTTATGAACGTTAATTAAACCAAAATATTCTTCAATACAATCTAAAGGGTTTTCAAGGCTTTGAAGCCGCGGTTCAATAAAATTTCTTCCTGACGTTTTGTCTACAGCTGCCGCAGACATTATCAAAGGCGATGAGGTAATGGGCAAAGTGAGTTCCCGTGCTTCCCGTCGTTGACTGGTTGGACTGTGGTGAGCTCCGTGGTATTTATGGCCGCGCTGCAGTGGAGGGACTAGGATAGAGGTAGTGGTGGCGCGGGGTTTCGGCGTACTTGAAGTAAGTCGTAGTCTTTCTCCTTCCTGTTGAAACTGTTGTCGTGTTTAAAGATCTCAGTGGCCTCTCTCATCTCTTAGTCTCGGATAGAAACGCTGCGATTGATATAAGATATCCTCCTCGTTGGCAGGGATGTTGTGATCTTCGGAGAGAGCGTACAATGC
Organism: Taphrorychus bicolor; assembly: GCA_951812265.1. NCBI lineage: Eukaryota > Metazoa > Arthropoda > Insecta > Coleoptera > Curculionidae > Taphrorychus > Taphrorychus bicolor. Next base: position 36,612,546 of record OX638302.1, read on the forward strand.
TACTAAGCCCGGGAGATCACTTCGCCCATTGCCCCATCGCCTTTGATAATGTTTGCCGCAGCTGTAGATAAAACGATAGGAAGAAATTCCGTTGAACCACGGCTTCACCGCCCGGAAAACACTTTAAATTGTATTTTAACTGGCCGTGAAAGCCTTCGCAGTCTTATATTATTTATTGCTCCTCATTCCACAGGTTCAACACTAGTTGCAATTCTTCGACTTCTGAGTTAATTTGATATTTTCTGAATTACTGTTGTTATTGTCTATACAAAATTTCATTTTAAGGTTTCCGAATTACACTTGGCTAATCTAACTTATACATATTGATTTCTGAATTACAGTTGACTAATCTTAATTAAACTTGATGATTATTGAATTATACTTGATTATTCAATTGCAATTGATAGTTTCTGACTTACAGCTGGCAAAGATATAGATATACATTGCACAGTAAAAGCATCAAACTTATTCTTACTCCGCTAAATCTCATATAAAACCCATCAAGCCTTGCCTCCCCCTGCAATTTTACACAGTCCCTGATTCTTTTTGCTCTTGATGCGATTCTGCAAGGTGAGTAGCAAGCCAGCAAGAACGTCGTGATTAGGCAACTTTTTGGCAAAAAGAAGCCTCTTTACGCTGTCGTCGTACGTAAGCAAGGCCACCATATTTTGCAGTAGAAAGCCTTGACAGTACTCTACCAGTTGAAAAGCATTGTAGACTTTGGCGTGGATATACATGGAAACCACGTTATCTAGAGCCACCATTGCTGCGCAACGAGACTCGCAGTATCGCAACAAGCCGTCCAATTGGAAAAAGTTGGCTGCTGCCATGAGTTCAAGGATATCCTCGGGAGATGGCTCAAGAGTTTGGCAGCCTCCTTGGTAAAGAAACTGCATGACAATCTGAAAAATATAGATACAACTGTTAAGGATTGATAGTATATCAACTATAAAGGTTTTCATTATGTAGGTTTCATTAAGTTAATGCAAAACTACTTTAAATAAACGGTAATTTCAGATTTCTGACCAAAATAAGTGAAACGACTCAAAATCCCTGCAAAATGTAAATTTGGTATTTTTGAGAAAGTCAGTTTAGGATTATTAGGATTATGCCCAATATCGGTGAAAAAATTACTCAAATAATGTAAAGACACATATTTGGAGCGTTTGGAGAAATCCAGATTAAGTATTTAGCCAAAATCGATTAAAAATTACTGTTAAAAAATTCCACTAACTCCAAATATGCATTTTTAGAAGCTTTGAGTAGGCTTCTAAAAATGCAAATAAGGAGTTCGCCGAAAAAAATAGGTTAGGATTAGGACCAATTAATCATTTAAACATTTCTGGAAGGATGGAAAATGTAAAAGTGTAGGCTTTAGAGAAACTGAAGTTACAATTAAGACTAAAACTTTGTCACAACACGTGGTCTAAAGCTTCGAATTTTGATATTTTTGCAGAAATTCGAATCTTCTAATTTGCTTTTTCTTTGGTAAAATTAATTTTTTTTTTGGAACAGAATATATAAAATTTCACTAAAAAATACCTCTAAAATATATTTTTTTTGTTTTTTGAAAATGTCGTTTTTTTGCTTTTTTATACGTGGAAAAATAATTAAAAATAACTCAAACCTCGTAATAATTCAGATTTGAAGTTGTTCAATTTGAAATTGAAAATTTAGAACATGATTCGATTTTAATCGATTTGAACCAATATCGATTAAAAAATAACTTAAAGAGTTTATCAATAAAAATTCAATTTTTTTTGAAAAATCAACTTAGAATTAGGGCTAAAATTGATTTAAAATAATCCTCATCTTCTCAATGTGCTGATTTTAATGTTTTCGGAGAAACTGAACTTTAAGTCAAAATAGAGGTTCAAAAAATCCAAAACAGCTAAATACATGAAAAATAGCTAATGGAATTAAATTGTCATTAATCAAATAAAGATGCTAGTAATGTTAATATTGATCAGACTTGGATTGGAGCAGTCAAAAGCAGGCTTTTCTTCAGATAATTCGAATTCAGAGACCTCGGATTCGATTATCGGGTAGATGGTATCTCTGGGGGATGCTGAGGCTTTGTCTCGCACATTACTTGGGGCAATGTGGGAGACACCAAAATGCACATTTTAAATTTTCCACTTGAAAAGGGCACTGTTTCCGCCCTATGGAAAGCTGCCTTGGTGGAGCCGCTCCACAAAGTTGATAGTCCAGAAAGTCTTAGTGATGTTAGACCAATCAGCATCTTGCCGGCGGCTTCAAAGATTCTTGGTGGTCAGATCTCAGCTGGTAGAGTACCTTAGTGTCAATAATATTATTCCTAAGTGTCAGTCTGGTTCTAGAGCTGGGCATAATTGCACAACAGCCCTTTTAGAGATTACAACTGATATTACAACGGGCCTTGATCGAGGACATGCCTGCCCCTCAGTCATGATTGACATGACAAGAGCATTTGGCAGCCTGGATCCACGTTTACTGTTGAAAAAATTGGAGCATAAATAATAGTGGCTGGTTTGGCAGTTATGTCCGAAAGAGGAGGCAGGCTGTCAAGCTCTTGATAGATCGGACGAGGCACCAGTCTAATAGATGACCAAGTGGTCACAATCGGCAACATTGCAGAATCCTGTGACACGTGGTTTATGTCAGTTTATGACAATTATTTCATGGATTTTTTTTCTAGTTTCCTGAATGTTTTAAGAGTTTTCCGCCAACTTTTTTGCTTTTAGCAATCGTTTCTGTGTTTTAATTTGTTTGTTAGCCATGGTGGGACAATGTTTTGTGTGTCAAACTTGGGATTATCAAAAAAAAATCTCGGAAATTATGTTTTCACCGGTAAGCCATTTGTGTTTTGTGGTTATGTTGTTACTCGGCTCTTGGCCGTTAGCTATTAGCGTCGTTTGTAGTTTAATTCTATTATTAACCTTTAATCTAAAAAACTCAATAAATGGGTATAGTAGGTATGTATCAAAAATCATTTAAATATAAAAATATTTGAATGTTTTGGTCTGCATAAAAATGCAGACGCATGCTGCGTAAAAATCGTATACTTGTTTCCTTGAAAAATAATACGCCTATGGGTGCTTATGTCATCTGGAGATGTGTCCTTGGAGATTCAAATTGCGCCATATTGTTTTTAGCATTTTCTGCTTCCCCTCTACCCGAACAACCCGCAAGCCTCCAAGTATGCGGTTTGTATATCATGCCAAGTAAACAAATGCCAATTTATGATTAACTCGCCGCATCTATTTATTTACTCCATTGTCAATGTTCCTTAAATATCTACTGTTCACAATCTTTGTTTCAGATCTCGGAAGTTTCGGAAAACATATTAAATTCGCAAGATATCATAATGTATGCGGATGATCTGCAAGTCTGTCTCCCCTCCTCTGCTAGTGACCTGCAACACTCAGTTTCTTTGATTAATCGAGATTTGAGTGCTGTCTGTATCTGGGCCAGTAACAACTCACTACTCAGAAATCCAAACAAGACTCAGGCCATTCAAAAACCGACATTGATACTTCAGTGCTAAATATTGTTTTTCAGGAGGTGTTTACTTTACATGTACTATCTCCATCTTCGACCAACTCAGCTTTTTATGAGACATCCTGTATAATAACATAATACAATTTGTTTTTCCAAAACTGGCCTAAGCAACTAAACACTGACAAAGCACTAGACAATTCATTTTTTCATATTCATGTCATTGTGAATGCCAATTTTCAAATCAACAGAAAAGATATAGATTTTGATAAATCTTATAGCTTGTATTACACCTTGAAAATTAGATGTAGTTTACCATCGCCTGCAGTAGTTTAAGAGAAATTCATTAATAAACTAAAAGTATCTGGTATGGGTATCATGTATGGGTATCATGCATGTTGTCTTCCTCACTAGTCTTGGAAATTTGACTTCGACGTTGTTTGCTAATGTTTTTCACATGAGGAAAAGCGAGATAAGTGGAAAAGAAATACACATTCCATGGCTCTAAGATGCTAAAAAATTTCTAAATGGAAAATACAGGGAATCCCAACAAATGCCGGCAATGATGTCAAATTTTCAGGGATAAATAAGAACTCTAAGATCTATCAAAATCTAGTAAGAAATACAGGGTGTCTTATTTTTAAATATTACATTATATGACGTCACACTTTGTGTGACGTCTTGCGTTCCTCGCATTTTTCAATGGCATTTCGGACATAATAATTTATGCTAAAGAAAGAGTCAGGCTTCTGTTGTAAATCGAACCTAGACCTTCCACTTTCCGGGCGGATGCTCTGACCACTGGTCCACGGAAATAGAATGTCTGCAGCAGAGAATCAGTACTTGGCCCTATCCGCTTTTAAATTGAAGTACAAGTTATTGTAAATGTAGTTGTCGAAATTTTAAATTACCAAATTTTTAGACATTACCAATTGCTACTAGCTGCGCTGGTTGTCACTCGTTATGCCCAGACCCTCAACGAATCTGATGAGTCTCTCGGGCGACACCGAAGAACATCTTACTCCTACTGTAAAACTATATTTACCGGTCTTACTATTTTCAAGAAAATACTGTAAAAAAGATTTTTATCAATTTTCATCAACGAACCTTTTAATCCAACTTTGAGTGCGTGTTCAGTAATTCAGCACGTGTTTCTGTTTAGTCATTTTTTTTTAACTTTTTTTCTCTATTTAACTTTGTGATTCTTCTAAGCCTCTCCCAAAAGCTCAATTTTGGCGCTTGAGTAACTAGTGAGTGCTGGCTTTGATTGAGCAACCACTAATTCCGGTTCCAGTAAAAGGTCTCAACAACTGCAGTTCCTCCCACAGAGACCGCAGTAATCAACCTTTTAAGGAATTCAGTTGAGACAGCGTCAACTTATTTAGGGCGGGTAGTTAAAGTTGTGTATACAGCTCTACACCCCCTTCAGGCCTTGTGCTGGGTACTTGCTTCGGTTAAAAAACCACTAACACTAGTTTCAGTGAAAGATTTCAACAGCTGCTGCGCTCAACCCATAGAAACCACAATAACCAACCTCTGAAAAAAACTCAGGTGAGAGAGTGCCAACGTACTTGGGTTGAACTTGCTTGTCGCATATTGGTTGGTAGCTAGAGTTACGTAGGCAGTCCATAGAAAGAAGCCATATAGTCTTTTACCAAAAGTCATATACACTTACATCAAGGAAATCCTAATAAAGTCACACTCACATTATTGAATCAGTTTGTCCTAGATGGTATAAGGCACATATTTTAAGTACTTTTGTGGGTTGCCTGAAGATAGCATAGGCATTAGTGAACTGATTATTGGATTACTGATAAAAGGCAGCTTTACCTGGTAAGAAACCGAGACATTTTTGAAATTGGGAGACCAGATGTAGTTAAAATTAAAATTGAAGGACAGCCCAACAGCGTCCCAGTCAGCAGCAAACTTCCACCTAAGACAGAAAAAACATTAAAGAACCAGTGACTAAGCCCAGCGTTATGTAGTAGCTATGGAGAAGACAGGAGAATCCTAACTTGTAAGAGACTCTAGAAGGTTGAATGCCCAGACCAAGAAGACTAATTACCCCTTGACCAACATTGGTGACTATACCGTGGCCCTAAGGGATAGAGAACTGGTTGCACTCCTCGATTTGGCACATTTTCAGATGTCATTATCCGAGGAGTCCCCGGAGAAACTGCCTTCATTACTCCAGATAAAACCGGAGAGTTTACAAGAGCCATGTTTGGTTTCATGTATTCTCTGGACCATATTCAAAAAGGATACTACAATCCAAAGTCTCGAGCGTTCCTGCAATGCTTGATCCAACTCTATGGAAAACTCATATGAGGAACCACTCCATACCAGTGATAGTGTATGGGACTAATTTTTAAGTAGAGTAATTTTTAATTTATTTTTTACTTAGTTGCTAGATGTAGCGTCCTCAAAAGTATACTCCAAAGGTTAACGGGAACAGGACCAAAAGAAAATTTCTACAAATTAAGCAGAAACTGCCGACGTTTCGACGTTTATTGACGTCTTTATCAAGGCTATTCTACGATTAGAGTGGAAATTGTGTCATAACTCATACTCAAAAGCCATCAGCACAAGCGAGGAAGAGCATGCGATGCGGAGTAAACAAGGCGACATAAAACTGATATGAGTGTTTATTAACGGACGTACTAGTCACCAAGAGACCACCAGTACGAATGGTCTCTTGGAGACCACCAGTACGAATGATCTCTTGATGACTAGAACGTCCGTTAATAAACACTCACATGTTCGATACCAAACTATGGCCCCATACGTGATTATCGGTCTTATTACCGTCACGTATAGCAACATAGTTTGTTGGAGTCCCATCCCCCATGATTTGCCGCACAGCGTTCTTGCACGTCCAAAGAGAGAGCTGTGGCCTCCTAACGGTACGAGTCACATGTGGAGTCCATGTGAGTGATTTGTCCAGAATGACTCCTACAAATTTTACTTTGTTGATATACGGAATTGTCGTCCCGAACACAGCTGGCGGTTTCAATAGACTTTACCAAAGCAACGTTAATTTCAATAAAAAAAAAAACATTTTTTTTCACACAACTTTGAAGCCAAGCCTCAGCCTCCCTAGCTTCTTTGCAGCGTATTGAAAGTCTAATAGATTTTTACCCTAGCGTCAGAAAAGAGTTGCGCGCGTTAAAACAAACAAGCGTTAATGATGGCCTAAAGGCCAAAACCTCAACTTTTTTTTTATCTTGTACAAAGTATACAAGCCCTTTCCTTCTCCGCCAACCCTTATTTTGCCTAATTTCCTAATTGTAACTTTTTTTTGTAATAGATAGACGCAGTTTCCGGTCATGAGATACTTTGAAAATTTTATATGAGAAAACAGGGTTAAAAATTACTTCACAATAATTAGTCTTAATTTATCTTACCACCCACAACGACAAATTCTCTTTGACAGATAATGTAAATTGCCTGGGAACAAATTTATCTGCTTGGGGCTCGTCAAAGCTACAGAAAAGTATTTCCTGAGTTGACTTGACTTTGTCCCGGTTTGTATACATTTAGGTAGAAATGTAATCCCTCATTGCCTAAAGGATTGACGATAATGTTTCTCAGGAGAAGCAACAAAATATTTTCAAATACAACTCGTCTAAACATTGTTAATTTTAGCTTAATTATTTTTCTGGAAAAGTCATGGTAATATTACAGCAAATTTAATAAAATTTCATAAAGCCAATTATTCAGGGAATTCAAATATGGAGCTAATTTAGATCGAGAAATTTGTTTTCTTCCAGGCTCCTCGTCGATATATTATTGTTGTTGTTGCCATATTATCCTCCAAGTTGTAAGCTCCTTACATTATAAGTTTTAAGTCGAATAAACTTCCGTAAAGTTTCATGTAGTTCTGTTTATTTATTTATAATAATAAGGGGAGCGGAATTGAGAACTTTAGAAAGTAGGAGGGTAGTTACATATAAGCTCAAAATAAAAAGGTGTGGGCATTAGAAAAGGACAATTTCTTTCTTGTTTACTTCGCTTTTCGTGTCGTCTCCTTCATAGTACAAGCATTTAATGATACGTATGCTCGAGAGTAACGTACAAGCCCACGAGCCAAGTGAGTGGCACAAGTTGCCCGAGAGAATATCGCTCATTAGATGCGAGTTGAATACTATACTTTATCCACGACCAAGATTCCTGGTTTTCTCAAATTTGATAGGTTATAGGTGACACAAAGATAACTTTTTTTTCTTTTAACACTTTAAACACTGTAACCGTGTTACTTTGGAGATTTTATATTTTGACGTCCTATGCAATTTCCAAATATATCTCGGGCGCCACCCCCTATAGGTTTTAAGTGGTAGAGGGGACACAAATGCCTTTCGGGTATGCTTTTAGACAGTGGAGAAATAATGTTCAGAACTCGGGGTTCCGCTATTGAGTTTAGAGCCCAAAAGAATGATGCAACTAGTAGTACGTAATAATTACCAATTTAATAAACATCCCCAAATACAGTGAGTACGGTAATATGAAACTAAACTTTTAAAACAGCGAAGTAATTTATAGATCCACTACTGGCGGTTCATGTAACGAAATTTACGGGCACATCTACGGTTTATCGAGAGGTTCAGATTTGGGGTTCAGTAAAATATGAGATGATATTTAGCAGTCGGTAAGTGTTATGTGAGGTTAATGTTCGTATAAAAATGGGGCTCGATAATCACCAGGGCTTGAAAGACTATAGGAAGAGGTCCAGTAAACACCTATACCAAAGAATAGAAGGGGCCCAGTAAGCACCAGGGCATAGAAACTAAAAGGGGCTCAGTAAACACCAAAGCCAGAAAGAGAAAAGGGGCCCAGTAAACACCAAAGCCAGAAAGAGAAAAAGAGGCCTAGTAAACACCAAAGCCAGAAAGAGAAAAGGGGCCCAGTAAACACAAAGCCAGAAAGAGAAAAAGGGGCCCAGTAAACACCAAAGCCAGAAAGAGAAAAGGGGCTCAGTAAACACCAAAGCCAATATAAAAGGGGCCCAAATTTCGTTACAACACCATTTTAAAACCACGAATGGTTTCGCTAATCGACGACGGGACATTTGAGGCGTCAGATGGATAACGGTCTAATCGCCCGTGCATGTTCATTTCGATGCTGCGAGGGTTGACGTTAAGTTACTTCATTTTATGGCATATTTTAAGCATTTTTCAGTAAAAAGTACATTTTTTAGTGAAAAAAAGACACTGTAACCTACATTTGTTTCAATACATCCTAATAAAAGAATAATTATTGGAATGAACCAGTGGTAACTACCGATTTCATGTTTAGGGCAGTTTACTATTTGAGTTGCCAGTTACCTACGACATGTTTCATTTCCATGACAACTCATTATTCACAAGTGAATAAAAATTTGCAACGCCGAGCGCCGACCGCGACCCCGCGAAACCATCTAGACTAAACGAGAACCGGGAATAGTCGCTTCCGTTCTGGAAAGTACGAGAGAGTGTGTTCAGGCCGCGTATATAAACCAGCAAGGCACGCGACCTCGCGAATCCGCGAACCCATCCAGACTAAACGAGAACCGGTAACAGTCGCTTCCTTTCTGGAAAGTACGAGAGTGTGTTCAGGCCGCGTATATAAACCAGCGAGGCACGCCAGATGGGATCGAATATACAGGGTGAGTCATAATGGGAGGACGAAAATGAAATCTCATATTCTTTGGTCGATTTTAAGGGGGGCTTGTCATACATTTGTGTTACCTATCGAGCTTCCTTAAAAAGTTACGGGGTGTGGAAATTAGAATTTCAAAATGCATATATCTTGATTATTTCAAAAGGGTAAGAGACATTTTAATGGAATTTGGTATGTTTCGACATCTGGGGAAGGCGCATAATTTGCAATAAAAAAATTGTTTTTATTTTCGCCAGTGGCGCGGGTACCAGCACCTCGACTCATATTACTTGAAGGAAAATTGGTACGCCACTGGTTTTCGAAAAATAAAATCTAATTATTCACTTCTCCATTCATCTCGGAATAAAAATGTCCTCTTTAGGTTTTTCAGTACGACGAACCGTTTCTGAGTAAATAAATAAAAACCATTGTAATGTAGCCTAGTCTCGCCCAACGCATTTAAGATTGATGAAAAATCTAAAATATCAAAATTCCATTTATTATGGCTTGAATATTAAAACCTATTGATACGCAACATAATTCAACCCATAAACTGCGCGACTATTGCCATACTGCTTAAAAAGGCTATATCGCAATGCTTCTAAGTTATTTACTCAATTACAGTTCTACGAAAAAAAAGTTAAGTGAGTTTTGTGCTTCTGAGTTGTAGTGGCGGATAAGACAAACTAAGATAAGATTTTAATTCACGAGAATTCAAAAACTTGAAGAGGGCATTTTTAATTAGAAATGGGTGGGGAATTGAAAGATTATATTCTATTTTTCTGAAGCAAGGAGCGTACATCACATCAAACTTTAATGCTGTTCTCAGACTACTTAAAATGGCGGCCCAGCAATGATTTTTATTAATTTACTCATATACCCTGCGTCGTACTAAAAAATCTGAAGAGAGGTTATTTCTTCAGAGATGGTTGAGGATTGAAAAATTAAATTTTGTTTTTCGAAAAACCAGTGGCGTACCCTTTTCTCTTTAAATAATATGTGTCAACGTGCTGGTACGCACGCCACTGGAGGAAATAAAAATTATTTTTTTATTGCACAGTGTGCGGTTTCATAGTAGTCCAAACATACCAAACTTCATTAAAAGATCTCTTAACCTTTCGGAATAATCAAGATAAATCCATTTTAAAATTCTAACTTCATCACCCTGTAACTTTTTAACGAAGCTCGATAGGTAACACACATGTATGACAAGCCCCCCTTAAAATCGACCAAAGAATATGAGATTTCATTTTCGTCCTCCCATTATGACTCACCCTGTATAGCGCAGTGTAGTAAATAAGCGAACAGTGCGAATTGTTAGTAGAGTAATTGTGTTTTAATCGTAATGTAATAGTTAAAAGTAAATAAAACTGGTGTCAGAAGTGGGATAATTTTGGTCAAATTTGAGACTGTACGGAAAAAGGAGTTTGTCGTGCGCCTGGAATTTTGCGTGGTAACGACACTGCAAGAACTTTGGTACTTTTTACATGTCATGTAGTCCATCTACGTCAAAAATCATGGAAGAACAACTGGCAGCAGAAGCAAGAGAGACAAAGAGTAACAAAGGAATTTTCTGTAAGAACAAGAGAAACAAAGGCAACTTGAGATAAAGGAACAAAGAGACAATCAAGCTGATCTGTTTCAAGCACTAACGGACGGTTGTCGCGAGTTGCAAGAACTTGTCTCAAGCAAAGTGACTGAAGTCAAGCAAGACGTGGATTAAGTCAAACAAGACGTGGATCAAGTCAAACATGAAGTAGAGATGAAAATGACGGAGTTAGAAGAACGGTCGCGGATCGGAAAACAAGTCGCAGTGGGCCAACTTCAACCGCTGAGCTACTAAACATTACTAGGCCTCCAGTTTTCGGCGGCACTACTTCTTGGAGCATTTATAAAGACCAATTTGAGGCTACAGCAGTTAAAAACGGATGGACAGATTCGGACAAGGTTACCGAACTTTTAGTAGCTTTGAGAGGAAAGGCTGCAGACATCACGCCTAAATTGTCGACCACTGAAAATAACGCAATTGCCTAGGTGTTAGAGCGGAGGTTTGGTAATGCTCACAGCGAAATAATATATCAGGCAGAACTACGGCTACTAGCTATTGAGCGTTTGTCAAGATTAGCGTATCCTGCAGCTCCCTCTAATTCCCTCGACCAGCTATCAGTCCAGCAGTTTATTGAAGAGGTTCGCGACAGTGAAATGAAATGCCAATTGATGTTGACTCGTCCTTCCAGTGCAAATGAGGCCTTAATTCGGGCATTGGAGTATGAGGCGTCGAGAATAACCAGGGGCCACATGGTTAGAATAGTTGATCTTCAGGAAGAGCCGCAGCCAAACTCAATGTTAAAGCAATTATTAGACGAGCAGCGTGAAATCAGGAAGCAAATGACCATATTTCGACACCAATCAAGGAACAGGACACAAGACATTCGTTACAGAAGAAATGTGGACCGAAATGCCGACCTACAGAAACCTGGATCTTATTTCAACTGCGGCAGAATGGGCCATTTTAAAAGAGACTATCGCGTTCGGCGGGAAAGGAATCAGACGCCGCCACGACGGAAATCTGGCGGACTGATACATTAGCCGGAAAACTAAGACCAGTCAGTGTGAAGGGACGAACGCTGACTGGCCCCACAGAAGCCCCCAAGATCAATAGGATTGGACAGCTTGGAGGAAGCCTCACCATCCCTAGCAAGATTGAATATCGTGCAAGTAGACCGCATGGTAACGCAGATGCATTATCACGCAGGCCTTGTAAAGGGGAATGTCGACACTGCCAACGAGTAGAACAACGAGAAAGATCAAGCATTCTTAGGAGAACCAGGATTGACGTCGACGAACATTGGACCAATGAAGGTCGAAAAAACAACCGATAACGCTATAGGGGAATATGTCAATGGAAGTTGGAAAATCATAGACCTGATTGGAAACACATAGCAGATAAGAGCCCGGAAGTAAAGGCTATATGGGCTCAATAGGATTCTTTGGCGAATCCGAATGGTTTGCTGAAGAGAACTTGGACGACTTGGGAAAGCCCCGACGGGCAATGTGCCACACTCCAGCTTGTCGTAGCAGAAACTAGACGGAAAAATGTCTTGCGAGAAATGCACAATGGCGTGTCTGGAGGCCATTTTGGAGTGAATAAGACCCTGGATAGAATTCGGGAAAAGTACTACTGGATGAATTGCCGAAATGACGTCGAAGAGTGGTGCAGAAATTGGGATACCTGCTGCTCCGTATAAGGACCCCAAAGAAAGACTAGGGGGGAAATGAAGCAATACAATGTTAGCGCCCCATTTGAAAGAATTTCGATCGACGTGGCAGGTCGTTTTCCAGAAACGGACGATGACAACAAATACATCTTAGTTGGCATGAAATATTTCAGTAAACGGCCTGAAGCTTATGCACTTAGTAGTCAAGAAACTAACACCGTGACAAGGGTCTTGGTTGACGAATGCTTCAGTAGATTCGGCGTGCCATTAGAGCTTCATTCGGACCAGGGACGGAATTTTGAAATCAACTTTTCAAGAAGATCATAGAACTTCTGGGAATCCGCAAAACAAGGACAACTCCGTTCCACCCACAATCAGATGGCATGGTCGAGCGTTTCAATTGAACCATGGAACAATACCTCTGCAATATGGTAACGGTCCACCAGAAAGATTGGTACAAATTTCTGCCTCTTCTAATAATGGCTTACAGAGGTGCAGTGCATAACACCACAGGACATATTGCTCAGTCGGTTTTTATGTTTGAAACACATTTTCCAATTTTTTTCACTTAGAGTGACTTTTACAACTATCAGTAAAACTTCAGTTTGAAGTTCAAGCACCAGTAATGACGTAGATTGCATTGTTACCTGACAGATAAACTATGCAATCTAAGTCATATCTGGTGTTTTAACTTCAAATTGAAGTAAATGCCGCGCTTAGTAGTCTTACAAACTTAACCCCCGTTAAGAATCAAGAAACATCAGGTAGCTGTTGCGAATCTGACTTTGACATTTTTATCGTATCATCTCAACATGTGCTGGAAAGAGATAAGTATAGAAAAATAAAGATTTCAAAGATAACGAAATGTCAAGGACAAGTGAATGTGTTGCACATAATTTTGTTTGTAATATTTTAGATAATAGATAAGTTTTTGAGCCACATGGTCAGATATATCATTCGGTCATTAACTACATTACCCACATATGAGTTTTCAGAGAGTCAGTGAAGCTATTATCTATGCAGGTTTTGCTTATGTTAGTAATATATACAATGGTTCTAAGTGAATATAAAACTAGTAGAGAAAAAGTTTAGTTTTATTACATTCGTCCTTCTTCTCCGTTGTTCTCCGTGTTCTCCGCAAAAACTAATGATATGTTTGAAGCCTTTTATTCCAATTGTGCTGCATAGTTCGCGTGATTTCCAGTGTTCAGTTTCCCCGAAAAAAGCAGTTTTCCGATTTTTATCTAACAGCTGTTCCGCTCTTTCAAAACGGTAAACTGTTTCCCAACGATGACACATTTTGATGGATAAATATAAAATTGAAATTCTTGAGATGGCCTTATAAAGCCTTACGAAGTTACTAAACTTCTGGCGAAATAGAAACGCGATCCTAAAGTTATAAAAGTCAAGATCAATTAATTAGGGTTAATCGAAGGGTTAACGGATGTAGGTTAACTTACGGTATGTTTGTCAGCTTTTAAAATTTGTGTACTTTCTTCAAATTCTGTTGAACGACTGGCAATTTTTAGCTAGAACTACTCCTTGGATACTTTGCTTTCCTTGTTGTTTCCATATAAAAGAGCTGAGGAGAAAAATTTCGAGGATTCGATCGCCAGCCGTTGAACAGTAAACATCGCCAATGCTAGAAGTAGAATTGTATATAAACAGACCGAAGCCCCATTTCCACACACTCACATACACGGGTTATAGCGATCGTTGGACCCCGCCCCCTCCACTCACATAAAATATACAGGGCTTTAACGGTTGTTGAGCCCCATCTACACAGACACACACCTAAACAGGTCATCTTTATTCAATTCTTTATCTCCATGAAAGCTAAACTGCCCTCTCTGCAAAGACAAATATGTCTGCATCACGGGAGCAATGAGAACGACGCCCACGGCAGCTATGGAGCGTATGCTTGACCTGCTTCTACTTCCAATACTCCTGGAACGAGAGGCAATGAAGGCGACATACCGGCTGCAACAAGTGACGAACATAGCACCGCAGGCATTCGATGGTAAGACCAACAATGCCCAGGCTGGCTTGGAAAGCCTTGCGGTATTGAACATGGGCTCCGACCAAATGGCATCACAACGTATATTAGACACTGGCTACGTCGTCAGGGTTCCCTCACGGGCGGACCGGGACGAACGAGGCGAAGATCTACAACTGACAGGAAGTACCTGGTACACGGAGGGATCCAAAACCGACGAAGGGGCGGGCTTCGGAGTGTACGGGAGATCGGATGGCATATGCATAGCAGAGAGCCTGGGCTGATAGCGCTTATGTCTTGGCGCTTCAATTCCAAAACTGTTTGGAACTGCTACAAGACTCTGAACACCCTATCTTAGGTGAACAGCTTCACAGTGGTATGGATCCCGTGCCATCGTGGACACGAAGGCAATGAGAGGGCCGACTCTCTAGCTAGGAGGGCGGCGGGCTCTGCATTCGTAGTCCCGGAGCCGGCACTTGACCAGAGAGTTCGATACTCTTTGGTTAAGGCTGAACTCCAGAAATGGAGCAATGCCAATTCTCAGGACTGGTGGGAAAAAATTTATCATGCGAACAGGGAAGGCAAAAGCCTCAAACATTCCTCAGACTAAATAGGAAACAAATCAGAGTGGCCACTGCACTGTACACAAGACATAGCCACCTAAGATCTCACATGCACAGACTCGGACTGTCCGAAGAGACGGAATGTCGGCTGTGCTTAGAGGACGACGAGACAGTTGAGCACGTCCTATGTGACTGCCCGGCTATTACCAGATCGAGATAATCACTGTTCAGAAACACGACCATTGAACCTCAAGATGCAATCCCAGTGTCGCCCAAGAATCAGATTCGTTGAGGGTCTGCGCATAACCGGTGGCAACTAGTGGAGCTAGCAGGGGCAAGCCTTGCTGGTAACACTTCGAGTGAGCCACAATAGACCGCAGGTCGCCGTGGAGTACTGTGTAAGTCCGCTCACATTGACTACAATACAATACAATACAATACCTATACCGACCATAGCGATTGTTAGGCCCCATTTTCACACGCGTACATACACGGTTCTTAGCGATCGCTGGACCACTCACATAAAATAAACAGGGCTATAGCTGGTGTTGGGCCCCATTCATACACATACATAAACGGCTTAGCGTTTGTTAGGCCCCACTCATACAGGACACACGGGTCAAAGCGTTTGTTGGGCCCCACACATATACATTTCACCTTCAACTTACCGAATTAGTTCCCGCACCCGTTCCCAAAAAAACGACCGTATATTTTCCTTTAAATGATCGACCATTAGAATGTATCTCGTTATAATCTATAAAAGCTCTAAACTGATATACTTTTATAACCTTGTTGACATTGCATCTTGAAACAAGAGTTTTACCGTATTGAGTCTATTGCGTATCTTTCTCTCAAATCGCAACCACAGACAGAACGCCTGGGCATCCTTCTCCACTGTTTAAAAGCTCCCCGATAGGCATTCCTATGGACCCTCTACCTCGGCCTCTAGCACATAAAACCCTTAGAGGGTGGCGCCTGAAATAATTTTATTACCAGCTTGGACGACAAACGGCCAACACCAACAGGCCCTTCTTTTTCCTCGCTTATTAAAATTCGTTACAAAGTTGAATCCCGTTCTATATATTTAGATAGAGCTCGGGTTAGGGCTCGCGCTAGGGATTGCTTTGTTGAATTTAGGTAATTTTTATCTGTTGTAGAGCTTAAAATTTAATTTTTATGTCAACTTTCTGTGGCTAGAAAGCAGTAACATACATTTCGTCCTTTCTGCTTAGTGATGCCGATAATACACCGTACAAAGCGTTTTAATGTATCAGGTTCACTGAGAAGTTGTTTTACTTGAATTCGTTCATTTTCAAAACCTGGTCGATTTTTGATGTGCAGAAGAATTTGGTCTGCCTCAAAATGAGTTGCAGATGCAGATATATCCACACATTTCTGTCTGCTCTTACAAAACCAGTGTGGTCTTTTTCTTTTTCCCCTGTGTGGTTTCAAGTCTTTTTGGATTCCTCCGAGGTCTTTAATCTCTAAAAACATATTCAATTGCTATCTCGTTTGTTTCCTTGAAATCAATTTCTAAGTTAATTAAATTGCTCATTAGTCGTCTGTGGTAATAGTCCTTGTCCAGGGGCTTCAGTGGTGCGATTCTATAAAAAGTGATATTAGAGCGAAAGCAAAAGACGTCGAATCGAAGCAGACACTGTGTGCGCATTCTATAACACCTTGCTTCGATACCGTTTCGAAACGATTGGTTATCGATATAGTTCCGAGACCGCACGATAATCGCGTAAATTAAGACTGGGCAACAACGCAAAGTAGACAAGATTTTTGAATAACCCATAAAATTGAATTGACTCAATCAGTTTGTTTTTCCTTTGCATTTCAGTTTTTGCATAGATTTGAAGGTTAACTGCTTTTTAAATAATTATTGGAAGTTCGTATTTTTTTGGAGTAGACGCTTGTAGTAAGGATAACAATAATGTTGCCTGTGCAGGTCGTATTGTACGAAGACGTCAAAAGAAGACAAAAGTTGCATTTAATCCGTGAACAAAACCGTTTTCTTCGAGACAGATGTGACCCATTTGGACTAACAGAGGAAAGGTTTGGTGATTTGTTTCGTTTAGATCAAGAATTAGTGCAATATTTATTTTTGGAACTGGAAGCCACTTTAAACAACTCAGTGAGAAATTCAAGAATTAATTATCAACACAGAATTTTGATAGCACTGCGATTTCTCGCCACAGGGTGTTGGCCAGGAATATTTACAGCAGTTAGTCAGCCGATAGTGTCCAGATGTGTTCATGAGATTTCAAATGCAATAGTACGACTGTCTGCTGAAACAATTCAGTTTCCTAACGAAGAAAAAAAGAGTTCTAAAAAAATCAAATTTTTTGAGTGGTGTGGTATGCCCGGCGCGATTGGTGCAATGACGGAGCGCACATTAAGATTTTGGCTCCAAACTTAGAAGAACATAATTACTTGAACAGAAAAGGGTACCACTCAATTAGTGTTCAATTAATTTGTGATTTAGATCTGTACATTATTAGTGTAAATGCTCGGTACCCAGGAAGTAACCATGACTCATTTATATGGCGTTAATCAAACATACATGACTATTTGAAACAAAGTTATGACAATGGTGAGAGAAACTCGTGGTTATTAGGAGCTTCGGGATATCCACAACAACCATGGCTTATGACCCAATACAAGGGGCAGTTCCTGATTCTCCGGAAGAACGATATAATAGAGCACATGCCTCTGGAAGGAATTTGATTGAGAGAGTGAATGGTGTTTTGAAAGGTAGATTTAGGTGTATTTTGGCAGAACGATCATTAAGATACACTCCCCAAGAGGTCGGTACACTGGTAAATGCATGTTGTATATTACATAATATGTGTGTGAGTGCCCGAATACCTATCAAAAATGAAGAACCTTTAGAGGACCAAGAAGTTGATTTGCGTAGTGTTCATCGTTTTCGTCAAAATCAAGGAATTTTGAATGGAAATGAAATCGTACAAAGATATTTCCGTAATAATTAAAATGATCAATTCTATTCTTATCATACAGTTTTTTACTTTTGTTTCGAGTATTGCTTTAAAGGAAATGTAAATACGTTAATAATATTATATGTTTAGTGCAATGAAATATAATATGTTTAGTGCAACAAGTAGATAACTAAAAATTTAGGCATTTTGAGTTATCCATTCAAATCTGATCATGCGCTCTTTTTAATGCAACAACTAGATAATTGTACGAGCAACCAAACTTATTTAAGGATTCAGCAATAACAAAATCACCCCCAAAATGTACATTATACAACTAGATACCTTGAAATTTCTATTTGTATCTCAAAACTCTCGATTTTAAGTTATAGTTGTTGCAGTAAGGGGACCAATGTTGTAATACATATTATGTACTTGTATCTCATTTCTCCTTTATTGAATTTAATTTTAATTAAAATTTTGTTTACTACGATGTCATAATGGGAGCCTTAATTTTAAGACTCTTTTTGTAATGACACTTAAGAACTATGGTCGATATCTCGGGACGGTTTTGGCGGTTTTTTGGTTTTTTGCCTACTAGATCAGTTACAAGGCGTTTACAGAAACTTTGAACTTTCTTGTAAGTTAAAATACAAGGTATCCTGAAATTAACTGGGAAATCGCTAGACAAAATAAGACACAATGTTCATACAAACATAACCCGCAAACGTTTCGTCTCCGAGATACAGGGTGTTGAATTTTCTTGTTTATTTTTTCTTTGTAGCCCTTAGAGTTGTTGAGATACTTTTACATTAACTCAAATTTTGAATATAGGTAACCATTTATTATCTGCATCGTTGGATATACCAACCGCTAGCCAAAATCGACAGGGTCTTATTTTTTCTCGATTTGTATCCCTTTTAACCTCACAAACTTTTTTGTGACACGCCACTGATCATTTTCTCTTAAACGTCTGAATTCTGCATTCAATTTAGAAAGTTTTTTTGCCTCTTGCATCCTTGTTTTGTCTCCCACCGTTTTCGAGAAATTTACAAAAGTGTCTAGAAACGCACGTAATTTTTCCATAAGTGACTCTTTTTTATCAATATCTGGGAATTTAAATAGGAACGCAGAAAACAGATATTTCTTGTGGAAAAATTATGTGCATTCCTAGACACTTTAATGAAAAATTAAAGTTAATTAATACTTTATTTTTTCTTACTCTTAAATGATTTTTTTTATTGGAAAGAAAAGGTGAACATCTTAAGAATGGTGGTATTTAATCAGCGTAAGAAAATCCAGCCTGAAATATGCGATTTGCTTAGTCAGCTTTACCCTAATCGTTCTGCAATAACTCAGTCTTGTGTTGGCAAATTTGTAAAAAAATGCAACGAAACGGGAACGTGTGAAAGACAGAAGCAGATCAAGGAGACCAAAGTCAGAAATTCTAATGGAAAAGTGCAGTGCTGATCTTAATTTTTCCTATAAAATTCTTTTCTCGGATGAAACTAATTTTAGTTTTAGTCAATAGGCACAATTTTTGGATATTAGGCCAAGATTAATCCTCCATCTATAGAGTTTTGGACCGGTATTATAGGCCATAATTTTATTAGACCATTTTGCACTACCGGAAATCTTACGCCAGAATTGTTAGTCGTGAATGTCGTTCCACAGCTTTTACACTTTAGTGGATCCGAATGAGAAGCTCCACTCTTTTAGACTTTTATTTATGAAGTCATTTAAATGATAAAGTGTACGAAAATAAGCCAGCCAACACTTTTATTGTCAGAGTCTCTAGGGACACAGTGATACTTTAGATGAAGACATTAGTTAAACAACACAAAAGTACTAGTGCCCTGGAAAAAATACGTGCTAAGGATTAGCTTAAAATTCATCTATGCGTGATGGTAATCGCTAAGGTACAAGAAAGTAGAGTTACTTCTAAACACAACTATGTTCAAGCAGCCTTGTTGACTAATTAGGCATAACCGTAATTATAAGATTGTGTAGGCTTTCACGACCGGTGAAAACACAATCTAAAGTGTTTTCCGGGGTTTGAAGCCGTGGCCTAATAGAATTTCTTCCTGATGCTTCGTCTACAGCTGCGGCAGACATTATCAAAGGCGATGAGGTAATGGGCGAAGTGATATCTCGTGCTTCCCGACTTTGACTGATTCGACTGTGGTGAGCTCTGTGGTATTTATAGCTCCGCCGTCGCGCTTCCAGTTGCATTTAGGAACGTAATTTCCTTCTTCCTGTTTAAATTGTTGTCGTGTTTAAAGATCTCAATGGCCTTTCTCGTTAGTCTCGGATAGAAACGCTGCGATTGATATAAGATTTTCACCTCATTGAAAAAGATGTCGTGACCTTCGGGGAGACAGTGCTCTGCTACTGCTGACTTTTGTGTTTGTAACATCCTGCAACTCCTCTTGTGTTCCGTAATCCTCATGTTATCATAATTCCAAATAACAAAGGTGTCGTCCACATATCGGAACCAGCACTTTGGCCTCTTATTTGCTGTTGCCAACGAGTGGCCTCGAAAATTTCCATAAAATAGTTTTACTAGACTAAGGGGGCTGCCCATAGCCACACCATTAGATTGTTCGTAGAAATCTTCCTTTCATTGAAAATATGTACTGGTTAGTCAGTGTTGGAACAACTTGGCAATATCTTGTGGAAATTCCTGGTTAATATGTTCCGTGGCTTCCTTAATGGAGGCCCTATGGTTAAGAGTGAAACAACGTCGAAGCTAACGAGAATTTCTTCTGGGGAAAGAGTTAAGGAATATGTCAATATTTCCTATTTTAGGTTGGACCAGTTTTGTAAAGTATTTCGCGATTTCGTAGGTCGGGCTTCCTATGGTGCTCACGATGGATCTCAGTGGTACATCCGGTTTGTAGATCTTTGGCAAACCGTACAGTCTTGGTGGCAAGGCTTCTGATTTTTTAAACTTAGTCGTTTCATCCGATGGCGATCCTTGATTAAATTCTTAACGGCCCCCAGAATCCGGCCGAATTGGAACGGGAAATGCAGCACCTAGAAAGAGCCTTTGGCTGGAATGGATACAGCGAGCACGAATTCGATAGGGTCGTCTGTCCAAGGAATGTAGAGGAAAGAACAAGGGGAGAAGATGAAGAAAATCGAGGATGGACTAATCTACCATACATCCACAAAATAACCGACAGCATCGGCAGGCTACTGAAAAAGCACAATGTTAAAACTGTCTTTAAACCCACTCGTACAATACAACAGAGCTTGAGATCGGCCAAAGACCGCAGAGATCCCCTATCGGCACCCGGAGTTTACCGAGTTCCATGCAGCTGTGGCTCGGTATATATTTACACCACAAAACGCAGTGTCAACACGAGGATTACGGAACACAAGGGGAGTTGCAGGCTAAGAAAAAGACAAAAGCTGTAGCAGAACACTATCCCTCTGAAGGTCACGACATCCTTTTCAACGAGGTGGATATCTTATATCAATCGCAGCGTTTCTATCCGAGACTAACAAGAGAGGTATTGAGATCTTTAAATACGACAACAATTTCAACAGGAAGGAAGAAATTACGTTTCTAAATGCAGAATGGAAGCGAGTTTTATGAGATATTCCAATCGCGCTGAAACCCCGCGCCAACACTACCCCCACTCCAGTCCCTCCACTGGAGCGCGACGGCGACGGCGGGGCAATAAATACCTGGGAGCTCACCACAGTCGAATCAGTCAACGTTGGGAAGCACAAGAGATCACTTCGCCCACTGACTCATCGCTTTTTATAATGTCTGCCGTAATTGTAGGCGAAACGTCTATAGTTGCGGAAAGTTACCCGGAAAACACTTTAGATTAGATTGTATAACCATAATTATTTGGGTATAGCCCATTAGAAAAAACATAAAAAAGGTTTTTTTATTCAACAGTTTGAATAGATTGTGACGCAAATACTTTTACAAAAAGTTGTCACTAGAGCAGCTTTGTCACTCTAGCGCTAATTGACAAGAGCAGTGGCTACTCGCAACCTCATTTCGTTCCTTCAAGCCTTATTCAAACTCCTCCGTCTGTCTTACCTGAAATTTGCAATTTGTTGGCTGCCTGGGTTCTTCGCTTCGTTAAGTGAAAAAGTACGTCAAAGTATGGATCAGTTCGCATCGCTGAGCTTATTGTTTACACTTCCATACTCTATAACATGATGTATTCCTGATAAAATAAACTTTTACTTAAAAACGTATTTTCAATACACTTTGATAGCTCGTGTTGCCCAAAACCTATCTTGTGTTCAAATTTTTCCACATTAACGTCAATCTTAAAAAGCCATCAGTCCACTTCATTTGACCAGAACTTTATAACAGACAATCACGTTTGCAATGTAAAATTGGGCCTTTGTGCGGAAACTGATGCCCTACGTACGAAAAGGTTGACCGGATTTACATAATTTGCCCTAAAGGGGAGTTCCTGTCGGCTATAGGGGTATAAACCCTAAAAATTATTCAGGATTTTCTCCCCAATTATATTGTTATGGCTAGGGCTAAAAAAAGTTCACATTTTGTTCCCAGCAAAGAAAAAAAAGAAGATTAATTTACTCCCTTAACGACTGATTGACGAACTCTATTCAAGGCTACGCGACGAGTTCAATTAATATAAAAAAAACAATAATAGGGCCAAAAATGGTGGAGGTTGGGAAAGAAAAACCGTCAAACGACAGGGCTCGCTTCTTTCTCTTGATAAATTGCAATCTTTCCACCACATCAAATCGCTGTGTTTTACAGTTGCAAAGATAATGATATCCGCGTAAGCAATTTATTATATCCAACCTCCAAGATAAATAGGAAACAGTCCTTGATCCAAGTGGGAAATGAGGATATCTCATTGTTGTGCAGCCGTGTTAGTCTTCTGCCTTTATTATATATCCAAACGAAGGGAGGGGTATATAACCCTTAGGGCCGGTGTTCTGAAATCCGATTAAACGATTTGAACACTGAGTATCCCTTTAATCGCCTGAATGGATATTTTAAGTGACATATTGACATTTTGTCATTTGATATTATTGTTTTCGTGGGTTCCAGGAACGGAAACTTTTGAAAGCATACGACGCAAAAAAACGGGACTCAGGGGCTCGGAATTCGGCAATAAACAATCAACAACTAATTTAGATAATCAAGAATGCCGAAATACAATTAGTGGTTTATTACTAAATAAGATAAACTAAATTAAAAACCTTGAATGACAAGATATTTTGTGGCCGTGAATGCTCTATTCCCTGATGTCAATAGCATCGTTATACCATATTTAGTTTTTGAATTATATAGATATAAGTATTAAAATGTCCATAAAAAGTGGAAAAATTATGTTTTAGGCACCATTTTGAAGGGGAAGGAAATTATTGAAAATTCCAAAATTGCATTTTTTTACATAGTTTTGTATCCTCTTTCATATGACACTACTCTTGATAAAATCTATGACAATGAATTTCGGTCGAAAATTTAGACGGTTCCCCCTTCGAAATTTTTACATTTTCCTGTTTATCTTGGAATCGGTAAGGTTTTTCGATATGGAGGTTAATATGATGTATGAAGAAGTCATTGAGGACTATCAAACGCATGAATCAAGAAGAAGCTGCCTTTCACGGTTTTCGAGAAAACTAAAGAAAACTGAAAAATTTGTAACTTATATTTGGACCACCCGTGCTCAGCTCTGTTGTAGGCAGACATTTGAAAATGAATTCTGCGTGTAGCTCTATTCTTCTGCGTCCTTAACACTTCTTATAGATTTTCGGCTAAACCTTCATCCAAAGGAGATATGAGCTGTTAAAGGCCGCAATGTACTATTTTGATCTCAAAATGTGGGTTTTTGGGCCGGTTTGAGAGCCCCATAAGCTTAACATAAAAATATAGACTTTTCCCATATAAATCAATATTAACCGACTTTATTCGTTGGCTCTACAAGTTTTATGATAAATAGAAGATATATAAGCCATTCACTTATTATTGTCGTCAAGTAGGCGTTGGAAAATTGACTTTGACATTTTTATTGTACCTATCTTCTCAACATGTGCTAAAAGGAGACGAAAAGTTTCTTTCGTAAGTACTTTTTGAAATTTTTTAAATTTTTACATTTTCTTATTTATCTTGGAAACGGTAAGGTTTTTCGATATGCAGGTTTATATGATGTGTGAAGAGGTCATTGAGGAGTATCAAACGCACGAATCAGAAAGAAGCTGCCTTTCACGGTTTTCAAGAAAATTTAAAAAAAGCTGCAAAATTTGTAAGTTATTTTTGGGACATCCGTGCTCAGCTGCTGTTGTAGGCAGACGTACGAAAATGATTTCTGCGTGTAGCTCTGTTCTTCTACTTCCTTAACTTTTCTTATAGATTTTCGGCTACATCTTCATCGAAACGAGATATGAGCTGTTAAAGGCCGCAATGAACGATTTTGATCAGAAAATTTGGGTTTTTGGGCTGGTTTGAAAGCCCCATATGCTTAACATAGAAATATCGATTTTTCCCATATAAATCAACAGTAATCGATATTATTCGTTGGCTTTAGTAGTTTTATGATAAATAGCGGATATATTTACGTTTTAGATAATATAGAGTGTCCCAAAAAAATGTTATAACATGCAATTGTTTGATTTAAGCATGTAAATCGATATCAATTAATTTATTGGGTTAATTTGAGAAATTTTTAGGATATAATGTTGATTTCTGTTTTAAATAGTATGTGGTGTCCCAAATAATGCTGCAATATTAGACTTTAGTTTTTTTTGTTTACCAGTGTTCGCCAAACAGTGTCTTGATTTCTGAATTAGATATTATAGGGTGTCCCAAAAAATGGCAAATATTACATTTTTAGTAACAATTAAAGCTAGAAAACTGAAATTTAAATTGTAAATTTTTTTCATAATTACAAACAATATATCATAAACGGGAACCTTGATATCGGTACTCGTGGTACCATTTTATATCTTTTTGTGAATTCTAGCACTTTTTTACCATTCTTCAAAAGCTGTTAGGTTGGCGAATATGAAATAAAGTCTTTCAGATTTCTAGGTGTTATGTTTTTTTAAAAATACTAAAAGCAACACACTTTTGACATGTAATGTGAACAGATTATGCGAAAACACTTAATTTGACAGCTTTTTTAAAGTTTTTTTCTTCTTTTTGAGCTTATTTGTGTTTTTTTTTCTATAGTATCATATTTTATGTTCCATAAACATCAAATAGACTTTATTATTCTGTAAAGACCCTGTGGACTGACTGTGTGGAAACTCCAGATGTGCAATGAACAATTGACATGTTCAAATCATCATATTTATTATTGATAATGTAAAATCATTCATTTGCTTGCAATTCTTTGCAAATGTAATTCGCAAAGTCAAGATTAGCGAAAGATGATTTCTTCTTCTATTCATTAACAGACGACGCTGCCTATTACGAGTAGAAGATACAGTTAGTAAGTCTATAATATTAGCAGTTTCTTAAAGCAGGTTAAATTAGCAAACTCAACTACAAAAAGTTTCTTTCGTAAGTATTTTTTCTTTTTATGTTACATGTTGGCATGATTTTAGGATTCTCCTATAGAGTAGCAAAATGGATCCACGCATTATCCAAATTACACTGACGACACGAATTTATTACACTCTCTTCTCAGAATATGTACAGAGTAATTACTAATCGATATTCGAAGTTCGAAAGCACAACTTCTGTCAAGCTTATTAGATGCAAGAACTAAGCAGTTCTAACACCAACACGCTACTGGGACACACGGAGAATTCACGGACAAATCATTATAATTAACTGCACGACACGATGAAATAGCTCTGCACACATACAGCAGATTTATGGGCAAAAACAGAGACAAACTGATTTAGAAGCGGGCGAGAACAACACTATTCTTGCAGTCAAAACACGTTTATCAAGTGCAAAACACGAGAAGAGAATCTGCGAACTATCAAGAATGAGCAGATAACAAAAACACACTTAATCCAATACATGAGACTGCAGTTAAGCCCAAACGAACACAAAACGATTACTTTATCGAGCTTTCAGCCAACTTGCTGACCTACTTTTCGATCGATACACTTCCCGGCCGGGAAACAGCAATGTTTTACCTACGAGAACTGAACTTGAACTCTCTTTCCCCCGGTAACGAAATGCATTCACGCGGACATCAGCCAATCATATTGAGCGATTCATACCACTAATTCGTCGCGACATGCGCAGCTAATGGGGAAGTTAGCAAACGCATTCCGACGTCCTCGTTATTGAGGGTAATAAACCTGTGGTCTGGGCTATTTTTAGATTTTATTACGACGGCTTTCCAGAGTGTTTATTTAGGATGATTACTGTTTGAAATCGTTTTAAAACGCCTTTATTATGCCTTCTTATGTTGGACTATCCCAGCAGAGTATAAAGAGTTGAAATTTGAAAATGATAAATTATTTTGCCGAGCTTGTATAAAAAAGGTAACTTTGCATTTTTCAACATAGACCCAATCTTTGATAGATTTTCGTTATTCCTAATTCTGAATACAACAGGATAAAAATATAATATTCCACGCCATGTCAAAACAACTCTGCATCAACAATCCCTTAAAAGTTTTGGAAATAAACTTTAAATACACAAAATGCAGAATCCTTAGAGTCAAGTACAAAAAGGTGCATTTCTCACATTTTTTCGGCAAATGTAGGATGAAAGTATCTACGAAACAACTATGTCACCGCCTTATTTAAGGAATATATACATAAAATAAAGACACTAGTAGGTAACAATAGCCTTTGGTTTAGAGACCATAAAAAACCATAAAATCTTCAGAGAAACAACAAATGCTATTGGTTGAGTCGGTTCAAAAAATTATTGACTTCAGACATGCAGTAGGAGGCATTCCCGGGCCAATTGGTCCAATACTACAAACAAAACTCATCAAAAAACGAAAGATTCTAGAAGTTAAAAGATAGTTCTTCCCTTTTCAATTGTACAATGTCTATAATAAATGTAGATCCAGTAGTGGTGTGAATATTTAGATATGTACACGTCTACCAGAGTAGACGTGTACAGAAGTTTTTCTACTTATAAAAACATCCTTAGTGATATTCGGCGCAATTTTACAATAGAACATTTAAATGAACAGCTAGTGATTTCGTGTTTCAAAGAATAATAATTTTAGTTTGTTAAAAATATACAGGGGGGGGGTGTTCTTGGGTTGTGGTCCTTGGTGATGGGAAACAAAAAACACAGTGTTTTTTTCCTTTCCTTAAACTTCTATTGTGCTAAACGTTTCGATGCCACACGGTCCGTCCGTGATACCAAGAGATCGACTTACATTTATATTATTTAATATTAAAAATATGTAATAAACATTATAAAACAGGGGGGAAAAGGGGACGGCTTACCACAAAACATTCTCACACGGGAGACGTGGCTGATGGACTTTCCTTCCTTTCTTGTGATGTTATTTTTCTCAATAGTTTGGTGAAAATGGGTTATTCGTGTTGGTCAGTCTTGGCATCAAGTTATGGCAACCAACAACTGAAGTGCTTCAGAAAGACGTTACGAGCACGCTACTATTGGTCAGCGTGTTGTTTTCCGGTTTTTGTGGAAATGTGATGGTGAACTTTGAGCTACATCCCAGGCCCCCGCCGCAAAAAATCGCGGATGACCAGCAGTAATGCCACGGCAGTAGCCAGACATGCAGATAGGCTTAAGTTTGAAGGAAAAGTGAGGAAAGAGAAGTAACATCAGTCATCGCCTGGAGGTTTGGCAGTGGAAAGTGGAGCAAGTTCAATGGTGATTATGTATGTATTCGACTGTGGTGAGCACCGTGGTATTTACGGAAGCGAGTTCTACGACATACTTCAAGCGCGCCACCACTACCCCCATCCCAGTCCCTCCACTGCAGCGTGACGGCGGGGAAATAAATACTACGGAGCTCACCACAGTCGAATCAGTCAACGTCGGGAAGCACGGGAGATCACTTCGCGCATTGCCTTATCGCCTTTGATAATGTCTGCCGCAGTTGTAGACGAAAAGTCAGAAAGAAATTCTATTCTATTGGATCACGGCTTCAAAGCCCGGGAATTACTTTAAATTCTATAACCGTAATTATTTGGGTATAACCCACTAGAAAAAATATATAAAAGGTTTTATATTCAACAGTTTGAATAGATATTGACATATACTTTGGTGCAAATACTTTTACAAAAAGTTGTTACTAAGGACGGCTTTTACAACTATCAGTAAAACTTCAATATGGAGTTAAAACACCAGATATGACGTAGATTGCATTGTTTATCTGCCAGGTAACAATGCAATCTACGCCATTACTGGTGGTTTAACTTCAAACTGAAGTTTTACTGATAGTTGGAAAAGTCACCCTTAAGCAGCTTTGTCACTCTATCGCTATTTGACAAGAGCGGTGGCTTGTTACCCCTTTTTTTTTTCTTTCTTTTATTAAAAAAAAAATGAAAAGGAGGTTACCAAAAAGGAGGTAAACACAAAAGGTGGGTGATCCGAAACAAAGGTCAATCGTTGGTCCAACTGAGTCGTGGAGCAAAACCCGACAGCTAGCTACCCTCGAGCCGGAGAGTGGTCGTGGGGTAGATGTGCTAGATAGCATATAAATACAACTGTATATTGGTTCGATAATACGAACCCAACAGCCCTACATGACGAATCACGATAACGAATACGATAATAGGTGAAAAATCAATAATCAGCTGTGCTATGGTTTGTTTAGGCTATGAGTTTGGATATTTATATTGAGGATTGTCAAGTAATAGGTACAATATTAATAAAAGTAAATAATCTTGTATGTCCAAAGTCTGTGTACCTGAACTAACCTTGTAGAGGCTTTTAAATTATTAAAAAAAAATCAGACAACATTTAGGGAATAGTACCCATACCGGCCATATACGTATACGTCTGGTTTACATGTTCGTGAGACGATGAAATGTGTTGTAGTGCTAATATGTGTTGTGGTGCTTTGTGTATACTTAAAACTTAAGGTAAAAAGGATGCACTTAAAAGTTATAAGGTGTACCTAACAGGTTATGTTTAACTTATAGGTACTACTTCTCATGTTCCAAATAAAGAAACTTGGCTTCAATAGGTACGGTCCACAAAATCTGGTTGTGATGGTGGTTAAAACAAAAAAATGGAATGGACCCACCTGACTTCTCCAGGCCTCCTACCAGTCACAAGCAGTATCCTAATATGGTGATAGGCAGATACCCCGAGAGGAAGCTAAGGCTAGAGTGTCCAGGAGTTGTCTCGATGAATTTGCAGTTGTAGGATGTTTCGAAAAAGGGGGTCCACTCTTCCAAGTTGATTAGAGCATTAAGGACGTATCAAAAAAACAAAGGTACTCGTCTAGTCGATGCTAGGTCGAAATATGGAATGTGCAAAAAGTGAAAGTGGGTAAGTGTTAAAGAATAGACTCTCAAAGTAACAAAAGATCAAGACTATAGCTAATCAGAATAATTTTGCAGTAAGAAAAGTAATAGAAATTTACATACCTTAGGGTGACGGGTGGCCTAAAGAGAAAACCATGTGCTGGTATCAACTATGGTCTTCGGGTTAAGTTAATCAGTTCACTAAACCATTCAATAATTGCAAATCAGTCACTAGACTAGGTAAGGCACTTTTATAGCCAAGACAAAATTGAGGGTAGTTCTGATTTATTTCTTAAATCCGCTAGGCGAAATCCGTGGTTCAGCAGCCAGCCAAGAAGCTCACAGAAGAAGAAAAAGAAGAATCATAAAGTTGCCTTCTAGAATCCTCAACCCAAAAAAAACTAGGGCCGTACAAAAGTACAAAAGTACTAAAAATGGTATGCAAATTCTACAAAAATTCCCATTGGTGGCAAATGGTGATGTCACGACCTTCAGTTAACCTTCAGGGCCAATCAAGGTGAAGGGTTTGAGATCTTCCAATATTCAATATTATCGACCTTGGCCAACGGAAACCTCGCCCGGGCCGGACTAAACAAGGTTAATACTTTGGGAAAAGTAAAAACGTAACAGGCTACTCGAAACCTCATTTCGTTCCTTCAAGCCTTATTCAAACTCCTCCGTCTGTCTTACCGCAAATTTGCAATTTGTTGGCTGCCTGAGTTCTTCGCTTCGTTAAGTGAAAAAGTTCGTCAAAGTATGGATCAGTTCGCATCGCAGAGCTTATTATTTACACTTCCATACTCTATTACATTCCTGATAAAATAAACTTTTACTTAAAAACGTTTGTCAATACACTTTTATAGCTCGCATTGTCCAAAACCTATCTTGTGCTCAAATTTTTTCACATAAACATCAATCTAAAAAAGCCATCAGTCCACTTCATTTGGTCAGAACTTCATAACAAGCAATCACGTTTGCAATTTAAAATTGGGCCTTTGTGCGGAAACTGATGCCCTACGTACGAAAAGGTTGACCGGATTTACATAATTTACCTTAAAGAGGAGTTCCTGCCGACTATAGGGGTATAAACCCTAAAAATGATTCAGGATTTTCTTAATTTTCTCCCCAATTGTATTGTTACGCCTAGGGCTGAAAAAGTCCACACTTTGTTCCCAGCAAAGAAAAAGAAGACTAATTTACTCCCTTAAGGACTGATTGACGAACTCTATTCAAGGCTACGCGACGAGTTCAATTAATATAAAAAAAACAATAATAGGGCCAAAAATGGTGGAGGTTGGGAAAGAAAAACCGTCAAACGACAGGGCTCGCTTCTTTCTCTTGATAAATTGCAATCTTTCCACCGCATCAAATCCCTGTGTTTTACAGTTGCAATGATAATGATATCCGCGGTAGCAATTTATCATATCCGACCTCCAAGATAAATAGGAAAAATTCCTTGATCCAAGTGGGAAATGAGGATGTCTCCTTGTTGTGCAGCCGTGTTAGTCTTGAGCCTTTATTATATATCCGAACGAAGGGAGGATATATATAAAGCCGAGTGAATGAAGCGATTTTGTTTGTAAATATTTGTTTTTTTTTATGCTTTTAACACTTATAACTCTTAGGGCCGGTATTCTGAAATCCGATTAAATGATTTGAACACTGAGTATCCTTTTAATCGCCTGAATGGATATTTTAAGTGCCGATTAACCTGAAACATATATCAAATATCAACATACGTTGGTTAATTTTTATTGGCAGCCGCTAAATATTTAAGCGTCGGTTGCTAAAATTTTTGGGCATGTTGACATTTTGTCATTTGATATTATTGTTTTCGTGAGTTCCAGGAACGGAAACTTTTGAATGAGTACGACGCAAAAAACGGGACTCAGGGGCTCGGAATTCGGCAATAAATAACAAACAACTAATTTTGAAAATCAAGAATGCCGAAATACAATTAGTGGTTTATTAATAAATAAGATAAACTAAATTTAAAACATTGAATGACAAATTAAGCAGATATTTTGGGGCCGTGAATACTCTATTCCCTGATGTCAATGGCATCGTTATACCGTGTTTAGTTTTCGAATTATATAGATATAAGTATTAAAATGTCCATAAAAAGTGGAAAAATTACGTTTTAGGCACCATTTTGAAGGGAAAGGAAATTATTGAAAATTCCAAAATTGCATTTTTTTTTTACAGAGTTTTATCTCCTCTTTCATATGACACTACTTTTGATAAAATCTATGACAATAAATTTCTGTCGA
Source organism: Taphrorychus bicolor (assembly GCA_951812265.1). Lineage (NCBI taxonomy): Eukaryota > Metazoa > Arthropoda > Insecta > Coleoptera > Curculionidae > Taphrorychus > Taphrorychus bicolor. The sequence goes on from OX638302.1 coordinate 36,644,022, forward strand.
AAATTTTGACGTCCCCCCTTCGAAATTTTTGAAATTTTTACATTTTCCTGTTTATCTTGGAAACGGTAAGGTTTTTCGATATGCAGGTTAATATGATGTATGAAGAAGTCATTGAGGAATATCAAACGCATGAATCAAAAACAAGCTGCCTTTCACGGTTTTCGAGAAAATTAAAGAAAACTGAAAAATTTGTAACTTATTTTTGGACCACCCGTGCTCAGCTACTGTTGTAGGCAGACATTTGAAAATGAATTCTGCGTGTAGCTCTAGTCTTCTGCGTCCTTAACACTTCTTATAGATTTTCGGCTAAACCTTCATCCAAACGAGATATGAGCTGTTAAAGGCCGCAATGTACTATTTTGATCTCAAAATGTGGGTGTTTGGGCCGGTTTGAGAGCCCCATAAGCTTAACATAAAAATATGGACTTTTCCCATATAAATCAATAGTAACCGACTTTATTCGTTGGCTCTACAAGTTTTATGATAAATAGAAGCTATATAAGCCATTCACTTATTATTGTCGTCAAGTAGGCGTTGGAAAATTGACTTTGACATTTTTATTGTACTTATCTTATCAACATGTGCTAAAAGGAGACGAAAGGTTTCTTTCGTAAGTACTTTTTCTTTTTTATGTTACATGTTTGCATGATTTTAGGCTTCTCCTATAGAGTAGCAAAATGGATTCACGCATTATCCGAATTGCACTGACGACACGAAGTTATTACACTCTCTTTCTCAGAATATGTACAGAGTAAAACAAAAACAAGAACATAAGCTTTATGCCAGCTCTTACATTGTGACGACCATGCCATCGACAACGATGGAAAGATGAGAATTCCTAGATTTAAACTGAAAAACTTTTAAAAAAGAGCTGATCTGATATTTTTATTGCTGGCGCTACATGAATATTTTTCTGAAAAGGAGTTTGTTTTAAATTTTGTTGTTTTTATAATGAATGCAGGTTTAATGTCATTATTGTTGGGGCTGCTTTTAACTTCAGTCTTTTGTAATAAAATGAATTTTCAAAATATGCATAAATGGTTGCCGGAAATACCCGATAGCCTCTGTATTTCGCCGGTGCCTGTCGCCTTTTTCTTATGCAGAACCATTCATCTCCTAACGGATATAAATCATATGGCGCGGGAAGGGGATTATTGTGATTGGAAAACACCACGATTAATTAAAAATAAGAATAAATACTAACGAAGAGTGCAACGAATTGAAATCTTTACTATTCGATATTCGAAGTTCGAAAGCACAACTTGTAAAGAGTTCTCAAGCTTATGAGATGCAAGAACTAAGCAGTTCTAACAACAACACTCTTCTGGGACACACGGAGAATTCACGAACAAATCACGATAATTAACTGCACAACACGATGAAAGAGCTTTGCACAGATACAGCAGATTTATGGGCAGAAACAGAAACAAACTGCTTTAGAAGCGGGCGAGAACAACACTATTTTTGCAATCAAAACACGTTCATCAATTGCAAAACACGTGAAGAAAATCTGCGCACCATTAAGAATGAGCAGATAACAGAAACACACTTAATCCAATACATAAGACTGCAATTAAGCCCAAACCAACACCAAGCGATTACTTTATCGAGCTTTCAGCCAACTTGCTGACCTACTTTTCGATCGATACACTTCCCGCCCGGGAAACAGCAATGTTTTACTTACGAAAACTGAACTTGAACTCTCTTTCCCCCGGTAACGAAATGCATTCATGCGGACATCAGCCAATCATATTGAGCGATTCATACCATTAATTCGTCGCGACATGCGCAGCCAATGGGAAAGTTAGCAAACGCATTCCGACCTCCTCGTTATTTAGGGTAATGTAAACCTTTGGTCTGGGATATTTTTAGATTTTAATACGACCGCCTTCCAGAGTGTTTATTTGGGATGTTTACTGTTTGAAATCGTTTTAAAACGCCTTTATTATGCCTTCTTATGTTAGACTATCCCAACAGAGTATAAAGAGTTGAAATCTGAAAATGATAAATTATTTTGCCGAGCTTGTATAAAGAAGGTAACTTTGCATTTTGCAACATATACCCAATCTTTGATAGATTTTCGTTATTCCTAATTCTGAATACAACAGGATAAAAAATATAATATTGCGCACCATGTCAAACACTAGTAGGTAACAACAGCCTTTGGTTTACAGACCAAAAAAAACCATAAAATCTTCAGAGAAACAACAAATGCCATTGGTTGCGTCGGTTCAAAAAATTATTGACTTCAGACATGCAGTAGGAGGCATTCCCGGGCCAATTGGTCAAATACTACAAACAAAACTCATCAAAAAACGAAAGATTCTAGAAGTTAAAAGATAGTTCTTCCCTTTTCAATTGTACAATATCTATAATAAATGTAGATCCAGTAGTGGTGTGAATATTTAGATATGTACACGTCTACCAGAGTAGACGCGTACAGAAGTTTTTCTACTTATAACAACATCCTTAGTAATATACGGCGCAATTTTACAATAGAACATTTAAATGAACATCTAGTGATTTCGTGTTTCAAAGAATAATAATTTTAGTTTGTTAAAAATATACGGGGGGGGGGGGGAGGGGGTGTTCTTGGATTGTGGTCCTTGGTGATGGGAAACAAAAAACACAGTGTTTTTTTCCTTTCCTTAAACTTCTATTGTGCTAAACGTTTCGATGCCCTATGGCATCTTCATCAGTAGACTGCAAAATATATGAGCCATAAGTGACACGGTCTGTGATACCAAGAGATCGACTTACATTTATATCATCTAATATTAAAAATATGTAATAAACATTATAAAACAGGGGGGGAAAGAGGACGGCTTACCACAAAACATTCTCACACGGGAGACGCGGCTGATGGACTTTCCTTCCCTTCTTGTGATGTTATTTTTCTCAATAATTTGGTGAAAATGGGTAATCGTGTTGGTCAGTCTTGGCATCAAGTTATGGCAACCAACAACTGAAGTGCTTCAGAAAGACGTTACGAGCACCCTACTATTGGTCAGCGTGTTGTTTTCTGGTTTTTGTGGAATTGTGATGGTGAAGTTTGAGCTACATCCCAGACCCCCGCCGCAACAAATCGCGGATGACCATCAGTAATGCCACGGCCAGTAGCCAGACATGCATATACGCTTAAGTTTGAAGGAAAAGTGAGGAAAGAGAAGTAACATCAGTCATCGCCTGGAGGTTTGGCAGTGGAAAGTGGGGCAATTTCAATGGTGATTATGTGTGTATTCAAATATAAAAAATGCAGGTCGCTTGCAGTAGCCAAGGTTAAGTTCTTATTATTGTACGAAAAGATGCTGATGGTGGTAATAGGTCTAGATTTGCTGTTGTTTTTTTATCAATATGTAATATTTTGGTTATTAGGTAAATGATGGAAATTGTGAAAATTGATGTTCTAATGCTTTGTTTGTTTAAAATATATAATTACAAACAAAAAGACGCAAAATTTGTCATTATTGGACATTTGTAGAAAAGAAAGTTAAATTAGCTACAATGCACATTTTTGAAAATTAGAATTTGTGCGCCAATATGCTGTCGTATTCAAAATTTGTGTCTCAACAAAAATCTACCTATTTCAAATCCAAGTGGAATTAGAAGTGCAATTAAACGCTTCGAGTTACATATGCAGAGGGTATTTAGATATTTAGAAAGCCTGGAAACTTCGCAGAGGTCCTGAGGGTAGAGCTAGATTAAAGGAACTAGTATATAGGACAGTGTTTGCTTTGGCGAGACGGGACGACTTTGATTCATTTTCTGTAATGAAATTTGGCTTGGGTTGCTCTTTACCCAAATAGCAAGTGCCTCAGAGTCGCTGCGTAATATTATTTTAGAAAAACAGCAAGTCTCTTATTTACAATCGCTCTCTACGAAATTGAATTAAAGTGGCGGATCGACAGGGCGATGCACAACTCAGTGGACATATAACAAGTGCGTGTAGAAGGCAGCAAAAGAACTGGTTTTTCGTATGCATTTTTTTACAAGTGTACAGTTATTGAGATATACTCTGAAAATGTCTTAAAAAAATCTAAAAGAACTCTATATTTCAGCAATGCCTTAACACCGAACAATCAAATTCTAAAAACGTATTTACTTTATTGACGCATTTATTTAATAGAAACTTGAAATTACTGACAGCTTAAGAAATGGTAGTTTGGGGGTAGGCGCGGAAGCCCCAGCGCAAATGCTAAACCCTGAAATTATCAAGAAATTACCTTTTGTAGTTTTCGAAATATCGACCGCGATATTTCCCGGCGGGACACCCTATAATATCGATTCTTCAAACCAAAAACTGCATCCAAAGGCTAAACAACATGGTGCCATGTTGTCAAAAAAATGAAATAGTCAAGTTTACAATAATTTAACTTTGACTTGCACTTGAAAATAGCTCCAGAGAAGTAAGGCGTTGCCGCAACTTACAGAGTGATCAGGGACAGGAGTTTTTAAATATTGATCTATTCAGTTTCATATTTGATCGTATAATATTTATGCTTTTTTTTAGCATTAAAAAAAATTATTCCAACATTTTTATTGTAAAAACTAACTCTAAATATTTTCTAATAAAGAATTGCCACCAATTTACACTTAAAAATAGGAATCGAACCCCAAAAATAAACTAAATTCGTCAGCATAAATAGCATAATGTAACCAGTTTAACGTCTTTAAGGTTTAGATGACTGCTAAGACTAAGAAGCTTGGTCTTAAATAAGCAAACCTTTGTTTGCAAGAGATAAAAACATTTTTGATGTTATTTAGAGCTAATACTGGCTTGTAGTGAATTGTGGGGCTGAGATAAACGCAGGCGGAAACAAGGATACCTTCTGGATGCTTTCTGGAAAAAGTAGGGAGATACCGAGTGAGAGCCTTTTGTCAAAAGGACTTGTTGTTTAGTTTTAAAAATTGGTCTGCTCACTAATGGCCATTTCCACCAAGCAAATTTTAAGAAAACTTAAAGTTAAGGGCCCTTAAACCATATGTATTAGCATGAGTAACCATGGTAATAATGGAAGCCTTAACTAAGTATACTTAAAAATTGCTTGGTGCGATCGGCCATTAGTAGATTAGAGCTTCAAAATGTCAACAATTGTTTATCACAAAATGGAAAAATTAAACAGTTTTTACTTGTAAGACTGTAAAGGCTTTCACAGCCGGTCAGAATACAATCTAAAGTGTTTTCCGGGCTTTGAAGCCGTGGTCCAATGAATTTTTCTCTTGACGTTTAGTTTACAGCTGCAGCAGCCATTATCAAACGCGATGAGGCAACGGGCGAAGTGATCTCTCGTGCTTCCCGATGTTAACTCACTCGGCTGTGGTAAGCTCCGTGGTATTTACTCCCCCGCTATCGCGCTGCAGTGGAGGAACTGGAGTGGGGGTAGAGGTGGCGCGGGGTTTCGGCGCACTTGAAGTATGTCGTAGAACTCTCTTCCAGTCTGCATTTAGGAACGTAACTTCCTCCTTCCTGTTGAATATGTTGTCGTGTTTAAAGATCTCAATGGCATCCCTTGTTAGTTTCGGATAGAAACGCTGCGATTGGTCGAAGATGCCCACCTCGTTGAAAAGGATGTCGTGACCTTCAGAAAGAGCGTACTTTGCTACTGCTGACTTTTCTGTTTGTCCCAGCCTGCAGCTCCTCTTGTGTTTTGTAATTCTCATATTGGCACCGCGTTTTGTGGTGCCAATATATACCGAGCCACAGCTGCATAGAGCTCGGTAAACTCGAATGCTGATAGAGGATCTCTGCGGTTTTTAGCCGATCTCAAGCTTTGTTGTATTGTATGAGTGGGTTTAAAGACAGTTTTAACATTGTGCTTTTCCAGAAGCCTGCCGTTCCTATCCCGTACTTTGTGGATGTATGGTAGATTGGTCCATCCGCGATTTTCTTAATCTTCTCCCGTTGTTTCTTCCTGGCGCCCTACATTCCTTTAACGAATGGCCCTAACAAACTCGTCCTTGCTGTATTCATTCCAACAAAAGACTCTTTCCAGACGCTTCATTTCCCGTTCTCTTGGCTCTCACAGACAGAGTCTTTATGACTCCCCTTTTCTCTCTAGGATGATAATTTGATCCGTTCTTGAGGTATCGGACAGCGTGCGTCGGTTTTCTATAAACAGTGTGCGCAAGCTCTTTCCATTCGGCCTCCAAAAACATTCAAAAACGGTAGGCGTCCTTTTTTTTCTATCTCCATAGTGAATTGTATTTTTGGGTTGATAGAGTTGAGGTGTAAGAGGAAGGTTTGGAGCCATGGCGAGGGCCAACTTCAAAACTTCCTCCTGCACCTCAACTCTATCAACCCAAAAATTCAATTTCACTGTGGAGATATAAAAGATGCGCCTTTTCCATTCGGCCTCCAAAAACGCCTACCGTTTTTGGAGGCCGAATGGAAAGCTTGCGCACACCCCTTTTAGAAAACCAATACACACTGACCGATACCTCAATAACGGATCAAATTATTAACCCAGACACAAGAGGGGAGTCATAAAAACTCTGTCTGCGAGAGCCAAAAGAATTTGTGAGACGGCTGATTTCGAACGGGAAATGAAGCATCTGAAATGGATGCAGCAAGCACGAGGGAAGGAAGGCTACTGGAAAGGCACGATGTTAAAACCCACTCGTACAATACAACAGAGTTGGAGATCGGCCAAAGACCGCAGAGATCCCCTATCAGTGTTCCATGCAGCTGTGACTCGGTATACATTGGCTCCACAAAAGGCAGTATCAATACGAGGATTACGGTACAAGAAGAGTTGCAGACTGGGACAAACACAAAAGTCAGCAGTAGTAGAGCACGCTCTATCCAAAGGTCACGACATTGTTTTTAACGAGGTGGATGTCTTACATCATTCGCAACCTCCGCTGCAGCGCGACGGCGGGGGAATAAATACCACGAAGCTCACCACAGTCGAATCAGTCAACGTCGGGAGATCACTTCGCCCATTGCCTCATCGCCTTTGATAATATATTTCATTGGACCACGGATTTAAAGCCCGGAAAACACTTTAGATTGCAGTTTTTACTTAAACAATACCTTAGAGTTTTGGGATTAGTTTTAGAACATGTTTGATCACTGTTTAGTATGGAACAAGAAATATTTTAGTCAACTACCTTCTAGAAATGGAAGAACGACTTTTTGATTTGACAAGGTGTAATTGCAGATAGTGTGACTATCACTGCTAATCAGATTGCAGTAAATCAAGTCATAAAGGCGCATTGACACGGCTTAATTTGGTTGGTGAGGTTGACCATTTAAAGTAAAGCTGATCTCCTTGATTTGTCTCGACCGTCTTTGACTTCATCACCTAGTTTTCCCTAATGATGTGCATTTGTTCTCGCAGCTTTCTCCACTTCGGTATCTCTACTTCATCGTAGTTGTATTTAACGTAATCGTGTATAGAGATGACGATATAATCTTGTGTTTCCTCCCAATTACCTGTCAGGGATTGAACTTTTTGTCGTATCTTTTCCTTCTCTTCCTGCACTTGGTAGCGTTTTTCTTCCTCATGATACTGTTTCTCTTGACCTTCTTCTTTATTCTTAAACATCCGCAGCACCAGTTCCTTTATATCAGCCATCTCGTCATAGTCAATGATAGATTTTTATTCTCTGTTTCATTATTTTCACACAATATATGTTTTTGTTATCTTTATTGTACGCTCGTTAACTCATACAAAATACATCTTGAATAAATAAAAAATGTGGAATATTTTGATGTTCACAATCCGATGGTGCTAAATTGTCAAACGAACCCATTTGCATACTAGTTTTGGGGTCTACCCCTCCTCAGTTCCTTAACAAAAGAAGTGAAAAGCAAAAAGAATTGCAAAAGCAGCGAGATGTTGCGCAAGAGCTGACGACCTTGACCGACGTTTCAAACAATCATGAGCACTGTAAATGTGAGTTTGTAAGTTAATGTGTGTAAGTTTGTAAGTTAATTATACGAAAAGCTGCCTATATAGCGGCCTGTCATGTCGGTTATCGGAACCAAAACAAAAAGTAATATCTTCTTCTTCTTCTATTGCCCTGTCCGATTACGGACGTTGGCTATCATCATAGCTATGCGGATCTTGTTGGCTGCGCATCGAAACAGTTCAGTAGATGTTGCTCCAAACCATTTTCGCAAGTTAGCCAGCCAAGAAATTCTTCTTCTCCCAGGCCCTCGTCGGCCATCAACCTTGCCTTGAACTATGTTTTGGAGAATTCTGTACTTGCTATGTCTCATGATATGGCCAAAATACTCTAACTTTCTACATTTCACAGTAAGCACGATTTCAGGCCCACATCCCATTCTTCGGAGTACTTCTTCGTTGGTAATTCTTTCCATCCAAGAGATCCTAAGAATTCTTCTGAAAATCCACATTTCAAAAGCCCGCAACCTTCCCTCCATAGCGTCTGACAGCGTCCAAGCCTCCACACCGTACAGAAGAGTGGAGTATACATAACACACGACCATTCTCTTTTTAAGGGCCAGACTCAGGTCTCGACATGACAGAAGCGGTTTCATTTGTATAAACGTATTTCTCGCTATTTCAATTCTATGTTTTATCTCCTGTGAATGATCCCAGTTTTCGTTCAATGTGCAGCCGAGATAAGTGAACTTTGACTTCCTTTCAATTGGTTTATTGTCTATACACAAGTTACCTGGTTGAATTGGATCTTTGTACTAATCACCATATATTTGGTCTTATTGACATTTAAGCTCAGCCCGTACTTCTCACTAGTTCGATTAACTTTGTTCAATAACTCTTGTAGCCCCTCTAAACTGTCCGAAAACAAGACAGTGTCGTCAGCATAGCGGATATTATTGATAATTTCGCCGTTAACTTTGATGCCTCGATCCGTGTTTTCTAGAGCCTCTTTGAAAACGGTGTCCGAGTAACAATTGAACAGGAGCGGCGACAGTATGCAACCCTGCCGTACACCTCTTTTGATTTGAATGTATTCAGTCTGCTGATTTTCAACTCTAACTGTAGCTTTTTGTCCCCAGTAAAGGTTAGCGATAATCCTGATGTCTTTTCCATCCAGTCCAATATCCACTAACAGATCTATCATTTTCTTATGTTGGCATCTGTCAAAAGCCTTGGTGTAATCCAGGAAACACACATACACGTCGCAGTTCACGTCTCTGCACCGCTGAATCAAGACCTGGACTGCAAACAAAGCTTTCCGCGTTCCCAGTCCATCTCTGAAACCGAACTGTGTTTCTCCGTTTTGCTCTTCACATTTTTTATATATCCGCGCATGAATGATCTTGAGAAATATTTTAAGTACATGGCACATCAGGGTAATGGTGCGGAAGTCTTCGCACGATTTTGCATTGGATTTCTTGGGCAATGCAATAAAGGTGGATGCAAGCCATTTTTGTGGGATTATGCCAGTATCATATATTTTGTTAAAAAGTGCAGTTAGTGTTTCAATGGTATCTTCATCCATAATTTTAAAAATTTCTGATGGTATTTCATCTGGACCCATTGCTTTTCTGTTTTTCATGAGCTTAATTATAAAAATAGTAATATGGGGGTCACCAATTCCCAAAAAAAATATCTAAACTAGTATTGAATACTAGTATAGAAGATTTGTAACAGATTACTTCCCAAAATGAAGTAACAGATCGTTGACATCTGTTTAAAACATTAAATTAGGAACTCTTTTCCATGCAGGGGCGTAGCAACCGCTATATCTGCTGTATCAATGACACAGGCGGCCTCCGAGACCAATAAAAATTAAAAAAAAAAAAAACAAAACATAAAAATTATTATAAAACATCAAAAATAACTAAAATATTGAAAAAAATAACAAGTCATTTTGTTCATTAAGTATATCAATAGTTTCAATGACCTAGGATATATGGAAAGTGCCTACATTTTGCTAGAAAATTGTTCCGTTTTATGGCTGGCAGCTTTAAGTTACCCAAGACGTCACTTCATCGTCAGAGAATCACAACTTCAAATAAATTGACGTAAGACGTCGTGACGTCAATTCAAGCGTATGTCGCCGCCATTTTTAAGATACCCACTGTAAACCAAAATTGTAAAACAGGAGAGTCTCTCCAGATGTAATATTTTAGCTCGCTGATTAATTTAGACGAGCTAGTATATTACATCTGGTTGATTAATTTTAACAAGCTAGTATATTACATTGCAGACTCTTGTTACACTTTCTCTTTGTATAATAATTTAGCCTCACTTTTATATGTTATTGTTCACATAAAAATCGTACAATTATTTTATTTAAGCATTTACTATCCTTCAAATTAATTGTTTACCTTCCATCCGCCATTTTGTTTGTTTGTTTATTCATTTCAAGAGTTATACAGCTTCAGGGCACCTTATTGTACTTTAACCTACAGTCTACAGTCAACTCACTTTCAAAGGTCATATGACCTCTTTATTTATCACCAATGAGGCACCAGAGTTCAAGGCAAAAAGTTAGTACAATTGGCATGCCTTCACCTTTTTGTCTCTAATCCATTTTTTTACTTTACTGAGCCATTTTTTTCTTTTTGGTTCTTGGCAATGCTGCTGGGCTGAAAGAAATATCGTTTGATAACGGATTTAAATTAATTGCCAATTGCTACCCCCTAATTATATGTGATTTGTGGACCTCTTAGTCAGGAGACTGTCTTTTCTGCGAGGAAGGATAAGCATCAATTGGCAATTACTTTCTGGATTCAAAATACTCTTGTGACAGAGCTAGAACATGGTATTTCTCTTCAAGGCCACACACCAACCCTAGGTACGTAAAGCTTTATCATCGACTGTACTAACTTTGAAACTCATGTTATTAATAGTCTCACCACCAAATTACTGCCCGCTCCTCATTTTCGTATTCTCTTGTAGGCCTTCTTCTATTCTTCTATTTTAGTTTTCAACCTTTCATTTCACCTCACTTGCCATCTACTGGTGTAACTAGCTGCCCTCTTGCGCTATACCACTGGGAACGACTACTCACTCATCATCAGCACTATACCTGCGAGCACACCTCACCACGCAGTCACGACGTATTAGTGAATGCAACTTGTTCCATATTAACATTCAGAGTCTCAATAATAAAATACTTGAAGTTGAACTGCTGTTGGGAACCCGGTTTCCCGAATTATTTTGCGTAACCGAGCATTGGCTTCAGGAATCTGATTTGAATAGGATACACTTACAGAATTATGCTCTTGCCTGCTCTAGTTCCCGAGTGGCGACCAGAGGCGGTGGAACAGCAATTTTTGCAACTCTTGATTCCAAAATTCGAGAATTTGATATAGACTTATTATCTATTGAAAAAGACTTCGAATATTGCATATCCGAGTACACTAACAAAAATAGTAATAAGAAAATCATAATAGCTTGTACTTATAGATCCCCTTCGGGTAATTTCGATGTATTCTTAAGTAAGTTGTGTGAGTTACTAGATAAGACATACAACACCAACAAATTCATCATTGTTTGTGGTGATTTTAATGTTAACTTTTTAAATCTTGATGACGCTGCAAATTCAGTAATTCAGTTGTTTCTTGCTTATGGCCTGAAACCACACGTAAATGGTGTTACAAGACTAGGTAGAAATTCTGCAACGCAAATTGATAATATTTTCTCCAACTTCAAAGACGAGGACCTAGAATGTGAAATTATTATTTCTGATATCTCTGATCATTATGGTCAGCATTTGTCTCTCAGGACTCCGTTTTTGGAAGAGGCCGCGGTTTGTTTCAAGCGACGTTTTTTCACCACTGATAATATTACGAGGTTCGCTGGCTGCCTAGCGACTGAATCTTGGACTGACGTAGCTGAGTCCGTCGGTGCCGATCAGAAATACACGACATTTTCAAATATTTTTCACTATTATTTCGATATCGCTTTTCCCTTAGAATGGTATAGGGTGAAGTCCAGAACCGACACCTGGGTGACAACTGAAATAAAACTATATTCTAGTTACATTAAGGACTGGTACGTTTGGTACAAGCAGACAAACTCTCCCATTGTTCATGAACGATACAAGGATGAAAGAAAAATCTACAGACAATATCTCTCCAACTACAAAAAATCAATTAACGATAATAAAATATTTAATTCAAAAAATAGAGCCAAAACGGCTTGGGCGCTACTTAACACGCAGTCAGGAAATAGAAACACATGTCGGCAGATTTTTTTGAGTTCTGATTCAGGTGATATCATTAGCAACCCTAAGCTGATTGCGTATAGCTTCTGTGAACAATTCCGTAACGACACAAGTATACAGCCTGACCATATCCCACCTTGCAACGGAAATTGTATTGATAGTATTTTTCTGTTTCCTACCGATGAACAAGAGATTTTCGAAATTATCAGGAATCTTCCGCATAAATTTTCGTCAGGCTTGGATGAAGTCCCCTCCTTTGTCTTGAGGCATGTCGCGCTGCACATAAGCAAGCCACTTAGTCACATCATAAATTGTTGCTTTCAAACAGGAATCTTTCCTAGAGACCTTAAGAGAGCCAAAGTGGTGCCGGTCTTCAAGAGGGGTGATCGTCGGAAGGTTGGCGACTACAGACCGGTCTCCATCCTGCCCTCTATGTCGAAGGTGTTTGAAAGGGTTTTAAATCTTCGGATTGTCAAATTTTTGGAGGGTAGGCTGTTGCTTAGTAATTGTCAGTTTGGGTTCAGATCGGGCAGATCTACCGAACAGGCTGTATATAGAGCTATTGAATTTATTATTACGAATCTGGACCAGGGTGGGCGTGTTGCTGGACTGTTTTTTGATTTGTCCAAAGCCTTCGACACCATAAATCACGATATTTTGATGGCACGCTTATATAGTTATGGCTTACGCGGGTTGTGTGCTGACTTACTGCGGTCCTACCTTTCTGGTCGTGAGCAGTCCGTCTGCATCATGAGCAATGGTCGACCTCATTATTCCACCTCTACTGGCCTTGGTCGAGGTGTGCCCCAAGGCTCTATCTTGGGGCCCACACTGTTCTTAGTATATGTTAATGGAATGACGAACGAAGTTTCTTCAGATATCCTTTGTCAGTATGCTGATGACACCTCCATTCGAGAGAGAACTTCAACTCAGGAAATGTGTGATTGGAGCATCAACAATCATTTAAAATTAAATGCTGAAAAAACGGGATTGTTATGTTTCAGCAAACAGCCTTGTACTGATGAGTCTCTTTATGTTGCTTTGAGTGGTAGATCTCTGCCTGTGCAGAGCAATGTAAAGTTTCTAGGGGTCTATGTGGACTCTTGTCTGAGCTGGGTAACTCACATCCGCATGTTGGATCCGCACTGTGGACACTATTAGGTTATTCTATTTCTCCAACATTCAGGCAATCATAAGTTACGGTATACTATTTTGGGGATCGGGACGCACCCCAATGAATATCTTTAGAGCTCAAAAAAGAATTGTTCGGTGTATTTTTGGTCTGAGACCGACGGATTCATGTCGCCCTTATTTTTCTAAATTGGGAATACTTACCGTCCCTTCAATATTCTTTATGTCATTGGTAATGTTTGTCAGAAAAAACAGTGCATTATTCAGAAGGAACGCTGACGGGTACTCTCAAAGTATGTCAATTCTAACAAGAAATAGGGAAATGTTAAACATTCCTCGTCACCAAACTACTTTTTTCGAGAGAGGGCCCTCATATAGAGCCATTAAAGCATACAATTTGTTACCCGCTGATTTGCAGCGTCTCCAAAATGATACGGTTTTCAAACAACGTGTCAAGGCGCTTTTGCTTGAGAAAACTATTTATTCATTTCAATTTAATCTTTATTTTGAGTAATTAATTTTAGTAAGCTATAATGCTACTCTTGTTTGACGTTGCTGTGTAAATGTGATCTTGTTGGCAATAAAGAATTTATTATTATTATTATTATTATTACCACAGCACACACTTCAACACACATGTACACACCAAATCCCGAGGCATAGGCTGCAACCAATGGTCTAGAAGTTTCAAGGTGGCTTTGTTCCATTTTTATTTCTGTTTGGAGATGACCGGCCCACTGCCTATTCAGTCACTTTTGGATGCTCATATGGGTACCAATTAATGATAGTATTGCTTACTAGTAATAAACAGGTGTTTTGAGCTATATCAACGCCCTCAAATGTGTAACTGAGGCAAACAACAAATAGTAGCAAATTAAGTGCAAGAAGCTATTCTGATTAACTAATATTACCTTATGGGAATAATTGTGAACCAGACATATGACCGGTAAGTCTTTTGGTGTCACATTTCAGCCTATACACTATGTTAGTTTCGTGCACTCTTGGCATATATAACTCCACATAATACTTATAGCTATATGCTTGCACTGGGTGATGAGTGATATACCTGTGGCATAACTGTAGTTAAACTTTTCCACCTTATTACTTGAAACTAAAATACATTATTTGCCACAGCCATTACACCTACTAGGTATTTAAACAGAATCTTAGCACCCAACTCATGTTGGGTTAAAAATAGCAAACAGCTGATCCTGTTATCAATTTTTGAAACAATTAAGACCCTAAGACAATAGTTGTACCCATAAAAAGTAATTGTATGATTCATTTCATGGTAATCGTTATTTAATTTAATGTTAATACAAATCTCTTCATTCATTAATTGATTGCAAGTTATTCCACCTACGACCACCTCCACTGAATGTAGCCGAGCTAATTAACATGTAATTAGATCTGGTTTTCGTAAAACTCGTTTTGTTATCCGCCATTCTCACCCTTAAGATAAAAAGGATAGAGTTTGGCGTAACACCCTGTTGTTTACAGTTTTTACCCCCCCCCCCCCCTTTAGCTGTGGGTACCAAAGGAATACAGCGTCATTTCCAGTCAATTGACGTCACGCGACAATTTACGTCAAATAATTCTAATTCGTGATTAACCGATTGTTATGCTCTGACGATGAAATTAAGTCTTGGGTACCTTAAAAATGGAGGACCTCGGACCAAAAAAACGGGACCATTTTTAAGAAAATTTTGGCATTTATTGGTTCTGTCCATATATCCTAGGTCATTAAATATCCTAACCTAAAAGCAATGACCTAGAATGTCCTAGAAGATACGGACAGAGCCAACAAATACTACAAATATTTCCCTAAAAATGGTCCCGTTTTTTGGCCGGAAGTCCGGCACTCTTAAGGTTCTTCATAGCAACTTAAAGCCGGACCGGATATTGATTGTGTCGATCGTGTTTGGTTTTTGTTAAATATTAATTGAAGTTTTAAAAAACCTTGGAGCTAGGTCAGCTAAGGGCTAGGAACTCTAGCGCTATAGCTAGGAGATGGATATAAGTTCGATATTCCATTGAACTGGAAATAAGAAATAACAAAAATAATGGCAGTAACAACTCTTTTGCAATAATGTGACGTAAGACGTCATGACGACACCGAGACTTAACTTCCGGCGGATATCGACAAAACGGCGTCAATATGTTGCCGCGAGGATCGTCATTTATAATATTATGGAAAAAATTCTTTCTTACCGGTACCCTTAGTGCCTAACTGTAATACGTATAGTACCTGTATACTATAATGCAGTACATTTTAATAAAGTTTTGTTCAAAATAACAATTCTTGTCATGTTTTCCAGGAGGCACAGGGCTCCCTTAAGCCAGATTGCTACAGGGCCTCCAAGGTGCTAGCTACGCCACTGCTTCCATGACAATTTTCAGTCGAGCAACTCGAGAAGTTCCAGTGCCTTACTCCCTATCGAAAGTCCGTTCTCAATTTGGTCGCCTGTCTTAAGGATGTAACTTAAAGCAAGTAAAAAAAAACATTAATTCTTACGAAACTCACATAGTTCCGAAGCTACAGAACCAGTTCCTGATGAGGCGTAGACGGAAAAACTAGACGGAGTACAATCTAACTTTAAGTCTCCATGATATAATAGATAGTTTTTTGGAAAAAGTACTTAAAACGTCAACATTTTTGGTTTTAGAGTGTGTACTTCAAAACCAGTTTTCTACCTTATATGTAGAAAACTTTTAACAACTAAAATACATTTAAATAGACTTACAATAAAATTCTGCACAAATATAGTCACTACTTCTATTATACTAGATAAAAGGACACTGATTCTAACGTGCTAAACATCATTTTTCCGGTAAATATCTGATATCGAGTATATTCAGTAATTGGTCAATAGTTTAGTTTGGGAATAAGTAAATGTATAAAGTTCTCTATCTTTGAAGGAGATTTTACTCAAGAAAACTCGTATAGATTTTTCCTCCACTAAGAGGTTTTTGCGTGAAATTCCATAACTAGGTAGATGTAATTAGAAAACTTGCTTATAGGTCGCTGGGATGAAGTTAGAAAGTTGGAAACTCGGAAGCGCTATAATGAGATCCATAGTTAAAGTTCGATTTAATTAGGGAAAATAGGAATTTCTTTTTGTTCCTATGTCTTTGATTTTTTGGTTGTCTGGGTTAACAAATAATTAATTAATAAGAAGAAGTGCAGCCGTGATAAGCAAGTAGTAGTAGTAGGAAAGAAAATAGGATGTATTACTGTCCATTTTCGGCCCCATTTTAAGAAGGAATATATACAACAGTTGCAGAATTCAGCGCAAAAATTCGATAGAAATGAATTTCTCAGTAGCCACCAACATGTGCCCCCGGAAGAATAAATCGCTAGTTTCAGTATAATTTTAAAATGACAAATGACACCAAGTGATGGCATATTATTTGATAAAGCGCTGCAGCGCGTATTGAGCTTTGGGTTTCTTGTTAGGAATTTACCGAAAATTAAGTTTTAGCGAATAAAGAATAAGTTATACATGGTGTCCCATCACGAACGCCTTCAATCTATATACAGTGTATACAGAAGGATATTCTTCTTGGATACATAAACGAGCCCAACAGTATAAATTAAAGACAGCCCTGGCTATATCTCTTCTTCTAATAGATCTAAATTGAGCAACAATGTTATCTCGAAGATCTTCTACGGTGTTGTATTCTTGCTCACCATACACTCTATTTTTCAAAGTGCCCCACAAAAATCGTATCCAAAACTGGTCGGGACATTTCACAGGTCCCGAAGTTCCCATCCATCTATGGGGAAACATTTCATCATCCAAATACTCACAAACTGTTCTAGTATTATGTGGAAGGGCTCCGTCTTGCTGAAACTAGCATGTATTGTAATTCTCAAGGGGCAATATATTATTAGCATACTCTTCCATGAGTTGAATGTTTCACCATTCAAAGGTCCATCGAAAAAATGAGGTCCGAGGTTTTCTTCTTCTTCTTCTTCTTCTTCAGGTACCTATCCATTCCGGATATTGGCAATCATGACTTTGTTTGCAGCTGCTCAAAACAATTCCGTTGAAGTTTTTCCAAGTTTCAGATTTGGCAGCCATGCTGCAGATTTCGCAGCCATGAGATTTTTCTCCTGCCGGGTCCTCTTTTTCCATTGACTTTCCCTTGTATTATGGATTGCAGTAGGGAGTATCTCATGACGTGTTCCAGATATTCAAGTTTTCGGCTCTTGATGGTGTATGTGATTTCCAGTTCTTTATTCATTCTTTTGAGCACAACTTTTTTCGTTATATAAGCTGTAGCACTGTATTTTGAGCATTCTCCTGTACAGACTCATTTCAAATGCATCAACTTTTTTAGTAATGGCTTCTGTTAGCGTCCAGGATTCTACGCTATACAGAATCCGAGCATTTCGTCGTTATAAATTCCAGCCCACACATTTAATTTAAAGCGCACTTGTGGTCTTACTTCGCTAAAGTGTCTAGGGTTATTGTCTCTCTAAATGTGCTCATTGTGTCTATTAAACACGCCACATTTTGTAAAAGTACTTTCCTCTGTCCAGATAGATTTTAAGAAATTCGGAGAATCTTTCCTATTTAGGAGCCAGTTGCAAAAATCCCTCCTTTCAGGATCACCTGGATGTAGTTTTTAGAAATGTGTATCTTGTACACAGACGCAAGACTGTGGGACATGAACATCTGTGACATTTTAGTTATGAATTAGTCATATTTTGATTACCTTAAAAAAATCAAATTATTGAATAAACGGTGTGAGGTAGGTATAGGAATGTTAAAGTGGAATTATAGAGAGATCTTTGAAGATTAGTTTTGATACAGGGCAAAAACCGAAAGCTAATATTGCTTTTAAGCTGACCCAGCAACTCCGCAAATGTAGAAATATTTAAAAAATAGAGTTTTCAACTGTTTCCACACACAAAACATTTATGTAAAGGCGTTCTTTAAATACGTCGTCAACGCAAATCTATTTGCATTTACAAGTTCTTGTTGATTCAATTATAAGCCAAAGTGGAAACTAATTTTTGCAAAGAAGAGAAACTTTTAAGGCAAGAAAATGCTTTTAAGAGAAATGCAGTTACTTACAATCACTTTTCAAACTGCTAGGCTACTTCATAGTCAAACAGCGAAGGTTATGCAAAGTAAGAAAGTTTATTATTGAGAATTATGGGCTATACTTTGTTGTTTCAGAAAAGGTAGTTGTATAAAGTTGCTAGCGAAAATTCCGAGTTAACAGTATAACATTATGAATAAAAACGTGTTTGCCTTCGCAGGTATAAAAAGTAGAATGCAGTTAACAAAACAAGCAGCTTTGTTTCTAAAAGGTTTATTGAAACATATTATGAAACAAAAACATTTTGTTAAATAATTAATTATTATTTTTATTATTAAAAATACATAAAGTTAGCGAAAAAAAGAGATTTTTTAAAGGTTTTTTTTGCCTAAAAGCAAATTCTTATCAAATGGGTATAAGCAAAGTCCATCAAAACTTACTTGTTAGTGATTGACAAACAAAAAATTACTTAAGAAGAGTTTTATTTACTTCTGATCCAAATTAAGGACTTATTGAACTCCTGCCCATTATCGCCGTTGAGTAAGAATCCAAATGATTTCTCGTCCTTAGTCATTTTCTAACCCTGAAGCCACTTTCTAATTTTCCTTAACCTTTCCCTCATTGGAATTCATCCCTATAAACCGCTTAATGAGATGTCGGCTCGTACAAAGAATGCAAATCGCTTTTTGGAATCGGCGAAGACGAGAAAACGTACACACCATAGATCAAAATGATCTAAAAAAGTAAAATATTTCTTAATTGGGTAATAAAATTGAATATTATGCACCAAGGAACTAAAGTAAACCTGCGGCAAAGTTTGCTGTCCTGCCGCAGGCAGTTAGCGAAAGTATATCTCATTCATTTATTATTCTCATCCCAATTAATTTACTAGCAACTAACCTGTTGCTAGTAAGCTAAAAGTAAATTAATTTGACTGTTTCGGTTACTAGTTGTTTTGACTGGATATTGTTGTCGAACAAACCTGGAAAAAAGTTAGAGAGCCCATTAAATTTGTATGGGTGAGCTTTTTGCGATGTTTTTTGATTTGGACATCTTTTATAATTTTGTTTGTTGTTTGTAATTTATTTGATAAATCAATAATAGTTATGTTTTTAATTAAAATTAGGTTGTGGGGTAGAATGTTTATTAGTAATTATTTCAAAGGTTTTAATTATTAAGCTTTCATGTTATGTGGAAATGAAAACAGGGCCGAATTAACAAATTCGAAAAATAGCATCTCAAAATCACCAAAATCTAACCTCAACAGAATTATTAATTGTCGCATATCACCGGATGCTGCATTGCCAATAGATCCAGAATCCGATATGTATAAAGTAGAATCCAGAACTTTAAAAAAATGTCTTTAAAAATGTCCAGTCTTTAAAAAAATTAAGTTGATGATGGTTGCATGAAAACGAAACGTCGGATTTTTTGAGAATACTACATATAAGTTGAAGCGAGCAAAAACTGTCTATGAAGAATTGTCAATTAGTATTTAATTAGGTACCTCTTCAAATTAAGGCTATAGAAGGAATAAACAGGTTTTTTTTTTAAATTTCGATTTTTTGAGAATATTTCCGAAACTATTGGTCCGGGTCCAAATGGATTGCAGTTTTTCAAGCTGCCGTATATTCTAGGTTTATTAAATAACCTCAACAGAGAACCTCGCAGAGAACTCTCTGCTGGAAACTCCAAAGTGGCCTTTTACAGTCAAAAGACTAAATAGCAAAAAGACTAAATAGCAATAAGCAAAAAAATATCATAATAACTGCACATAAATTTGCGTGCATTTGCGTGGTATTTTAAACGTATTTTACTCAAAAATGGTGCATTTTTAAAAAGTCGTCCAAGAGCCTCTTTTTAATGTAAAAAACAATGCTTTTTCAGCTTCTGTGTTTAAACTCCAGAAAAAGTTAATAGTAAAAAAGTTAGGGCTAAAATACTCTAAGCCGGGCCTGGTTACCACCCTTTTAAGCTGGGTTTCTAAATTTCGTTTAAACTTTTCGACTTGCCTTAAAAATGCAATCAAACGTACACAATTTTATCACGTTATATAAAACGTTTACCACGTTATAAGAAAATCAGATTGTGATCAGCTCTTGGCCAAACAGAAAAGGAAAATTGAACGTAGGAGAACCTTGCAGAAAACAAAGAGTATTGCGGAATCTCCCACCTCAGATAATCCATCTGATATCGACTCTGATGGCTCCTCTGATGGCTACGAAGATGGCCCTATTCCAGACCCCAGAAATTTTAGTTGAAAAATATTACTCCGTTGCGTTTCAAAAGCAATGGTATACACATAGTAGGGTCATTTTGGACCAATTGGACTTGTCGGATGTGAACCGTTTTATTTAAAAAGACAAGATCTAAGCCAGATCAAAAAATTATATAAATTAACAAAATAATGATGCTCAGGTAGGGTTCAGTAGGTACTTGTCCAAAAATAATTACGTGATATCAGGCGCAGTAATCCCCGACACTTGCCTCGACATATTTCGGGATATACTTCAAGACAAAAAACAAGTTTAACTATCCTTTTTTTTATTGAGCACCCCCCCCCCCCCACCCCATTTGATATCTAAATACAATATAAAGGCTTTCAATATTTGAAATATTTTTTGATACATTTTTTCCGAGCTATTTTCTACTTACCTATTTGGTTTCTTGTACCGAAATTCCCATTTACATAAAACTGGGGATAAAACAGTGGTTAAAACCAAAGAACTTGTATGCCTAGTGTTAATGTTTCTAAAAGTACTTATCAATTTCTGAAATAAACATATGTTTTATCCACGACCACACTATAATAATCACATTATTCTTGTACATTCTCAAGATTATCTTTCTTCACTTGTAAATCATGAACATTATTCACAAGTGAATAATGAGTTGTAATGGAAACGAAAGATGTCGTAGGCAACTGGCAGCTCAAAAAGTAAACTACCCTAAACATGAAATCGCTAGTTACCACTGGTTCATTCAAATAATTATCCTTCTATTAAGATGTATTGAGACAAATGTAGGTTACAGTGTCTCTTTTTCACTAAAAAATGTACTTTTCACTGAAAAATACTTAAAATAGGGCATAAAATGAAGTAGTTTACCGTCCACCCTCATAGAATTGAAATGAACATGCACGGGCGACTAGACCGTCATCTATGTGACGCATCAAAGGTCGCGCCGTCGATTAGCGAAACCAGTAGTGGTTTTAAAATTGTGAATTATCTTTGTCACTGTCTTTGACACCTGTAACCCCAGTATAACCTATCATATTTTGAAAAAACCCGGAATCTGGGTTATGGATAAAGTATAGTATTCAACTCGCATTTAATGAGGTATTAAAGCTGTCAAAGATTATGTAATATCGAGTGTAATATTTTTTTTTTAGTTTCTCGAGAACGCTACAGCAGATATTATAAGGTGACTATAAGGGACCTAAGATGGTCAAATAACGTTTTATGGTGGCAAAGAGTAATTCTTTGGAAAACGCCAAATGGAAAAAAACCTGCCCAAAAGACATTATATCTAGTTTTCAGACGAGTGAATATATTAATCACAAACATTTTTCTCCATATAGCTGGGCTTCATTTGGAAGCATTCTTATCCCTGTATATATGATCGAGACAAAACATCGAGATACCCTGTATATAAAAATCATAATTAAACCAGACCTTCCTACAAATGCATATTACCCATTCACTTATTTTTGTCATCTAGTTACCTTTGAAGCCTTCATTTTTTTATATCCATCTCTTTTTAGCACATGTTGAGAAGATATGATAAAAATGTCTAAGTCAAATTTCCAACGAATACTTGACGACAATAATAAGTGAATGGCTTATATGTTTATGATGCAATTCTGTTAATAAATATCAGCAGTTGTGTTTATTTCTTAATTTGTTTCCATGTTTCTCCAACATTAGATTTTGGAGCCCATAGTTGTAAAGACACAAGTCTTTTTTGTCAATTTTGATTTTCAGAAATAACAGAGGTAAAAACATAATAGGAATTAGTAGGAATTAGTGGGAATGAGTGGGAATTACTAGGAATTATTAGGCATTACGGGGAATTAGTAGGCATTGGTCGAGGAATTAGTGGCATTAGTAGGAATTAGTAGGCATTGGTCGAGGAATTAGTGGCATTAGTAGTCAGCAAAAGTCAGCAGTAGCAGAGCACGCTCTCTCCAAAGGTCGCGACATGTTTTTCAACGAGGTGGATATCTATATCTTATATCAATCGCAGTGTTTCTATCGGAGACTAACGAGAGAGGCCCTTAAGATCTTCAAAACACGACAACAATTTCAACAGGAAGGAAGAAATTACGTTTCTAAATGCAAACTGGAAGCGAGTTCTACAACATACTTCAGGTGCCGGGAAACCCATTCGCCACTACTGCCCCCCACCCCAGTCCCTTCACTGCAGAGCGACGACACAGTAGAGTCAGTCAACGGCGGGAACCACTGCCGCAGCTGTAGACGAAGCGTCAGGAAGAAATTCCATTGGACCACGACTTTACTATTTAGTTGGACAACTTTAGCGGAATACTGTAATATGCCTGACGTAAATAAATTGACAAAACTCTACAGGTGTCTGACCATTTGTATGAAGAAAAAAAATATTTGTCTTTACGTCATGACATGAAACAATAACAAAACGACCAATTATCTCTTAGTTCGCAAAGATCTGAGAGTGGTAATTCGTTCAGTAATACTACAGCTCGTTTTCCTTAAAAAAAAATTATTATTTATTATATAAGGGGATTAACAAGCCTTTAACCCCCTTAATCCATGAGAGAAATTGCGAGATTATGAGATTTAAGGCCGTTAATCCCCGAATTCATTCAACGTTTTATCCCCGGCCACGGCTAAAACCAATAAATTAGGAGTGGGGGAGGAGGTAAAAATTTCTAGTTTTGAAAAATGACAAATATTCCTGATAAAATCCAGCAAGAAGCTGAAGAAGCAACAGTATGTCTGCTACCAGCGAAAAGCAAATATGTATACGAGAAAGAAGGGGTTGAATTCGATTTATATGATTTTATCGGCGACCATACTATAATAATCATGTGAATAATGAGTTGTCATGCAAACGAAACATGTCGTAGGCAACAGACAAAAGTAAACCTCCCTATACGTGAAATCGGTAGTTACCACTGGTTCGTTCAAATAATTATCCTTCTATCAGGATGTATTGGGACAAATATAGATTAAGGCGTCTCTTTTACACTAAAAAATGTAATTTTTACTAAAAAATACTTAAAATAGGCCATAAAATTAAGTAATTTACCGTCCACCCTCTTTTATTTTAGATTTTAGATTAGACCGTCATCTATCTGACGCATCAAACGTCGCGCCGTCGATTAGCGAAACCAGTCGTGGTTTTAAAATTGTGAATTATCTTTGTGGCACCTATAGCCTATCATATTTGAGAAAACCCGGAATCTTGGTCGTGGATGAAGTATAGTATTCAAGTCGCATTTAATGAGCATTATTCTCTCGGGCAACTTGTGCCACTCGCTTCGCTCATGGGCTCAAACGTTACCCTCGAGAATAACCACTCTCATTAAATGCTTGTCGTACAATATACTATAATACGCTAGTGTGTTAGAAGACCTTTAATCTAATAGTGTGTTAGAAGGCCTTTGATCCACACCAAACAGACGTATCAAACCTTCATAATGTAGTGGTCATGGATAAACTATGTAAGTTATTGAAACCCGAAGAATTTGGTCCTATTTGCAGAATAAGCTCCAGATAAAACTATTTTTAGGCGAATATCAATTTTTTTTTCATTATGAGAATTGTTGTTTGCTAAGGAAATTTGAGAATGTAAGTAATAATGGGAGATTCCTGTCAGAAAAATAGGTGTTAACGGTTTGAAGTTGTTTAAGGTGACATGCTTGGGCTCCAATGAACAAGTTCCGATCAACGTTGAAGGTGGCTGTGTCTGAATCCTGTGTCTGAAGCCGTTTGAACCCTAAGCATAGTTGACCGAAGTGACGACATGAACACAAGTCACCCAATAGCCTGCCCTAGTTCTAAGTTCAACTAAATCGTCTATTTTGGAAAGAAATTGGTCCTGAAAAAGAGCTCTTATCGGGTATGGAGGTAAACTGATATTCTCAGTAGTTAGTTCCAAAGTTGGTAAATTTTGGAATACTTCAGACATTATTAAAAGTAAGAATTTTCTTAACTTTTAATTTTATTTAAATTTGATGTGATTTATTTTCTATTATTCTGACTGAAAGAAGTATCATAGAATAAGCTGTTTTACGACAATTACATTAAGGTTGCTTAGTTTTGTGTTATGAAGAGAGAATAGTCGTTTACATAAAGTTAGATTGCGGACATTGAGCCGTGCACTCACCTACATGTGTATTTTGGTGTGAAGAAAGAACAATTACTCCCTACAGACTTTACGCTGTTAGCGAAGAAGGGTTTTTAGAATTTTGCAACCGAAAATAGTATATTGTTTAACGAGGGACGAAAATATAAGCCATTCGGTGATTATTGTCGTCAACTAGGCGTTTTTGCGGCAAATTTGACTTTGACATTTTTATCGTATCTTCTCAACATGTGCTAAAAGGAAATGGGTATAAACAGAATGAAGGTTTCAAAGGTAACTAGATGACAAAAATAACTGAACGGGTAATAGAACTTTTTCTAGCAAGAGGGCAGTATACCAACCGAGGCGCAGCCGAGATAGCAATGATCTCGAGCGATAGAAAATGCTTTTTTGACGAGAAAAACACTATATTTTTTCTCTGACTATGCTAACATTAAGTCTTCGTTAAATTTGAAAACAATCTCTATATAGTATTTCTTTCAAAAATTAAGGAGCGTCATTTTCAAAATGACACCTGGATTGTCAGTTTGGTCAAATTTCAACACTTTGATTTCCTTTTCAACTCGTCAATTTGACAAGTTTTGTATAATATCGCCATTTCTATTGTTTACGAGATTAGACCACTTGAATCGCATTTAATTGCGATATTGTATACGAAATTAGAACAACTTACTTTCGTTACCAGAGACGAAAGTTAACGCTATGGGATTTTTCTCACTAAAGCGAAAATTACGTTTTCGGCTAGGGCAAGATATAACGAAAGTTGTCTATTTTTACATGGTCGTAGAAAAACAAAATTATCAGCATCCTTTTGTATTAAATGTTTTATTAATTCGTGCTTGATTGATATAAGTAATTATATATATTAATAAAAAATTTGACTCAGTAATAAATAATTTTGACTAAGTAAATTTGACTAAGTAAAATATAAGTAATAAATTGAGAATTTGTTACAGTATTTTTTTATATCAGTATTTTGAATTTTATTTCAACATTTTTAATGTATTATTGATTGCTATCGGTTGACAGAAATCAAACACTTACCTGATTGAATAATTGAACATTATTGTGCCAAAGACAATTCATAGTACTCTACAGTGATTGGTCAAAAATATGGAAGCATTGTATGCCATGAGTACAGCTACAACCAATCATATTCCCGTATTTATAGTCGACACTTTGGTCTTGAGGGTCACTTAGAACCAAATCGTGTTCTATAGTGACATTTTGCCGAGAAAGGGCTCTTATATGAGTCGATAACTTGAGTGCCATGCATCACTTAAGGGTAAGGAATACTCAAGTGTGGTATCTCGGGCACTCAAGTGGTTTTTACGTCAAGAAAGTAAGGTTATAGAACATATAAAATTGTGTTTATGTTGTTCTTTTACTCATTTTACTGTTTTACATTTTATTATTATGAAGTTTTTTCGGGGGTTGTTATCAACTTTTCAACTGAGATTAGAAAAACGCTACATAAGAGGATCCATTCGAATTTTATGAAAATTCGGAAATTAGTAGTAGGTTTCGTTTTAAGAAGGAAGTATTCGTGATGTCATTCTACCTCTATTTTTATGAGGCTTTGAAAAAAGTCAATATCAAAGGGTTGCCACTTCCTTCTCATTTACAATTATTAATTGCCCTGAGATTTTATGCAACAGGAAATTTTCAAGTAAGTTAAACTTAAACTTTTAATTAATACTGAAAATTAAGCATCCTTATTTTCTTTTTACAGACAGTGAATGGAGATTTACAAGGTTTTTCACAAAGTACAGTGTCACTAAGCAATACTAAGCATTACTAGAGTCTCAGGAATAATGGTTAGGCATCTAAGGGGTTTTGTACAATTTCCAAATACACTGCAAGGCCAGCAAGAAAATATTAGAAAATTTTCTGAAATTGCTGCTTTTCCTAATGTTACGGCATGTGTTGATTGTACACATATTATAATTGCAAATCCTGGAGGTGATAAGGGAGAAATCTTTAGGAATCAGAAAGGAAAGTTTTCCTAATGTCCAGGTAATTATTTAAAAACTACAATGTTCTTAATTTACATTTTAGGTTGCGTGTGGTTCAGATATGAAGATCCTAAATATTGATGTTTGCTATCCAGGATCTACTCGTTATAGTGTAATATTTGATCGCAGTTTTCTTCGTGTACATTTTGAAACAAACCAGGTTGAAGGTAAGGGGTATGACAACAGTTTACTTCGCTATTAATCATTGTTTCAACAAAATTTTTTTTGGGCTTTCAGGGATGTTGCTGGGTGGCAATGGCTATGCTTGAAGACGATATTTATTAACACCTATAATCAATCCAACTCCTGGGCCAGAGAAAAATTATAATCGAAGTCATATAAGAACTGGAATAGAATTGAAAGGGTTTTTGGAGTTTAGAAAAAGAGGTTTCCATGTCTACGACATGGTCTAGATACAAAATTGGAAACATCTGTGGCAATTATTTGTGCCACTGCCAGTTTGTATAATATTGGGAAAAATCTACAAGAAGAAGAACATGAACCAACTGATGACGAACCTGTAGAAGACAATATCATATTCCAATTCACGCACACCTGCACAGCACGGAGACAACTCAAACAAAACAGCTTAAAATTTCAAAAATTTACAAACTACCCATCCATTTCAAATTGGCGCCAGCAATACTCCTTTCGCCAGTCATAAAATTACTGGTAAATTGCGGCTAAATCAATAAATTTCAATGTAGCCAATATACCAGACTGAAAAATCCCCAAAAACAGATACTTGACAGACACTTTTTGAAGTGGTGTCCCTAAAATCTCACTTTTCATGCACTATAGAACAGCCATGGTAAGAAACACTCAAGTGTCACTTCTAAAAGTGTCACTTAAGGGGCGCTTTTCTAGTTGACTATAAATACGGCCAATAATAACCAGAATTATTTAGTACAGTTTTGCTATTTTTATGTACCTTATTCAACCTCTGGTACGGCCCTGATTTTTGAAAATGAGTAGGGGATGTCTGTCGCCATTTTTTCTCACTTCCGGATTTCCTTAGCTGAGTACAGTAGCTCGAACTCCAAATTTTCGTTTTATAGCGGATTTGCCCCTGAAAATTAGCACCACCCTCAAACCTACTTGGGTAAAAGTGCCCGTAAGTCAACGCGACTGTTTAATATTCTAAGGGTTTAGGAAACCTAATTTCTTTTCATTAATAAAATACTAGTCACATGGTTTTATCTTAAAGGCCACCTACCATCTGAAGGCCTTCTTTTTCTCTTTCTTTTTCTGTTTCTGTCTTTCCTATTACTTGTCTTCATTAAGTCCTTATCCTGAGTGAATGTTAAACCATCTGAAGAACGACTGGTAAGGCCAATTGGACCATTGGGGTTATCAACACCATCACCACCATCACACACATACACTTGACGTAACCTGCCATACCGACACAACCTTAGCGAGCATGAGAATTGTAGAGTAACACACCTAGACACTCATCAACACTATCTCATCAACTCCAACACCATACAACACACGGTAGAGTACTCTTGAATTAGTCAGGTGGGTCCATTCCAATTACACGTAGTACATACACAGAACCTCTTACCAAATGGCTATAGGTTATATGTTAGATACCACTCTGATTTGGTAACTTAAGTGAAATATTGTGCCCGGTAAAGTTGCAGTCTTTACATTCCTTCTAGATAGGTATCTGGTAGATTTACACAACATATTCAGGTTTAAATCCTACAAACAATTAGTATTCATTTACCTAACACTAGGCAAGACTATTGTAAGCCAGACATATACAGTGAGATTTTTTTAACTTTGAACATATAACGCTATTTCCCCTATGTTCAATTTAAGAAAAACCATCTCAATGCATTGCTGTCAGATCTTAATTTCTAGGTTCAGATATCTGTACAGGTAACTTTAACAGCTCAAAAACTTCAAACTTTATTTTTTATAACGCTGCTTTTAGTAAACTTTTCGCTGAATATTTTCTATAGACTTTAGATAATGTATTCTAAACAGGAAAAAATAGAATTGTTTAATCTTTACAAAAATGAAAATAGCCTTAGGACAGTGCGTGATTTATTTGCAACGAGTCATCCAGACAAGAAATTTTATGTTTTATGGAAGAAAATCCTGGATCCACCTTAAAACAAGTGGCTGATTATTTCCAAATTTCAACATTTTCTGTGCGAAGGACCCTAAAAGAATTCAAGTTCAAATCCTACAAATACTCTAACCATCAAGTGCTCTATGACGACGACAAAGAGAGATGAACAGATTTCTGTGAAAGATTCCTAAATTTACTCCATAGGAATGGCAACATTTTGCGAAAAATTGTATTTACAGATGAAGCATCCTTTTCATTAAATGGTTTTGTAAATTCCCAAAATTATAGGTAAAGAACTTTTTTAGCGATCGCCTGAATTCTGTTTTTTAATATCCTAATTACCTTCTGCTTTTAGATACTGGTCTCAAACAAATCAGCATTTACAAAATTTAACTCACTCCCAATATAATGCAAGTGTCAACGTGTGGATAGGCATAATTGGAGATACACTTATAGGACCATTCTTTATTGAAGGGAATTTAAATTCGGTTAAATTTTTAAACCTGTTCTGTGACAAAATTATGCCAGAAATTGAAAATTTGAATATTGACAATCCGTGGTTTCAAATGGATGGCGCTCCTGCTCATTCCACGAACGAAGTTAGAAATTTCCTCAATCAAGAATTTCCTGACAGGTGGATAGGAAGGTTTGGACCTATTTCATAGCCACCAAGGTCCCCTGACCTCTCCCCAAGGGACTTCTTTTTATGGGGCTAACTAAAGTCGAAAATTTATAACAATGTTGAAATTGAGAATGTGGACGTTTTAAAACAACGTATCCGAACAGCCTACAACGAATTTAATTAAAATTTCCTAAAAAACACAGTTCGTGCCTTTCAAGATCGACTTGCATATTGTTTAGAACGCGAAGGGGGACATTTTGAGGATTTGTTATAAACTTTTAATTTTCTAGTGGTTGTGATAAATGTTTTCTTGTTATAAAAATGTTATTTAATTGGTAGATATCATTGGCGGATTAGGACAAAGCAGCAAATTACTCAACTATCTCTGTGCCTGTGCGTCTCTGCGTTGGCAGGGAGATAGTTTTGTAATTTGCTGCCTTGTCCTAATCCGACAACCATATCAACCAATTACTTTGCTCGGACTGTATACCTTTTTATCAATGTTATTTATTGTTTAAAAGCGATGTCTAAATTGAAATAATTAACGAAATATATTTGGAGGCTTTTTTGACGTTTTACCTTTACCTAAACATCAACGTCTAACACCAATGCTTTGAGATGATTTTTTTAAAATTGAACATAGGAAAAATTGCTTGTATGTTCAGAGATAAAAAAAACCTCACTGTATATATATGACCGGTATGGGTAAAACACCCCTTAACATTTGATGGTGCGGGTATACTAACCCGAGATTTGATATATGGATTAACATAGAAACGTAGGCTATAAAACAAAACAAAATCTATTTCTGCCATTAAAGGTACCTATACGGAATTATAACCTTAAACTAAATGTCTTAAATTTAGTCTTAAAATCTTAGAGTTCACTTCAATCAGTTCAATCAGCTGTTGTAATATTGATTTTTGTCCGCCGTATTACCAAGCAGGGTCGTTTTATTTGTACTTAAAAGCGAAGTTGCTGTTCGCCGACTTTAGTACCTAAATTGTACAGGTCCAGCTTGTTTAGTTTATTTTATTGTTACATTAAATCCAAATACCTAATAGCCTGAAATTGGTTATTATTACGGTTCCTCACTTATCGTTTCCCGCTTTTGTTTCACTTAGTTATTTACAGTGAGGGGTCTTGAAATCCTATAGGGGTGTAAAAGCGGGTGGCGCCTATAAATTATATCAAGATACTTCTACCCACGACCACTCTTCGGCTTGAGGGTAGCTGTCGGGACTTTCCCCATATCTTGATACCCACAGTACGACGTAAATAGTGATCCAATCTCAATTTATATTCACCCACTGCCGTTATGCTGTAAAACCATAAAAAGTTGGTAGCAAATTAGATAAGAAAGTATTAAGGTGGCAGATTCGAATATTTATCTGAGGTCGCCCTGAAATGACCCACCTCTGCTGGCAGGGACATCCATGCTTCAGGAGTTCCAGAATATCAAAATATAAGATCCTGGCTCCTTGAATTACGTTATTCGTTAAATTTTTTAAGGGATAAGGAGTTACCTCAACAACTAAGGTGTAATTGGATATCATTTAGGTATCAGGTAACAGATCCCTAACAAGGTGAGAATTTCCCATTTGGGCATCATTCTACAGGTGATGAATAAAAGAAGAAGAGACTTACGAAGAGTCGCTGCTAAAGACGAATTTTGAATCGGATAGATTTAGTACATAGTAGTGTAAAACTCAAAATACATAGTAAAAAATTATCACAAGACCCTAAACGCATATCAAGTTACTTTGTATCGTAAAAGTAAACTTTCAAAATCAGCTTAGGTACAATCCTAGGGATGCTAATTTATTTAGTGTGATATTTGAGTTATATAGATGTACACTCTTGAATAAATAAATAAAAAGCTAATTAAATAAATGATTAATATTTCTTACCTGAAATATGTGATACCGGATGTCGTTAATTTGCACCGTGGGTAATCCACCCTCGCAGAGTTTGCTGCTCAACATGGCTCTTAATCTCGGCGATGCCGTCACCAAGACAATCTTGTGCGCGTAAAATAATCGTCCTTCCACGCGAAACGTCACGTCGCTAAGTTCTGGATTGTTGACATATTTGGTGTCTATCCGAGAGCCAGCTGAGGTGGTGGGCATGCATTCTTTAATAGGCTTAATGGGCTCCCATCCAAAACAAGTCGAGAAAATGTCGGCCAGGAGTAATGTGGTTCCCTCTTTCTGGAAATTGAACTGGATACTACAGACGGTGACAAAGCGTTTTTATTTGCTTAAAGACTTGTTAGTTTATTTCTACGGAAAGACTAATCGGCATAAAAAGACGAGAGATATGAAGTTTTTACAAGGCGCTCACTCACAAAAAAAAAACTTTTTACATTTGTATTTTGAATTACTGTTAACAAGTGGCGTTGCAGAAGTTACTTCTGCAATAGGACTTTTCACATGCGCACGATATGTGGCACAGTCTATTTCTAAACCACTAGCTCATACCGGGTGTCCAGCACAACCCTGGACATAGGAGATTAACATGGGATATCGGTTTTAATTTTTTTGGGCCTGTACGGTTGAATTGATTGAAAAAAACGCCTCAAAAAGTGCAAAAATTTGAATTTGGCGCGTCACCCCCGCCATGCATGTGTAGTGTCGCCAACCATGCATAATCACGTTAATTACTACATGATAGTCCCTCAAAATAAATAAGAAAGGAAAATCGGCTCTGACATAAGAAATTATTATGTTGGCGACACTGCACATGCATGGCTGGGGTGACGCGCCAAAATCAAATTCTTGCACTTTTCGAGGCGTTTTTCCAAAAAAAAACAGAGAGGTATTCAAAAATTACAGGATGATAGCTGACCATAAGCTCTACAACTTTACTGTTAAAAGTTTTTCAATCAAATCAACCGTACAGGCGCAAAAAAATAAAAACCGATTTTCCATGTTAATCTCCTATGTCCAGGGTTCTGCTGGACACCTGGTATTATGAATGAGTTCCTTGTAACCGACATGTTTCCTGATGAGGTGAAGATTGCCAAGGTTGTGCGTGTTCACAAAAAGGGAGATCGTTATTCTATAACCAACTACAGACCACTATCAATTCTGTCATTATTCTCTAAAATCTTTGAAAAAGTTATATATCAACGTATGGTAAATTTTGTGCATTCTCAAATATATATGTTGACTGTCAACTAATATATTATGCGGCAACAGCAGCTGCTCCAACAGCAGCTGGAGTTTTATGGGATGAGGAGTAAATGTTCAACATTGATTGCATGTTATTTGCGGGCAGAAAGCAGGTTGTTTGTGTGTCTCGCATGATGGTCAATGTTGCCTGTCGAGAATGACAGATGTAAATCATGGTGTTCCGCAAGGATCAATTTTTGATCCCCTTCTATTTCTCATCTATGTGAATAAGCTTAAGGATGGCATTGGATCGGGTTTGGTTTGCCAGTACGCTGATGAATCATCAGTGATTCTGGGGCGTCCGGTCAGTCTGTATCATGCGTGACAACGATAACTGAAATGAGAGAATGGTGTGATCGAATGAGCTTCACGCTGAATGCTACTAAAACAGGTCTTGTACACTTTAAAAAAGTAAAATCGCAATGTTCTCTTTACGTTCCTGTAGTTGGGAGGTTGTTAAAAGCATTAAGTTTCTGGGTATGCACAATGATGATCGCCTCAGTTGGAATGCTCCTTGTGACACCCTTGTTTTGGGGCTCAATACTAGCTGTGCTTAGTTGCTAAATGTAGCGTCCTCAAAAGTATACTCCAAAGGTTATCGGGAACAGGACAGAAAAAATTTTCCAGTACGTCCTTTAATAAGCCATTCACACCAGTTTTATGTCGCCTTGTTTACTGCGCATCGCCTGTGCTGATGGCTATTGAGTATGAGTTTATGACACAATTTCCACTCTAGTCGTAGAATAGCCTTGATAAGGACGTCAATAAACATCGAAACGTTGGCAGTTTCTGCTTAATTTGTGAAAGTTTTCTTCTGTCCTGTTCCCGATAGCCTTTGGAGTAGCTGTGCTCTTATTCGGAGGCTCCGCAATGTGATTTCTTTGGATACTGTGAGGTTTTATTCATATATGGCATGCATAAAGCTACGGAGCTTTATTCTGGGGGTCATCAACCAGCGCCAAGACCGTCTTTGTAACTCAAAAAAGAATTTTCCGAACAATGGTTGCGATCCATACCAGAACTAGCTGCAAATCATATTTTCAGAACTAAATATCTTCACGGCTCCATTTTTGCATTTTTTATCATTGGTAATGTTTGTCAAAAAAATCCAACTTTGTTTGTTCGGAATTGTGATGTCTATGCACCCAGTATGTTTGTGGTGACTAGAGGTAGAGAGGATTTGTCAGTTCCTCCGCATTGCTCCATCTTCCTGGAGAGAGTCCCCCTATACAGGGTGATTCAAGTTACTCGACACGGAAGATTATGGCTACCGTATCGTTCTTCAGATATTCGTGATTTTGTGAAAATGCAGCATAAAATTAAATGTTTAAAATCTCAGCACTTGGTTTCTTTTCAACCACCAAAACTGGCTGGTGGGCTAATAGTACATTGGTTTTTTTGAGGTGGGTATTAAATATTAACTACTGTGCACCGAATGTCAATAAATGAACACCAAATTATTGCAAGCTTCAAACAGTAATAACTCGTTTAATTTAAATTAGACACCCTGTACTTTATAGCATCATTAGATGCAGAATTTATTAGAAACATTCCTATAGCTTGGTCTTTGCGTTTTCTTGGAAAATTGATTTTTTTCTGAATTTGAGCTGACATAAACGAAATAAGTAGGTAATCTACTTTACCTGTTACAATACCTGATTTTGAGAAAGCAAAATTTATTATCATTAGTACTGGGTGTTCACTAGAAAACTTCATTTAGGAGGCTATAAAATTTTGACAGAAAAGGATGGCATAATGAAAGTAAATCGACTTTTGTTTCTCCATTATTTTAATTTGACATTTCACAACCAACTAGACGAAGTTCTCTAATGAACACCCCGTATTCGTCAGATATTAATTTATAAGCTACAAAATTATGATCATGAAGATTACTTAGCAGTCAGCTGAATGTTAAAGTGTCTTTATTTAGCATAAAATATCGAATAAAACAATAAAACATTATATTACAAGAGTTCTTATAAAATTTAGCATCTCTATTACAAAAAAAATTAGTGCAATAATAGTGGCAATTCGAATTACAATAAATAACAAGTCAACATAAGAGTAAAACAGACAAAAACAAACAGTTATAAAATTTGTTCAAAATGACGACCGTCTGATTCTAAACACAAACGTATTCTGTTTTTAAATTCTTCACTCACATTGCGTAACATATAGGGAGTTATGCTTCTGAAGGCCTCTCTGATTCGTTCCTTCATATTTTATTTTAAATGTGCTGAGATTTTAAACATTTAATTTGATGCTACATTTTCACAAAATCACGAATATCTGAAGAACGTTACGGTTTAGATGCCATAAACTTTAATAAAACTACCTTTACTTTTGTCCATAGGTAACGAAAATACGTTAATATACTAGTTATCTCATTTAAAAAAATACCACTTTAATCAATTTTATACTTTTAGGACCACCTGTATGCAATGACAATAATTATAAAATGTACTTCCTATAGACCCCCATCCATTCCATATACAAAACTTTTTTAAATCTAAAAGTTTAGCCATAATCTTCCGTGTTGAATAACGTGAATCACCCTATATAGAGCTAAGAAAGCTTACAGTCAGTTGCCGCGAATCATTAAGAAAGTGGTTAACATTCCAAAGTTCCGTAGGGAGACACTTTTATTTTTAAGTAATAGATGTTTTTATTCATTTAACTTTGTAGAGTAGATTCTATTGCTGTCTGTCACTGTATATTATTATTGATATTATTACCCATTATCGGCTTTACTTTTTGTATTTTACTTACTTTAATTCCTACTACTATTTTTATATTATTTGGTCGGGCGTTTGTTGCCTTTCTTTTGACGTTGCTTTGTGATGTTTCTATCATTTTGCCGGCAATAAATAATATTATTATTATTATCGTCGTTCCTGTTTAGAAATTCTCAGCTAGATGTTTAGCTGGTTAGGTTCCTCTGATAGACGGGACTCAGCCAAGTCTATCAGAAGTTATTTCTCATTAAGAAACGATCTCATGATGTTGCATGTGTGCAGTATAACTGCTTTCTGTGCCACTGAATGGATATCCCTGCGTAGATCCAGCTCGTCCAGATGTTTAGCAAATGTGGATGGGGTAACACCTGTCGCATAAATAACAATAGGCATGATCTGAAGACTTTTTTGTTTCCATAGCCTCTCAATTTCAATCCCGAGCTCCTGATATTTAGTTTTCTTCTCTGAGTATTTCTTCAGAGTATCCTGGTCTGATAGAACGACTATATCAATTAGGTATGTTGCCTGTGATACTTTGTCTTGAAAGACGATGTCAGGCCCATCGTGCATTACTGTCTTTTCTGGGTGAATGTCTACGTCATATAGGAGTCTGTAGTGTTTATTTTCCAACACAGGTTCTGCAGAGTAAGTAGAGTATGGGCTTGTGTCTGTATGCAAGTCATATCTCAAGGCTAGGGCTTGATGGACAACTTTAGCCACAGAGTTTTACCTAACAGTATAAGCATTTCCTGCGAGTAATTTGCAACCATATATTATATGGTCGACCGTATCCGGGAATTGATGACATTTTCTACATTTATCGTTGTTGGTAGTAGGGTATTTTATGATATATTTTCTGTAGTTGTTGGTGGCTAAAACTTGGTCTTGTATAGCAATTATGAAACCCTCCGTTTTGGGACAAAGCTGACCATTCCGCAAAAATACGTATGTAAGTTTTTTCTCTATATGTTCTTGATTTACAGTTCCATAGTGCTTCCCGTGGAGCTGCTTTCCTGCCCATTCCCTTAGTTTTATCTTGGTCCTGCTCACAGAATCAACTTCAACTCGACTCGCTAGATTGAGTGGAGTGTAGTTTTTATCAAAGGCGCAAATACTCTTATCTAGCGGATGATCCTTTTTGTTGAAGTTGTAACAGTTTGGTTCTGCCATTGGAATTTTATGAATAAAGTTACCTTTTTGATTGCTCTT
This sequence comes from Taphrorychus bicolor, assembly GCA_951812265.1. Classification (NCBI taxonomy): domain Eukaryota; kingdom Metazoa; phylum Arthropoda; class Insecta; order Coleoptera; family Curculionidae; genus Taphrorychus; species Taphrorychus bicolor. Next base: position 36,680,501 of record OX638302.1, read on the forward strand.
TGGCCTCATCGCACTCTATATCTTTACCGTCTGAACCTTTTTGCTATTTGCCTTATTGGATAATTTCTTGCAGATAATAATTTTGGGGTTCTTTACGTTTGCCATTTTTTAGGTTCTTTTATATCTGAAGTTTGACACATCGGTGTCAAACATGGCGGACTTCCGGCCCAGAAACGAGACCATTTTCTTGAGAGATGTCTCCACTTGTTGCTTCTCTTTGCTTCTCTTCGGTTGACGTCTGACAGTGTTGACACTGTTGACAGTGACTTTTTGACTTTGCTTCCGTCATTATCTTTCGTTTTCTGTCTTGGAATTTGCTGCCGGCGTGAAGGTTGGTCGTGGGAAAGGAAAAGTTCGAATTTGTATTTTATCTCAGGCATCATGAGGATTTTTCTGCTTTTCTTGATATAAAATTTCGGGCCACCTTTAGTGTTGTTTTGCGTGGCCGAAATTGCCGTTTCGTTACGGAATTTTGCCGACCAATCTCACTTGAGAAACACCTTGCCGTTTATTGGATTGCGAGTGTTTGAGCGCCGACGGCGGAGTTCGATTTCATTGGTGTGGGACGGCCCACTTTTGAGAAGAATTTTAGTGGTGGTTTGTGTCCTCCTCGGAGGTGCTAGGTAAGGGCTTGAACTGCACACAGCGGACTTGTTAGGGGCTCATAGACGTGCCACCCAACTCTCCCTGACCTGAACCACTGGTCCAGCTACTTGTGCCACCTTCCTTGGCCTGGACCCAGTGTAAGTGGGATTGTTTTTGGCTGCCGCTGAGCATCACCATTGTAGCTATCGAGTCCACTGCGGACTACTGTCACCGAGTCACTGTGACCTACATCCTTGGACTGACAGGACAGTGGACTGTTGCAACCCCATAATCTCCCCCCTACAGCATATGTAAATTAGTGGTAAGACCTTTTGAATGTCTCTTATGTAGGTAACTTATTGCGACTCTTGTTTGGCCAACTTGACTTTGCCTCGCTACATTTAACTTGTATTGGAGCGATATTTTGGGGTGAACTCTTGCTATGGCCCAAATTTATTAAGGTTTCCCTTCCACCTGGGAGGTGTCCTGTTGAGCCTGTGAACAACAGGTGGCGCACCCACTCCTATTAGCCGAGCTTTACCTGAGCCACTTCACAACCTTGATATATTGGCGACCGCAAGTGTTCACCTTAGTGGGCTCTTGGCCATCATTTTACCACACATACACATTCACCATTCTATATTGTTGAATTTATTTGTTTTTGTTTTTACATTTATTTGTTTGTTACATAATATATGACCACACCACGTCAAACAGTGCTTTTATTTCGTGATTCTCTTTCTTGTGAGAATAAACCGTCTCAAACTTATTATTATTATTACATTATTAAATGTTTAGGAGACATTATAGATCCAGAAAGCTAAGGATGGAGGCGATCGATCGGAGCCACATTCTAAACACAAACGGCTTTAAATGAAATTAACATGCAAATTATAAAGTCGCAGAATAAGCCAAATGAGAGATAAAATTTTCAATTAGGGTCTATTCACCCTTTGGGAGCAACAAATGCATTTAAAATCTGAGGAATTTACTTAAATTTTATTAAATTTCTCAAAGTTAGATTCTATTTAAGACTTCAATTCCAAATATTCCTCTCTCTCTCGCGTTGAATTATAATAAAATTCGCCAATTGTTGCTAATAGAAATCTTCTGATCAATTTGAACGCGAAACTTCCTCTAGAATTCAATATTGAACGAAGTAAAATTAATCTAGTTGGTACCGAAGATAGAGTTCATATTCTGTATTGTGAGCACTGATATTATGTTTCCATCAGAGTTGGATGAGTTTATACTGCAAAAGCGATATCATGTGTGCCCCGATAAAGCTTTTCACTCGATTTTAATGACATGTTGCGGGATATTCCTTTGAACGTTATGAAAGTCGATTCTCTCAATACGTTATCTATTAAGAGCTTCGCCTATATTCATGTTTGATCTCGTTGCTCCTAAATCGAATTATAGTCAAATTACGCCTGTCTCCTTTATTTTACTAGACTTGATGTTATGTCTGTTGTTATTAAACAGCCCCTTTAGCAAAGTGTTCTTTAATATGTGTACGAAGGTATAAGGAAATTTCGCACAAGGGTATGTAATTACACCCCGCATTGGCAACCCCTTTGTTTGCCTTTCAAATGAAAGCTAAATTCTACAAGATTTTTGTGTACCTAGACTGTTTCCTAAAATAAATACAGGGTGATTCAGGACTTGAACATGGAATAGGTAAGTGTAGGAGACACCAAAACAAGTGGCTTTAACATATGAATTTTTTTCTCAAGCTTACGGTTGCTGGAATATTGGCCAACAAAAACCAAATTTTTCAACATGAATTTACTTTATTGTCGTGTTTGGTTAATAGAAACTTGAAGTGACTGACAGCTTAAGAAGGAGTAGTTTGGGGGTTGGTTACAATTAAAGACTTTGATTTTTTTAACCCCAAAATAATTTTTCTGCCAACTTAATATGTAGGAAATTAAATTCTACACAGTTTTTTTTTTTATTTTGTCTAAAACTACAAATTTATGTGAAAACTGTGATACTGTGATAAGAGTCGATGTAAAAAGTAAAAAAAAAATTACACACGTCCTGCACTGGCTCTGCAGTAAGTATACTTAGGCAGTAGTATACTTAAGTATACTATAATATAGTCCTGCAGTAGTCTGGCACTGCGGTAATCAGACCAAGGATAACCCATGGTGGCCAACGGTGGACAAGACATGCTATGTGCTGAGGTTGGCCAGACTGCAGAGAACAGTCTGCCTAGCCATAAAGGGTGCATTCAGAACAACACCGGGAGCAGCATTCAATACCTTACTGGGTCTGCCGGAGCTTTCGGTCTAGGTTAAGAGGGAGGTGATGGCGTCCTGCAGGTGGACGGATTGCTACGGCCAGTGGAAGGATACAGCTATGGGAAGTCGTCACACGCAGATCGCCAGCCTCATTCAGCGGGACATCCCGATTGTCCTACCACAGGAGAGGCGCCCACGCGATCAGCTGAGACTGATACAGTCATTTGGGATGAACATCCCAACAAGGGACGAATTCAAGGAAAAGCTGCTTCAGCAATCTTCTGAGAATAATTAGGTATAATAATACAGACGGATCAAGAATGGGTAATACACAGTCGTCAGAAGCCGAAATATACAAAGCAGGCCACGTAATTCGCCTTGGAAAGCCACACGACGGTTTTCCAGGCGGAGGTGTTTGCAATATTCGAGGTGGCCACACGAACAGAAGTCAAACAGGGAGCAGAGCAGGACATCTACATCTACTCCGACAGTCAGGCGTCTTTGCAAACCATCTGCAGGAACGCAACGAATTCAAAACTCGTTCAGCACTGCAGGGATGCCCTAGAGTCACTGGCAGAAATAAAAAGAGTAACTCTGGGATGGTTTCCTGGATATACTTTCCTGGACATGCTTTACTGGACCTGAGCCATATCTAAAAGTAAGTAAAAGATGCATCTCTCGGTCGGTACTCCGAATGAGTGGGCTTGGGAGAGTACAAGGACAAACTGGACACAGTCAGGAATATGTAGACAGACCAAGAAAATCTACCCTACCCCAAACCATATCCAAGGCCTCGTGGCTTCTTGGAAGAAGCCGGCAGTGCCTGCGAGACCTTATAGGAAACCTTATTGCACACTGCAGACTAAACAGGCACAAGCACCTCCTAGGAATAGCTAACAGTCCACTCAGCACCCACTGTTGGGCAGAGGAAGGGTAGTCATACCACTTTCTGGGAGTGTACCATAGGTGTTCGCGACTGCGCCATAGTACACTTGGGGCTACTTTCCTTCATCGAGAGGACCTTCCGACTCTGAAATGGGACGGGATACTTTCTTTCATTAGATGGACGGGTCGTCTCGCGGAAAGAATGAGGACCCTGGTGGAATAGAGATGGGTGAACCGGGGGACTGTAAAAAGGGCCTCTAAGGCGTAGTCGCAACACTTTGGCCCCTTCCTAGGTTTACTACTACTACTACTCACTGCCAACTAGGTGACGGGTTTAAGTGAACACTCCTTATGGTGACACGATAGAAGGCGTAATTTTTTGCATATTCTGTATATTGTCTGTTCAGGTAGCCTTAAGTTTTTCGAAAACATAAAAGCAACTAATAAGGCAGACCACTGACTTTAAAAAGAGTTTTGTCCATCTTGTTTTTTTTTAGTTTTAGATCGTAACTTGACAAAAAAGAATTTTTCTTTTATAATTTCACATTTTGAAAAAAAATTACCATACTTTCTCGTCATATCAAATTTGAATCAGTGGATAGCTTAAAGATCAAAACAGGTTCGTTCACAAAAGATGATAAGTTTTCTGCCCGAAAGATAATGATTTTTTCTCCAACTACAGGTTGTTGTCGTGGTACCCACAGCAGCATCGGTTTTATAATACTCATTTGCTCTGATCAAAGCTTTTTAATGCGGCATTTTTTGCTAATATAAATAATAGTCCATCAATAACAAAAACTTGTGGGAGAAAAAAATACGTAAAGGTAATTTGTTTCAAAAAGCATTTGCTGAGTGACGAAAGTTCCTCAAGACTGCAAATTCGATAAATTAAAAAAATACTCGAAAAGAGGAAAGTGCTGGGTTCAAAGGTGAATTCGGTGATCTGAAGAACAGCCAAGAAGAAGTAAGAAGTAGCTTCCGTAAACTGAAAAACAGTAAAAAAAAACGAACCAAAAAGTGAGTCCGAACGTTAGTTTATACATTATCTAATGGGGAATAATGAAGGACTCTTTTCGTTAAATTATCGAAATGCTTGCAGCAGCGGCAACTAAATAATAGCAGAGGTTTGGCATGACAAGAGCCACTCAAGATTGCAAATTCGATAAACTAAAGGACACTCAAGAAGAAGCAGGAGCTGGACTGAACGGTAACTTCGGTGAACTAAAGAACAGTAAAAAATTAGCAAAAAGTGAAAAACGGAGAACTATCTTTGTCAAATGATGGAAATGCTAGCTGAGACAACAAACTCACAGCACCCGGACGTGCCCTCACATTAAAACACGTGGTTGTACCCGATCGACGTGTCCCCACATTCCGACACGTGCTTGCACCAACCCGACGTGCCCGTACATTAGAACAGTACGTCTCACATTCGGACGTCTAAAGGAAAAAACCTTGGAACTAACCAGGTGTCAATTTCTAATACGATATTAGTAATATCTCCGAGAATTTTTCAAACTCACTTGCCTAATAAGTTAAGAATTACATTTAGGTTTAAAAAATAAGCAAATAATAAGGGCGTGCGCGTAATTCGGGAGTATTTAGTGAATAGGTTCGTCGAAAAATCGGTGTTTGTGCCTTGGAAAGTGGGAACCTCCTGGAAAAGTCACAGTGGTTCAGAAAAAAAAACGCCGCTCGTCAGAACAAAAACAGCCATAGTGTCCTCCGAAGAGGAAACTTCCGGGGAATCAGAAGCTCTGGAAGCCTGTGTATCAGCCGATAACAGTGCTAGTGCCAATTTTGAGAAGCTAAGGGCTCCAAAACGCCGCAAAAGTGCCAATTAGAACACGTGGTTGCACCTCCCGGACGTGCCCTCACATTAGAACACGTGGTTGTATCCGATCGACGTACCCCCACATTCCGACATGTGATTGCAACAACCTGACGTGCCCGTACATTAGAACAGTGCGTGCCCTCACCTTCGGACGTGCAAAGGAAAATAGTGTTTAAATCCACGTGCCCGTACATTAAAACAACACGTGCCGCTACATCTGGGAAGGGAGACAACCAGACGAATACTGAAAGTACAAAGTGCTTGGAAACGCGAACGTTTACGCAGAAAAGATGCTTGGAGATGCATTTGTGTGGATCACAACCAGGCCAGAGTGTGGGAAAAGTGCCAAAGAGAAGATATGGTTGGACCACCCGGACGTGCCTTCAGATAAGAACACGTGGTTGTACCCGATCGACGTGCCCCCACATTCCAACACGTGATTGCACCAACCTGAAGTACCCTCACATTCGGACGTGCAAAGGAAAATAGTGATTAAGTCCTCGTGCCCGAAGGTTAGAACAATACGTGCCCTACATCTGGGAAGGAAGACAACCAGACGAATAGTGGAAGGACAAAGTGCTTGGAAAGACGAACGTTTACACAGAAACGACGCTCGGAGATCATTCGGTTGTTGATTTCTAAAATAGTAAGTAGTTTTAAGACTGTTTTTTTTTATTAGTAATTGAAATCAAACCAAGACCCTCAAATCAGATTTTTGCTAAATAAAAGTTTATGCTGTTAAGGTCAAATTTCAATTACTACTCATTTAGTATTTAGTGGTTTATGGTTTGTCAATAAGATTGAGCGAAAAGAAACTTAGTTTTGAACGATCGATTTCTCAATTAAAAGTTTAATTTAATGTTAGCTGGGTTTTAACTGAATCGGTAATAGTTAATTTTTTAGAAATAACATTGACGGGGGGTTATCGCGCGAATGTTTGGAGTTTTGTCTTCGGAGTAATTTAATCTATATTTAATATTGATTGAATAAATGTGAACGCTTCCGAATATTTGTCTTTTTGATTTTCTTGAGCGGAAAGTAAAATTATTTCTCTTGGTTTTAGTTTCGGAAAAATGGATTGGAACACTAACTTTAGAACTATTCCAAGCGAGAATGGGAGCTCGGAACGCGGAAAAGGCCACTTTATATCAATTAAACATACATTAGAACTGCCTAGTAGGTTTCACTTCAGCGCTTCAGAAAGTGGAAATGGCCGTTTTCGTGACAAAAAGTTGAAAGGAATTTTATTTCTGCAAGGTATGTTCGAGAATTGATTTTTTTTTGCGGTTAAAGTTGCCTCAAATATGCAAGAAATATTAATACAACATACTATGAATTCGTGAGTATTTGGTGAATAGATTCATCGAAAAATCGGTGTTTGTGGTTGTGGAAAGTGGGAGCCTCCTAAAAAGGAAGTCAGTGGTTCACAAAAACGCCGCTCGTCAGAACAAAAACAGAAAGAAGAGGCAACTTCGGAGAAGTCCGAAGCTTTGGAAACCTGTCTATCAGCCGATAACAGTGATAGTGCCAATTTTGAGAAGCTAAGGGCTCCAGGACGGCGCTAGCCAGACAAGAACGAGTGTAGTGCATTTGTGTGCATCACAACCAGGCCAGAGGGTGGGAAAAGTGCCAAAAAGAAGACGTTGTTGCACCACCCGGACGTGCCCTCACATTAGAACGTGTGGTTGTACCCGCTCGACGTGCCCCACTCCGACACGTGATTGCATCGACCTGACGTGCCCATATATTAGAACAGTACGTGCCCTCACATTCGAACGTCCAAAAGGAAAATAGTGACTAAGCCCATGTGCCCGTACATTAGAACAGTACGTACCCGCACATTCGGACGACCAAAGGAAAAAAGCGACCAAGTCCACCTGCCCGTAAATTAGAACAACACGTGTCCCTACATCTGGGAAAGAAGTAAACCAGACGAACACTGAAAGTAGAAAATGCTTGGAAAGACGCGGGCGTTTAACGAAAGTTTAAGAAAGACGCTTGGAAAAAGGTTTACGCGGAAGAGACGCTTGGAGATGCATTTGTGAGAATCCACAACCAGGCCAGGATCTGGGAAAAGTGCCAAAGAGAACACGTGGTTGCACCACCCGGACGTGCCCTCACATTAGAACACGTGGCTGTACCCGATTGACGTGCCCCCACATTCCGACACGTGATTGCACCAACCCGACGTGCCCGTACATTAGAACAGTACGTGCCCTCACATTCGGACGACCAAAGGAAAAAAGCGACCAAGTCCACCTGCCCGTAAATTAGAACAACACGTGTCCCTACATCTGGGAAAGAAGTAAACCAGACGAACACTGAAAGTAGAAAATGCTTGGAAAGACGCGGGCGTTTAACGAAAGTTTAAGAAAGACGCTTGGAAAAAGGTTTACGCGGAAGAGACGCTTGGAGATGCATTTGTGAGAATCCACAACCAGGCCAGGATCTGGGAAAAGTGCCAAAGAGAACACGTGGTTGCACCACCCGGACGTGCCCTCACATTAGAACACGTGGCTGTACCCGATTGACGTGCCCCCACATTCCGACACGTGATTGCACCAACCCGACGTACCCGTACATTAGAACAGTACGTGCCCTCACATTCGGACGACCAAAGGAAAAACCCTGGAACTAACCAGGTGTCAATTTCTGATGCGATATTAGTAATATCTCCAAGAATCGTTCAAACCCAGTTGGCTAATAAGTTAAGAATTACATTTAGGCTTAAAAAATAAGCGGATAATAAGGTGGTGCGCGGAATTCCGGAGTATTTAGTGAATAGATTCGTCGAAAAATCGGTGTTCGTGCTCGTGGAAAGTGAGAGCCTCCTGGAAAGGAAGTCACTGGTTCAGAAAAAAAATCGCCGCTCGTCGGAACATAAACAGCCACAGTGTCCTCCGAAGAGGAAGTTCCGAGGAGTCAGAAACTCTGAAAACCTGTGCATCAGCCGATGACTGTGATAGTGCCAGTTTTGAGAAGCTAAGGGCTCCAGGACGCCGCTAGCCAGACAAGAACCAGTGTAGTGCATTTGTGAGGATCCACAACCAGGCCAGAGTGTGGAAAAAGTGCCAAAGGAAACACGTGGTTGCACCACCTGGACGTGTCTTCACATTAGAACACGTGGTTGTACCCGATCAACGTACCCACACATTCGTGGTTTCACCAACCTGACGTGCCTGTACATTAGAACAGTACGAGCCCTCACATTCGGACGTCCAAAGGAAAAAAGTTACTTAGTCCACGTGCCCGTACATTAAAACAACACGTGGCCCCTACATCTGGGAAGGCAGACAACCAGACGAACACTGGAAGTACAAAGTGCTGGGAAAAACGAACGTTTACGCGGAAAAGACGCTTGGAGAGGCATTTGTGAAGATCCACAACCAGGCTAGGGACTGAGAAAAGTGCCAAAGACAACACGTAGTTGCACTACCCGGACGTTCCCTCACATTAGAACACGTGGTTGTACCTGATCGACGTGCCCCCCACATTTTGACACGTGATTGCACCAACCTGGCGTGCCCATACATTAGAACGTGCCCTCACATTCGGATGTGCAAAGGTAAATAGTGACTAAGTCCACGTGCCCGTTCATTAGAACAACACGTGCCCCTAATCTGGGAAGGAAGACGAACAGTAAAAGGACAAAGTGCTTGGAAAGACGAACGTTTACGGGGAAAAGACGCTTGGAGAAGCATTTGTGAGGATCCACAACCAGGCCAATGTGAAAGAGAACACGTGGTTGCACCAACTCGACGTGCCCGTACATTAGACCAGTACGTTCCCTCACATTCGGACTTCCAAAGGAAAATAGAGACTAAGTCCACTTATCCCTATATTAGAACAGTACGAGCTCTCACATTCGGACGTCTAAAGGAAAAAACCATGAGTCTAACAAGAGGTCAATTTCTGATACGATCTTAGTAATATCTCCGAGAATTGTTCAAACCCAGTGGGCTAATAAGTTAAGAATTTGATGTACGGGCATGTTCTAATGGAAATAGTTTTATAGTATTTAGTGTGTATTTCTGCTTCCATTATTGATAACCGGTTCAACAAAAGAAAACTTTAAAAATAAAAAGTTGCACGAAGTTAGTTTACGTCTCCTTCTTCCACGACTAGTTTAAGAAATGCTCGATAGTTTCCCATTTTAAAAAACGTACATGTTAGTTACGAAACCATGACAATGTTATCTACATACCTTGCTATATCGAAATATATTGAACAGCAGGGGTAAACATTCCTGAACAAACTGAGTCCCATAGTCGTCGGGACACACTTGCAAAAAATCCTGAAGTAGCTGGTCGATAACGCAATCCAACCGAGCCTCGTGCGCAGCTCCTATAATTAGAGCACCCACCTGAGATTAGCAGGAAACAAAGAACGAGTTCAAAGTTACGTAAATTACCTAGAGAATGCATCCAACAATGTAACGTCCAAGGCACCCCCAATGTCCTTATTTCCACTGTTATATCCAGATGATTGTTCTCGGCGCTGTGGTACATCGCTTCTTGCAAAGCCTTAATCTGACTTTTGGTAAATTGGGGAGCAGAGGTGGAAGATCCTGCAGTTTTTGGCGAACCTAGATGTTATTACTTCAAGTGTTTAAAAATGTTGTGGCCATTGAATGGGAACCCTAACCTTCGGCCAACATTTCTTCCAGACTTAAGACTTCTTTATTTACAGGCGCCAGAGGTTGTGCTAAAAGTTTTTGAAGGACCAATCTATGACCATGGGCGGCTGCTACAGATATTGCGCTATAGCAACCGCGTTGGGTGGAAGCCGAGTAACTCAAATGATCCTTGATCTGGGTGGAAAAGAAAGGCTGTGCCCCGTGGGCGCAAAGCAAGGAAACTATGTCTACGTTCCCACTGCCGCAAGCCACCTAAACAAGAACTACTGCTAATTTCATCCCTTATTTTAGTGCAAGTTGATAGGTAATTCGTGGGATGATTTTTTTACTAATGCCAAATTAATGAGACAAACTTGAATTTGATTAGAAATCATCATTATGCTTAACACCATTTTAAACTTGGAAGGGTACAGAAACTATGCAACTCAACTCTTTCTGCCCACTCGCAATTTTATTGTCCACTCTCGCTCTAAACAGAACTGGTAGATAAACTTGACCCTGGCTGTTTGCTCATGAAGCGTACTTCACATACAAAGACCATTCTAGAAAATGACCAAAACATACCTGATGCTAGATAAATCTGAATCAGGCTGAAGGCCTACTAGACGCGTTCAAAATTTATCAGCAACTGCGTAGCTGCTCTAGAGAGATATAGTGAACAGTAAAATTGCAAAATGGGAAGAAAATGTTACGATTTATACTCCCTGAACAGTCGGTGAACTACACCAAAATAAGCAAAAAAGGCGGTTCCCTTGAAGGACAATTTTGCAATTTGGAAAGCGCCTAACGAGCAGAAAAAAAAATCTGTTGAGAAAATTTTCTATACTAGAATACAGGTATTAGAAATGTAGTTATTTATATAAATAAGATAACTTTTACCGCCCCCGCAGGGGTCACCACTTTTGTGACACTTTTAGGTGTAGTTTATTATCTAGGAACTATGAATCGTTACTTTTCCTTCTAACTTCCCAATGGTATTGAACATTACCACTCTAGAGTAGCTACGTAGCGGCTCATAATTTTGAACGCGTTTCGCGAGCACTTTTATGACACTCTTGGGTGTAGTCTACCGATTGACAAGTGTGAATGTTTACTTTTCCTTCTTACTTCGCAATTTTACTGTGCACGCCCGCTCTAGAGAAGCTAGGTAGCGGCTCATAATTTTGAACGCGCCTAATGAGCATTCAGCCTGACTCAGGTTACTAATATCTGCTACTGCTTGCATATAAGCATGTTGTAGGTATGTAATTAATTGCTTGAATAAGATACTTAATAGCAGGTACTAGATAAACCTGAATCAGTGCTCATTAGCTGCGTTCAAAAGCATGCGCCGCTGCCTAGCTGCTCTAGAGCAAGAGTGTAAAATAAAATTGCGAAGTGGGAAAAAAAGTTAAGATGCACTCTCCCCTTTGTAAGGACTTTCATCCCCTTCCTTCTCCTGCTAGCCGAGGCTCACAGGAGAAGACCGTGGTCTAAAAGACACGTTGGATTGTGGGATTTCAGCAACAAAAACTTTTTTTTTATATTTTGCAACTTATCGTCGGTGTTTTGTCGACATATACGTCGGTGTTTTTTGTTACCATATCTCCTCATCCCCCGAATTACCCATCAACTTGAACTAAACAACAATGTTTTGATGATAAATATTTTGATACATAATAATCGTTTCTTTTAGGCACCTGTAATGGAGTCAAGGTTATCTTCTCTTCGCTAGGTACGGCTCCCCCCTCGACATTAGCTCCCCTTTCCAACAAGATGCACGCACATCTCACATGTCCTTTGGCAGCGGCGTACGTCAAAGCGGTCCAATGTTGATTTTCCCCATTAACGGCAACGAAATGCGGGGCTGAGGGGGGCGGCGTTTCAATATTAGGAGAAGCTCCGGCATCTAACAAGGCCTGACGAAAGAAAGTGCTCAATTTATTCTTTCTTTCAGTCTCATTTTTAATTATTCTCGTTTATTATCGTGCTACGTGCGTGATTGGTATTGCGTAGCAAGGTTGGGTGGATTACGATTATTATTAGCTCTGTTACTATTTTCTTCCTTTTTAGCCTGAATTTACTCTCAAGATCTTGCTGACCTTTTGAGGCAAAATACCCGCTAACTACCTTACGCCGAAGAGGGGTCGTGGGGTAGTAGATTTTTATAAAAGGCGCCACCCGATTTTATAGCCCCACAGTGGGATCAGCAAGTCGACTTAATTGACAGAAGCCTCAAAAACGGGAAAATAAAATAACGCTGTAATTACCAGGACTCAAATTGGAATAAACAATAAACAAAAACGTCAACAATTAAAATGATGTTTAATAAACTAATGACCCTTTCTCATAAAAAAAATGAGGTATTAATATAAAGGTTTAAACTATCGGGCGAGGGTCAGGGCCCCTTTAAGTACAGGTAGAGAACTGATAGTACCTAGCACCTAGCAGCTGATTTTCTACAATCACTTAAGAATTTGAACCCAAATATTGTTATTGCTTCCAGTAGGAAATTTGGTTCTTAACGTGATAGAACCGAAGTGAATATTTAAGTGTGGGTTAATTTACATTAAACAAAGGTGTGCGCGTAACTGAGGTTAAGTGTAATGTGTGCTCCACATGAAGCGTAAACTTTATGAAATAGCAGTTAAAAGGTAGTGATTTGTAGAATCAGTTGGGTTGCACTTGAAGTCAAGTAAAACTAAATAATGCACACCAGTTTCTAGACAAAAAAATAATACCGTTCATATATATATGGAGGGCTTACACAGATGTTATGATAAATTAAGTGTTCAATTCTTAGTGTGCGTATCTCAGTTATTCACTACGAGTGTTCCACGGCGTAAATAAACTGGAAAGAACCCACCTGAGTTTCCTGTGTTGCTCCAGAGGTCCAAGCGAATGAGCTGTGCACGCAAAAAGTGGTGTCAAGCAACCAGGGATGATTCAGAGCATGCAGTCAGCGTCTACTGCAGTATGAAGCAGGATGCAGGACGCAGTATAAATCAGTATCAAGCAGTATGGAGCAGTATGAAGCAGTATGAAGTAGTATCAAGCAGTATGGAGCAGTATCAAGCAGTATGGAGCAGTATCAAGCAGTAGCAAGCAGGCCTGGATAGAAATGGCCCCATGCAAATCAAATTCCGGAAATGAAAATGAATGAAAAGGTAATCATATTTCATGCAATAATTTAACGGTGACGGATTAAAATCATATGGTGCAAATTAGATCGATACTATTGATCGCAATGAAAACGTGCTACGTACCTGGGGTTAGAGGGTGGCCTGATGGTAATTACCACGTGATCTACACTTGGCAAATTTCCTTTTTTTTTCAAATGGAGTGAGATATTAAATTATTCCGTATGGTAAAATCAGTCAAAGACTATAAGGTATCAACCTTCACTAGTATACTGGAAATTTAACACTCTTTTACACTCTCAAAAATCCGCAGAGCGAAATCTTCAGCACAGCTTTCTTAGCCAAGAGCCAGAAGATGAAGAAGTTTCTAGAAGGAAATTTTGTAGTGGTAAGCAAGACCAAAAAAAAAAAGAAAGTCAGGTCAAAGGAGAAGACTTGTTTGAAGGTACTATTTTGTAGCAAAATTGTACTAAATGTTTTGCACCATTTTGATTGGAAGAGAGTAGCATGACGTTACAACATGTTCACTATTTTTAGCCAATCACGACTCCCGTTTCGTTTTACACCTTTGTTGTTATTTACAAATATTCAATAAAAATTGTTAACTTAAATTTCCATCATCTTCAATATTACAAAGTTCATCAAGAGATATAAATTAATGTTTATAGAAAATCAGCCTATCTCCCTTAAATTGTAAAGAGTCACAAAAGTTCAACTAATTAAACCCTAATATTGATAGTCGTCCGCTGCCTCTGCAGGACCGAACTAAACGAAATAACATTACACAATAAAAATCGTAACACACCTCCCCTTCCTGAGAATAAGTTTTCTAGCATTAGAAAACTTATTTAGGAAATGACAAACATAAAAAGAAGCTACAATAATAAAACAGGGAATCACAGAAAATATGAAGCCCTAAGAAAATTAAAACTATCAGGGCTTTTGTCCACTACTCCGCGTCAGGAGGATGTGCCTTAAGGTCCTTCGCATGCCATACACCACAGATTTTGCCTGACGGATGGGTCAACTCATAACACCATGGGGAGACAATTTTGGTTATGGTAAAGGGCCCCGTAAACATTGGTGCAAGCTTAGAAGAAAATTGTCTGGATGCATCCGACAAGATTTTATTTTTCTTCCACACCTGTTCTCCCACCTTAAATGTGTCCGCTCGCTTACGTAAATCGTAGCGGGTTTTTGTTCTTTTGTAGGCTTCAGTAAGACGAGCCTGAACATCTCCGAAGACGTTTTTTAATTCTTCCGAGCGGGCCACAGGGTCAAACTTCCTAATGGGAGGCTCGGAAACATCAAGATCGGATATCCCCAGCTGTACTTCTCTACCAAACATAATAAAATTTGGGGTCAACTTGGTCACCTCATGTGACGAAGAACGAATCGCAAACGATATTTTACCGAGAAATTGATCCCATTTACGCTGATCGTCCCCCACGTAACTGGTTAACATAGTCTTGACAACACGGTGAACACGCTCCACAGGATTCGCTTGGGGGTGATAGTTAGCAGTGTACCGAAGCCTTACGTTAAGTTCGCTCATAGTTTTTCGAAATAAGTCGCTTCGAAACTGAGGACCATTATCACATAATATTTCCCGTGTGCCAAAGACGAGTATGAAATGGTCAACAAGCCATTTGAGGACAGTTTTTGAGGTTGCAGTTCTGAGAGGGAAGAGCAAAACAAATTTGCTAAACACATCACAGACAGACAGAATGTACGTGAATCCCGAAGTTGATCTCGGCAGTGGACCCACCAAGTCAATGCTAGCTAATAATCCCGGACGGTTCAGGCAAGGCTGAATGCTCTGCATGAGTCCAGCAGCAGCTTTCTGATTAGGTTTTGTCTGAACACATACTAGACACCTGGCAACAAAACGACCCACGTCTGTCCGCATATTGGGCCAATAAAACTTTTGGGCAATTCGAGCAACAGTCTTTGTCACACCCAAATGACCACACGACGGGGGGTCATGATTCCGTCTCATGATGTCCATTCGTTTCTCTCGTGGCACAACAAGCAACCAGTCCTCTCCAGGTGAAGCTAACTGAGGATATTGCAGCTTGGCTCGTTTCCATAATTTTCCTCTTTCCAAAAACCATTGGGGATACTTAGAGGATTGCTCCTTGACCCGAGAACACATTTTTTTATACCAAGGGTCAGTGATATCTTCAACAGAGCAGAGCAGAACAGAATCAATAGGTACTACAGGAACGGATCGAGACAAAGCATCTGGAACAACGTGGTCTTTTCCTTTACGATGTACAATCTCGAAATCATACTGTTGCATACGTACGGCCCATCTAGCTATACGACCAACGGGATCTTTAATATTATTAAGCCATTTGAGGGAATAGTGATCGGTAATAACGGTGAATCTCGTACCCTCGATGTATGGGCGAAGTTTTTCCACGGCAAAAAGAACAGCTAAACATTCTTTCTCAGTAGTCGAGTACTTCCGCTCATTTTTGGTCAGAGAACGACTGAGGTAACAAATGACTTTCTCTTCCTCATTGTGAACCTGTGTGAGCACAGCTCCTAGACCGTAGTCACTAGCGTCAGTCTGTATAACAAAAGGAACATTGAAATCGGGACAAGAAAGAATGGGTGCACTAATTAAATACTCCTTAAGACCCTTCAAGGCCGACTCACATTCCTCACTCCAGACAAATCGAACATTCTTACGTGTAAGAGCCGTAAGAGGAGCCAACAAGGTGCTGAAACCTGGCACAAACCGACGGTACCAAGATGCCAAACCGACCACTCGTCTCACCTCTGTCACTGTCTTCGGTTGAGGAATATTCATGATGGCTTCAATTTTCCCTGGATCTACCAGAAGACCCGAAGAGTTGACCACATAACCGAGGTACTTCAACTCTTTCTTGCAAAAATTGCACTTCTCGCGATTAAGAGTAAGACCAGCATTACGAAGACGTCCAATAACCTCCTTCAGCACGGACAAATGCTCCTCGAATGTTTGAGTACAAATAATCACATCATCTAAATAAACAAATACAAATCTTTCCAAATCCACCCCTACCACACGATCGATCAATCTTTGCCAGACGGCAGGAGCGTTAGTTAGCCCAAAAGGCATTCTGCGAAACTGGAACAACCCTCGCCCAGGTACAGTGAAGGCGGTTAACGGTTTCGAAGTCTCTGAAACGGGAATTTGCCAATACGCGGATTTGATGTCTAAGGTACTCAAATATCGAGCATCTCTCAGTTTGTCCAGTGTGGTACTAACATAGGGAATAGGATACGCATCCGGAATGGTCACTTGATTGAGGCGCCGATAATCCACGCAAAATCTCCAACCACCTGATTTCTTCTTGACCATAACAATCGGCGACGCCCAAGGAGACTCAGAAGGCTCCACTATGCCATCAGATAACATGTGGTTAAGTTCAGAGTAAACATCTTTTAAAAGAGCTGGCGATACGGGGTAGTAGCGTTGCTTAATAGGTGGCGAGTTCGTCTTTATTTCAAGCTCCACCAAGGACGTGCATCCGAGACTCCCAGAAGTAACTTTGAAAGCCTCTCTCAAGAAGGAATCCAACAAGTCTCTCTCCTCACATGGCAAAGCATCCAGCGGCTCTATAGCGTTAACCTGAACTTTGCAGCTGGCGGTGGTGTGGTCTCGAAACTTCCATTCGTCGGAATACAAATCGGGAATAATCTTCATTCGGGACCAAAAATCTATGCCGAGTATAAGAGCATGTGGTAATGAAGGTACAACCAACGCGTCGATGATGCAGACTCGATCACGAAGACGGATAGGAACACGCACGACACCCAAACTTTCACATATTTGACCATTAGCTACTTGACAAGGAAGCTTAGAAGACTCACTTAAGTTACACAGCGATTCCAGAATAGACCACCCACAGGATCCAATAATGGTTCGAGAAGAACCACTATCTAATAGTCCCAAGAAATTATGACCGTGAATGGCTACTTCCAAAAATGGTCGCTCGTCTCCCTTGGCATGAGCCAAAATATAGTCCAGAATGGCATGATGAGGATTGGCCTGAACAGTATCAACAGGAAAGGATCCTAGGCCTGGGGTCTTTCCTTCCGATCGTTTTTTGCACACTTAGGGCAATTCCTTGAAGTGACATTTTTCAATCCACAGGAAAAACAAAACATTTCTCGAGGACGATCACACTTTCTGAAAGCGTGGCCCTTTTGCTGGCAGTTCCAACAAAGAAGTTTATCTCGATC
The DNA here is from genome assembly GCA_951812265.1 of Taphrorychus bicolor. Classification (NCBI taxonomy): domain Eukaryota; kingdom Metazoa; phylum Arthropoda; class Insecta; order Coleoptera; family Curculionidae; genus Taphrorychus; species Taphrorychus bicolor. Next base: position 36,698,042 of record OX638302.1, read on the forward strand.
TGACCCAACGTCGACCGCATTCTCTAGTCCTGGTGCCTCAAAGGCCGATACCTGAGCAGGTTTGCGGTATGCTAACCCTGGTTCCAGTAAATGTCGAGAGGCAGTAGGCGGGGGAACAAATCTCTGTGTCCGATTTTCGGTCTCCTCCACAGCTCTACCGACACGAATGATTTCTTCAATTGTGGTGACCGGATGTAAAGACAAACGACGCTGAAGATAAGGAAGAAGATTTCTTTGAATCATTTGAAGTCGCTTTGATTCAGATGGTAAAGAAGGAAGTTTACGGAAAAGATTTTCCATAACGACAATATAATTCAGGACTTTTTCCTGACTTCCCTGCGTTCGATGACGGATCTCATCCCAGAGGCCAAACTCATAATCATAAGGTTGAAAGGCATGTTTCAGTTGACATATTAAATCCTCCCAATTCTGAAATGATCTGGTCCTGTACCACAACAACGCATCTTTTTCAAAAAGTTCTGGGGCCGAACGTAATAAAGATCCCTTCGACACCCCACGAGACACACGAACTTCTTCTAATCTTTCCAGGAAATCATTGACACTGCCGTGCCCATCAAACCTTAAATTCCACTTGGCAACGTTTACTGGTCGACAACAAACTTCACGCCTTTCATTAAACCCATCTGCAACTGTAGGTCTATGTTCTTCTCTTTGAGAATCACGCAAATCGGAAAATTGGAAATTCTCCAGCCGTTCCGCTAAATCGACATAGGGATTTGAATATTCTAAACCATCCATCCGTCCAATTGAATGAACATTCACCCTGGTAGAACGATCATCAAGGTCACTGAAGCGAACATGAGAAATGCCAGATGCCTGACCACGGGGTACAGTATAATTACGTGAGGAAGACTCCGCTCCTACATCATCAGAATAATTTGACAATCTAGAACATGGTTGGGAAGATTTTAATGGTTCTCCAGGATAATTAATAACACGATCATCAGAAAAACGTTGAGAAGGGTCAACCATGTATGTTCTGCGAACAGGTGAAAGAGTATGTCTCGGATGAGCAGGACCGCGAGATATCGGAATATCATCATCAGCGGGTTCAGCACGCACAGCCCATCTGACAGATCGAGACGGTGAGGCCTCTCGATGAACCCTATGAGAAACATCAGTGCGTCTGGGCACATCTTGATTTCGCAATGTTCGACCAGTTGGCTCAAATAGACTGGGGTGAGGTGTAGATGCTAGTACCTCACTTCGGCGAAATCGGTCAGCATTCACGTCTAAAGTATTCAAAGAACGTGAGGTGGCAGGTACATATGCTTTTGCAGAGGATGACGGTCCGAGTCGATCCCCAATATCTCTGAAATGTGGGATTCTCGTAGACGCACCCTCCAAAGAGCCTAATGCTCCTTCAGGTGGTTGCAACAACCTGCGCTCGTCTTCACCTCTTGCTTCCAGCAAAGAAACACAAGGTCGCTCTCTGCGTTGTGACAAATCGGTGTGAGAACCGCTCTCCGTGTCATCAAGTACTATTAAATCAGGAATCTCCACCGCTCTTCCAGACGTCTGTATGTCCGATGCAAAAGATTCCTCAGCATCCGATTGACCGACATCACCTAAACGCTTCAACAAATTATCACAACACTCCTTCAATTGACGCTTCAATTTCAAGTCGGAAGTTTCTTCAGGCCTTATTCTACTCAATCTACATTTCACGTGATAAAGAAGAGTTCGAATTCTTTTGTCCTCATTATCAGCACGGTCAAGCTCAAAGAATCGAATGTCTCTTTCCAAACTATAAAGTTTTCCCTGACAGACGGTAAGTTCGACAACAGCATCAAAGTCAGTCTTCAGAGGAACCTGCGTCCGTCCATCTCGTTCACCTCTCAATGCTTCTCGCAATGTAGCCCTTTTCTGAGCGAAACTACCACCAGGATGCAAACCACGAATCTGTAACTCATACCTAAGTTCTTCACTTCCAAGCAAATTAATTTCCATGTTGAAAAGTAATAGGAATATCAAAAAAAAACAACCGACAAACGAATCAAATCTAGCTATCTAAAAATAAAGTTAAATAATTATTACCAGATTTCTGATGCAAAAAAAAAATATTGCAAAAAGAAAATAAACACCAGAATAAATTCCACTTATAAACCAAAAAAAAACAAATATTCTTAATAGTATTAGAAGTATAATAACAGAGTAATAAGTAAGAAGCTATTGATGGCCCTATAGGACCCAACGCCGTCCCCACCAAAAAGAAAAAGAGAGAAAAAAAAAAAAATGTAGGAGAAAAAAAAAAGAAACAAAAACAAATCACGCAACTCAACCGTCAATCGATAATACCGCGGTAGAAAGCCCAAGTACGAAAACAAGATACTGAGTAAGTAACGAAAATATATTAAGTACGTCCCTGTCCACACACTCTCTTAAACTGAGGGAATTGTACTAATATTTACAAGTATACTGCAACAGTACAATTATACACTCCTGTACCGACCACGCAATGCGACAAAATTCTACTCTGTCAACACCACTACAAAAACCTCAATGTCATCCTTGTCATCAACATCTAATTCCTAAAAATGAAAGCTGAAAATAAATTTCATAAACAATAGCCACCAAGAAAAGAATCAATAAAGGCCACTAAACACGTTGGGCGCCAATTTTGCTACGTGCGTGATTGGTATTGCGTAGCAAGGTTGGGTGGATTACGATTATTATTAGCTCTGTTACTATTTTCTTCCTTTTTAGCCTGAATTTACTCTCAAGATCTTGCTGACCTTTTGAGGCAAAATACCCGCTAACTACCTTACGCCGAAGAGGGGTCGTGGGGTAGTAGATTTTTATAAAAGGCGCCACCCGATTTTATAGCCCCACAGTGGGATCAGCAAGTCGACTTAATTGACAGAAGCCTCAAAAACGGGAAAATAAAATAACGCTGTAATTACCAGGACTCAAATTGGAATAAACAATAAACAAAAACGTCAACAATTAAAATGATGTTTAATAAACTAATGACCCTTTCTCATAAAAAAAATGAGGTATTAATATAAAGGTTTAAACTATCGGGCGAGGGTCAGGGCCCCTTTAAGTACAGGTAGAGAACTGATAGTACCTAGCACCTAGCAGCTGATTTTCTACAATCACTTAAGAATTTGAACCCAAATATTGTTATTGCTTCCAGTAGGAAATTTGGTTCTTAACGTGATAGAACCGAAGTGAATATTTAAGTGTGGGTTAATTTACATTAAACAAAGGTGTGCGCGTAACTGAGGTTAAGTGTAATGTGTGCTCCACATGAAGCGTAAACTTTATGAAATAGCAGTTAAAAGGTAGTGATTTGTAGAATCAGTTGGGTTGCACTTGAAGTCAAGTAAAACTAAATAATGCACACCAGTTTCTAGACAAAAAAAATAATACCGTTCATATATATATGGAGGGCTTACACAGATGTTATGATAAATTAAGTGTTCAATTCTTAGTGTGCGTATCTCAGTTATTCACTACGAGTGTTCCACGGCGTAAATAAACTGGAAAGAACCCACCTGAGTTTCCTGTGTTGCTCCAGAGGTCCAAGCGAATGAGCTGTGCACGCAAAAAGTGGTGTCAAGCAACCAGGGATGATTCAGAGCATGCAGTCAGCGTCTACTGCAGTATGAAGCAGGATGCAGGACGCAGTATAAATCAGTATCAAGCAGTATGGAGCAGTATGAAGCAGTATGAAGTAGTATCAAGCAGTATGGAGCAGTATCAAGCAGTATGGAGCAGTATCAAGCAGTAGCAAGCAGGCCTGGATAGAAATGGCCCCATGCAAATCAAATTCCGGAAATGAAAATGAATGAAAAGGTAATCATATTTCATGCAATAATTTAACGGTGACGGATTAAAATCATATGGTGCAAATTAGATCGATACTATTGATCGCAATGAAAACGTGCTACGTACCTGGGGTTAGAGGGTGGCCTGATGGTAATTACCACGTGATCTACACTTGGCAAATTTCCTTTTTTTTTTCAAATGGAGTGAGATATTAAATTATTCCGTATGGTAAAATCAGTCAAAGACTATAAGGTATCAACCTTCACTAGTATACTGGAAATTTAACACTCTTTTACACTCTCAAAAATCCGCAGAGCGAAATCTTCAGCACAGCTTTCTTAGCCAAGAGCCAGAAGATGAAGAAGTTTCTAGAAGGAAATTTTGTAGTGGTAAGCAAGACCAAAAAAAAAAAGAAAGTCAGGTCAAAGGAGAAGACTTGTTTGAAGGTACTATTTTGTAGCAAAATTGTACTAAATGTTTTGCACCATTTTGATTGGAAGAGAGTAGCATGACGTTACAACATGTTCACTATTTTTAGCCAATCACGACTCCCGTTTCGTTTTACACCTTTGTTGTTATTTACAAATATTCAATAAAAATTGTTAACTTAAATTTCCATCATCTTCAATATTACAAAGTTCATCAAGAGATATAAATTAATGTGTATAGAAAATCAGCCTATCTCCCTTAAATTGTAAAGAGTCACAAAAGTTCAACTAATTAAACCCTAATATTGATAGTCGTCCGCTGCCTCTGCAGGACCGAACTAAACGAAATAACATTACACAATAAAAATCGTAACAATCGTCTGCGGCTTGGGACGTGCTGCTTGGCGGCTCTTTTTTGCCAAATATAAATATTATTTCAAAGATTTGGTGAAGCGAACCGAAATGCCTTCAAAGTTAGCATTCCAAAAAGTTAAATATTATACTAATGCGGCGCTAAGGGATCGTTACTTAAAAGTTTCAGCGCCCTTTTGAGATAAAAAATGTAATGTAAGCAGCTGCTCAAAGGTTGTTTTATTCCTAATGATGAAAGTTTGCTGAAGTTTGAAACATTTAATTTACCAAAACAACAATGACAATTAGGTTGAGAGAAAAGGTCGCAAATGTGGCAACAAGTTCATACCCCGTGTTCAGTAGAAAACGTCATCTAGAAGGCTATGAAATTTAGACAGGAAAGATGTCGTAATAAAAGTAATTTGACTTTTGTTCTTATATTCTTTTTAACTAGATGAAGTGTTCAAATGAACACCGCTTATAACTAATACTTACTGTTAAGGCCGTGTCATCGTTGTGGATAGCGGCCAACATCAGTGCAGTATGCCCTTGACAATTTATGGTATCCAAACACGTTGACGCAGGGAGCAAGTGGGTTGCTTGAAGTATCAATTCCGGTCTCCCAGTTAACATAAGCCGAAATGCAAGCTCCACCTTCAAGAATAATATTAATAACTGAAAATATTTATTTATAAAAAAAGATAACTAATAAGCCATTTGAGGTAAACATGTTTTTTAACATGAAATAAATACGTAAGTATTGAGAATAATGTAGCACATAAAAAAGCACTTTACATGCCAACGTTTCGATCTTTATAGAGGTCTTTCTCAGTGCTCTTTAAATAAGTTTGTCACAGGTCAGGATAAACATTCCACTCAAGCAAAAAAAAACATCCTACCACCATTCAAAACTACGAGCAAACGAAGTCCAAGCTGTTGGATACTTTTTTTTTTGATCAAATGAACTATTACACCTGACCTGTGATAAGCTTTGCTTCTTAAAAGATCCCTGAGGAAAACCTCAATAAAGGTGGAAATATTGGCAATTTCACAAAAGTAAAGTGGTTTTTGTTTATGTTTTACACCCGCTATTCACCTCTTTGAACTTAGAACGACGCAAAACATAATAACATATGAAAAGTACGTATGTTATATATGGTTGCGGATATAGCGGGGTTCGGACAGGAAAATTAAACACTTTGGTTAGTTCAATTATGCCGACGTCTCGACCACATATACAGTGTGTCTAAACGAAGTATACACTGAGAGTAGTTAAACAAAGCCGAATCCAGGACAATCCAAGAAATTCCTTCCACCTTAGCCATGACAAGCGCTTGGTTGTGACCTCGAAAATCGCAACGACGGGTCCGTGTAACCTTGAGAGTCCGCGTAACCGGGTAATGCGTAACCTTGAGCTCGCGGCTTGACCTTGAGAGGCCATGACGAACGCATGGGGGTGACCTCGAGAATCGCAACAAACGTCCTTGACAAGTCTACGAGGTCGCGCTGGAGGTGACCTTGTGCGTCACCGTCGGCTGACGACAGATGCGCGTAACCTTGAGCGCCTGTGCGCTGGCGTCTTAACCTTGAGAGCTAGCTCATCCCCCACCTCAAGTGCTATATTCGTTGGTCCGAAAATTGTACGAGTGCATGACCATTTTGCCACAGAGGTTTACAATCAAGTTCATATTATATAACGTATTGCAGACATTAATCAAAAGATTAGTGAAAGGGATGTTAAATATTTTCTGCAAAGTCGGGGAGCTGTAGGCCGCACCACAAACATTGAATTCTTGGTAGAATGAAGCCATCGATGACGACTCCGATGAAGACTTCATTAACTTATGAACAAAAATTACATATGTTTTTAAAATGTATTAAAAAATTGAAGCAAGTTATTTTGATATATGAACTGTGTAAAGATATGAAAATAATAAACTTTGTACGGTGGATAGTTTGGTAAGGATCAATAAAACGACTACGGGATGTGAACCGTTATAATCGTCGACGTTTCGGCTCTAAAACAAAGCCATCCTCAGGACAATGTAACACTTGCCACTCCCTGTGCGTCAGACTCAAAATGGCTTTCCCAGGACATATCGTATATAAAGCGAATATATTAGTATGCCACTATAGTGCTTTAATGTGGTTTGGAAAATGGAGGAGACACACATCACACCACATCACAGCTAAAGCAGAATGAAGTCGAGCCCATCAATTCGGCATTTGCATACGAAGAATAAATTTTGATTGCAATTTTGTTTTAGTTATCTATTGACCTTCTAACTGATAAGACTATGCCGCTCAATAGGTTCAGGCACTCTTCGAGAACAGTCAGTGAGTCTAGTTCACAGTTATTCAGTCCTATTTACGACTTAAAAAATCGTAAGCTATTGAACGTTGGTTTTCCTGGCAGTGATACAGATGCGGCCAATAACGACTATGTAGACTGTGAAATTGGTATGATTGGTAAAGAACTTAATAGGGTATATATAACGTTAAATACTATTTCGGTTGGCATTGACTAACGTCTCTTGTCCGTGGAGAAAGAGCTGAAAGCTGAAGATAATAGAACAAATAAGATCCCTAAAGAATGAATTACTCTAAAGGAAAAATTCGGATAGGGAGAGAGTTACATCGACCCGTGCGAATAAATTTCCTCGGACGACGTACTATTCTTAAAGGTTTAGATGATTTATGGCAGGCAGATCTTGGACAGTTAAATCAATACGCAGGATCTAATCGAAATTAGAAGTACATTTTGGTAGTCATTAACTGTTTTTCAAAATTTGCTTGGTGTCGACCATTGAAGACAAAAACGGGGGAGGAGGTAACAAAAGAGTTTGCAGATATTCCTGAAAGTTCCTCTAGTAATCTCCCTAAAGATTTGCAAACTGACTTTAGAAAGAAATTCTACAACGCTTATTTTAAAAAATTAATGGTTACGCATAACATCAATCATTACAGTACGTTTAGCTCTAATAAAGCTGCAATTGTCGAACGAATAATTCGCACCCTAAAAGAGCGCCTCTTTAGAACGTTTAGCCTAAATGGAAACAACAAGTGGATCAATGTCTTGCCCGAGGTAGTGGACGAATAAAACAACCCCCAACATAGGATTATTGGAATGAGGAACATGTAATGAAAACCTGTAGTAACATAAAAGTTTTCCAAGGTCAACGATTTAATGTAGGAGATATTGTTCGTATCAGTAAGGCAAAACATATTTTTGAGTAGGGATACACAGCCAACTGGACAACAGAGCTGTTTAAAGTAGTTAAAGTTGAAATTACCAACCCACCCACGTAGTTGCTGGAAGACATGACAGGAAGACCTATTAAGAACAGATTTTATGCTGAAGAGTTACAGAAAACTATGAATCCTGACGTCTACTTAGTCGAACAGGTATTCGGCAGAAAAGGGAAAAAAGTGCCGGTGCGTTGGTTGGGGCTAGATAAGCCATGGCTCCTGGATTGATTCCTCAAACGTTCTGTGACATAACCATGTTACTAAATACATGCTGGAAAACACATAGCCACACTGTTAATTGTGGATTAAAAGTCAAACAATATTTTAAGCCTATAGTTATTATTGAGAACGTCGCTATTGAGATATGAATACACACAAGAGTTACGAATTTGTTTAAACTAGAATATTTTTATAACAATAATAGTGAAAATAACAAAGTTAGTAGATACTTCGAAAGCGGTTGAAGGTTTTAAAAATTGGACTGAATTAACGTTTTTGCTGGAAAAGTTTAGCTGAAAACGAGTACCAACTTCATAGGTTTATTTTGAAAATAACAAATTCTAGACATCTCGACAACGGTTGAAAATTTCAAAAATTCAAATGAACCATTAAATAATAGTTATATAGATGTCTCGAGAACAGTAGAATGTTTTAAAAATTGGACTGGACCGTCGTTTTCCTGGTTAGCCGCTCCCTCTAAGTTAGCTGAAAACGAGTACGAACTCCATGGGTTTATCTTCAAAAATAATAAAATTAGAACTATCTCAAGAACGGTTGGAGATTACAAAAATTGGACTAAACCATGGTTTTAGTTGGTAAAAGTTAACTGAAAACGAGTACAAACTCCATGGGCTTATCTTTAAAAATAGCACAGTTAGTGTGAGAGCTAGCCTGATTTTTATTTGTTACCAGCTTGAAGCAAACATTAAAAGTTAGTTCGGTTTTGTTTTTAAGCCACTTGCGGTAAGTATTAAGAATTAAGTACTAAATCCAAAAGTAAGTACTTAAGACGTTCAAAAAAATTGTATAACACACCGCATCCTTACATCTTGCCATTCTAGAAATATCTAGTCTCTAGTTGTAAAAACTACAGGGACATCATTTTAAGAGTATAACCCAATTTGAGTTCATCAATAAGTTCTTGAGTCATTTTTAAACGCTTTTGACCCTAATTCTAACATGCATTTTTCTACAACTTCAATTTGCATTTTTTTTAAGCTCTAAGTCATTTTTAATTCATTTTTGCTCTAATTCTTGCCTCATTTTCTTCAAAAGTTTTAAATTTATATTTTAAGATGCTTTGAGTTTTTTTTTTATATTTTAAGATTCTTAACCGATTTTGGTCCCAATCTTAACTTCAAATGTGACCTGTATTTTTTCAGGAAATTTCAATTGTCCATTTTAAAAGGTTTAACTTATTTTAAAGCAATTTTGACTTCAGAATTCTTATCTCAATAACTACAAAACTTTTAAATACATATTTTTTTGGTGCTTTGGATTATTTTAAGGATAAAGAACCTGAATGATTCAAAAACTTTTAATTTCATTTTTTAAAAGTGTACTTTTTAACTAATTTTTGCCTTATCATAACCTATTTTTTTTCAGAAAGTACTAGTTTCTTTTCTTATATGCTTTGAGTCATTTTAAACCGATTATGGCTTTAATATTTTTTATCTCAATAACTCCAAAATTTCAAATATATATTTTTTGATGTTTTGAGTTACATTTAATGGATTATGACCAAATTTTTTCAAAAACCCGTAATTTTCATATTTAGACTGCTTTGAATCATTTTTGGTCAGTATTGATCCTAAATTTGACCAGCAATTTTTCAAAATTTTTAAATTTTTATTCATTAAGGCTTTAAGTATTTTTTAATTGATTGTGGCCCTTATCATACCTAAATTTTTTCAAAAAGTTATACTTTGCATACTTAAATGCTTTCAGTGATTTTAAACTAATATTGGCAATATTCCTAAAGTAATTTTTCGAAATATTTCATATTTCTATTTTTGCACGTTTGGAGTAATTTTTAACCAATTTTGGCTTTAATCCTACCCTGACTTTCTCAAAAAAATCCAACATTGCATTTTCAGCCAAATTTTATATATTTTAGTCCAAATGAGAATTTTACCAAAAACATTATATCAGAAGATTTGAATCTTCTGATATGTGATTGTTCTAGTGAATGAATTTTGTTCTAGTATTGAGTTTATCAAAAAACATGCAATGTTAAAGAATATGGATTGTTTTTAATCAATTTTAGCTTTAATTCTAAACCTGCATTTCTCCAAAAATGTTTAATTTTGATATTTAGACGCTTTACGTCATTTTTTGACCAATTTTTGCCCTAATCATGATCTGAATTTTTCAGAAAAGCTCAAATGCGTAAACTTACTTAAGTCAAGTGGCTTGAAAGGTGGTTCAACGATTCCTAACAGGAGAATTTTGTTCTACGCCATTTCAAAATACACTGCATAATTCATTTTGGTTGATCTATTTTCGAACAAAAATATATTTGCGTTCATTCAAAATTTACATTCAATGATTCATTAAAATTCATTCTTAAGGTAAGACATAAAAAGTACGACGCTACAACACTAATGCATGAACATTTTATGTTCATACATGATGTATTTTGTCCACGACCATACTATAATAATCACATTATTGTTGTACATTCTCAAGATTAATGCTAATCTTTATTCATTATATGAATGAATAATATGATGATGAATTCTACATTATATGGATAATGAACATCAATCACAAGTGAATAATGAGTTGTCATGGAAACGAAACATGTCGTAGACAACTGGCATCTCAATAAATAAACCGCCCTAAACGTGGAATCGGTAGTTACCCCTGAATCTTTCAAATAATTATCCTTCTATTAAGATGCATTGAGACAAATGTAGGTTACAGTGTCTCTTTTTCACTAAAATTGTACTTTTCACTAAAAAATACTCAAAATAGGCCATAAAATGAGGTAATTTACTATCCACCCTCATAGCAATGAAATGAATATGCACGGGCGTCTAGCTAGACCGTCATCTATCTGACGCAACAAACGTCGCTGCGTCGATTAGTAAAACCAGTTGTGATTTTAAAATTGTGAATTATCTTTTTGGTTCTTATAACCTTCCATATTTGAGAAAACCCGGAATCTTGTTCGTGGATAAAGTATAGTGTTCTACTCGCATTTAACGAGCGTTATTCTCTCATTAAATGCTTGCTGTATAATACATTAATAACTAACACCTGCGGTATTCCTGCTTAACTCGTTTTCGCTTCGGACGACGCAAAGTTTCGTTCAACTGTAAATGCATGGCGTAAAGAACCACTTTCCACACTTGTTAGCAAATAACTATTAGCATTTAATAACTATTACCACTGGGTATTATTTTTCGGCGGAAAAGAAATAGATTTTTGGTTTATAGGCTAGGGGTATTGACAATGCTTTAAACCAAAGCAGGTGGGCGTTTTGGGACAATAACAAAGTAGTCATATATTTTGTTACTATGAAGAAAACAAAATAAATTGTCATCGAATTTACATCGGTTTGTCATTTTCTGCGTCTACGGAAAATAATAAAAAAAAACAATCAAATGAAAAATTTATGGATTATACCCCTCCTTAAATAAAGAAAGCCGCTGAAATAGGCAACGGCCCCAGGGTTGATGCGAGAAAAAAGTAAATATTGATGCCAAAAAGCTATTGCGTATATATTGAGCATCAGTGTTGCCACTTTGGTATGTTTAGAAAGCAATACAATTTACTGAAAATTGTACTAGATTCTTTGCTAAAGTAAAATTGTCATTAAAAAAATTGTCAGACCACAGAACCACAGAAACCCGAGAGCTCTGGACTTCAGCCTATCTCACTCTAACTTGTCAAGATATGGGGACCCACTATACACTATATGGATATGTCATATGTGAAAATGACAGTTGACGTGAAAACGTAATGTCCTCAGCGTGTACTAGATTTGGGGCTGTGGGTACTAGAGTACTAAATAAGATGCGAAAGGACTAAATCTAGTATAAGGAGAAAAATTTGAGCTCAAAAAATGTCTTAACCTGAACAGGAAAGTAAAAGCAGGTAACCATAGATTTTGCAATTAATATAAAGTAAAACTGAAGATAATATTAGAATTTCATATTACAGTGGTTTTTTTTTTGAAGCTTTAATTAATGTATTACTTGTAGAGGTCAGATATTTGTGTACTGTATACCACTATACTCTGTTATAGTAGTTTACGTACCCAATTACTTATTTTTTTTTAATTAGGCCTAGAAAAAGAAACGTTATTTTTTAAAAAAATTTCGATTTTTTGCGAATATTTTCGAAACCAGTCGGAATTTTTGAAATTTGAAAACATCATATTTATAGACTTGTAGTTGCGCAACTTTGCTCAAATTTTACCATCTTTGCAAATTGTTTAAATAACCAAAATTCTCTTGGTTTCTAAACTCAAAAAACCATCACTCTGTATATGACCAATATACCAAACGGTTCTCGAAATATTTACACATTTTTTCAGGTTCCCATATCGATCAAGAAGTTTCTGTTTCTGTGTAACTAATTTTTTTTTTCAACAAACGTTTGGTAATATATTTTTTTGAATTCTCAAGTTGTTCTCAAAATAATTAATAACTTTCAAATTTTTCAAAATAAATCCATGAAGCTTGTGTTTATTTTCAGCTAATTATTTCCAATTAAAACAATAGTTCAGTACAAGTTTTGAAACCTCAAACGGTTTTCGAGATATTTACACAATTTTTTTATTTTTCAAAATCAATCACGAGGTTTCTGTTTCAGCGTAACTAATTTCTTTTCCACAAACGTGTGGGTCTAACACATTTTTTTGGAGCCTCAAGCTGTTCTCGAGATATTTAATAACTTTCTAATTTTTCAAATAAACCCATAAAGTTTGGGTTCATTTTCACCTAATAATTTCCAATTAAAACAATGGTTCGATATAAGTTTTGAAACCTCAAACGGTTCTCGCGATATTTACACAATTTTTCGTTTTCCAAAGTCGATCTCGAAGTTTCCGTGTCTGCATAGTTCATTTTTCTAACAAACATGGTAGTCTAATGAATTTTTTTGGAGTCTCAAGGTGTTTTTAAAATATTTAATAATTTTCTAATTTCTCAAAATAAATCCATGAAGTTTGTGTTCATGTTCAGCTCATTATTTCCAATTATTAAAACAATAGTTCAGTACAGGTTTTGAAATCTCAAACGGTTCTCGAGATATTTACACAATTTTTCATTTTTCAAAATCGATCACGAAGTTTCTTGCGAAGTTCTGCGAAACTCATTTGTTCTTCAACAAATGTGTGGGTTTAATACATTTTTTTGGAGTCTCAAGCTGTTCTCAAGATTTTTAATAACTTTATAATTTTTCAAAATGAATCCATGAAGTAAGTGTTCATTTTCACCTAATAACTTCCAATTAAAACAATGGTTCAATACAAGTTTTGAAACCTCAAACGGTTCTCGAGATATTTACTCTAATTTTTCATATAGACCTACAAAGTTTCTATTCGTTTTTAACTAATTTATCTCAACTAACACAAAAGTCTAATAGCTGTTTAAAAAAAAAATTCATATTTTTTAGTATGAATAGTTGTCCCGACACACCACCCATATATCATATAAATATTTATTAGAAAATTTATCAAGTGATTCACTTAATTTATACCTCACCTGTATTTGCTTACTCGCCTCCAGGTGATTCTCGTCAACGCCGGTGCTTTTCTTCACCCTCAGAGCTTCTTCTCCTAATGACCTCACTGGGCAATCCACGCCTGGTAATAACATTCTAGCCGCCTGCATTATGTCATCTTTGTCTAACATTGCTGCGAAACGATGCTCTCCGTGTGCTGTAGCTACCCTGAGCCACTCCACAAGAGGAGGAAGCACCACGTACGCTCGTTCGTAGCATAGTTCCTAATAAATAGAAAAAAATTGAATTAGAAAGTCTTTAATAACTTTGACAGGTTGAATAAACTTTAGAAGCTCAATTTGAATAAAATTTAGAAGATTATTTCTGTTTCGTTATTATTGTTTCACTATCTCGTCTTTGATCAAAGCTCAATCAAAGATGATCACTTAAGTAAGAAAGCATGCTTGGATTCATTATCCCGAGCTTTGATCAGTCCAGTACAGAGAACAGTCCAGATATGCGACACAACAACACTTTATACACACGGAGAAATAAACACAAATACGCAATCAAATCACGATATTTAACTGCACAACACGATAAAAGAGTTCTGCAAACACACACCAGATTTCTGTGTCTGCTCGCGTGATTTTGTTATATGCTCATCGAGAATGAGCAGATAATAAAAACTCACTTAATCCAGTACACGAGACTGCAATTAAGCTCAAATAAACACCAAACTATTACTTGTTGATCTACTTATCTCGTATAGATCTATCTACTCTCGTATATACACATAAACATATAAACTTCCGGCGCGGGAGATAGCGATGTTTTACCTACGAAAACTAAACTTGAACTCTCTTTCCCCCGGTGAACGAATGCACTCATGCAGACATCAGCCAACCATATCGAGCGATCCATACCATTAAGCCGTGATGGCGCTGCAGAGCCAATGGAAAAACGAGCAAACGTATACAGACGTCCTCGTTATCTAGGGTGACAAAACTGTGGTCTGGGCTATTTTTAGATTTTATTACAACCGCCTTCTTTGAATATGAATACATTCAGCACGATTTATTGCCTTTTTGTCTGTATAAAAACAGAGGCTCTATTTGGGATTTTTACTATTTGAAAGCGTTTTAAAATGTGTAATACTACCAAACGCTGACTCTTACCTGTACCGCATGACCATTGGTCTGTCCCCCATGTTCCAACTGAGAGCACCTCATAAAATAGAATAAAGTCCTAATGGCTTTCGGACAGAGAGCAACCCTGGGTTTCATCCTGCCAATTAGATCTTGTAATTCTTGCAAGGAACCCACGCAAGTGGTCATTAGAGAAGCATCCGGAAGGCAAGGAGACCTACCAGCCTCTCTGCCTGAGCTGCCTATTGATGACACCGAGGCCCAGCGGGGTAAGGCCAAAGCACCTAAAATTCAACATTAGATTAATAGTCTTATGAAAAATGTTTAAAAAATTGTTATTTATGCCTAACAGTATTCCTGTTAATTTACCTGATGCAATTCGGCCAGCGTTTAGGTGTGCGTAGGGTTGCAGCAGCCCCCACAGATCTCCATTGCTGGCTATAGCGTGTTCCAAAAGTGTAGCAGTTAAGTTCACTTCGGAATCACTCGGCAAACATTGCAGTAAAATCTCTTCCAACAAGTTTTCGATACCCGCGCAGAAGTATACTGCAGCATACCTGTAACGTTTCAATTAATTATTATTAAAATCGCTCTTAAAATGATAAGGACAAACGTACTCATGAATAAACCTGGACAAGTTGACGTCACTCATCCAGCGATGAAATCTGCCAACCTGCATCTGAAGTCCTGCTCTAGACGATTTGCTCTGCTTCAAGGTGCAATCTCCTGAAACGGCCAGCATGGCAGCCGCCCTCAAGCAAGCCTTAATACAAGAATCTGCCAAAGGTGGACACAGTACTATTCTAAATGACACCTGAAATAAGCAACAAAACCATAATGAAATATCTCCCCTAGTATAGAACAATATGAAAGTTTCTCTTACAGTGATATCGTGTTTTGTACAAATTCCTAAAGTAGATGACAGCCTTTGTGTTTCTCTTCCGATGCGGACCAGGGCACGCTGTAGGAGGTAAGACAGTCTTGGAATGGTCTCCACACTGACCCTGGCCATGTGCTCCTTGCACCTGCCCGACTGAAGCACCCTTAGGATACAGTGGTTGGTCCAAGGTAGGTGCTGAAGTTCCACCAGTCTTTTGCAATTGAAAATAGTTTATTATTAGGTTTGTCCCAACACGCCAGAGAAAATCATTCTGGCCAACACACTGGTAAAAATTCCATATGGAAATGAGCAATTTAGGTACTCTAAGAGCAATTTAGAGAACCTTATAAGGTTTGTTCCAACTCGCCGAGGAACCAAAATCCTTGTAGAACCACTCTGGACAAACACATTGGTTCTCCCAATTTAAAATTTATATTAGTGAATTGACCAGAATGATTTTTTATCCATTCCGGAACGGTTTCTTGGTTGGTTGAAACAAACCTATTATTCTCCTGTATCTAATAACGTTTTCAGGCTGTGGCTCTAAGACTATTCCCATCCTTTGTTCTCTCAATAGAAATTTAAGGATGACAATATTCTCTTTATATTTCCGCCTCCAAACTGATCCGAATATCCTTACTCGTCTTTTCCGATTTCGAGGTATTTAATAGCTTTGTTCCAACTCACCAAGAAACCGTTCCAGAATGGTGCAAAAATCATTCTGAACAACTCACTAATATAAATTTAAAACTGAAATAAACAATATGTTTGCCCAGAATAGTTTTGCAAGCGTTTTGGGATGATTCATTGGCAGGTTGGACAAACTTATAAGGTTCCCGAATCTCTCTGAGAATCTAAAATAATAATTTTGATTTGAAATTTTTACTAGTGAGTTGGCCAGAATGATTTTGTAACGGTTCTGGAATGGTTCCCTGGAGGGTTGGAACAAACCTAATAATTTATAGTTCATTGTAAGTTATAGGGTATAGGATTTTGTTTACAATTATCGTTACAAGGTATTAGTATTTATAAATGTAAACAATGTTACACAACTTGTTGTTTTTGTGGTTTCTGGATGAAAGATTGAATGTCAACAGTCTAAACTGTCAAAAGCCTAACCAGAATGAAGTAAGAAGAGTGTAGGTGGTCACCAATTTGTCGATCAACCCATCTGCATACTAGTTTCAGAGTCTACCCATCATCAGTACAGCTTTGGCTTGTCGACAAATTGGTGACCACCTACATTCTTTTCACTTCGTTCTCGTTCCGATAATCAGCGAGGTAGAGAGCAATACGGGCTGCTGCACGAACTGAGAGCCATCTGCCATGCAGTACTGGATCTAAAATCCGCTGGTGGATGTCGCCTGCTCCTGCTCTGTACAACATCTCACCGGTACTCCGGACATTTCCGCCTTTAAATCGCTAAATCACGGTCCCCAATTTGTCGACCAGCCAAAGCTGTACTGATGAGGGGTAGACCCCGAAACTAGTATGCAGATGGGTTGACCGATAAATTGGTGATCACTCACACTCCCTCCAAGTGTTGTTTAAGTTACCTGTTATGAGAGTCCACCCACACAAACTCATCGGCACTAGTTATGTTTGTGTTAATGGTTTCCAAAGACGAGTGCCTCATAAGTCTTCTGATCGCCGGATCTGAGCTCTCTGAGCCAGCGCTTGCGCTCGAGTGGGTACTATTTGAGGTATGCGATCTGAGAGTTAACTGCTGGAGGGCCAATCTTATGTCCTCTAGACCACCAGATCCAGACCAAGGAACATGTAACTGCAAAATATTTCTTCTTGTGATTTTCGTTTCAACAATGTTAATAGGAATAAAACTGACAACAGTTACCTACTGCATAGCATCTCAAGTAGCTTTTTTTGATGATAGCCACATCTCTGACTTTTGGTACAACTTTTAGACCGCGACTGTGATATAAAATAGATTGCGTTTTGACCGGACGTCAAATCCTTCACAGTCCTGTTAAATGTATTATACCAAATTTACATATACTGCATGTAGCCCGAGCTTGAAATCTATCGCGCTGTAGATTATCTGCTTTGGACATTTTAATTTCTTTTGTGCTGATGGTGACTTGAAACCCGTTCATCAAAAAGATCTTAATAAAAATTCCACAAATTGCCTATACTTATATTTGTTTCTTCCTCTAAATTTAACCTAATCCATAAGTTAAATGCGAGTATCCACCACATCCTCTTTATTTCCCTGACCTCGCCTCAAGCGATTGTCATATCTTCGGTGCATTAATAAAGGCATTAAGTGTCAAAAAAAACAAAATAATCCAGGCGGTAAATGGGTGTTTTACTTCTTCGTACGTCTTAAGTCTTTCACACGCAGATGTGCGCCTTTATTAGGAGAGGAAAGTCAATTGAGTTTAAAATAACGATTATTTGCCTTCGTTCGTTTTTTTTTCTTATTTTGCACTTCGACAGAGGAGTCAGATACTATACCTAAGTACTCATACTATCATTTTTAATTATTGATTATAAATTAATTATTAATATTGCTCCACTCACAAGAGGCAAATCTTGTCAGACGCCATGGAACCAGCAGCCCAACAGTGCATTGATAATATGTTGAAAGACTTATTAATCAAAAGTAGAAACATCAAAATATGAAAAGCTCACAAAAATAAGATGATTTTATACCAGACGATATTATTAGTAAAACCCACGAAGTTAGCTTGTTGAGAATGTGGAGATCTTGTAGTGCAAGTTTACATGCTCTATTGGAAAACCAGTCTCCCATTTTTACCCCTACTAATTATAAAGATTTCATACAAAAACAAGCACATACCCTAGCAGGTGTGGCTCTATGTCTTGCCCGGCCATGCTGCACAGCTATTTTATTTCTGATAGACTTCGGAACCATAACTCCAGCATTCAGACGTTCAATCCCTGCGGCCTCTCTGGGAGAGCTATTTCCAGTATCAGACATACTGGCGTGGCCTGAAGAACGGTTTTCATCCGAGGAACTGTTGTTACATTGCTAAAATTACAATTAAGCGACAAGTTAATAATGTATTAAGTAACGCATGCCATTAGAATGTTTTTACTTGCGGCAAAATAGTCATTTGATAAGATAGTGAACATTTTATAAATTAGTGCAAAGTAGCTGTTTGTAGTAATATATTGTAATGTAGCCTGCTATAATGCTACAAAAGTGTGACATTTGGTAATATTGATAGCATGGTAATAGTTAGTTTCCTAACAAGTGCGGAAAGTGATACTTTTCCGCACGCGACTGCAGTCGAATGAAGTCGAGTGCGGAAAATATACTTTCCGCAAGTGTTAGGAACAATATTTTTTCTACGAGTAAGGACCACTTTTACAACTATCAGTAAAACTTCAGTTTGAAGTTAAAACACCAGACATCGCGTTGTTTATCTGTCAGGTAAACAACGCAATGCACGTGATATTTGGTATTTTAACTTCAAACTGAAGTTTTACTGATAGTAAAAGTCGTCCTAAAGCTCTGTCAATATATTGGTATTTATTGCCTCAGCCGCGCGATGAATGACGCTTGCTTACTTTTATCGCACATAGCAATAATGAAACAAATCAACCTTTTCAATTAAAAAATGTTGAGATCGATATCCTGCCTTTTTTGCAAAACTAAAATGAAACATGCAGTGCAGGTATAAGTAAGATGATATACCAGGCACCTAATGCCACGTAGTGCCATGGTAGTTTTACTGGTTCTTATTACGTTCTTCCATACCAACCATAGTTAGCAAAGCTATTTAAAGCAAAATAGCAGCCATTTGAGGTTTTTTACTTTTCCGCACTAGTGCGGAAACGTACAACTTTCCGCACTCATCTGCGTGCGGAAAAGTAAACTATCGCGCACGCGAGTGGAAAATAGTTATTTTGCTAACTAGTGCGGAAAGTGATACTTTCCCGCACGCTCTCTGCCGATAACTTTCCGCACGAGTTAGGAACAATATTTTTTCTTCCAGCCAATTCATTGTAACAAAGACAAGGAATAAACATACAAAACATAAAGAACTTTATCTTTGTCAACAGTATGAGAGCTGAATTAATGAGACAGACTGATTGACAAAAACTAGGTGTGATTGTTGGTGTGACGTAATGTTTCAGGCATGAACTGGTGACATTGGAATAAAAAATACGTATATTATGGGTATATTTTGTATCAAAAATCAATAAAAGCAAGCATAATAGTTCCTTAAAACAGATAAAAATGTTTAGCACGGCTGTAAGGCAGGTACACCTATCTAGAAAGACAGACTATAAAGTCTAAATTATATTATAAATCAGTCATTCTTTAAATATTTACTTTCCCGCACGCCAAGTTTACTTTCAAGCACGCCGTGCGGGAAAGTGAAGCTTTCAAAAACAAAATGCGTGCGGGAAAGTGATATATTAAGAACGCTCGTAGAAAATAGTTATTTTCCTAACTAGTGCGGAAGGTGATACTTTCCCGCACGCTGTCTGCCGATGCCCGAACAACGCGAAGCGGAGTCGCGCACCTATGTAGATAGACAGACTATAAAGTCTAAATTATGTTATAAATCAGTTATTTATCATTTTTTAAACAGTCATTCTTTAAACATTTACTTTCCCGCACACCAAATTTACTTTCACGCACGCCGTGCGGGAAAGTGAAGTTTTCGAAAACAAAATGCGTGCGGGAAAGTGATGTATTAAGAACGCTCGTAAAAAATAGTTACTTTCCTAACTAGTGCGGAAAGTGATACTTTGCCGCCCGCTGTCTGCCCATGCTGACGAGTGCGGGAAAGACACTTTCCGCACGAGTTAGGAACAATGTTTTTTCTACGAGCCCAAATAAAGGAACAGATAATCAGCCTTACGATAGGACGTTATCTTTGTGAACAATCTGACAGCTGAATTAATCAACAATCAATTGGTTGTTATGACAAAAACTTGGTGTGATTGTTGGTGGGGCGAAATGTTTCAGGCATGAACTGGTGACATTGGAATAAAAAGTACGTATATTATGGATATATTTTGTATAAAAATGAATAAAGGCAAGCATAATAGTTCCTTAAAACAGATAAAAATGTTTGGCCCGGCTGTAAGGCAGGTGCACCTATCTAGATAAACAGACTATAAAGTCTAAATTATATTATAAATCAGTCATTCTTTAAATATTTACTTTCCCGCACGCCAAGTTTACTTTCACGCACGCCGTGCGGGAAAGTGAAGCATTCGAAAACAAAATGCGTGCGGGAAAATGACATAATAAGCACGCTCGTAGAAAAAAGTCTTATCAGCTATTATGATGAATAAAAGTAACAAAATTAACCAACCTGCATTCTCAACTCCTGAACGCTGATATGATGATGCTTCCTCCCTGCAGGCATCCTGTGGTCGTCTCCCATGTGAAAGTCGCTACTGAACTTTGACTGCAGCTGATTCTGAGCTATCCGTAAGTTACCAAAACTGTTCACTGGCGATGACTTATTCGGTCCAGTATCACGTTCAGGGACCTTTTTAAAAAGCCCCTTTTTTACAAATATATTATATAGGTTTTACTAACTTACCATGTTTACCGAAGATTGAGAGCAAAACTCAGCACTGTTGTTTAAGTTGGTCTTAGTGGTGGAAAGATTGTTTTTTTCAATTTGTTCACTGAACGTTGCAGTTTTCACATTGTTGGCTACATAGAAGTTCTGCAAGGGCTCTACTTTTCTTTTGGGCGAGACCTAATAATGCAAAACGACTTTCAGTATATGTTTTTTACAATAGTAAAAACTTTTACAATAGTAGAACTGATGCTCTAAGGGCATATCCAAGATGTTTTATACATACCACCTCAGGCACCTATAGTCCATTCAAATCCAAGTCGGGATCAAAATAAACAAAAACTAGACCAAAAAAACTCTGGAAGGTTATCAGAGAGTGACAATCAAATGGTGTACAGGGTATCCCATTTTCGGCACTTTTGAGGGGTATCTCCCTTATTTTTAAAGATAGAGGGTTGCGGTTTTCACGACAGTGTGCTACTTTTTTGTGAAACTAAAGATGGCGCCAGCAGAATTTTTATAGCCCTTTTGGTTTTTGAGATACAGGGTGGAATTGAAAAGTATCGCTTTTGAGGCACCCCCCGTATTACAGTTATGTTTAAACTTATCGAAGAAGTTAAAACGCATTCTTAAACAATTTTTTCCGTGGAATCCAGTGGCGTTGTTAGTTCTTTCCTAGCAACTTCAGTTTTTGAGTTACGAAGCAAATATATGTTTTTTTAAATGGAACACCCCGTATATTATCTTTTCATTTTATTAGTCATAATGTGGGATTTCCAAAAATATATAATTGTATGCAATTGTTTTCAAAACGAACCTCAGAATTTAAGATTTTCTTAAATTTTCATTTTTGTCCAATTCGTTGGTAGTAGGCTATGGCTAGATGGCTAGCTTATTTGAAACAAAAGGCAATATGTCAAAAACTTTGTGGTTTTGTCACTCTTTGTTTTTATTAGTAATATGCTTGTTGTTTTGGTGTTTCTATTTTACTATTTAGCTGCTAATTAAATTAATTTTGTTACAATAATGGCGGTTTACGAAAATTATGAGAAGTATGATATGTTGGTTTGTTTTATACAATCTAATGAAAATCCCCAAGAAGCTTCGGAAGTATATTTCCAAAGGTAAAGTATTTTGCACGCTATGGTTAGGATACCATCTTAGGGGTCGTTTTTGCTATTATTAGATATCCAGAGAGAAGGCAACCTTTCCCAGACATATTTGCCCGAATTAAATCAAATCTAGTAGAGCACGGATCATTTGTCCAGCCCAGGCCTAATTCATACTCCAAACAAGATAGAGAGAGAAAAGAGATAAACGTATTGGGTTATGTAGAAGCAAAGCCTTCATCTTCTTGCAAGCATATAGAGGAAGCAACTGGTGTATCCAAGTCTGATGCTCAGAGAATTTTGAAAAAATATAGGTATCACCCCTATAAATTCCACATAGTTCAACGTTTACACTCTGGCGATGCCGAGCGCAGAATGTTGTTTTGCCAATGGTATTTACAACAAATCCATACTGATGAATCTTTTGGCAGACTCGTTATTTGGTCCGATGAATGTTATTTTTCAAGTGCGGCAATTTTTAATCGCCATAATACTAGACATTGGTCCACAGAAAATCACCATTTAACTTTTGAGAGGGCACAACAAGGACGTTTTGGGGTTGGAGTCTCGTGTTTCATTTTTGGAAGACGCATAGTCTACAGAATTATTGAAGGAGGTCTGACAGCGCATCGTTACCGAGAAATTCTTGAGGAAGTTATTCCAGAACTGAGGGAAAATGTTCCCTTGGCCCTTTATAATGCCGTTTTTTTTCAACAAGATGGTGCCCCAAGCCACAACTCTGCCCTTTTAAGGGAATTTTTAGACGATAACTTTCCTCAAAGGTGGATTGGTACCTACGGACCTGTAAGGTGGCCCCCTCGATCTCCCGATCTTTCAATTTTGGATTTTTTTTTTATGGGGTTTTATGCAAAATGAAGTCTATAAAACACAGTATCAGTCTCGAGCGGAGCTTCTTGCGGCAATCAATTTAACTTTCCAAAATTTGCAAAGAAGGCCTATGATTCTTTTTAACGCGATTAGAAGAATAACGAAAATGTGCCAATTTTGCATACAGGAAAATGGCCGTCATTTTGAAAACCACCTTTAAAAACTGTTTACTTAATTATGTTGAATGCTGTAATAAATAACTAATAACTGAGATACTGAGATTTAAAAAAGATTTTTTGTATTAAATTTGAAGATGTTATAAATTAGAATAATTATTACTTACATCGATTTTGTTCCTAATAATATTTTAGCCATAGCCTACTACTTACGAATTGGACAAAAATAAAAATTTAAGAAAATCTTAAATTCTGAGCTTTGTTTTGAAAATATTTGCATACAATTATATATTTTTGGAAAGCCCACATTATGACTAATAAACTAGAAAAATAATATACAGAGTGTTCCGTTTAAAAAAACATATATTTGCTTCGTAACTCAAAAACTGAAGTTGCTAGGAAAGAACTGACTACGCCATTGGATTCTACGGAAAAAATTATTTAAGACTGCGTTTTAACTTCTTGGATAAGTTTAAAGATAACTGTGATGCGGGGGGTGCCTCAAAAGCGATACTTTTCAATTCCACCCTGTATCTCAAAAACCAAAAGGGCTATAAAAATTCTGTTGGCGCCATCTTTAGTTTCACAAAAAAGTAGCACACTGTCGAGAAAACCGCAACCCTCTATCTTTAAAAATCAGGGAGATACCCCGCAAAAGTGCCGAAAATGGGATACCCTGTACATAGACATGTCTGAGATGACCACTACTAAAAAGGTTAATCGTTGATCAATATACCTGATGACTATCCAGAGCTTTTTTGGTCTAGTTTTTGTTTTTTTTTACCACGGCGTGGATTGAAGTGATGAAAAAATGTCATGAACGAAATTGCCAAATAGCAACTAACTTGAATAAATCAAGAGGAATATTTTGCCTTAGCAAATTTTATCTCGAATGATATTCTACAAGACTATTTCACGAGAAAACTTCAACCTGCAGCTAAAAGCAAAAGGTGACCCTTGTCAAACTGACAATCCTTTTTTCTACCCTCGGGCGCGAAATTTTTTTTTCCGCACGCATTTGAGTGCGGAAAGTTATACTTTTCCGCACTAGTGCCGCACTAGCGCACTGACAGAGTTTTAGGACGACTTTTACAACTATCAGTAAAACTTCAATTTGAAATTAAAATACCAGATATGACGTACATTGCATTGTTTACCTGACAGATAAATAACGTCATGTCTGGTGTTCTAACATCAAACTGAAGTTTTTCTGATAATTGTAAAAGTCGTCCTTACTCGTAGAAACAATATTGTTCCTTTGTGGAAAGTATCTTTTCCGCACTCAACTTCATGGCCGAACTCCGCTACCGAACTCCGCTCCGAACTAACTGCAGTCGCGTGCGGAAAAGATGCCCTTTCCGCACTAGTTAGGAAAATAACTATTTACTTGAACCTAAAAAAATTCTGTCGCTGAAAAACCATCATGTTGATTTTGTCCAGGTAGGACCAGGTAGCAGTTTCGTCAGTAGAAAATGACATTTTTCATGGGTAAAATACTCTAGTGAAGTAGTCAGGAAAAAAAATAAATTTTGTTGACAAAACTATTATTATGCGCTACGTACAGCACAGCAAGCTTAAGATACCCCACTGCAGAGACCTTCAATGTGTTTATCAAATTTGAGCCTTTGATCTACTTCCAGACCTAAGTACCGATAAGAGTTCAGGCAGCCCACCGGGGTTGATCCAATGTAAGCATGCAGAGCGTACCTAAAGTTCAAGATATTTGTCTTGGAGACATTAAGGCTAAGTATGTATGCTTTGTGTCCTTTCCA
Organism: Taphrorychus bicolor; assembly: GCA_951812265.1. NCBI lineage: Eukaryota > Metazoa > Arthropoda > Insecta > Coleoptera > Curculionidae > Taphrorychus > Taphrorychus bicolor. Next base: position 36,722,982 of record OX638302.1, read on the forward strand.
ATGCAATGGAACTGTAGGTAGCGGGTGTAGGACAAATAAGAAGCTACTTCACGGTTGCGAATACGCCAACGTTTTGATCTTTATTTAGATCTTCTTCGGGGCTAAAAAAATATGCAAAATAGCTATTTATGTAACCAGTTACGAAAAGTCCGATTTTTTGTAATGAATGAATGTTTGCGGGACGAGCGCAGCGAGTTCCCGCAATTTGAATGAGATGGAGATACACAAAAAAGGCCTTTCGTCACGTGTTTCATACACGATTTTTTCAATTTTTGACTACAAATACCTACTTAGAGAGAGAGTTATTATTATTAAACTTCAATATTAACTTTTAAACCGCTTTGTATCTACTGAATACCGTAAAACTGTAGAAACGGTGAGAAAGAAGTTAGAAAAAATACGTTTTAACTGTTAAGACGTATTTTTATGCATTTTTTTATCGCATTAAGTGTGTTGTAGAATTTTTCAATGAGCATATTTTTTATCCCTGAAGAAGATCTAAATAAACATCGAAACGTTGGCGTATTCGCAACTGTGAAGTAACTTCTTATTTGACCTACACCCGCTATCTACAGTTCCATTAAGGCTAAGGCTACTTGCTACGCACCACACCCTGACCTCCTCGAAATCCGCATTAACCAAGCCCTCCAACACTGACACGTCCTTGTAACGCCAAATAAACGCTGTGCCCTCAGCAAACGAAAGAAACCTGCCCAACCGAATATTCAGGGCGAGGTCATTTACATATTTAAGGTACAGTAACCGGCCAAGCGCCCATCCCTGAGGAACCCCTGCAGAAAGTCTTCCCCTAGCCGACACATCTTCATCAAACCGAACAACCTGCGTTCTAGCTGACAAGTATGAACTCATCCACTCCAACACACTACCACTGAATCCGTACCACTCCAGCTTACGTAGTAAAGTCTAGTGACAAACCCAATCAAACGCCTTTGTCAAGCCACAAAAAAACCACTGAAGCCGAACAGTGGAAGAACGCGTACAAAAACTTTGCATACACTGAAGATAGTGGGATGACAAAGTCGTATATCGATATCGGTAATGAGAGAAACACCTTGAGCAGGGAGCTCTTTCAATCACTTATAGGAGGGAGTTGATGTGGCATCATCTACAGTAATGTTATGTAGTTTTGGCGAAGATTCATGCACACTGAATGATGTGATGGAATTGCCTATCATGCGAATGGATTATCAATTGACGTTGATTGTAAATTGACAACAAGATGGTAAGCGAGGTTGTTCAAGACTGAGCTGCCCGGAGGGCAAATCAAAGGGATTAACTTGGAGACCAATCACAATAAGGAGAGCATCACAAGTCGTATGACTTCTTTAGTAACGTTGTTGTAGCTTCTGGTGAACAGCGCGGGGTGACAGTTGTAGTGGAGGAGTTACAGCGTGCTGAGAAGAGCTGGATATCTGCTCGGCGATATGGTAGTCAGTAATGGGGCGATAGTTGCTATTGGGAACCATGTCTTCGAAAATCTCTGTTCGCCCAAGCTGATGATGCCAATATGGACCACCTATTGGCGAAGGCGTTACAAGTGGAACCTGTTGCTCAAACTATGCTCACAAAGGTGACTCACATTATCCACCATATAGCTTGTTGTACTTGTTGATATTGACCTGTCTGACGTGCGGTGACCAATCAAAAGTACTCGACAGATTCAAATGAATCTTGAAGCTGTAAGGCACTGTATGATTCTGAGAAAAACCAATGTAGTAGACGGAAGATTGCTTTCTCAGAAACTTTCTTCTTCAAGGAAAATAAAAACTCAGTCAACTGGTTGAAATAAAATTTTGAAGTCGTTCTGAGTCTAAAAAAACAGATGCGACAGACTCGCTTCGGCTTTTGAAATAACAAAAAAAAAGTCCCATACATTTTCTTATCAGAAACGTTTAGGTTAGTTCAGGTTAGTTCCGGTTGGTATATACAGCGACTGATTGATAATGTAAAGCGACTGATAACCGGACTGAAAGCCAGGGAATACCCAAAACTAAAAAATTATTGCTGACAAAAATTACCAATTTGACATGAACGCGGGCATACCGCAAGGGTCAATCCTGGGCCTCCTCTTATGGAATATACAATAAAATGACAACTTTCATAAAGTTAACTCTGAAAATATCCTGGTTGTAGGATACGCTGATGACATTGGTTTGGTGGTGAATTCCATTTTACAAATAACGTAATTTGTAAAGTTCAAAAGTGGTTGAGCACAAGATCTCTTAAGCTCGCGCCAGAAAAGACAGAAGCAGTAATGGTAAATGGCAAAAGGGATCATAGTAACGTGTTTTTCTTAGCTGAGGATAATTCCAAAAAAAGCCATAAAGTACTGAACAGCGGGAGGTTGTCCATAGGGAGGAGTCTTTCACCACTCCTGTAGTCCTTACTAGTGGACGACCTTTGTAACTTTGGAACTATGGGGAGTCGAGGTCCAAGCATACGCGGACGACATCGTTATCCTTATAAGAAACCATCCAGACTAACAAATCTCCAGTACGTTGCAAGAGGTGCTGGATGTTGTACACAGCTGGTGTTCAAAGGAATACCTAGCAATAAACCCTAGAAAAACGGTAATTGTGCCATTTACCCGAAGGAAGAGGCTGGACTTCTTGAAAGCGCCATCTTTGTTCGGGACGACAATCCTATTTACCAACGAAGTAAAATTTCTAGGAGTCATCCTGGACAAATCACTCATATGGACCCGCCATGTGACTCGTAGGGGGCACAGCTTTCGCTTTAGTCATGCAAGAACCTGTGCGGCAAATCATGGGGATGGGACCATAGCAAACTATGTGGCTATACGTGACCGTAATAAGACCGATAATTACGTATGGGGCCACAGTTTGGTATCGAAAGAGCAGACAGAGCTCCATCACAACTAAACTGTCCTCTCTGCAAAGGCAAATATGTCTCTGCATCACAGGTGCAATGAGAACGACACGTAGAGAGCATGCTTGACCTGCTTCCACTTCCAATGCTCCTGGAGTGAGTGCATGCAAGTGATGCACGTAGCACCGCAACCATTCGATGTGAGGCCAATAATGCCCAGCCTGGCTTGGAAGGCCTTGCGGTATTGAATATGGTCTTCGACCTAATGGCATCAAAAGGTACAATTAAACACACGGTGCGTCGTCGGGGTTCCCTCACGGGCAGACTGGAACGAACGAGGCGAAGATCTGCAACTGGCAGGAAGTATCTGGTACACGAACGGATTCAAAACTGACAAATGGGGCTAGCTGCGGAGTGTACGGGAGATTGGATGGCGTCTGCATAGCAGAGTGCCCGGACCGTTTCACCACAGTGTTTCAGGCAGAGATACATGCCATTGCATTGTTTTTCCGACACCTATTAGAGGAGGGAGGACACAATAGATCACTAAAGATGCGCTCGGATAGTCGGACAGCGCTTCTAGCGCTTTGCGCTGCAATTCTAAAAGTGTTTAGAACTGCCACAGAACTCTGAACACCTTATCGCAGGAGAGAGCATCACACTGGTATGGATTCCGAATCCCGGGCCATCGTGGTCACGTAGGAAATGAGAGGGCCGACTCTCTAGCCAGGAGGGCGGCGGGCTCTGCATTCGTAGGACTTGTTATTAATCGAAAGGAAAAGGACATATAACACCAGCCGAGAAAGGCAGGCTGAGATTAGACAGGAAACTCTACAGGAATGGCAACGCAGATGGCAAACAGAAAATGAAAAATGAGAGTGGATCGGGAGACTTTTACCTGACATAACAGAGTGGGTGAAACGGGTGAACGAGCAAGCACACGAGGACAAGCTATCTAAGACAGGCCCATAGAGTGGACATAAGTAAGGTAGGCTTTAAACACTATATGAATAGAATAGGGAAGACAACGCAACACTGCGATGAATGTGGCGAAATTGACACGCCGGAACACTGCCTTTTTGAGATGGCATAGACAAAGAACTAACGTAGAGACTGAACTCGGAGAAAACGTCAACCCAAGGAATCTAATAAAATTAATGGTGGAATCAAACCAAAAATGGAAAATATGCGAATGATACATAAAAGATATTGTACAAAGCAGAGAAAGACGGTAAGAAAGACAATGGCTGACAAAATGAAAATGCAACATTGACTAAGGATTGCTAAACTACTAAAGATGACTAAGGATGCAACAATGACTCCGATGTAATATCCTTCACGGACAGTACCGGAGCCGGAGGACAGAAATCCAGACGCGAGGTGTTTAGTGGGTAGGCGCACGTTGCGAATCCCACACACCCATCAGCTAGAAGACCAGGCTGGCAATCTTTTGAAGATTCACCTCGTGAGGGTTAGTTCAGGTTAGTTATATATAAAATATATAAAAATTTGAAACCAAAAAAAAAATTCTGAATTTAGAAATACAAAAAATACGTGTAACATTATTTAGAAATAAAAAAAATAAGACGCCCATACATTTTCTTACTCATAAAGTTTCTTCTTCAGATAAAACAAAAGCTTAGTCACCACATTCAAATAAAATTTTGAAGCCAGAGACTTGAAAAAACAAATGCGTCAGACTTCTCTCAGTTTCAGAAATAAAGAAGTTTTCTTATTCAGGATCTTTCCCAGGAAAAATTTAGAAGGGCCAGAAGTATTCTTACTCAGAAACATTCTTCTTCTTTGAGGTAAAGTAAAAGTTCAGTCAACAGATTCAAATACATTTTTTTTTAACCCAGAAAACATTTTCTGAATCTAGAAAAACAAATGCATTAGACTCGTCCTAGCTCAGACACCTCTCAGATTCAGAAATCAGAAAAACAGATTCCATATAAAACTAATAAAATTAAAATTCAGTCAACAGTAATCGACATAGAAGCACGAAGTGGAACCCCGATGGAGTATGCTGAAGGAGGCCCTTATAGATACCCAGGAGCTAGACATAGCCTATATGGAGAGCTCAGCCAGGCGACGGTGGATGACGGATGAGATCCTACGACTTATGGACGATAGAAGAAGAGAAGAGGACAGAGGCGGTTATCGTTACGACGAACTAAATCGAAGGGTGAGGACAGAGTGGCGGAAGGCAAAGGAGCGTTGGTTAACAGAAAGATGCATTGAAATCGAGGCACTACAAGATAAGCACGACCTGTTCAATCTCCACAAAAAATGCAGCGTAAACAGCAGCAGGGTGTTTTGAAAGATGCCAATAACATATAACCAAAAACGATGGGAGGAATATGTGAGGACCCTTTTTTACGACCCAAAAAACCTCCTAAAGGTGACGGTGTTAATGAGTTTGGCCCTGCAATCACAAAAGTAGAAGAAATACGCGCTATCAGCCTTCAAAACAGTGACAAGGCCGTGGGACCTGACCAGGTGCACGCGGAAACGCTTACTCATTGCAGATGCAGCCCTCCTCACCTCTCTTTTTAACTCTATATATCAGACTGGCGAAATACCAGTGAACTGGCTAAAATTTACGATCATCACCATACCCAAAAAATCGAATGCTTCTCCGTATCATCCACACACGTATATAGGCCAGATGCGAGGGACAGATTGACAGCACGCAATTTGGATTTAGGAACGGATTGGGTACCCGCGAGGCTCTCTTTACACTCAACGGTCTGGCGCAGCGTTGCAGGAACATGAATGTAGAGATATACGCATGTTTTATTGACTACCGTAAGGCATTCGACTGCGTTTCGCACCAGAGACTTGCGAAGATCCTCAAATCCATTGGTGTTGACGAGGGAGACCTGCGCATTATCACCCAACTAAACTAAGAATCAATTGAAACGATACACCGCAAATATTTTGAATGAATTTTAAAACTGTCTATCTCTAAAGCCACTCAACCGGTTTTCGTTGGCGATGCCATTTTGGTAAGATCCATGTATAGACTGCTTTAATTGGTTCTGAACTCGGTTATATGTTTTGCAGGTTTCCTAATTCAGGGTTCAACAAAACTGAATGCATTTTTGTAAAAACTTTTTGAGCAGATAACTTTGCGGAAAAAAATTTCAGAACATTTTTTGCTACGGGAGTATGTGGGTTTATTGGATATTTGCCTGGTTCCATAGATATTTACTTTTTTCTATAAAAGAGGTATCATTTAACACTGGGGCTCCAATTTGCCCCATACTACAAATATTAATAAAAAATTCATATGGAATATAAAGACTATACATAAGGCAAGCTAGAAGTACAGGCGTAATGGCTATAAAGTTTGACATATCTACAGTAGCGAACAGAAAGTAAAATTTTTTCAAATATCCAAGTTATAAATGAATGTCCACAATTAAGTGATGTGGAACAAGATGTATGGATGAATTTGGAATTCCGCTTCCTGTTTATTGCAGCTATTAATGATACCTCAGGACCTTTTTCTGTCCTTTATATCTTCATTAGTTTAAGCAAAAATGGGTTTTTTCTAAAAGTGTAACATTTCAAGACCTTAAAAAAACAAATCTCCTATTTAACGAGCATTACAACAATTCGGAATTGGACGTAGTCATCTGAGAACCAGAGCTATGCCTAATTGTTTAGATGTACAGGGTGACCCACGAAACTGACATTAATCCTCATTTTTTTAAGTTTTACATTCTGAATTCTGACTAAATAAATCTGAACTTAAAAAATTGTTTGTATTAATAGAATCAGAAAGAATTAACCGAAAGTCGCAATTTTTAATTTGAATATGTTCAGGAGGTACGGTTAAACTGAAGAATAGCGAATAACAAGATGTCACACATAAAGATGAATAACATGAGGGCCTTGAAAACACTAAAAGATACTAAGTTAAATAAATATGAAAAGCTTAGAACAATCTAAAATTGTTTTTAAGAACTTAAAAACTTTCAACTGCGTTCGAGAATCTTTGAACAATTCCAAATCCTTAAAAACAATTCTTCTAGGCTGACAGTCAAAGCAATGTCCACTCTTTAAGAGGTATACCGGGTGACACAAGATGTATGTAACAGCCCAGCGTTACCACAATTTCTATTTTAAGAATTTGAAATTGGGAGGTGATAAATAAATCGTAAAGATGCCTCAGATCCCGCTTCATGCACTTAGGCACAGCTTCCGATTTAAACGGAAGCACCGCCACATTTTATTTTTTAAATGAAACATCCTGTCTATTTCTTCATTTTCGGATAAGTTATTAACTTGTAACATAATGTATGCTTACGTCTTACCGTTTTCGAGAAAATCGCGCCCGAACTTTCCATATCATCAATAATAAATTTGGATTTTTATGTAGACAAATCAACATCGATCAGCCCTGATTTCATAGACTACCATTTTTTAGGCTCTCTATCAATAGACATTAAAAAAAGTATTTCCAACTTGTCATGGAGAAGATGGAGAATTGATATTTTGAAGACATTTATCTCCATAACTTCTAATAGAAGCTCCTATTTTATTCCTAACATTTGGATTCCTTCATTTATATCAAACATTATTTCAAATTTAAAATGTTTGAGTAAAACCAACCAAAATTAAACAAAAATCAAACAAAAAATCAGTTCTCCATTTTTTCCATGACAAGCTGGAGAGACATTTTTAATGTCTATTGATAGAGAGCTTAAAAAAATGGTGCCCTATAAAATCAGGGCTGATCGATGTTCATTTGTTTCCATAAAAATCCACATTTATTAATGATGATATGGAAAGTTCGGGCGCGATTTTCTTGAAAACGGTAAGAGATAAGCATACATTATGTTACACGTTAATAACTTAGAGTTCGAAGGGGAATCCGAAAATGAACAAATATACAGGGTGTTCAAATTAAAAAATGAAATATAGCGTTACTTCCGGTTAAACGGGAAATCGTGCCTAAGAAATTTAAAATGTATGAGTAAAACCAACCAAAACTAAACAAAAACCAAACAAAAAATCAATTCTCCATTTTTTCCATGACAAGCTGGAGAGACATTTTTAATGTCTATTGATAGAGAGCTTAAAAAAATGGTGCCCTATGGAATCAGGGCTGATCGATGTTCATTTGTTTCCATAAAAATCCACATTTATTATTGATGATATGGAAAGTTCGGGCGCGATTTTCTTGAAAACGGTAAGAGATAAGCATACATTATGTTACACGTTAATAACTAAGAGTTCGAAGGGGAATCCAAAAATGAACAAATATATAGGGTGTTCCATTTAAAAAATAAAATATAGCGTTACTTCCGGTTAAACCGGAAATCGTGCCTAAGAGCGTGAAACGGAATCTGAGGCACATTTACGATTTATTTATCACCTCCAAACTTCAAATTTTTAAAAAAGAAATTGTGGAAACGCTGGGCTGTTACATACATCTTGTGTCGCCCGGTATACCTCCGGTAATTATTCAAAAATTCTCGAACACAGTTCAAAGTTTTAAGTTCCTAAAAACAATTTTAGATTGTTCTAAGTTTTTCATATTTATTTAACTTAGTATATTTTAGTGTTTTCAAGGCCGTCATGTAATTCATTTTTATGTGTGATATCTTGTTATTCACCATTCTTCAGTTTAACCGTACCTCCTGAACATATTCAAATAAAAAATTGCGACTATCAGTCAATTCTTTCTGATTCTATTAATATAAACAATTTTTGTAGTTCATTTTTATTCAGTTGGAATTCAGAATGTAAAACTTGAAAAATGATGATTAATGACAGTTTCGTGGGTCACCCTGTACATCTAAACAATTAGATGAATTCTTCGCTCTCAGACGACTACGTCCAATTCCAAATTATTGTAATGCTCATTGAATAGGAACTTTGGTTTTTTTTATGGTCTTGAAATGTTATACTTTTAGAAAAAACCCATTTTTGTTTAAACTAATGAAGATATAAAGAAGGACAGAAAAAAGTCCCGAGGTATCATTAATAGCTGCAATAAACAGGAAGCGGAATTCCAAATTCATCCATACATTTTGTTCCACATCACTTAATTGTGGACATTCAATTACCAATTGAATGTTTGAAAAAAGTTTACTTTCTGTTCGCTACTGTAGATGTGTCAAACTTTATAGCCATTACGCCTGTACGTCTAGCTTGCCATATGTATAGTGTTTATATTCCATATGAAATGTTTATTAATGTTTGTATTATGGAGCAAATTGGGTTAAAGTGTTAAATGATACCTCTTTTATAGAAAAACCTAATATCTATGGAACCAGGCAAAATATACAAAAAACCTCAAACATGTCCCGAGGTATGGCGGTCTCCACATCAGAACTTTCAAGAACTTTTGGAGCATTCAGAACATTTCAGAACATTTTTTGCTACGGGAGTAGCAAAATTTTTTTCCTCAAAGTGATCTGCTCAAAAAGTTTTTACAAAAATGCATCAAGTTTTGTTGAACCCTGTATTAGGAAACCTGCAAAACATATAACCGAGTACATAACCAATTAAAGCAGTCTATACATGGATCTTACCAAAATGGCATCGCCAACGAAAATCCATTGAGTGGCTTTAGAGATAGACAGTTTTAAAGTTTATTCAAAATTTGGGGTGTATCGTTTCAATTGATTTTTAGTTCATATTGGAATCAGACGGCGGAAGTCAGAATAAAGGGAGAAACATTTGAAGTGATGGAGATTCGGAGGGGAGTGAGACAGGGTTGTGTTCTGTCGCCCCTTCTTTTCAATATATATTCCGATGCGATTTGTCGTGAAGCATTGGAGGATGTGAGAGAGGGCATCAAGATCAATGGTATTTGCGTTAACAACATAATGTTGCGAACTCAGGATTCAATAATTCCAGTATAACGGTTTAACACGAAAACACTGTTTATTTGTCCCACAAATACACACAGGTACAACTCACCTACTAAATAACTCACTACACTTATAACCCTCTATTATCGTTTCGTACTTTAGCTTACTTATAGCTCGATTAAAATAAGACTACTCGCTAACCGCGGCGCTATTCGACTTTTATACACAATCCTAAAATTACAGAAAAACCTAGAACGTTCTTGATAAGAATTCTTGAATAATCTCACATAAAAAAAAGGTTGTAAGCAACTGCCTTCTAGATAAACAGGGCAATAAATCACTCGTGTCACACAGAGCAATAAATCACTCGTGTCAGCCATGACACAGTGCGGATAGGTCGCAAAGCTCCACCAACCACACGCGTTGCCCCGCCTCCGGCGCTTCTTCGCTGCCTATCGTAACAACGCTTTGCTGATGACACGGTCGTGCCTGCTGACAGCCTGCCGCAACTCCAGCGCATGATGAACCGTATTGTCAAACATAGCATGCAGCACGAATGGACGTTTCCAAGACTAAGATTGTTGTATTCTCCAAGACACCAAAACTAGCATCCCTTAGAATTAACAACACGGTTGTATAACAGGTCTCGGCTCTAAAATATCTTTTCGCGCTCGTCAACCAAACCAATGACCCTAAAGTCGAGATTCTTGCAAGGATCGAACAGGCCAGATGCTCATTTACATCTTCGCTTGCCGTGACCTGAGTCTGCAGCTGAGTGTGCGTTTGCTACGCTGCTATATCTTCCCGGTCATTCTATATTGATGTGAAAGCTGGACCTTTAATGAAGCACTGGAGCGTCGTATCAACGCATTTGAGATGTACTTATATACGTATTCTGCGCGTATCTTGGATAGACCGAATAACCAACGAAGAGGTACTCAGGCGGATGAATAAAGATAAAGAACTATTAACAACAATAAAAGGAGTAAAATTGCAATACATCGGTCACATCATGAGAGGAGAGCGATATGAAATAGTCCGCCTTGTTATTGAGGGAAGGATCGAGAGCAAAAGATCTGTGGGCAGACGGCAGAATTCGTGGCTCAAGGATCTGAGAAGATGGTTTGGTCGAACGTCTATTGAGATATTCAGGGGTGCAGTTTCGCGCACCATTATAGCCAGTTGGATCACCAACCTTCGGAGGGAGACAACGTCATAAGAAGGAGAAGATGGTGTCCACACTGTCAAACCGCTGCTCAATGTCGTATTTCCAATAGACAGAAATATAAAGATAGTTCCTACTCATTTCGCGCACCATTATAGCCAGTTGGATCGCCAACCTTCGGAGGGAGACGGCGTCATAAGAAGAAGAAGTAATCGACAGGACAAATTTTTAAATCCAGAAGAAACTTTTTTTGAAAAAAATATTTGGAGCAGACTCATCTAAGATTTAGGAATGAGGGTGGACGAAAACGAATGGATTTGTTCAGCTTTTGACAAAGTAGAAAATTGGTTTTAAGCCATGGGACAATAAAGCATAAGGGTTTGGCCCTTTCGAAAAGGTGATAGTGCCTTTTTATACAGGGCGCATTTATGACATGTGACACCCCCTCCTCCCCCCCCCCCCAACACGTGTTTGGGCACATACCGAGTACGAAAGAGTAATACAAATAAACGAATTTGAGCCTGTGAGGAGCAAAAAATAAAAAAGTGTGATAAATTAGAAGACTGAATGAATTAGAATAACATATTAAAGGCGGTGGAACGACTGAAAAAAATTTATGGAGAACAGAGAAACAAATGCAGGAAGCGAAGCTAAAAGATCGAGAAATGCCTAAAATGGTGATGAAAGAGATAAAAAAAATGATGTAAAAACTGCAATATTTTAGAGTATGTTTGAAAACATCGTACAATCACAAAACAAGTCAGAAAACAGACACAAAACAGTCCTCTTTCATTGGTTCTTCCTCAAACAAATGAAAAAGGATTGAAAAACTTTAATAAAAAAGTTACATGATAAAATGTATTTTGACGTGTTTGAGCACATAAAGTGATACCCATAAAACCCTATATAAAAATGACTTGACTGGTGACTTACCATTCTTTCGTTGCTGCTCTGCTGTGGGTGTTCGAAATTGACGTTGGTGACAGCAAATGCAGCGGGTTTAATGACGGCATTACTTATGTTTGCAGGGGTATGAACTCTGGTATTATTCCTTTTGAGCGAACTTTGGTTGCCTTCCTTATGGTCTGTAGGGTGCTGATAGCCGGCATGATCGGTTGTACGGGAATTGCTGGACAATCTGCAAATTATATTATGTCTTAGATTCCTTTTTTTTAATAGTAACTGAGGGTGCATATAACCTAGCGTAATATAAATATTGAGAAATCTTGTCAGCTTCCATTCCCAAAGGAAAATCGTCCTCATTATCTGAGTAAACTTCAAAAGGGCACATGGTGATTTCATCTATTAGTTGACAAGCACGTCCAAAAGTATTTCGACATACAATGTTTACAACTTTACACTCTTCCAAAAATTCCAGCATAAAGTCATCGTCAATCTCCTCAGTAGCCTTTATGCTGCTTTGAATCTCTCTTGAGTCTCGTGTTATATCATTAGTACAATTATTTATCTCCTTGCTGTTATTGTTAACATAGATAATTGATTTGTGTTTTATATTATTTCCTTTTATCACATCTTCCTTTGCTTTATGAAAGTTTTTTCTAGAGCCTTTCTTCCTCTTACAACTCTTCCCCACGGTTGAAAACTTCTCAAACGCGTACTCATTAAGGTCCACTTCCATGCCGAAGAATGTAAACTTCTTGTTAGGGCACTCATTGTTGACACCTTTGACTGCTTTATTATCAACAGCATTGAAATTGTTTCCGAAACTAAAGTTGTCGTCCCTCACACTAAATAAAGGATCACTTATCACTTTCTTCTCACTAATGCTCTTCAGCTGTCTGCAAAGAGAGCAAATGCAGTTTTTCTTGCACAACCTCATGTTTGGACTCAAGTTTGTTTACTGAATGAATGGATTTTCATGAATGTATGGAGAACGGTTCTTGTTACTAACAATACGTTATTATAAATGAGTAATTGGGGAGTTTTTGCAAATCGATAAATTGTAGAACTTAAGGAGAATGTCTGGATTAGAAAACAAAATATGTTTTATTTGTGATAATGATGACGTTAGTGATTTCTGATTTTTTTTTTATTACGTGTCCAAAGAAGACTTCAAGTGTTCTTCTTTAAAGCGTAAACCTGTGCGAAGACGTATAGGTGTGTGTATTATTACATTAAATTAACGGCAACAATTCAGCCATTTCCCATGATTGTTATCAGCCTTCTAAAACTATATCTTTTTCTGTTATTTTCACTTTTATACTCTTATTACCTAGCTGTTGTATTATTGTCAACGTTTGATGTATTGTGAGATTTATAATAGATAGGTAGCTAGTACACGCGATGCGCAGCTAGTCATAACTGTTAAGTTCTGGAATATTGATTACAATAATACATAATGAAAGAATAACGTATATGGGATACTATTAGGTATATTACTGTAATATTTGTAGATTTATACAGATTGTCCCAGAATATATTTTGTGTAAGTATTTACACAAGTTGTCAATCAATTTGATAATTTCACAAGGCTATACAGGGTGGGCCATTTTTTATGATACTCGGTAACGGATGTAGATAAAAGATAGGTTAAATTGTCAAAGTTTTAAAGAAATTTTTAAGGATTTCATATCCGGTTTCCAAATTGCATTTTATTTTGCCGTTTTCCGGAAAAATGGGTAAATGTTAAACTCTTCATTTTTCCACTAAACTCTGCATAGGGTCCAAACCAAGTCAATAAGAGTTTTGAAAATAAAACCTTATTAGGGCATCTTTTGACGCAAGATACGATGACATATAACACAAAATTCTATCGTCATTTGACTCCAAGATACCTGTAGAAAGTTTATTATTTCTTATAGACGATATCCTGGATTTTTGCATTTTTGAAAAGCGCTCAAAAATCTCTTTTCAATGATATACATGTCGATATTATTTTAATTCTAAGTTACAAAATATCGATTTTTGGTTTTTCCCATAGTAGACTTTGACACTTTTTTCGGTTTTTTTATTTTGTCTCTGAAAACGGGAAATAATAATTGAATTTGAAAATCAGATGTGAGTTTCTTACAAAATTTTCTAAAACTTTCCCTATCTAACCTACCCTGTATTATTCCGAAGAAATAGACGATTCCACCTTAAGGAAGATGATAGAGGAACATCAGAGAACCCAGCAACGACTACGCAAGGACTCGGCCGTGTTCGAGGGCCTAGCGGAGGAGAAGGAGACTGAACTCCAGACTAAACTGACTTCGCAAGACGAAACAATTGTATCCCTTAGAAACAAGTTAAAATCACTTAGTGCTGACATACTACATCTTCAAAATCAAGAATTACAAGTCAAAGAGTCGCATGACGCACTCCACAAACAATTATTAGAATCAGACACCTTATACAGACACCAGACAGATGGTGACTACCATTAAGATACTTGAAGCAGAGAATAACTCATTGATGGAAGACTTAAAGCGCAAAAATATTGAAATACTTGATATGGGTGACAACGTTACAACATGCAATAGGACTATTGCCAGAATGGAGGCTACGATAATTTCGCTTACATCCAAGATAAATCAGCGCTCTGCAGAGGCATTATATTTTAACAGCAAGCCTAAGGAGACAGAAGGCTCCTTAGGCTTCTGTCTCCTTAGGGTCAGACACAAAAAAAGGGCTCACAGAAGAGCCTTTTTTTTGTGTCTGACCAAATTGGACGAAGTGTCGAACCAACATTGAGATCTTTCCTGAAAAGAGAGAATGGAGGAAATCAATTATGCCACTTCCTAAAGCCAGGATCCACCTACAGTGGAGTCATTGATGCCCTGCTGGAGCTCTCCAGAGACCTTACGGCGGATGATTATGTAATCATCATGGGGGGTACAAATGACTTTTTTTTTCAAGCGGACTAAAAGTACGTCATTTGTTTTCTCCATACGTACACCTAAAGTGGGCTTTCAAATCCAGAGACCACAAAAGTAGCAAAAAAGTCCTAGGCAGTAAAAGTAAAGTCAAAAGTCACCGCTACTGTCATGGTGGCGCATATATAAACGATTTTTATTCACCAAAATTATTTGAACACTAGATGACACCAGATAAACCGATCTGAGTGTATTGCCATCTTTACATTCTTATTGAAAAAGCAAAGGATAGGAATACTCTCAGAGCATCACCCAAAACCGTTATTAGTCGAAATCGCATAGGTTCCCGAATTTTGAAATTGTCTGTTAAATGTCATGCGCGTCATCATATTTATCTGTCAATGTGACTTATATTAATTTAGCATTGAAAATATTGCTACAAATTCTTAGTTTACCATAACCATTGGTTATGATTTAATATCATAAAAATCATGGACCATCATTAAAACCACTGAACATTGAAAACCACCATTCTAACACATTCTATGTATTTTACAAATAATATACACCACTAATTGGGTAAGTACCTAGACCCGCTTAAAGAAGATGAGAGAAAATTGCAAAACTGAATCACTCTGAAATAGATTTATTATATCCTGCATGCTCGAAAAAAAAATAATATATGTTACTCGGAGTAAAAGGTCTTTTTGTGCTTCGCCCAGTTGTAGGCCTCAGCTTCGCTTCGGCCGTCAATCTCTGGGCTCAGCACGAAAAGACCAACTTTTACTCCTAGTGACATAATCTACTATTATACATGGCAGAATGTCAAAACTCAGTGTAATTCGTGACTTGATAAGCGCTTGCACTTTTACAAATTTGATATTTTTCTCGGCACGTTACTCAAAGCATAATGGGTCAAACGTAAAAATATTTAATTTTAATCGCAGAACTGAATCTTATGTGGAGAGGTGTAACATGTTCTCGGAGACTCCAATTCACTATTTGGATGTGAATAAATACCTTACGAATAAAACAGGGTTCGCATTCCGCCGAGTGGCAGCTGATATACTCGACATTATCGACACTAACAAGCTAAAAACCAGACAGAATAATTTAATATTTGCAAACCGTAAGGTTGACGACCAATATCAATGCTATCCAACTAAGAAACCAATACTGTCACACACCAACCAGAAAGATAACCTGGTACTGGAATCTGACGTGAACCATACCAACACCCATACAGACGACCACAGATTACCCCAACAGATTTGTTCACAGCTGGAGATTCTCAGCCCTACTGGCACCGAGGTCTTGGAAGGAAGGGACAGGGTCGAGAGCGAGAGCGATTTACGTTTTTTAGACCAGGAGACAGTTCTGTTAGCCTAGTCTTTTTAAATGTCCAGTCTATCAGATATAAGGCTTCTGAGCTCAGTCTGTTTCTTGAAAGCCTGGATTATCCTTGTTTAGTACTGCTTTGTGAACACTGGTTAAAACCAGATGAACCTATTTCAATTGATAAGTATGTCCTAGTTTCTTGTAGCCGCAGAGTAAAATCAGTCACGGTGGCAGAGCATGCTTTATCAAACAAGATACCCAAAATAAATATACTTTTTCTACAAACGTCAAATAATGACGCATTTTACGATTTCATTAGACAAAAGAAAACCTAAACTTTTTTGAGGATCAGAATGTGAGTGTACTTTTCCACGCGTTGCCCAGGACAGCAAGCGAAATAGTTATTTTCCTAACAAGTGCGGAAAGTGATGCTTTTCCGCACGCGAATGCAGTTCGAGTCGAGTGCGGAAAAGATACTTTTTGCAAGTGTTAGGAACAATATTTTTTCTACGAGTAAGGACTACTTTTAAAATTATCACTAAAACTTCCGTTTGAAGTTAAAACACCAGACATGACGTACATTGCATTGTTTACCTGCCAAACTGAAACAACGTCATATCTGGTATTTTAACTTCAAAGTGAAGTTTTAATAATAGTTGTAAAAGTCGTCCTAAAACTCTGTCAATGTCTTTATTGCCCAGCTGCGCGATGAATGATGTTTACTAACTTTTATCGCACATAGCAATAATAAAGAAATCAACCTTTTCATTTAAAAAATGCGAGATCGATATCCTGCCTTTTTTGCAAAACTAAAATTAAAGATGCAGCACAGGTATAAGTAAGATGGTAGACCAAACACCTAATGCCACCATTCCTGACAACTCTATAAGAACATGGTAGTTTTACTGGTTCTTATTACGTTCTTCCATACCAACAATAGTAAACAATCAGGTTTTTTACTTTTCCGCACTAGTGCGGAAAAGTACAACTTCCCGCACTCAAATGCGTGCGGAAAAGTAAATTTTCGCGCACGCGAGTATAAAAAAGATTTTTTCGCTTGCTGTCAATAGCAACTACCACCATTCAACCAAATATTTAAAACGTCATTGTGACTTTGATTTAAATTTTCAGATTGTGTCTTCAGTTATGCTCAGTTGTGATTCACATTATTGACACATTATTTGAAATTGATCGAAAAAACGTTGTAGGCATTACGAGCAAAAAGTAATTTTTTTGCTCTCGAGTAATTGCCGCACTCCGCTTCGCGTCGCGCGGCAAACTTCACTCTTCGAGCAAAAAAGTTGTACTTTTCGCTCTCGATACATAAATAACAAGTTTCTACAAACGTCAAATAATGACGCATTTTACGCTTTCATTAGACAAACGAAAACCTAACCTTTTTTGAGGATCAGAATGTGAGTTTACTTTTCCGGGCATTGCCCAGGACAGCAAGCGAAAAAGATTTTTTCGCTTGCTGTCAATAGCAACTACCACCACTCAAGATTGTATTAAAAACGTCATTGTCACTTTGATTTAAATTTTCAGATTGTGGCTTCAGGTCTGCTCAGTTGTGATTCACATTATTTGAAATTGATCGTTTGCAGAAAAAGCGTTGTATGCATTACGAGCAAAAAGTAACTTTTTTGCTCTCGAGTGATTGCCGCTCTCCGCTTCGCGTCGAGCGCGCAAATGAGCGGAGCGGACTTTTTCACTCTCCGAGCAAAAAAGTTGTACTTTTCGCTCTTAATACATAAATAACTATTTTGCGCTATAGATAAATATACTTACCTCTTAAGTGAGTAGGAGTTTGAGTTCTCTGTCATTTTTTGTTCTTCTCTAGGGTTATATATTGTATGTTTATACAGATAACCTTTAAGTGACATCCATATATTTTTAAACAAGTTAGAATTGCTCCTATCGGAATTGCCCGGCAACGCGAATGTAAAATTATATGGTGATTTTAATATTAATTTTCTTGACAGTACAAATGTCCATGTTCATTACCTCAAAAACTTACTTAGCAGCTTTGGGATGTCAATGCATATAGACAGTCCTACCAGAATCACAGAACATTCAGAAAAAACAATAGACTATCTATGTTCAAATTTAAATGTAGACCAGATTTACGCCACTGTAACAGATGCGGGCATATCCGATCATGAGGCTATTTTCTGTAGGTTTAGTTTTGAACGGTCATTAGACCATGTGAGATGCAAAAAAAGTAGCCTCTTCAGTAAGAAAAATTACAGAAACTTTGTAGATAGTTGCATTAGAAAAGGTTGGCGGGGTGTGAATAGTTCCACTGACCCGCTTGAATCCTTTAAACTGCTTCTCACTGGGGTCTTCGAGCGGGCTTTTCCCTTGACTCTAGTCAGATAAAGATATCGCAAACCGTGGATAACGAAGGGCTTAAGGGTCTCTGCGCGGAATATGCGCTTTCTGCACTACATCAGGAAATTCTATTCTACTAACCTACAATTTATTACTTATTTTAATAACTATAGAAAAGTTTAGAGAAAATTGATTGCCACAGCCAATCAAACTTATTACGATAGTAGAAGGGAAAAATCCAGAAACAAGCAGAGGGAGATATGGAAAATGGTGAACAAGGTTCGGGGGCACTCGGCTTGCGCGCCTTGGCAGACTAGTCTTACGTGTGATAACCTCAACCATTATTATTGTAGCCTTGCACCGCAACTTTCAACAATTCCGCATCAGGGCTTACCCTACAGAGATTATTTTGGTAACATGGGAAACGTGTCTGAGTCTTTTTTTTCTCTACCCAGTGGACATTGCTGAGCTTAAAGGAACGATCGCATCGCTTCAAAAGGTGAAATCATCCGGATATGACGGTCTGGCGGCTCAAATATATGGTGTACTCTCTGATGGTGCGCTGGAGGTTTTGAACGAGTCTATTAACCTCTCCTTTTCATCGTGTCAATTCCCTACCATCCTCAAGATGGCTTCTGTCAAGCCACTCTATAAAGAGGGGGAAAGGGACCTTCCATCGAACTTCCGACCAATTGCTTTGCTGCCGACCTTATCAAAAATAATAGAACGACTAGTAAAAAGCCGCATGCTGAGCTTTCTGGACAGGTTAGTTCAGGTTAGTGACTAAAGATGCAATGTTCTCGTTTTTGGAATCGTTGTTTCTTACACTCAATAATAGTGAGTCTGCATCGCCCGTAATTTGGGACCTATCTAAGGCCTTTGTAAGGCTCTCGCTTGGTTTGCATTCTATCTGGAAGGCCGAACTCAAAGAGTTTGCTATGGCTCCGAGGTATCTGGCGTACTGCCGAATGCATGGGGAATTCCGCAGAAATCAGTGCTGGGACCAATTTTGTTTTTAATATTTATAAATGATCTATGTTTTGACCCTTTTCGCGGATGATGCCACCATTCTCTGGAATGACTCAAACCCAGTGAATCTTGCACAAATTGTGGAAAGGGACCGCAGTCTTTTGGGCGGGTGGTGTGCCGCGAATGGGCTTCGACTAAACATTAATAAGACAGGTGTAATGAACTTCAAATATTCCTTCAATGAACCGTGTAAAGACCTATTCGTAAAGGGCAAGCTACTTATTCTCGAGGGCATATTTATTCATGAGGCTGCATGCTTAATCCATCGGAAGTTTCGCCAGGATATCTGTCGGGCCCCAACCAGACCAACCAGAATGACAAATATTGTCGCCTTGCCAATCCCCAAGACTACCCAAATAAAAATTCAATAATTTATGATAGCAAGGCAATAAGCTATCCAGAGGACTGAGAGCTATTACAAGTGAGCGCCTATTTAGGAGAAAACTGAAGAGTCTGCTTTTAGCTCACCCTTTTTACAGTCTGGAAGAATTTTTCCAAGCAAATTTTATGACCAGTAACACTGTATGAGGTTTCATGCCTCGTGTTATAGTATTTGTGTTTATGTGGCTTTTATTTCTTTTTAAACTATGTTTTTGTTTTCTTTGTTTTTATGATGCTAGTTTAAGGATTATATTACTTTATTTTGTAACTAGGTTTAACTATTAGCTTTGTCAATAAGAACTTGTTTTTCAGACCATAAAGCACAATTTGATTTGATTTGATATCTTGAAGAGTTACCGAGATCTCCATACATGTATCACAAAAATGGCCCACACTATATATTGTTGTAAGTACTGCAAGCAATTTGATTTATTTTCGGTAATATACAAGGCATTTCCGAAAATAGTACCATACATTTGACCTCTTATTCCAGAGTATGAAAAGGTACAGCTTGAGATACTGTGTGGCTGATACAAGGGGATCGTGTGTAAAAAATATCCAAACTTTTTGTGTATAAACATATTTACAATTGGTTAGAAAATTTGGCAAATTTGCTACCTTTCCCAAGAAAAATGACTCCTCGGCCAAGCTTGCCAAATTGCTGAGCGCAGTAAGAGGAAATCAACTAGGTACAATGAAGAAACAGGACGGTACATGGAGAGGAGACCAGGGAGAAACCCTAGAGATTCTCCTGGATACCACTTTCTCGGAGAAAATAGCGAGGCCGGTCTTCCGGAGCGGCGGCCGATCCAGGAGGATTGGACACTTGGAAGTAGTGACCAAGGAAGCCATTAGATGGGCGGTGGGCATTAGGGGGTTCAGTCCATTTAAGGCATCGGGACCAGATGGTGTAATCCCAGCAATGCTGCAAGCGGGACTGGACAATGTGCTCCCATCGATAAGCAGAGTCTTCACGGCGAGTGTGGTTCTGGGATATATCCCTTCTTACCAAAAGCTGGAAAAGGGGAGGCAAAAAATCCGAAAGCTATAACTTCCACAAAATTACGAAAACATCTTGCTGCGTTATCGCAAATTTTCACCATGTCGGAAAATGATCTTCAACAACTTTCCAGTTTTATGGGGCACACACTAGGTGTTCATAAAGGAAGCTATCGATTACCAGACGACGTATATCAGACAGCCAAAGTATCAAAACTTCTTTTACTTATGGAGAAGGGACAAGCAGGTCAGTTTAAAGGTTTTGCATTAAACGATATAGAACTTGACTTAGAATAGCACTATAATGTCGCCAAATCGTTTAGACCCACATCTCACATTAAAAAAGATAATCGATAGGTACATCACAGAAGAAACTTTTATATCCCATAAACAAATATCAACGTGCCTACAGCAAGGGCGGATAGTCGACCGAGACGGCTCTCCACTCTGTAGTGCATAAAATAGAGAAGGCATACTCGAATAAGGAAGTGCTCTTTTTCGACAAAGCGAGAACAAACAACATCTGCGAGGTTCTTAGGACCCGGGGAACCCCAACACTGTTGGTAAGCTGGGTGAGATCGGCACTCTGCAACCGTAAGGTTACGGCTTCTCTGCGATATCACCGGAGGGATATCGAGATCAAAGCAGCTGCTTATCACCTCGACTATGGTGTTTCTTAATGGATGGTCTTTTTGAGAGGCTACAATCCGAGGGGTTCAGTGCGCAAGCGTTTGCGGATGACGGACTGGTCAATTATACCAGGGAAATTCGTTGGCAGCGTTTGTGATGGAATGCAAAGGGCATGTAGAATAATAGAACAATGGTGTATCGAGACGGCACTGACAGATAACCCGAGCAAGACCGAGCTTGTGTTCTACATCAAAAGAAGGAAAACTACAGGATTCCTACAGCCTGAGGCTAAATACCTGAGTGCGACCATCGACAGCCGGCTGAGGTAGAAAAGTCACGTGGAAAATGCATGCAATAAGGCAACAGCACTGACATGGCAACTACGCAAGGCAGTGGGCAGGAAGTGGTGTCTAAAGCCACTAGCTCTACACTGCGGTAATCAGACCGAGGATAACCTATGGGGCCGTGTTCTGATGGCCAGCGGTGGATAGAGAATGCTATGTGCTGAGGTTGGCCAGACTGCAGATAAGTCTACCTAGCCATCACGAGTGCATTCAGAGCAACACCGGGAGCAGCACTCAATGCCTTACTGGGTCTGCCGAAGCTTCCAATCTGGATTAAGAGACAGGCGATGGGATCCTGCAAAAAGATGGATTGCTGTGGTCAGTGGAAGGATACAGGTATGGGGAGTGGTCACACGCAGATCGCCAGCCCCATTTAGCGGGACATCCCGATTGACCTATCGCAGGGTGAGCGCCCACGCAATCAGCTGAGACTGAAACAGCCATGTGGGATAAACATCCCAACAAGGGACAAATTCAAGGAAGAGCTGCCTCAGCAACCTTCTGAGAATAATCAGGTATGGTATACAGAGAGATCGATAATGGCTAATACACAGTCATCAGAAGCCGGAATATTCAAAGCAGGCCATAGAGGGCGAGGGTTTCGCCTTGGGAAGCCACACGACGGTTTTTCAGGCCGAGGTATTTGCAAAACTCGAGGTGGCCACACGAACAGAAGTCAGACAAGGAGCAGAGCAGGACATATACATGTACTCCGACAGTCAGGCGGCTCTGCGAGCCGTCTTCAGGAGAGGACAACGAGTTTAAAACTGTTTCAGAGCTGCTGGGATGCTCTAGAGTCACTAGGCAGAAACAAAAAGGGTAACTCTGGGATGGCTTCCTGGACATAGGGGCAGGGATCGTGGGGAACGAGCGTGGCGACAAATCGGCCAAACGTGGTTTCCACACATGCATTACTGGACCAGAGCCATGTCAAGGAGTAAGTAAAAGGAACGTCTCTCACACTCTGAATGAGTGGGCATGGGAGAGAACAAGGACAAACTGGACGCAGTCAGGAATATGTAGATAGATCAAGGAAATCTACCCTAACCCGGATAGATCAAAGGCCTCGTGGCTTATTGGGAGAAGCCGTCAGGGCCTGGGAGACCTTATAGGAATCCTTACTGGACACTGCAGACTAAACAGGCACCTCCTAGAAATGGTTGACAGTCCACTCTGCACCCACTGTGGGGCAGGGGAAAAGTCGTCATACCACTTTCTGGGAGTGTGCCATAGGTGGGCGCGACTGCGCCATAGGACACTTGGAGCCGCTTTTCTTTATCGAGAAGAGCTTCCGTGTCTGAAATGGGACGGGATACTCTCCATCATAGAGGGACGGGTCGACTCGTGAAGGAAATTAGTACCCTGGTGGAGTAGTGATGGGTGGACACGGGGACTGTAAAAAGGGCCTCTAAGGCCTAGTCGTAAGGCTTAAGCCCCCCATATTTTACTATTACTACTACTATTCTAGGCTCCAAAATAAGATAAAAACATTGCATAAACATAAAAGAAAAAATGCTAGGTTCTCCATATGACTAAAGCATATGACCCATTAATTAAAGTGGTGTTGAATTGTTATTAAAATATTGCAGATAGCGATTTTAACAAGACTACGATTTTTATATAGAAATCTTCAGATATGCCAATGTCAATATGTCCACGCACAAACAAGTTTATTTCTATTTAGTTTGCAGAAAAGACATAACATATCAAATTTTAATATATAAACTCCACACGTTTCGGAAATATTAATTAAAAACTATCCTCCAAACTTAACGTTTCATATCCAATATATGGTAAACAAAGCAATTTTCAATTTATGGTTATATAAAGTTTTTTCTTATTTTGGAGTCTAGAATAAATGGTTACATTTACAGTACTATTTTCAGAAATCTTGTATAATAGTAAATTTTTATTGTGCTAATAGAGAATGAGGATCCCTTTTTTTATTTTCTGAGTGTGACAATAATTTTGGTCTATTATCAGTAGATCACGCCATAAATTACTTAAATGACTTTAATTCAATTGCACTTGAGAAAAACTAAAAACACTAAGCATTTTTACTTTGTCATACCCATAACTACAATTTAAACATGGTATTACCCACAGAACTAAAACTTACTCGCCAAATAAAAACGACAAGAGGGGCAAAAATAGGGCACCCTAAATTCAAATAGAACAACAAAATGCAAAATTGCTAGGTCAATGTCCAATAAAAACTTGTCAACTGTAAAATAAACGAAAACCCTAAAGAGAAACCACACGAAACAAGATTGGTAATTTAAAGTTTAGTCAAAAGTAGGGTTTGAGTAAAAGCAATTTAATCTCCTTGTTTTGTAATGCTTTTTTTAATGAAACTCCAGCTGTAAATGGCCTCTGTGGAGAAGGAGACGCGCGACCTTAAAAAAAAAACGATGATAAAAGTTAAACGAGAATAACGAATTGTTTTCTTTTTTTGTGCCTGAATATAATAATATCTTCTTTGTTTCTCAATCCATTTTAGTCATAAATTAACTGATTAAGAGATTAACTGAACAGATTTACATTCGAAAGATTATTTCATAAACCAGAAAACTCCTAGTGCAAACAAAAAAGTTGGAAACAACTAAAGAGACTTATAAACTTACAGGCAAATCCGCCAATTTAACAGCGCAAGAAAGACACAAAATAGCGAGCCTCAAGGACTTAGTAGGACCCCGAGCCCGCAAAGCCTAAAGAAGTCCTAAGGAGATAAAGTTATGCTGGAATATTTTGAAATATCCAATCGGGAGATTCCAACATTTTAAACACCGTAGCGCATGCAATCGTTGTCCAAAAATTTTTAATTTGCATTTTTAGAATGTTTTGAATCCGTTTTGGACGGTTTTGGACGGTTTTGGTCGTATCATTAAACTACAGTTTTCTAAGATTTTTAAATTTCTATTTTTAAACGCTTTTTAAGTACTTTTTAAGAAATTTTGGCACTTATTATAATCTGAATGTTCAAATATTACTTATTATAACCTGAGTGTACGAAATAACTGAATGTTATAACCTGAATAAAAAAACTTATACGGCTATAAGTAACGTGCATTTTTTCAAAAATTCCTAATATGCATTTTTAGACAGTTTAAGCCATTTTTAACCGAGTTTGACCTCATTTCTGGACTAGATTTTTCAGAAAACAAGACAAGACTCAATACATGATATAGCTCTTTCTTGCCACTGTCTTGTCTTGACAAGTCTTTATCTTGATTTCAAGATAAGACAAAAGTAAGTTCTATCAGACTGTGAAGGCTTTCACGGCCGGTCATAATACCATCTAAAGTGTTTTCCGGGCTATAAAGCCGTGGTCCAATGGAATTGCTTCCTGACGTTTCGTCTACTACTGCGGCAGACATTATCAAAGGCGATGAGGCAGTGGGCGAAGTGATCTCCCTTACTTCCCGACGATGATGTCATCCAAACGTCGTCCAAAACGAATTCAAAACATTCTAAAAATGCAAATTAAAAATTTTTGGAAAACCATTGCATGCGCTACGGTATTCAAAATGTTGGAATCTCTCGATTGGATCTATTCTATCTCCTTAGGACTTTTTTAGGCTTTGCGAGGTCGGGGTCCTGCTAAGTCCTTGAGGCTCGCTATTTTGTGTCTTTCTTGCGCTGTTAAATTGGCCGATTTGCCTGTAAGTTTATAAGTCTCTTTAGTTGTTTCCAACTTTTTTGTTTGCACTAGGAGTTTTCTGGTTTATAGCCCGGAAAACACTTTAGAAAGTAAGTTCTATATTGTATTGTCTTGTTATTTTTTTATTCATTTACATGGTCTCTTTGCGGAAAGAGATCTTCAAAGATGTTTAGATGGGGTCAATATGATTAGTGTGTAACATTAACAAGAGCGAATTGGCATTACAAATAGAGATTTATTAAGTCAAGTAGCTTGACATTTTGGAAATATAATTGACTTGAATTTATTTGAAAATTAAATACTTGACAAGTCGGTACTTGACTTGATTTGACTTTCTTTTAGTAGAGCTTGACTTGATGTCAAGTATTTTCAAACTACTTGATACTTGATCGAAATACTAATGAACAAAATGAACTCAAACCTAACTTCCTAAGAGGGTATTTGTATAACGAACCCGAACTACCAAAACATTAGTCCCTGCTCAGAGGTTAAAAACGGTTAAAAAGACAAGCAATATTCCCGAAAAACTCCTTCTAATTATAGGTAGTAACTTTTTTTCACATTACTGGTCATTGATATGAAAAACAATGCCCGAATTTAATTATATTAAGCCTGGGAAAATTATTGTGTTAAAACAAAATAAACGAAAGTGTTTTCTGCTTATTATTAAAGAGAAGAAAGCTTGAGAACACTTCAACAATCACTAAGAGGAAAGTGCTTAATTTTTTCTGCTACAGCAACTATATTGTATATAAAACCAAAATTGGACTAAATCTAAATACTATACTATAAAGTAAAATTTAATCCTACCTTCTAGGTTTGGGTCGTAAAATTTCATGATTGGCGTCAGTGATACACAAAGGGTTCAATGGTCCACTAAGATGGTCCACCCCCGTCCATTGTTCCTCCAACGATCCTGTGGAGTTTGCTCCCTTCAGCGGAGACAAACCTTCCCAACTTTTAGGTGATTCTTCTGCCTGTCCCTGTTGATGCTGGGACATGATTATTTTTCAATCATTTAGCAAGTAGAATGTGTTAAGACATTGTCCTTAGTTTAGGGCCCACTCAACTTGTATCGTCATACCGAACGGTACCCACTGGCATTCCGCGCACTTTATTGAACGACATCACTGTAGTGAAGAAACTACCAAAATTTAACCTACTTTTGACTAATGGTCACCATCTATCACTTCAGGCTTTATAGTGAACTTCTTCATTAGAGGTACATGTCGGGATTTGGCAAAAATCTCAAAGTTTCAAGGTACTGTTGTAAACATTAACTTTTGACCATGGATGCCGAAGTCAAGGTATGGGTTCAGGTAACTCTTTAGGCGAGAAGAACGCACAGACAGGGATTGGGTAGGTACCATGCATTTATACCTTGTGGGTACATATGGATTAGGCCCGAAAGGATCGATTTTGTACCGGAAGTTTTGGTAATGACCGTAAGACGGAAATAGTTTGCTAATTACTTATCTGCTTAAGTTAGTCGTATAGCAAAAACAGGTCTTCTTATAATTACTTTCAGATAATACGATAAGATTAAGAGCTAAAAATTTTTGAAACGTACTATAGCTTACTAGCTTTTTAAGTTATCTATAACCGATAGTTAAAATAAATGCGAAATCCTCTCGCCTAAACTATTTGTGTCCGATTTTTGTTGACTTCAGTCTGGCCTAAGGGGATTTCGGAAGACTTGAATATAGCGACGCGGGGAATTCTTGTGGTAAGCTAACGAGTTCGCACAAAGACCTACACAAACTTTCCTTCGGAAATTTCAGTTTTAGTTGGTAAAGCCTTAAGCCGCTCATTTGATATTAGTATAAATTTTAACGAGCAAAATAAGATTTGAGAAAAAAGCCTATCCAACATGCTACAAAATAAACTTCTTAGGCGCACTCTAGATTTGAAACCTCAACCATCGGAATTTAAGAACTGGTTTGTACCATCCAACAATGAGAGGCCGATGGCGTGGTGCCCAAATATGCTACCATTAAACATTTTTATTGTAATTGACCAAGCCTGTGGTTGACCTCAAGCTCGGATCTGCACAGGGTGTTTATAAGACGATTAGGCGTTAATTGGAGGTGTCTAGTTCATTAGCAGACCTCGATTGATTTACTCTAATAAATGGGCAGGTTGTTTGGTCACTAAGTAAATTTTGGTTATTGCTTGAGTATAAGTATCGTTAAGGTTAATAAAAAAAAAGTTAATTGTATTTTTAGCCAAGAATAGCAGGGCGAACATTATTTAGTGGATTAAAAATGATAAATCCAAGTTTAAGATATGTGTCACATTAACATTAAGTTATTTGAAACAATACGTATATCTTGTTAGTGGAAAAGACAAATGTTCATTCAAACACCATTACTATAAGTAGCTTGCGTAAAGTTAGCCATAAACATCGAGCCATAAACTTTTTAAATATCGTAGAATCATCCATGGCCTAGTAAAGTTATAGGCTGTAGTTCATACAATGATGAAAGTAATTTATATAAATACCAGTGTTTAGTCTCGGTGTTAAATTGGTAATGCTCGATTAGGGTAGTTCAGAGATGTTATACTACCGATCCTATAGAATCTATTACTTTTTTATTAGTATGAGAGGTTAACAAAAACAAAAACTATAAATTAGATGGTAGTGTTATCGCACTTCAGGGCATCCTGGACACTTTTAATGTCCACGTTTCAATATTAAACATCTACAGTTCCATTTGAGGAGGATTAAGGGATGTTTTAGTACACACCCCATAGAATGCTACACCGTCTGAAGGGTTGAAAAAAATTAAAAACTATAAATAACGTACTAGTGTTATCGCAGTTCGGAGTGGCCTAGACAGTTTTAGTGTCCGCGTTCCAAAACTAAATATCTACAGTTCCAATTAGGGAGGATTAAGGGATGTTTTAATACATACCCCTTCGAATGCTTCACAGTCTGAAGGGTTGAAAACAATTTAAAACTATAAATAAGAAGCTACTGTTATGGCAATTTGCAGTGTCTTGGTCACAAACATCTTCAGTTCCATTTGGGGAGGATTAAGAATGTTTTAGTAAAGTCTGAATAATCATCTTGTGGAATTTCGTCATAATTTTCCATTCTCACTAACGCACGTTTACTGAATGAAATAGAAAAATTGCTTCATAAACATACGTCGCCTACCACCTGCCACTTAACATTGCCGAAAAAAATGTTTGACATTGATTCATTATCAGTTTGACACATTATTTTATTATCGTTTAAAATGAAAACTCCTCGATTTTCTGAACGGAAACAGAACTTTATTTTAAATTTAATAGATTAGTTTACGAAAGACAAAGATGCAGGAAGACTCTTTTTACCTCTGACTTCAGTGCTCCAAGTAAGTACCTTCTTTTCATACTGTTGCGAACTCGGGGTTCATAAATTCCAGTGCAACGATTTAATACGAAAACACTATTTATTTATTCCACAAATACACTCGACTACTAAATAACTCAGTACTTAACACTTTACAGCCTTCTATTATCGCTTCGTAACTTTAGCTCACTTATAGCTCGATTAAAATAAGACTACTTACTAACCGCCGCTCTATGCGCCTTTATATACAAACCTAAAATTACAGAAAAACCTAGAAAGTTCTTTATAAGAATTCTTGAATAATCTCATATAAAAAAAAACGGTTGTAAACAACTGCCTTCTAGATTAAGCCAGACGAGCAATAAATCACTCGTGTCAGCCATGACGCAGCGCGGATAGGTCGCGAAGCTCCACCAACCAACACGCTCCCATGCGTTGCCCCGCCTCCCATGCGGCGTTGCTGCGAATCGTAACATTGCCCTCCTCCTAAGGCTGTTCGTCCCGAACAGATAGAGTTCCATGGTATCGTGCTAATCGATCCAAATGAACGACCTTCATCTTTGACCTAGGGGTCCGCTGGATCCTATACACCACATCATTAATCTTCTTTATAATTGTATAAGGTCCTTCCCAATTTTGGCTAAGTTTGGGCGACTTCCCCACCTTTCGCCTCGGATTGTATAGCCACACCAAATCACCATCCTGGAAACCGCGGGAGTTAGCTAGTAAGTCATATCTTGCTTTGGCTCGATCACTGGATATCCGCAGTTTATTCCTGACTTGTTCATGAACATTGCCCAGCCTCTCCTTGAGCTCCTCCACAAAGTTCTCAGAGTTGAGCGAGTCTTTTTCTGGTGTTCCATACATCAAATCTGCAGGAAGCCTCATTTCCCTTCCGAACATCACTTTCGCCGGAGTATAACCAGTGGCTTCATGCGTAGAGCCTCGATATGCCATCAACATGAGAGGTAGATGTTGGTCCCAATCACGCTGATGTTCTGCCACCATTTTAGACAGGTAATGTTCCATGGTCCGATTAAATCTCTCTACCATCCCATCCGACTGTGGATGCAAAGGAGTTGTCCTGGTCTTGCGAATTCCGAGAAGTTCCATGACCTTCTGGAAAACAGCCGATTCAATATTTCGGCCCTGATCAGAATGAAGTTCGAGAGGGACTCCAAATCTGCAGAACATTTCATTTACTAGCACCGTTGCCACAGTCGTTGCTTCTTGATTAGGCAGGGCGTATGCTTCAGGCCATTTAGTGAAGTAATCCATGGCGATCAAGATGTATTTATTGCCCGACTCAGTCTGAGGAAACGGTCCCGCGACATCAATTGCTACCCTCTCGAATGGACCACCTACAGTGTACTGCACCATTCGGCCGCGTGATCTTGTTCGAGATCCTTTTGTGGCACAACAAACTTCGCACTTGCGGCACCAAGATTCGACGTCTTCATGATAATTCACCCAGCAGAACCGCTCTTTAATTTTGGTCAAGGTTTTATTGACCCCAAAATGACCTCCACTTGTTCCGTTGTGCATTTCCTGTGGTACATCTGATTTTCTGCTATCAGGAACAACCAACTGACTGACTACGGACTTGCCATCCGGACTCTCCCACGCTCTCTTCAGTAATCCATTTTCTATTTTAAGAGAGTGCCACTGGGCCCATAGCGCCTTCAGATTTGGACTTTTACGAGCAATTTCTTGCCATTCTGGTCTCTTGTCGTCAGTCTTTGCAGAGAGGATGGGTCCAATATCTGGATCATTCATTTGTTCTTCTCGAAGGGTCTGTGTGGTCCAGCCATCGTTTATTTCTACCGACGTTCTCCTTACAGAAGGAAGTCCCTCACGCTGCTCAGTTCTTTGGCAATGCCGACAATCTTCTTTACAAGGCCGTCTAGACAATGCGTCGGCATTTCCGTGAGACCTTCCTGGTCGATGTTCAATTTGGAAATCGTACTGCTGCAGGCGCTCTATCCATCTGGCTATTTGACCTTCAGAGTTTTTCATCTGTAATAACCATTTCAAGGCTCCATGGTCAGTTCTAATCAGGAACCTTTTTCCATATAAGTAGCGATGGTAATGTTCGACTGCTTTAACGATGGCCAACAGCTCCTTTCTAGTGACGCAATAGTTTCTTTCTGGCTTACTTAAAGTCTTACTGTAGTACTCAATGACCTTCTCTTGCCCGTTTTGTCTTTGAGAGAGTACTGCACCTAGACCACAGTTACTTGCATCCGTGTCCAGAATAAACAGTCCGTCCTTTATAGGGTAAGCCAAGATTGGACTAGAACAGAGGGCAGCTTTAAGCCTTGCAAACGCCTGACTGCAATCGTGGTTCCACAAGAACGGTGTTTTCTTTTCTGTTAATTTGTGCAGCGGTTTTGCGATGTCGGCGAATCCCTCTACAAATCTCCTGTAGTAAGTACATAGTCCCAAAAAGCTCCTTACTTCGTGTTTGTCTCGGGGAACTGGCCAATCTTTAATGGCAGATATTTTACTTTGGCTAGTTTTAATGCCTTGTTCTGAGATGGTATGCCCCAAGTAATCGACTTGCTTTTGGAATAGGCTGCATTTCTTGTAGTTTAGCTTCAGGTGAGCATTCCGTAACTTGTTGAAGATTTCTCTTAAATTCTTCAAGTGCTCGTCGAAATCACGTCCCATGACAATTATGTCATCTAAGTATACCAGGCAAGTTTCCCAAGTCAGCCCCCTCAAGACAAGTTCCATTAGTCGCTCGAAAGTTGATGGAGCATTGCACAATCCAAAAGGCATAACAGTGAATTGGTATAGTCCAGAACCAGTAGAAAATGCAGTCTTTTCTTTGTCTTCGGGAGCAATCTTTACTTGCCAGTACCCACTTTTTAAATCTAGAGTGGAAAACCACTTTGATCCCGATAAAGTTGCTAAGGTGTCGTCTATACGTGGCAATGGGTAGCTGTCCTTCTTGGTCACGTCATTAAGTTTCCTGTAGTCAACACAGAACCGCGTTGAACCATCTTTCTTCTTAACAAGAACCACAGGCGACGACCATGGACTAGATGATTTTTCTATGACGCCCTCCTTTAACATTTCATTCAGCAAACTGTTAACTTCTTGTTGTTTAGCCAGAGGGACCCTTCGTGGGTGTTGTCGTATTGGCTGGGCATCTCCTGTGTTGATCTTATGGACAACTAAATCAGTTTGACTGTCGTTGCTCTTGAAGTTGAACATATCAGATTCATCCATAGCAAGTTTTATGGCCGATTGAAGTTGTTCCCTTGACAGATGACTCCAATGTCGTTTGAAAGCATCAATAACCTCTGGGGAAGCTTGGTTAGAAGATTTAACTTTGGATGTCTCTGCTTCGACACAATTGCATACCCATTGCACAGGCTCATAATTGGCAAGAACTGTTCCTTCTTTGAGCTTGATGGTCTTTTCTCCAATATTTGCAACTCGTACTGGCATAGTCTTCTTCGTGTCGGTCAAAGTGCGTGCTACCATGATTTCAGTCGTCAAATCCAGGTTAGGTTCTATAAGTCCTATGGACCACCCAGGATCATTTTCAGAGGTCACTGTGATAATTTGTTCTGAATTTGGAGGAATTTTCACGTCTTCTACCACCAGTAAGCGGACACTAGTTTCCACATTTCCATTGGTTAATGCGAACTCCTCATCTCCAAATGTGAGAATATTCCGTTTGTGATCATAGGAGAATCCATGTTTCCTGATGAGATCCATTCCCAAAATAAACTCGTCTTTGATTCTGGCAACCAACACTTTATGCCGAACTTCGAGTCTTTCTCCAATAATGATGGTGACATCGGCTTCTCCGTCTATAGGGCAAGACTCTCCAGTGACTGATTTTAACATAATAGGGTTGGGCAATTGTTGTATGGTATATCCGACAAGCTTATCTGGCCTTACAATGGTCACATCTGCTCCTGTATCGATGGTAATCTGGATCTTCTGTTCCTTAATGCGTCCGGCCACTGTGAGACTTTTGCCACCCAAATTATTGACTTTAAAGATCCTGGGGGTCTTAGCGGCCCCGGTCAATTGCCCCCTTGCATTGACCGGAATTAGTTTTCCTGGGACCTAGGGCGGCCTTGGTCGCCGCTTGGTCTTCTAAACGACGGCGACGGACTTCTTGCCCTATTACGGCAGTTACTCTTGATGTGACCCAGTCTGCCGCAGTTAAAACATTTTATGCCCCGATTGCCTGTTGATCGAGGGGTCCTTCCCAATAGGGCTTGTATACTGACTGCCATATCCTTCATCGCTTTATGTAAACTGGCCATGGATTCAGCCATAGACGTATTCTCCTCTTCATTGCAAGTTGCCATTCTTACACGCGGAGAAGAACTAGAGGACACTCGTGACGCCTCGAATTCCAGGGCCCGAACTAGTGCCTCGCTGATATCCTTGGGCCTTACTAGACGTAAGTGGTATCTCATGTCACTATCGCGAACTCCCTCAATGAACCTTTCGGCGGCAAATTGCATTTGAAAAGATTCAGGGGCCGATGGATATGCCAGGTGAATGAGTCTGTCTATGTCCGCCTCAAATTCTTGTAAGGATTCACCTGACTTTTGATGTCTCATCCTCAGCTGGGCCTGGAACACGGTTTCTTTGTGCTCATTTCCAAATCGTAGTTGCAGAGTGTGTACTAAAGCCGCATAATTACTTTGATCCGCTGCCGACAGAGATTGGAGTAACTCAGCCGCTTTTCCACGAAGTGCTACCACTAATGATGTAGCTTTCTGGGGCTTGGACCAACCATTAGCTTTTGCAGCTGCCTCAAACTGAGTTTTATAAATTTTCCATGCAATAGTACCGTCATAATCGGGAGGCTTAATTTTAGCGTTGGCTGTGCTAAAACTCTCTGTAGACACGTTGTAGTCCTCAAGTTGTTCCCGGAATTTCTTTTCTAGCTCGAGAACCCTCTGGTTGACAGCTTCGAGTCCCTTGTTGACGCCGTTAATGGATTCGTTAACGGATTCGTTAACGGATTGCATTATTCTTTCTTCTAATTGTTGCTCCCTAGCTGCGAGATGGTTCATTAATTCTTCTTTGAATTGTTGATGACGTTGCTCCTGCACTTGATCACGTTTTTCCTGCTCTTCCTTTTGTTCTAGATAACGTCTTTCCTCCTCTTCCTTCTGTTCTAGATAACGTCGCTCCTGTACTCGATCACGGCTTTCTTGTTCCTCTTTTTGTTCCTTATAATGTTTTTCCTGCTCTTCTTTTTGTTTTACATAACGTCTTTCTTGCTCTTCTTTCTGTTCGTTATAACGTCTCTCCTGTACTTGATCACGTTTTTCCTGTTCTTCCCTCTGTTGTTGAATAAGGGACAGCAGGGCGGCAAGTTGATCCTCCATCGCTTGATGCTGGCTTCTGGTCACTGGCATAAACACGTAATGTCCGGCAATGAAGCACTCACTTACAGTTCAGTAATATTAGTCTTCAAATTCCCACTGGAATCGCACTTCTGACACCAATTGTTGCGAACTCGGGGTTCATAAATTCCAGTGCAACGATTTAATACGAAAACACTATTTATTTATTCCACAAATACACTCGACTACTAAATAACTCAGTACTTAACACTTTATAGCCTTCTATTATCGCTTCGTAACTTTAGCTTACTTATAGCTCGATTAAAATAAGACTACTTACTAACCGCCGCTCTATGCGTCTTTATATACAATCCTAAAATTACAGAAAAACCTAGAAAGTTCTTTATAAGAATTCTTGAATAATCTCACATAAAAAAAACGGTTGTAAACAGCTGCCTTCTAGATTAAGCCAGACGAGCAATAAATCACTCGTGTCAGCCATGACGCAGCGCGGATAGGTCGCGAAGCTCCACCAACCAACACGCTCCCATGCGTTGCCCCGCCTCCCATGCGGCGTTGCTGCGAATCGTAACAATACGTATTTTCATGTTTATGTTTAAAATTACTACATTTAATTTCTACATAAATAAAAAGCTTAAGGATGCCTTCATATTTTATATAACTTATTTTAAACTATCGAAACATTAGCACAAAGATATCGTTCGGCCATAACTCAGAAGTTAGTACGTATACCTCCGACTAACTACACATTACACAAGTTTTCTTCAAAGGAATTGTAATAACTTCAAATAAGCTTTGTTCAAGAGCAAAATGTATATGTTATATGCAATATATGTTAACCTGAACTACAAGACAAAAATATGCTATAAATCATATTCTAAATCACATCCTGCCAGAAATAAGTTGTTGGTATTTAGAGAAAGCTTTTCATACTATTACAAAACATCCAATATTATTATTGTTACTGATGCTTAATTTTTAGAGACTGGCTGATGTATTAGATGTGTCCAAGTCCCTTGTGTACATGGTTAAGTCAAGGAGAGATCACAATTGATCGTTTATCTCCAGCAGAAACAAATAACTTTCGGAGAGAATTTAATGAGGGACGAATTATGGAAAATAGTGAAACAAAATTTACTTGCTAAAAGTATGTATTCTTAAATTTTTTTAGAAAAATTATATCCTCTATAGATAATGGATCGACAGTAAGAAAACTCTTTTTGTAATAATGTAACTGTTGTAACTTGCCTAGTCAAAAACCAATTTTTGACCTAATTTGAGTTGGAAAAAATCAAGTATGCTTGTCAAATTGTCAAAGAAAAGCAAATTTTCTACAGAAAAAAGCATTTTTTACATGACAAATTCCACAATAGGTTATTAAGAAAAAACTTTTATTAAAAAAAAATAATCTCTTTGATCTCTGATCTTTGATAAAAAATATGATTGCTTAATCGTTTTATGTCGTAATTTCTATGCAAAAAGCAGTTTGCTGGTTGCAAAATACATCTAATGATGACTGCCAGATCAAAAAATATTTTTTTTGCTTCTGTAGTTTTTTTATATCTAGATACACTGTGTGTAACTACTTATTTAAATTACATTTCATTAATTTGTAGTATAATTTATTTTTTTACTTAAATTATGTGTAAGTTGTATAATTTGTTTGTGAAAAATAATTATTTGTTTAGGATCGATGAAATAGCTCTCCGTTATGGCCAATCGGGTTTTAAGACTGCAACCATATCACTGCCAATTTAACCCAATTGAGATGGTGTGGTCAGAATATAAGAAGTACTACGATTCCAAAATAGGAGAATATTTAAGATTAACTAGCGATGCTACCTTAAATTTGTGGAAGGAGTTGTTGGCAAAGGCAAACATTTAGATACAACTCCAATGGAGTCTTTCTGGTTTATGCTTATTCTTTTAGGTTACACCCGAAAAATGGAGAGATTACTGCAAGCACACGAATGAGATTATCGACAAAGCATGCATGGGAAAAAAAGAGGCCAATTGAAGCCAAGGCTGGCAAGTATCATGATATTTATATAAATAACAAAATATATCAAGTTTATTTTTAATAATACCGTAGGCGTATAAAATAAAAAAATGGGTTACAAAACCACATTGCCACATTTTATAGATTTTACTACGTAGTGGATTTTTTATTGCAAATCCTTTAGACAGGAAGTAAAAACATAATATATTTGTTACAAAATACTCAAACATTGGAGAAAAGCCATATTAAAATACCATTATATTGCAATAGTGATGTATGTAAAATTTTATTTTATTGTTTGTCTTTTAATTGGGCAAGGGGTATGTTGTAATCATCTTCGCTGTGCTGGTTGGCCAGTGGAAGTTCTGCCGCTTTTTTAACCAGACCCATTCCAAGTTACTTGCTTTATTTTTTTTGGGGAAGTTTGGTTCAGAAATTTAAAAATTAAAACTAGTTTACTGGCTTTTCGATTGCTAATTTATTTCTTATATTAGACTGGATTAGCCCAAAATTGGAAAATATCCTCTCTATTCCAGCTGTTGCAGATACTGCTGAACTGTTGATATATATCAACGAACAAATATCATGATATATATATCAAGATATATAGCATTAACATATATCAGCCAACCCTGATTGATGCTTCGAATATTTTGCCCATAATTATTAGCAACTTTGATTCAGATGAGTGTGATGATGCCTTTGATTTGAGCGACCAAAAACCCGACATTTAAAAATTGGATTTGAGATTTATTCTTATTCTTTAAGTAAAGGACTGCAGCGGTTGTCAATTGCGTCTTTAGTCCCTTTCATCTCATTGAAATTGGACGTGTACTGGTTCGACACTTCTTAGTTCGACTGGTGGCAAATGTTGACTACACACACATACACAATTCGAACCGCCAAGAAAATTCACGCTGGTCAAACTATCGAGCGCAGAAGAAAGGAATGGTATAGTTATAGAGCAAGATTTATACGTAGAAAATATATTAAACATAAAAAAAATTCGCTTGAAGGAGTTTGTTTGCACGTAAAAATAAAAACTATTTCCTGTTTAAATAAGGAAACCAAAAGAAAAGCTGATGCATACCGAGTATAGAAAGCAGGAGTTCAAAAGGGCAGTTCTGACAAGAAATCTGGATCGCCAGAAGAAACAACGGAAGATGATGATGAAAAAGTAGTTGGACTAGTCTACAAATGTAGAACAAAATACTCTTATCTACAAAGACATGGATACTCTGTTTTTAAACCGACTCGCACAATATAACGGAGCCTGAGATCCTACTCTAACGTTACATATTCTAGAGGATAATAATTTATTTCTTTATTACTCTCAGGTCTAAGGTTTAAGGTGATGAGATAAGCAAAAAAAAAGAAAAAAACATATTGTACAGGGTGATTCAACCGTCTTATGTTTTCTTCGTCAAAGTTTAAGTCATTCTGCGGACGAAATCGGTTATATCAAATAGAAAATGAATATACGGTGTTATTGCCACAAGTCTTCTGATTAATTTAGATCTTTAATCGTCTTTCTATCTTAAGCCTGTCGAGAGATATTCATTTTTTTATACGCGGTCACATTTTTCCAAGAAATTTTTTAAAAGGTTTTTTTAATTTTCGAAGAAGGCCGTGCAAACAAAATTTTATTAAAAGTTGACAGCTCTGTTTATTTTGTCACGTATGTCAGTCAACGCCACCTAGACAATATAAGGCCTGGAAGCGACCGAGCGGGAGAACGGTGACGTCATCATATGTGGTACGAAAATTCGACGACCGTTTCAACGCTCAAAACCCGAAGGTTTTGGAAAGCTTTTTGGGTGAATACTTTGATAATTGGGGTTTAGATTTTAGATGGACAAAAATAAAACCATTAGTAATATATATAAACAATACAAACGTAAATAAATAAACAATTTAACTATACCAGGGTACACTTAAATTAATGTAATACTTAATACTGTATATTATTATTATTATACAGTGTAGTGGTTTACTAACAATGATTTTTAATACTTCTGAAGAATAAGTATACTATTTTCTCTTTTTGGCTGAATTTGTTATATACAGGGGATTCTGAAATTAGCGTGCAATAATGTAACAGCTTAGGTATTTTAGAATAAAAAAGATAAAAAGTTTATATATAAAGACAGGTTTTCAAACGTTTCGTTACAAAGATAGAGGGTATAACTTTTTAAATTAAATTCTTTTTTTCCACATAGATAGCTCGTTCAGTTTCGAAGATAATCACTTCAAAATTGAAATGCAATAACTCGAATCATTATGCTCTACATAGATACTTACCATCTGATTTTCAAAGGTGCCTGCTTTGGTAATAGGGATTTAGATGAAAAAAATAAAAACATTTGATCATTTTGAAACATTATATTAAATAAAAAAAAAAGAAATTAAATATACATGTGTACCTCAGAAAACACTATTTGGTTCATTGCACACACTACACACACTTTATCTTATACTAGAGGAATTCCTTCTTTTGCAAACAGGAATTGGTTGATTTGATTCTCGATTTGATTACAACTAGGCCTAGGAAACAAATATAAAAATCTTTGATGGATTTGGATAACATATTTGTAACAAACTATAGCACTAACCCTACACAACAAATGTTTAAAAAAAAAGTCCTACCTGGAATTAATCTTGGGACATCTAATAGTAACAGTAGAGCTTCTAAGGACTGGCCAGTTCTTCCACATGTAAGTATGTTACTTTCCTCTGAATTTCATGTGAATGAAAATGTAACTCACATACCTAAAATAAAAAACCCAATAAATTCTGCTGATTTTTTGAATATGAGAGGTTTTTTCGGAATATGTTTCTATACTTATGCTTATGTAGTGTTGTATGAGGTTAGGTTAGGTAGACTTACCCTGCTATGTTTATTTGGTATAAAATTATCCCTTCTAATACCGTGAATCCACTTTTCTTTTAAAATAACATCTTCTGGAAATCTAAACACTGAATTTCGTTGACCAGTCTTGTAATTACTTTTGCATCTCTTTACACAGCTACCGTGAGGCATGGCAATGGTTTGCTAACTTTTGAAACTTTAATTCCGAGCTAATTCAGCTAATACTAAAATACACGTTTCTAGAAAAGATACAGAACTGTTAATTATACAAATCTAGGCAAAAAACAACTTGAATATTCACGAAAAATGCAAAACTATGAGCAAAATATTACTAAAGTCCATATGAAACAGCTGACCCGTCGTACCACCCTGGCGGCCATTAAAATATCGCTTCCAGGCCTTATGTCTAGGTGGCATTGTGTCAGTTCCCTTAAAATTACCATTGAAAATGGCTCAAAACGTACGTGTTGCCAGAAATCTCACCAAAGAAAAATCTGCTTCTGCTTTAGCACTTGTGGAAGTAGGGTACTCACAAGCTCAGGTGGCCTTACGATTCGGAGTTTCACAACCGGCGTTCTCCAGAGCACTGGTGCGGTATCGAGAAACCGGAAGGAACGACAGAAGAATTGATCAGGGGCGGAAAAATGTGACAACAAATAACCAGGATCGTTTTTTACTAATACAAGCGTTACGAACTTGATTCACCACAAGCACCGCACTCCAACAGGAGACTTCTCGGCTATACCATTTCAGAATTAGTCACCAGTAAGAAGAGGATTGGCAAAAAACAACATTACACCACGTAGATCTGCAACTGGTCCCTTACTAAGAGTAGCTCATCGACGGCAACGACTTCAGTTTGCTCTGATGCATCAAAATTAGGAAGATCGAGAATGGAGAAATGTCATGTTTTCAGACGAGTCGAGGTTTTGCCTTTTCAGTGATAATCGCCGAAGGAGCGTGTATCGCCGTCCCGGCGAGTGATACTCTCAATGTAATATTGTCGGAACTGTTAGCTATGGAGGTGAATCTGTTATAGTGTGGGGTGGCATCAGTATGGGGGCAGTATGGAATCAAAATTAGGAAGATCGAGAATGGAGAAATGTCATGTTTTCAGACGAGTCGAGGTTTTGCCTTTTCAGTGATAATCGCCGAAGGAGCGTGTATCGCCGTCCCGGCGAGTGATACTCTCAATGTAATATTGTCGGGACTGTTAGCTATGGAGGTGAATCTGTTATAGTGTGGGGTGGCATCAGTATGGGGGCACGTACTGATTTAGTTTTAATAAGGGACGGGCGTCTGACAGCTGATCAATACATAAGAAACATTTTGGAACCACATGTGGTGCCATATGCCCGATTTATAGGGAAAGAAATGGTATTTATGCAGGATAATGCACGTCCACATGTAGCGAGAGTAGTACAAAATTACCTCCAACAAGTCGAAATTAGAACTTTGGAATGGCCACCAAGAAGTCCTGACCAAAACCCCATATAGGACTACATGGGTCGACAGGTTAGGTCGTTGCAGCACCCACCTGAAAATCTAAAAGAAGATGTGCCGCGGTAACCCAGGCAAGAGAAGGCAATACACATTATTAAATTTATTTCTCCTAATTATATTTTTAAATTGTTGTAATTAGCGTCCTTAAGTTATAAGTTGTTTGTGAAGTTAGCGGGATTAGGACAAATAATGCACCTCTTCTTTATTTGAAAATGGCCGACGTTTCGACTATTTATTTAGTCTTCATCAAGGCTATTCTCACTTAGAGAGGATAGTCAGTTAAAGTACGATTTAAGATAGTTACGGTAGCAAACTCCATTCGATTGTTCGGTGACCCTGGCATCCTAGGCTCGACAAAACACATATCCGCTGCCCAAGGTACAAAATTTGCGAATAACATTATTTGCAAATATTTATTTGTCGTATAATATATTGTAGTATAATTATAAAATTATAGTCGAAACGTCGGCCATTTTCAAATAAAGAAGAGGTGCATTATTTGTCCTAATGCCGCTAACTTC
This sequence comes from Taphrorychus bicolor, assembly GCA_951812265.1. Classification (NCBI taxonomy): domain Eukaryota; kingdom Metazoa; phylum Arthropoda; class Insecta; order Coleoptera; family Curculionidae; genus Taphrorychus; species Taphrorychus bicolor. Next base: position 36,763,932 of record OX638302.1, read on the forward strand.
ACCAACAATATATTTTTAAAGTTTTTGCTTTCCCAAGAATAAGGTATTTTTGTTTTCATGTCCAAGGATATTGTTTTTAGTTTTTCTATGTCTCATAAAGGAACTCCATAATTCCTTTATGACAAAATAAACAGATTTGTCAACTTGCAATACAATTTTAATTGCACAACCTCCAGCCAAAAAAGTTTAAAAAAAATTCGTATGACAAATGTGACCGCTCATAAAAAACTTAATATCTCGCGAACGGCTCAAGGTAAACAGACAATTAAAGATACGAATTACTCAGAAGACATGATGCTATAACATGGTATATTTATTTTCTGTCTGAGCTACCCGACATTGTATGCAGAATGATTTAAACTTTGACGAAAAAAACATGACACTATTTGAACACCCTGTACAATACGTTTATTTAATTTCATTTTACTTATCTGATAACTTGAATTTTGTTCAAGAATAGAGTTACGATTCGGTAAAAGAATTATTGAAATCGGATAACCGACTGAGAAAATATCCACAGTCAAAATTTAGGAAATATTTAAGCTATGCGTTAATTTTGCCGCGCAGTGTATAAATAGGGTACTAGTATTATCGCAGTTCGGAGTGACCTGGAGACTTTTAGTGTCCGCGTTTCAAAACTAAACATCGATACTTCCATTAAGAAACGATTGAGGGATGTTTTAGTATCCACCAATAGAATACTACACCGTCTGAGTGCACTTCAGGGCGTCCTGGACAGTTTTAGTGTCCGCGATCGAAAACTAAACATCTACGGTTCCATTTGGGGAGGATTAAGGGATGTTTTAGTACACACGCCACAGAATGATCCACTGTCTGAGGGGTTGAAAAAAACTAAAAACTATATATAAGATGCTAGTATTATCGCACTTCAGGGCGTCCTGGACACTTTTAATGTCCGCGTTCCAAAACTAAACATCTACAGTTCCATTTGGGAGGATTAAGGAATGTCATAGTATACACCCCATAGAATACTTCACCGTCTGAGGGGTTGAAAAAAAATAAAAACTATAAATAAGATGCTTGTGTTATCGCACTTCAGAGACTCCTGGACACTTTTAGTGTCCTCGTACGAAAACTAAACTCTATAGTTCCATTTGGATAGGATTGGATAAGGTACTAGTGTTATCGCAGTTCGAAGTGGCCTAGACAGTTTTACTGTCCCCGTTCCAAAACTAAATATCTACAGTTCCAATTAGGGAGGCTTAAGGGATGTTTTAGTACACACCCCATAGAATGCTTCACCATCTCAGGGATTGAAAAAAATTTAAAACTATAAATAATATGCTTGTGTTATCGCACTACAGGGCGTCTCCTGGACACTTTTAGTGCCGCGTGCCAAAACTACAAATCTACATTTCCATTTGGGTAGGATTAAGAGATGTTTTAGTACACCCCCCCTAAGAATGCTTCACCAGTTTTTATTTGGGCACGTAAATCGAATGACTACAAATTTCCCTAATTCTACACTTGGTTCCTCATTGAGTTCTTCTGACGGTTCTTCCTGATATGTTTTATCACATGACGGCTCATCAAAAAATTTCCCATTCGCACTATCGTTTAGGAAGGTGTCATTTTTATCACTAAAGTTTGAAAGATCGCCATTTACGAGTTCCTCAATAACTTTGGAAAAAATTCCTTTTCCTGCAGGACCCTGCAATTTCTTGCCCCTCTTCCTGCGTCTCCGGTTGTCAAAATCGAAAACCCTATTCAAATCTGCATCTGGATTCAGCGGAACGATTCCACATGTTCGAAAGCCTGACTTAATGTTCGCTTCATTATTATTGACATTTTCCAATTGGCTAGAATTTTTCTCCAGGTTTTCTAAAAGGAAAAATATGACACATCTAAAAGCTCGAAAAAATGTGTTCCATTCGGTGACATTAGAACAAATTCAAAGTTTTCATTGCAGGATTTTAAAACATGTGATGTTTCAAAATGAGAATATTCTTTTCAGAGAGCTTCTTTAAGTAAGATAAGGCAATTGTGTCAAACTAGTCTTCAAATAGATCAGATTCAAACTAGCCAGACTTGCTTCTGTTATAAATAGTTTCATCAAGACCTCTTTCCACCCATGTTGGGTATAAATGTACAGACTTGGACATTACATACGTAGCTAATGTCTGTCGTAATTATCAATGTAATGGAAATACTGGATTTTCTGGAGTCTATTATTAGTTCATCTCGTTATAACCCGCCACCTTAATTCTTCCAGGAACTTCACTAATTGTTTTTCTCCTCATAATTTATGATGTTACAAGGTGGAACTTGTTATTCAAGTTGTGAACTTTAAATTATAAAAATATTCCTTATTTACTATATATTTAGGAAGATATGCTCTACACCGTTTCCAACTGTAATTCAGAAAGTATCAAGTGTAATTCAGAAACCATTAAGTGTAATTCAGAATAGTCAAATGTAATTAAGAAATCTCCAAGTGTAATTCAGAATAGTCAACTGTAATTCAGAAAACACCAAGTGTAATTCAGAATAGTCATCTGTAATTCAGAAATTACCAAGGATAATTCAGAAAGCAACAAGTGTAATTTGGAAACCGTCAAGTGTAATTTGTCGATGCGATTCTAAATATCTCAGAAAATACAGAATGTCTCATTACAAAAAAACAATGTCTGTTTTATTGCGACAAAATTATTCCTTAGAATACAAAACTAGCTACGCCATAAAGTTTTATAATCGCCCTTTTTTACTTTATCTTTACTGCTGGCCAAAATGAATGCGTCAAATCTGTCAACGACATCTGTTGTTTAAAAAATAAACCCAATTTGGGCTTATGAGCGTGAACCGCATCTTTCTAACTTTAATACTAACAGAGATAGAACCAATAGTCTTCAAAAATGAGACAACCTGTACTTCTGACTTATACTTGATAATTTCCAAATTACACTTAATCCTTTCTGAATTACATTTGATGTTTTTTGAATTACACTTAGCTATTCTGAATTACACTTGATGCTTTTTGAATTACATTTGATGTTTTCTGAATTACACTTGACTATTCCGAATGACACTTGATGCTTTCCGAATTACAGTTGACTATTCTGAATTACAAGTGACGGTTTCTGAATTAAACTTGACTATTTTGTTTTCCACTTACTATTTTCTGAATTACAATTGACTATTCTCAATTACAGGTGACGGTTTCTGAATTACACTTAACTATTCCGAATTACACTTAATACTTTCTGAATTACAATGGACCATTCTGAATTACACTTGATGCTTTCCGAATTACACTTGATGCTTTCCGAATTACAGATGACTATTTTGAATTACATGTGACAGTTTCCTAATTATACTTGACTATTCTGAATTACAGTTGGAAAAGGTGTAGCTACGCCATCAAGTTCTACTCAGAAAGTTCTATAATCGCCCTTTTTTACTTTATATCTACCTTTACTACTGGCCGAGATATGAGAAGGGTCCCAAAATGCAGAATTTTCAAAATCACCCCGTATCTAGTGCAATTGATTCAATTGTATGCAAAATGGCTGCGTCAAATCTGTCAACGGCATCTTTTGTTTCAAAAAGAAGCCCAGATTGTGAGCGTGAACCGCAACTTTCTAACTTTAATATTAACAGAGTTACAACCAAAAAACTTCGAAAATGAGACACTTTGTACTTGAAGCTTTCTGAGTTATTCTTGATAATTTCCAAATTACACTTGATCCATTCTGAATTACATTTGATGTTTTCTGAATTACACTCGACAATTCTGAATTACACTTGATGCTTTCTGAATTACATTTGATGTTTTCTGAATTACACTTGACTATTCCGAATTACACTTGATGCTTACCAAATTACAGTTGACTATTCTGACTTATAAGTGACGGTTTCTGAATAACAATTGACTACTCTGAATTACACTTGATTACTCTGAATTACGCTTAATAATTTCTGAATTACTTGTGACGGTTTCTGAATTACACTTGACTATTCCGAATTACTCTTGATGCATTCCGAATTACAGTTGATTATTCTGAATTACAAGTCTTGGTTTCTGAATTATACTTGACTATTCTGAATTACACTTAATACTTTCTGAATTACAATTGACTATTCTAAATTGCATGTGAGAGTTTCTGAATTACACTCGACTATTCTGAATTACAGTTGGAAAAGGTGTAGCTACGCCATCAAGTTCTACTCAGAAAATAGTCTATAATCGACCTTTTTTCGATCTTTACTGCTGGGCGAGATACATCGCAAAATGCAGAATTCTCATAATCACCCCGTATCGTTCGATACGGGATACGGGGGATTTTGAATGCAAAATGACTGCGTCAAATCTGTCAACAGCATCTTTTGTATTTCCAAGCCCAGGTTGTGCCTGTGCGTGTTTATATTAACAGAGTTACAACAAAAATTTTCTAGAGTTATACTAGATAATTTCCAAATTACACTTGAGTATTACTGAATTACATTTGATGTCTTCTGAATTACACTTGACTATTCCGAATTACACTTGATGCGTTCTGAATTACAATTGACTATTCTGAATTACACTTGACTGTTCTGAATTAGGTACACTTAATTTGTTCAGAATTACACTTGTTACTTTCTGAATTACAGTTCGAAACGGTGTAGACCGTTTAATATTCTGTGCAAATTTTTCTGATAATATACAGCGCAACCCGAAATTAGGTGGCCAAACTTAAACAGGTGACTCTTGAGGCCAAAATATTACTGAGTTGACAAATATACATATATCGAAAAATGCTCCCCTAACGGAGCTATGCCCCTTTAAACAGAGGAGCAAAACTACAGTTTTCTGTGATTTATGCTTATACTGTTCACATTAGAATTATGGTTGTTTCTCTAATGTAGTAATGTTTGCATGGTGAATCTAACCTGAGAATCAGAATTGTAAAAATGTATTCATAAGCATACCATTTGTGTAAGAACAAGTACACAATTTCCTGTAACTATTTTGAGTTCGCATTTTACATTTTTAATGAGTTTCGAAATTACTTGTGCTCAGCAGAAGCCATCTAGCCTTGAATGGAAAGTTCCTGCTAATAAAAACCACCATTCCCACTGACGCAAAATGAACTCCGTTAAGCACTAAAGGGGAGTCGGCCACCCATCACCTGCCGGAACAAGAACTTTTGGTCCAAAATAATAATTTGAACCGTTCAAGCTCATCAACCAACCGCACATTCTTGCTACTTCACAAATAATAGCCGTTTTTTATAAAATAAAGATTTATTTCTCTAATAATCCCGTCCACCAAAAATAGAACAACAGCTACTTTACAAAAAAAAGGTACAATTACACTAAAAAGAATGATAAATTAATAATAAATACATTTTTTCTAAGCATCAGTATTCAGGCAACAACCGCCTGATTGGAAATGTTTTACGGAATGTAAACCAACGTTATGGAACAGGTAGTGTATTGCACCGATAATAATTATTAATAAAATCAATATAATAAATTAACTGTACAATTTTTACCTACATTCGTTTTTTTGGAATGTGCATGTAAATTGAGGTTGTGATGGATTTGAAACATACACACATATAAGGGACGTATCAAAGGGATTATAAATAATTAATAAACATTATATAAAAGTCTCTGGTGAGAATTCTTACCTACTAATATCGTTAATGAATTAGACGTAAAACTTTGCCCACAACACAAGCCCATAACTAGCCGCTACACTTTAATGATATAGTTGCCAGCATTCGAAGAATTCTTCAGAGCAACATTTACAACAACTAACAACTATTCCTCCTTATGACCTCGAGGCCTACATAAACAATAAAAATGTATAAATCTATGCTGTATAATAATATAGAACCTCTATACAAAGTGTAGAAACTTCAACAATATTTCTGGACGGACATCGTTTCATTATATGCACAAATAGAAACTTTAGAGTTCAATTTAGGCACTTGAGCAATAGGAAAAAAGCAGGTAATTTAACAGGATGATACACCTTGTTAAACTGACACCAGACGTGTGCATATAATTTGTACCTATAGATAAATAATTCTTTTCCACAAAAAGTGTATAGCAAAGTTGGAAATGCACTATCTATTTGAAATATAAAACAGGAATGGTCTAAATGAGTATAAGAAAACCTTGCAAAACTACTTTAACAGTGGAATGTATAATAGTGTGGATCACTAGAAGGCACTCTATATTGTCTAAAAATTCAACTAGCCATTAGGAAAATATCAACATTAATAAACAATATGTACATTCTCTAAATATTTATCATGTGAAGGCACTGGATTGAGGTGAGCAGTGGACGACTGAGGGAATTCCGGTTGGTTTTCATGTTTAAAAAAAAATAATAATTGCGTGTAGTTCAATGCGTAAACCGAAAATGACATAAAATGTACTAAAATATATCAATAAAAGATATAATGCGTTCATTAAAAAAAACTTCAAGAAGACCACGGGATTAGAACAGTAGGCCTGAGATAACTTAAAAAGAAAATTGAAAAATGAAATATAACATAAAATGTTTAAATTTTTATTTCTTTAGAGCTTCTCTCAGACGAAACATGAAGTTAAAACCCTCACAAGAGGTTTAGGTTTGCTACGAAGTTTCTTTTTATGAACACCCTTTAGAACCATAAAACTACAAGAACTAATCATGTCTTTCACATGATTAACGTTTTTATACTGTTCGACTGCACGTAAACGGTGTAAAACATTTTTCTAAAAGATTGTCTTTATAAATTAGATATCAGGGCATTACGTCGATGTTTATACCTTGAGAGGGACGAGCTTAGGGCCTCTGGCCCGAGGGTTTCCAAGTCGCCTGAAGGCACAAACATGTGCTAATTCCCGTTGTGCATACAAACTTTCACGTCCCACCAGTTCATATTAGTGCGTTCTAACAAGAATTTATTTATAAAATGTATCTACTTTATGCTTGCGAGCTCTATAAAATGTACGTTTATGTATTCGGAAAATAAGCAATAAAACACAATAAGGAACTGGTAGGACATGAAAAGATTTATTGCACGAGTTGTGGCCAGCAAATATGGAGAATTAGAACATAGAATGTCTAAGGCCTGACATTTAATAATTATTAATCCCGCCCCGACTTCATCCCCAAGGACAAACGGATTATTAAGGATTAATTCAACGACACGTCGCCGTCTTGGGGCCGACAAGTGAATGTTAATAAAGCGATTTCGGTATTTTATTATCAATTCGCAAAATAAATTTAAAAATACATGAACATCTAAGCAAGGCACAGTGTGAATAACGGAATTCCCCCATCTGTCATTTATTTTTCAAATATCCGCCCGAGTCAAGGTCCTACTACTCACCCTCAAATTTTGCGTATGCGGAATCATTTACAAATCATGAGCAAATATCACTGTTTCCGGACTAAAGCCGACCTAGTAAAAATATCAAATTCATATACAGTGTGTCCGACATTAAAATAAACAGCATGGCGATCTTGCAAGGGGTAAGAGATGCACATAATTGACTGAAAATGGAAAAAAAGTGCAGATGTTTTAAAAACGGAATAATTTTGATCGTGCCCGAAGTTGACTTTCTTAGAGAGAACTTTATCATTGAGGATTTTGCTTTCTTCGAGGTACTACGAGCAGATTTAACAGCCGAGACTAGTTTACCTGCTCGGACCTTCCCGGACTTTAATCGATTAAATTAGGTTCGTAGACAAGAGTTAAGCCTCTGTAAGATTATCGGTCTAGGTGAAGGGTTAATAAAACTCCTAAACTCCCAAGCTTTCCATCAACAGGGCCGGAGTTATACACAAAGAGTTAATATCGCTTTATCTACAACTATTATAAACTACTAATAAAGTAGAATTAATTCAGAAGCCCAACACTTGGTTAGCTTGGCACTCAAGGATATCCCGTTTTATACTTGCTGGTTAAATGTTCAAACAAAAAAGTCGAAATGCACTTTTTGGGATTTTATAAATTTGAACAGAAAGCTTCAGTAATAGAAGAATAGATTAGCTTCCTTCTCCATAATAAATGGAAATTGATATAGCAGGTTGAGGACAGTAAATGAAAAACTTCTACTTCTTCGACTTCCTTTAGAATAGCGTTGAAAAAGACATCAATAAACGTCTAAACGTCGCCGTCGGCCTACTTTCTATTATCCCCAAATCGTATCAATTTGGCACAACTGCTTTCTAGAGATTGACATTTTTCAAGTTTGAGAAAATTAGGCATTCAGCTTCACTGTCAAATCCACTAATCTGCTTCCTTTTTAAGCGACCCAAATGTTGTCAACAGAGCAAACAACCGTAAAAGGGAAATATAAAAGAGAGAGCATTGGGAGAACTTCAGAAGAGAAATGGAAAGTGACTTCTATGGAACCCAAACACGCATATGGAAAATGCTCAGAACAACGAAGAGGGAAATAAATGAGACAGTACAATTAAATAACATCTCAGCAGCCGAATGGACCACCTATTTTGAGGATCTGTATACGAACCGGGACGAACAGGAACAACGAAGATCCAAGGAGCGAGGGAGGGAAAAATGGTAAATCTCCAGGCTCGGACAAGGTCCCCAACAAACTGCTGAGGTGGGGATTCGAAGCTCTGGCTCGACATATGGCCGAACTATTCAACAAAATATTGAAGGACGAAAAAACACCAGCAAGATGGAGACACAGTATCATAATTCTTATATTCGAAAAGGGGAAAACCTCAGATCCGGCGAACTACCGAGGAATATCGCTTCTAGACACGACCATGAAATTATTCACCCTTATGCTACAACAACGTATTCTCAGCTACACCACAATAAGCGAGGAAGAGCAAGGTTGTTGGAAAAACCGTTTGACGATTGACGCAGTGTTCGTTATCAGGGAGGTTATAGAGAAGGCAATAGAGTATAACAAACCGGCATATCCGTGCTTTATAGATTTGACGAAAGTGTTCAACAGGATAAGGCTGGAGGTAACTTAGAAACAAGCTGAGCCGCAGGGGAAAATCCCCCCGCATCACGAAGACGATATTGGGGGATGCGGGAGAGGGCATCAAGATCAATGGCATTTGCGTTAACAACATACGCTTTGCTGATGACACGGTCGTCCTTGCTGACAGCCTGCCGAATCTCCAGAGCATGATGAACCGTATTGTCGAACATAGCATGCAGCACGAACTACAAATGAACGTTGCCAAGACCAAGACTGTTATATTGTCAAAGACACCAAAACTAGCAACCCTCAGAATTAACAATGCTCTAAAATATCTTTGCGCGCTCGTCAAACGAAACCAATAAGCCTAAAGACGAAATTCATGCAAGGATCGAACAGGCCAGACGCTCATTTACATCAATGAGGAGCTTCTTCATTTGCCGTGACCTGAGTCTGCAGCTGCGTGTGCGAATGCTACGTTGCTATATCTTCCCGGTCCTTCTATATGGATGTGAAACCTGGACCTTTAATGAAGAACTGGAACGTCATTCGAGATGTAGTTATATCGACGTATTCTGCGCGTATCCTGGATAGACCGAATATCCAACGAAGAGGTACTCAGGCGGATGAATAAAGATAAAGAACTAATAACAATAATAAAAGAAAGAAGACTGCAATACGACGACATCACGAGAGGAGAGCGATATGAAATACTCCGCCTTGTTATTGAAGAAAAGATAGGAGATATTGAGATATTCAGGGGTGCAGTTTTGCGCACCACGTGTAGCCAACAAGCGACATGATATTCAAACCACAGGGTCAAACCGCTGCTCAAGGTCGTACTTCCAATAGACAGAAACATGAAGATAGTTCCTACTCATAAATTTCGTTCTTTCCAGATCCAGCTGAGTGGCATTCTTAGATCCGCCATTAAGATAACTTTCGTGCAGAATGTTTCTGTTCGGGACTGCGTTCGTAAGAATCAGTGCCCTGGTAAGTTTTGAAGCCAGTTTCTTGAAACCGGGGAGTCGGATTTTCCTGTAAAATTACGCAATAATGACAGTCTATTTATTAGTACTTCACTTTGAGGTATCTGTCAATCAGCTTTAGGTCGATGTCATTCCCCAGGAGAATTTTGATCCCCAGAGTCAAGAGTTGGCACCCTGTTGTAGTTCATAATTCTAGGTTAAAAACGCAATGTTAAAACCAGATAAATCTTAACCGACAAATTTGATCATGCTCCAAGTAACAAAATTTCAATTATTCATCGAAAGGCAATGTACGAAATGAGCTTACAATAGACAACGTGACTAACTGCACAAGTTTAATTTCAGTATAAGATCGTATGAGAGTATCGGAGGCAGAAGAATATACAGGGTGATTCAAAATTCAGTACAAAGATTTTAAGGGCATATTTGTGGGGTCAAAATAAGACGTTTTTTTCCTATAAACATGTGTCCTAAAATGAACCCCCTCCCCCCTACGGGCGCTGAAAGTTGAGAAAGGATAAATAGCTATTTATGTAACCAGTTACGAAAAGTCCGATTTTGTGTAACGAATGAATGTTTGCGGGACGAGCGCAGCGAGTTCCCGCAATTTGAATGAGATACACAAAAAAGGCTTTTCGTCACGTGTTTCATACAAGTTTTTTTTCTAATTTTGACTACAAACACCTACTTAGAGAGAGAGTATTATTAAACTTCAATATTTACATTTAAACCACTTTGTATCTACTTAATACCGTAAAACTGTAGCAACGGTGTGCCACAACCGAAACTTATTTGGTTCTATGGAAAGGTGTTTTGTTATTTTCTCAAGGTAAATAATTATTTCGTTTGTCAAAAGATGGTCAAAAGTATCGACTTTTAAGTTCGTGGTTAGTTTATGGTGTTTTCTTTAAATTTTGAAACAAGTGTTTTTAAAATCATGTCTGGCTCCGACTCAGATAAACTACCAAGTGATATTGAGGAAGCCGCTCACAGCGAATTATCATCCGTCATTCCAGATAAGTCAAAGACGTTATATGAATTAACATATACAAAGTTTGAGCAATGGTGTCAAGAAAATAAATTAAAGCAAATAAGTGAAAAGCTCTTACTGGTTTATTTCGAGGGAAGGAAAATGCAGAAAGCATCGACGTTATGGACCCTTTATTCGATGCTGCGTAGTACAATATGCTTAAAAAGAAATATTGATATCAAAAACTATACGTCTTTGATAGCATTTCTAAAAAAGAATTCCGTTGGTTATCAAGCAAAAAAATCTAGTGTACTCTCAAAAAGATTTTTCCCACTTTATAAATGAAGGTGATGATACGAAATACCTAATGGCAAAAGTTGTTATGATAATTGGTATAGCCGGTGCATGTCGAAAGGGAGAGCTGACTTTTCTACGTGTTGGAGACGTTTTTGATGAACAGAGCCATTTCTTTATTAAAATCCCAAATACTAAAACCAAAGTAACTCGAGAATTTGTGGTAACCGCAGGAAGTATTGAAGGGGACAACTTTGTTGACATGATTAGAAGATATATCACTTTGCGCCCTCCAGGCACTAAACATGATCGTTTTTTTGTAAAATATAAGAACGGAAATTGCAAAGTCCAACCCGTCGGTATCAACACCATTGGAAATTTACCAAAAATAATAGCAACCTTTTTAAAGTGCCCAGCATTGTTTACGGGACACTGCTTCAGACGATCATCAGCCACATTTTTGGCAGATTCTGGGGCCGACCTATTAAAACTGAAGCAACATGGAGGATGGAAGTCGAGTCTTGTTGCAGAGGGTTACGTACAAAACTTCCGGGAAAACAAGAAACCAATTGCAAGTAATATTCTTGGTTCCAGTAATTGTACCATAACGACTAATGAACTGAGAGATCCTCATCCACATCGACTGGACTTAGTATTAGCAATTGTACTAAATGTGTTATAAATGTGTATCATTTTTAACCTGTCCTACTGTGTTAGTTTAAGTTGTTACTGATGTTACTGCTGTTTCAAGTCAAGTTCAAGATTATTTATCTGTTTCATGTTGAATATTAAATCTTTGTCCATTTCTGATTTATGTTCTTTGTGCAACTGGTGATGAAACGAACTTTTCATCACCAGTTTTTTATTTATTCCCGCAGAGAGATTTTAACGAACAGAACGTTACGTCACTGTCATCAGTATTGAAAAAATGCCACTTTATATGTATAAAATTAGAAAAAAATTTTTTTGTTATTGTGGCCATATTTATTCACGAAAATTCTTTAAAATTTGTACATCCCCGTTTCTCACCGAGCTTTTTAATTATTCGCAGTTTTTAAGGACTTAATGTCATTATTATGACAAATATGTTATGTTTCCCGAGAGTTTTGTTAAATTCATCATCACTTTCCAGTAGCCCAAACAAATATCTTTAGTTTTGATTTCTTGAGGTTTTTTGATTAAGCTAACTGTTTTCGAGAAAAACTCATTTGACTGAACGGCTGCAGTATCATTTTCAAATTCGCAAAGGTGACGATGAGAGTTTGAAAATGTTCTAACGGGGGGAGCCGGCGATTAGGGAATCGTATTGCGTATAGTCGCTGAGCCTCGAGCGCATTACCGTCAGCCAAGCCACAGACGAAATGAATGTCGGCCAGTTGTTCAAATGGATAAGGCTCGTTTTCCATTTTAGACAGATAAATCCAACAAACAAGATCTAACTAGACCAAACAAACTAAAAAACCCTTAACATTTCTAGCTTTCTACAAAATTGACATTAACAATTTGACAGCATAAATAAAAAACAACAGTTGCCATAACTACGAAGTCCCAGCCTCCTATGTTTTTCCTTATTATGATGTTGATACTGCAGCCGTTCAGTCAAAGGAGTTTTTCTCGAAAACGGTTAGCTTAATCAAAAATCTTCAAAAAATCAAAACTACAGATATTTGTTTAGCCTACTGGATAGTGACGATGAATTTAACAAAACTCCCGGGAAACATAAAATATTTGTCATCATAATGACAGTAAGTCCTAAAAAACTACGAATAATTAAAATTTTGCCATTTCTGAGAAATGGAATGAAAAAAGCTCGTTGAGAAACGGGAATGTACAAATTTTCAAGAATTTTCATGAATAAATATGGCCACAATTAAAAAAAAACATTTTTCCTTTCCCAAATTTCAGCGCCCGTAGAGGGGAGGGAGTTCATTTTAGGACCCATGTTTATAGAACAAAAACGTCTTATTTTAACCCCACAAATATGCCCTTAAAATCTTTGTACTGAATTTTGAATCACCCTGTATTTATTAAAGTTAGATAGTCCGGAAATGCTGAAGCAAGGCAAAGATAAATTTAATAACATATGTTCTTCAAGTTTAGAAATCCTTCGTCATTTTTAACAGATTCTGTAAGTTTTCGAAGTGTGTAATTATAGCACTTTTTACCATTTTACCGAGTTTGCATCTTCTTACAAGACCCCACACTATGTTATATAAACAGGTCCCTCCTCTAATAATTTTTTGTTTGGTGACCAGTGGACATATCGAATAAACTCGATCTCAGCCCGAAAGTCTTTTAAGTGCAAACAATAATAGAGATGGTGAGCCATTCACAGGAATGTAACTTGCATATCTAATATAGAAATTTCCCAAACAGTTCAAAGTTCTTCCTTTAAGAGAAAATTGCACGATACCAAAGATATATTAGTTCTTACTTGCTAAGAAAACGTTCCGCATGTGTGGTCTTTCTTGGCAATTAGCTACAATTCTTTGAACTGAAGCCAAGTGCCAAAAAAGTTTCAAAAGAAGTCCAAAAAGAAACTTGCTTTAAAATATTAAAGATGGCTTACACATCTTCCTCTTAAAGTTGAGCTAATCGACCTTCAAAATTTCCATATAGAATACACTACTTCAAACGATTTGTCACTTGCCAATTTTTTCACAGCAATGCTTTTTTGTATGGCAAATCTTAGCTAAACTTTAGGGAAAATGTATGCAAACGGCAAAAGAGTAGTCGTTTGCATCGCGGTGATTGTGTAAATGCGGTACAACACTAAATGTACGACCTTCACAAACAATTCAGTGAAATGAAATAATTTAGTTGGGACAACTAAAAATTAACACTAAGAATGCGAGCATTGAAACTAATTTAACGTCCAACCCAGTGTCACAGGGAGTCTGGTTTATAGTACTTTTAGTGATCGTGGGTAAAAAAATGCATACTATTACGTCTTATAAACACTTAATGTAAGAAAGAAGGCTCACCATCCCCAAAATACCACACACACACCAACCTCTCATTCGTTGCATGCCTGCACCAATCAGCACTACTCACACAATACATTTATTGTCACTGATGACTCTTACTGAGCAGGTGCGAGTTGAATTCATAGACGTTGCAGCACTGCTCGCCGCATATATTGCACTTCCAGGGATTGGCATCCGAGTGGCAGCCTTTGTGTAAAAAGTACAGGGTTTGATCGGGAAAACCGATGCCGCAAAACACGCACTGCAGAGATCGCTTGCCGATGATCCTCCAGAGGGACGAGTCGGATGGTTGTTCGGGTCCTGTCGACGTTATTGTACCTGAAAATAAATGCCATTAATTAATTTCAGTGCAAAGAGATTTGCGAAAAAAATTGGATATATAATAAAATTTGAGTTTTTTGTAGTGTAACCTTCTGCAATACTTTGTGTTTTTATACACGTCTGTGACTCGTCAACTTTAATTTTTAGGGAGAACAAGCAAATTTTTGAACAGTTTTTACTTTTAATCAGTCATTTTGAACAGTTAAAGCTTGTAAATTGGTCAATAAATTTTCAAAGTTTAACAGGCCATCATTTTCGATTGGTTTGATCAAATAACTTGAAATTTGGCAAATGAATACACTTAACGAGGCCCTTATTTTCTATTAAAAATTTCAAGGTCAATGCTTACGACCCCTTGAGAGTTTAGGTTGTGAAGTTTGTTCTTCTGTTCAAAAATTTGTTCCCCTTAAAAACGAAAGTTGACGTTGCTGGAGCGATTTGTATGTATTGTTACAAATGGCTCTTTATTAAAAGGAACAAGAAAAACAAAGGCAACTTGAAATAAAGGAACAAAGAAAAAATCAAGCTGCTCTGTTTCCAAGCATTAACGGATGGTCGTCGCGAGTTTCCAGAACTTGTCTCAACCAAAATGACTGAATTCAAACAAGACGTGGATCAAGTCAAACATGAAGTAGACATCAAAATGACGGAGTTAGAAGAACGGTGGCGGATCGGGAAAACACGTCGCAGTGGGCCAACTTCAAACGCTGAGCGACTAAACATTACTAGGCCTCCAGTTTTCGACGGCACTACTACTTCGAGCATTTTTAAAGATCAATTTGAGGCGGCAGCAGTTAAAAATGGATGGACAGATTCGGACAAGGCTACCGACCTTTTAGTAGCTTTGAGAGGAAAGGCTGCAGAGGCTACATTGTCGACCACTGAAAAGTGTAATTACAAAGCAATTGCCGCGGCGTTAGAGCGGAGGTTTGGTAATGATCATCGCGAAATAATCTACCAGACAGAACTACGGATGAAACAGCAGAATCCAGGCGAAAACCTACAGGAATTTGGAGCGGACATTGAGCGTTTGACAAAATTAGCGTATCCTGCGGCTCCCTCTAATTTCCTTGACCAGCTCTCAGTCCAGCAGTTTATCGAAGGAGTTCGCAACAGTGAAATGAAATGCCATTTGAGTTTGACTCATCCTTCCTGTGCAAATGAGGCATTAATTCGGGCATTAACGTATGAGGCGTCAAGAATAAACACGGGCCACAGAGTTAGAATAGTTGACGTACAGGAATAGCCGCAGCCAAACTCAATCTTAAAGCAATTGTTGGACGAGCAGCGTAAATTCAGAAAGCAGATGACTTCATATTTAGACCAATCAAGGAGCAGGGCACAAGGCATTGGTTAGGCCATGGTTAGGCAACTGCGGCAGAATGGGCCATTTTAAAAGGGACTGTCGCATTCGACGGGAAAGGAGTCAGACTCCGCCACGACGACAATCTGGCGGACTGAGACATCCGCAGCATGATAGCCGGGAAAACTAAGACCAGTCAGGATCATTAGGATAGGACAGCTTGGAAGAAGCCTCACCATCCCTGGCAAGACTGAACATCTTCCAGGCAGATCTCATGATAACGCAGATACATTATCACGCAGGAATTGTAAAGGGGAATGTCGACACTGCCAACGAGAAGGACCAAGCATTGTTGGGAAAACCAGGATTGACGTAGACGAACATTGGACCACTGAGCAAATGAAGGTGGAACAAACAACCGATAATGCTGTGGGGTTAATACGTCAATGTCAATTGGAAAATCAAAGACCTGATTGGAAGGACATAGCAGATAAGAGCCCGGAAGTAAAAGCTATATGGGCTCAATGGGATTCATTGGCGATTCAGAATGGTTTACTGAAGAGGATTTGGGAAAGCCCCGACGAGAAAAGTGCCACGCTCCAGCTTGTCATACCAGAAAGTAGACGGAAAGATATCTTGCGAGAAATGCACAAGGGAGCATCTGGAGGCTATTTTGGAGTGAATAAGACCCTGGATAGAATTCGGGAAAGGTGCTATTGAGTGAATTGCCGAGATGACGTCGAAAAGTGGTGAAGAAATTGTGATACCTGCTCCTCCGTAAAAGGACCCCAAAGAAACACTAGAGGGCAAATGAAGCAATACAATATTGGCGCCAATTTTGAAAGATCGACGTGGCAGGTCTTTTTCCAGAAACGGACGATGGCAACAAATACATCTTAGTTGCTATGGATTATTTCAGTAAATGGCCTGAAGCTTATCCACTACCAAATCAGGAAACTAACACCGTGGCAAGAGTCTTGGTTGACAAATTCGTCAGTAGAATCGGCGTACCATTAGAGCTTCATTCGGACCAGGGACGGAATTTTGAATCGCAACTTTTCAAGAAGATCATGGAACTTTTGGGAATCCGCAAAACAAGAACAACTCCGCTCCATCCACAATCAGATGGCATGGTCGAGCGTTTCAATCGAACCATGGAACAATACCTCTGCAAAATGGTGGCGGACCACCAGAAAGATTGGGACAAATGTGTGCCTCTTCTAATGATGGCTTACGGAGGTGCAGTGCATAACACGACAGAACATACCCCAAAAGAACCGGTGCAAGATGTCCAGAACTATGCTGATGTCCAGAACTATGCGGAACTTCAAGAAAGATTAAAGGAAATCCTTCGAAACGTGAAGACAAAAACAAAGATTGCCAGCGATCGCATGAAAGCCAGATATGACCTAAGGGCGAATTTTGCAGGATTTAAGGCAGGTGACTTGGTTTGGCTGTATAATCCACAGAGGAAGAAAGGAAAGCCTCCCAAGTTGTCTCCAAGTTGGGAGGGTCCATATACAATCCAACGGATCAACGACGTGGTATATAGGATCAAACGTACTCCTAGAGCAAAGATGAAAGTGGTTCGTCTTGAACGGCTATAGACTTACAGTCGTGGAGATTTCTCTGATCGGGACGATCAGAGCTAAGAGGGGGGGCAGTGTTAAGCCCGACCGTCGGTCCAAAGATTCGGGCCGAAGCGGCAACGCCGAGCGCGGACCGCCCTACCCATTTAGAATAAACGAAAACCGGGAACAGTCGCCTCCGTTCTCGAAAGTACGAGAGTTCAGAATAAATCAGCGAGCCGTGCAAGATTGAGGGAATAGATAGTGCAGTGTAGTAAATAATCGGGAAAGCGAACAGTGCGAATTGTTAGTAGAGAGTAATTGTGTTTTAATCATGTTCTAAAGGTTAAAAGTAAATAAAAGTGTGTAGTTAATTGACGATAAATTATTGGAACCCGTATCCCATAACAAAATTCAATTGAAAGAAAAACGGGCTAGATACTTTTAGATGGGCCACCTTGTTATCCCGAATAGCCAAGGCCCTAGTACGCTTCCTTGGGGAATTCTCAATAAAATATCTGCCCTGCTCAAAACGCCCCTACACTCTCATTTGCCTATTAATACTTGTTGTTACCTATCTGTAAGGTAGGATTTGAGCAAAGTTTGAGCTACCCCTTGAACGCCCAGATATTTTAAGTTTTTCTATTAAGATGTCATGGTTTATAGTTTATAGTATCACACGCTTTTGACAGGTCCAAGTATATATCTACTTGAATTTCTTTTTAGCATATATTATTACAAAATATTTTACATTTATACAAAAAAGTGAATATCGTGCAAAAAAATTGAAAGACAACCGTTCGTCTAGATCTACCCTTGATATATCCATGCTGAAAACCCAATGAGCCCGTTTGATAAAAGAAGATCACTCATAATTCGTAATCAGTCATAATTATTTCAAATATTTTTGCAAAACTGTTGAGCAAATTGATTGGTCTGAAATTATCAACTTATTGTGTACTGCCCTTTTTGTGTATTGGCACAATGACAGCTAGTTTTAGATGGTTTGGAAAAATTCGGTAGCTTAATGAGTTATTGATAATGTGCACTAGTGGCTCAACAATAGGTTCTATTATACAGTGCGAGTTTTTAAAACGGACCGGTCAATTTATATTAGATTGCCTTCTTTTTTGTAAAATAAACCATTATACAGGTTGTCCCAATTTGGAGATATGACTTCATCAATTGTGTTTTTAAATGGCAACTGCTATTTTTTGTCAGCTATTTTCATAGTGTACATCAAGTTATATATAGTAGCCAATTTTCAAAAGTGCCAGTCGCAAGATAATTAACAAAATTTATTTTATTTGAATCATCAATGCATATTAGTCATTTACCTACTAAATTTACCCCAAGCTACCCTTTCATAGATTACCTTTGACTTTCTGGGAACGATAATTTCTACCAGCATTAGATACGTTTCATTAATGTCAATAGCAAATGTACAATTGACAGCGTTTTACTTTTCTTAAATATCTTTGCTTTAATACTTGATAATAATAACTTAATAACTTGTTCAACGTAATGTCTTACTTAACTGAAAGTCACAACATTGAAATTTTAATGATGATTGAACACGGAGATAGAACACGAACACAAAATTAAGTAGTTCAATTATTCAGAGACAAGCATCGTGATTTGCCACTCTTATCTCGAAGTACTGTAAGTAAGATAGAAAAACGGTTTCGGAAAAACGGTCATGTAAGGAAAACATTAATTCATCGAAAGAGTGCACTAAGGGAGGATGACAAAGTTAATGTACTATTATCTGTTCAACAAAACCCCAATATTTCCACCAGGCAGCTAGCTAATGAACAGGAAATCAGCCAAACTTCAGCAGTAAAAATTCTCAAAGCCCAAAAGTTACATCCTTACAAACTAAAACTTCTCCAGGAATTGACCGAAGATGATCCTGATAGAAGACTTCAGTTTTGCGAGCAAATGATGGATCACCTGAAAAGAAACGTTGTGACACAGTATAAGGAATAATACATTATATCAGTATCGTCAGTTCGTGTCGGCACTTTTGATATTTCCAAAACTAAAGCGTGCCGCGCCCGGCAATTTTCTCGAGTAGTTACGAGGGGACAAACACATGCGATGCACTGCCAAAGCATTGCCAAAACCGGTTTGGTGTTGCACCGGCCGGCGGCCGGACGGACGGGGCAAGGGGAAGGAAGTTTCAATTTTTCGACCGACTGACGTTACTGATATAATGTATTATTCCTTATACTGTGGTTCTGAACACAAACAACATTGTGTTCTCCAACGAAACGACTTTTACGCTAAATGGTGAGGTAAACCGACAAAATGTTCATTATTGGGCAGACGAGAATCCCCACTGGATGAGCGAAGGTCACAGTCAACGCCCAGAAAAAGTCAATGTTTGGGCAGGAATTGTCGATAATCGAGTTATAGGACCAATCTTTTTTGAAGAAAATCTCAAAGGAGGGAGATATTTAGAATTTTTGGAAGAGGAACTAATTCCAAATTTGGTTACTCTATTTCCTTGTCCTATAGAAGATGTCCTCAACAGAAATATCTTGTTTCAACAAGATGGTGCTCCTCCCCATTTTGCCAGACCTGTTCGCCAATATTTGGATGAAGTATTTCCAGACCGATGAATTGGTAGAAGAGGCCCCATTGAATGACCACCCAGGTCACCAGACCCGACTCCATTGGATTTTTTTTGTGGGGTTACTTAAAAAGCAAAGTTTACCAAACAAAACCTGAAAATGTTCAGGAGTTGAAAGCATGAATAAGGCATGAGTGCAGACTAATTTCCCCCGAAGTAATTGCAAACGTGCAAAACGAGTTTCAGTTACGTTTAGGGTATTGCCAACTAGTGAATGGACATCATTTTGAGCATTTATTGTAGAATATGTAGTAATATGAATTGATGTTTGAAATAAAATAAATTTTGTTAATTATCTTGCGACTGGCACTTTATAAAAATTTGAAAATTGGCAACTATGTATAACTTGATGTACACTATGAAAATAGCTAACCCAAAACTGCAGTTTTCATTTAAAAAACAATCGATGACGTCATATCTTAAATTTGGGACAGCCCGTATAATACTTTATTTTACAAAAAAGACGACAATCTAAAACATAAATCGACGGGTCCGAGCGTTTTTCCAAAAAATAAACTTTTTTTGTACAGAATTTGTTTCATTTTAGAAACTCACACTGTATACTTAAGTAACACACTAGATAACCCTCCTCATCAACACATCGGTATTGATTTTTAAGGTTAGTGACAATGATTATTTCCTTCAGTAACCAACCCCCTTCAGTAAGTACCGTAAACGGAACATCAGGCCGGCTAATGGAGCACCAAGAAGAAAATTATTAGTATACAGTATTCTCATCCTTGTTTATTACTTGCTGATCGCTTTTTAGAGATCTGCCTAACATTTCGCTCACAGCCTAAGATCTGTTATTAGAGAAGTTTATCTTATCATGCTAATATTTTTTTTCCTTAAAAGAGAATGATATTGTTTTTTTTTCAGCATACCTCAACATGTTATGATGATTTTTTAGGGCATAGAGAAAGTCTAGCTCTTTTTTACAAAAATATTTCTACACCCTGTATCTCAAAAAAGGTGCGTTTGCTGATAGGGGTTTATAAGCAAAGTTTGGATGACTTGGCGTCTTCTATAATTCCTCAAATTTGTCAGCACATTTTTGACACGCCCTGTAATTGTATCATGCGTTCATTTAGGAAAAGAACCTCAAGTAGACCATGATATTAGAAAACTAGGGATGAGATAACTTCATAAAAAAAATTGAAAGTCAAAAATGTCATAAAATGTTCCAATTTTCATTTTTTTATGAACTTATCTCAGACATGAGTTTTAGTTCTATGGCTAGTTTTTTTATGACCACCCTTTATATTTGTATGAGCAATGTTTGAGCCGGCTCAAGTTCTTAGGCAATAATATTTATTTCGATGACACATTATTGGTTGTGCCTCTGAAGTTACTACAGTTATAAAAGCACTTACCATTGGTAATCGTATGATCAGTCGGTGAGTTGTCACCATTGTTATTGGGCGAGGCCGTAGAGCGACCTCTACTGCTAGAATTGCTCCGCGAAATCAGCTTTCTCTTTAAATCATCCCTTAACAAGCTCTTTAGAGGTGAAACCTGCAAAAAAATCGTCATCTTTACAATAAATATGAACATGTGGCCGGAGGGAGATGGCAAGACTGGGCCAATGTACAGGTTTATAAACCATTCACTTTTTATTGCCGTCAAGTAGGCGTTGGAAATCTGACTTTGACATTTGAAATGATGAGCAAAAAAATGAAGGTTTCAAAGGTAACGAGATGCCAAAAATAAGTGAATATGGTATAGTTTCTATAATCTGTCAAGTTTATGTTGTTGGATCCACTTCACAACAAGTGGATAATGCACAAGGTTTTCTGAAGGTAATGACGTTGAAGGCATTTGTCAATATTTACTGCATTTGACACTTTTAACTAACGAGAAACGGGCAGTCTGTTTTTTTTTAACTCCGGTTAACCCAGAAACCGAGTTTCGTTGTGGTGAAATCCGCACTTAATGCGGATTTCTTCACTTTTAACTGTACTTTCCTGGGCAGTTAAGTGTCAAACGCGTTAAGTAAAGATTGACAAATGACTTCAACCTCATTACCTTCAGAAAAACTTGATGTTGTTGCTTGTTGTGAAGTGAACCCAAGATACAATTTGGAAATAGAATAGTTTTCAGAATGGCACGTAGGCGAGCTTATGTGTGCATGTCTAGTTTTGAAGGGGGTGAGATGTTGTACAGAGCAGAAGCAGGCGACATCCACCAGCGTGTTTTAGATCCAACACTGCATGGCAGACAGCGAGTGTGAAATGAAAAGAGAGCGTAGGTAGTCATCAATTTGTCGATCAACCCATCTGCATACTAGTTTCGGGGTCTACCTCTCATCAGTACAGCTTTGGCTGGTCTAAAACACGCTGGTGGATGTCGCCTGCTTCTGCTCTGTACAACATCTCACCGGTACTCTGCACTTTCCGGCTTTAAATTAGCCGAATAATGGTTCATCAATTTGTCGACCAGCCAAAGCTGTACTGATGAGGGGTAGACCCCGAAACTAGTATGCAGATGGGTTGATCGACCAATTGATGACTACCTACGCTCTCTTTTCTACTTTTGTACTTTATTAAAACTGCGTTTTACTAAACGTAGTTAAGGCTCTCACTGGTGAAAACGACGCGAAACTTACTGAGTTTCAGTTTTGCTCAAACTTAGTGATAAAGGACATAAACCACCACCATCATAAAAACTTACCTTGATCAAGGAACTTAAACTGCTGCTAGTGGCGTTCTGAATGGATACACTATCCGAATCAGCAGCACCACTCAACGGCCCGTTTCTCTTCGAATTATCGTTGTACTCCTCTCCCGGTTCCTGCTTAATAGGAATCAAAGATATCGACGGTGTTATACTGGTCTCCTGCTCCATCCTGAGTGAATTCGGCTGAATGTGACTGCTGGTGGGCGCGTTCGAATTCGAATCCGCCGATTGAGGCGAACTCGGACTGTCACCGTTCACCATCCTTGGAGTCTCCGCTTGATTAATTCGATGTTGCGAGTCAGCTGAAGGCGAATAAACACCTCCAGGCGCGTCCGCCATCGAAATCTCAACGTGAGGGGTCAAAAAATGCATCGGTGGCGTCGCGTTGTCAGCGCTTCGGTTCCCATTATTCGAATCGCCAGAGTCGCTATAATTGGCCACCGAAGCTGAGGTTACGCTCACTGATAAATTTGAACTGAGTTGGTTTAGAGACGACAGAGCTCCATCTACGGCGTTGAAACCCTGCTGTGCTGCAGCAGCTATGAGTTGAGATTGGGTGCCTGGGGCTCCGGGGTTGTCCAAGTCGATTCCGTGTCTGCAAACAGACGTATTCCATATCAAACGTAGCAGTTTCTAATCGAAAACTGTTGCCTGATTCAGATTTAAATGCCAATTGTCATGGAATAATAAAAACATTATGCCAATATAACAATATTATGAAGCTTGAAATCAAAAATTGATTTCCGGTTCTTGGCACTAATATATATGTAAGAATGACACAGCACATCTATCCTGTCACCTATGTCCGGTGCATATAGGCCTATCTGTTACAGAAGAATAGTCTTCCATAACCCAGTGGAAAACCTCTTAAACGATTCTAAGTAAACTAAAAGAACGATGCGATATTAGAGAACTATAGACAAGTGGACTTCCTAGTGGTGAATAGTAGACTGCAAGGAAACCAAACCATAAAGAAACGAATTGCACTTGTGATTTATATTTGTGTTACTCTTTATTACCTGTTGAAAAAGTGTATTCGAAGACTCTTCATCGAGCCAGCCCTGTAATTGCACAAAGGGCAGGACTTAACCAAGTCGTGTTGCCCGACGTGTTCGTTTTGGAAATGAGCTCGCATGGCGATCTGTCGCTGAAACCCTCGATTGCAAATGGGGCAGTGGTACGGAAGCGTCTTGGTATGCGTGGTAAAATGCTCGGCCAAATGGTCCTTACGGAAAAACCTCTTCTGACATACCCTACACTCGTAGGGTTTAACGCCTGTGTGACGCATTTTGTGACGACGCATGTTGGCTCCGTTCGAAAATTTCATGTTGCAGACGTCACATTCAAACATTTTCCTAAAATAATAAAATATCGTAAAAATATAATTTAAGTGATTATCAAAAAGGGTTTAAGATGCATTTACAATAAATTTTGGGGAACCTATCTAGGAATTAATATTTAATTTGATACACAAATTTACTCCTTAATCGCAATTAGTTTTGTTCTTTTGTTCTTTTATCTTTTCTTTTGACTTTTCACAGCCAACTAGATGACGTTTTCAAACGAACAACGCCTATATTATCACAATGTTTTTATCTGCATGCCATAATGAAAATTTTACGGTGGCCCTTTTGAAACCCTTAAACTGAGAACCATCATCAAATGAAATCATTGTCGTCCTTGGTCATATAATGATTATCGCATAACTTTGTAACGAATTTTAATAAGCGAGGGAAACAGGGCCTGTTGGTGTTGGCCGTTTGACGTCCTACCAGCTTGGAAATTATTTCGGACGCCACCCTCTATGGGTTTTACGTGGTAGAGGGTCCACAAGAATGCCTATCGGGGAGGCTACTAGGCGTTATGTCGTTGGTTGAGATTTGAGAGAAAGATACGCAGTAGACTCAATACGGTAAAACTCTATTTTCAAAATGCATTGTCAACAAGGTTATAAAAGTATATAAGTTTAAGGCTTTTATGCATTATAACGAGAGGAACTCTAGCGGTCGGTGATTTAAAGGAAAATATGCGGTCAGCTTTTCTTGGATGGGAACGGGTACGGGAACTAATTCGGTGAGTTGAATGTGTAAGGCCTAACAAACGCTTTGACCAGTGTGTCCTCTATGAGTGTGGCCTAACAAACGCTAAGCCGTGTATGTATGTGTATGAATGGGGCCCAACAATCGCTTTGGCATGGATATGTGTGTAAATGAGGCTCAACAACCGCTATAGTACTGTTTATTTTATGTGAATGGGAAGGTCCAGGATCGGGGCTTCGGTCGGTTTATATACGGTTCTACTTCTAAGTTTGGCGATGTTTACTGTTTAAGGGCTGGACTTCGAATCCTCGAAATTTTGCTCCTCAGCTCTTTTATATGGAAACAACAATGAAAGCAAAGTATCCAACGACAGCTTCTAGCTAAAGATTGCCAGTCGTTCACCAGAATTTGAAGAAAATACACAAATTTTAAAAGCTGGCAAACATGCCGTAAGTTAACTAACATCCGTAAACCCTTCGTTTAACCCTAATTAATTGAATTTGACTTTTATAACTTTAGGACAGCGTTCCCATACGCATCAACGCTGATTACTCGTTTTTTTTTTGTACCCAAAGGAATTTGAAAAAGTTTCTACTGGTATGTTAAAAGAAACTTTTGTTCATGTACTATTTTAAATCTTATATCGTTTGTGCAAATTTTAGATCCTCATTTCTACACGACAGGACAATCGGGATGACCAGCTGAATGAGGCTGGCGATCTGAGTGTGACCCCTTCCCATAGTTGTGTCCTTCCACTGGCCGCAGCAATCCATCCGGAAAATGAAGGGAGTGTCGTTCACGTTCGGTCGTTCTTTTATAATTCCCTTGCGACTCCATTCGCTCCACCAGCGGTTGTCATTTGTGTCAATCAGTGACGGAATCCATCAATGAAGCCCCCCTTGACATAGCTCTAGTTTAGAGATGAGTACGCCCAATGCCAAATTGTTGAAATGCTACATGGACGCTTTGTTTCTCATGTGGTTTTAAAATATTACACTTTTAAGTCAAGTCGTTGACATTAGAAAAAAAGTGTTATACACTGTTGATTAATATACAGGGTGATTCACGTTACTCGACACGGAAGATTATGGCTAAACTTTTAGATTTTAAAAAAGTTTTGTATATGGAATGGATGGGGGTCTATTGGAAGTACATTTTTAAATTACTGTCATTGTATACAGGTAGTCCCAAAAGTAGAAAATTGATTAAAGTTGTATTTTTTTAAATGAGACACCTAGTATATTAATGTATTTTCGGTACCTACGGACAAAAGTAAAGGTAGTTTTATTAAAGTTTATGGCATCTAAATCGTACCGTTCTTCAGATATTCGTGATTTTGTGAAAATGCAACATCAAATTAAATGTTTAAAATCTCAGCACTTGGTTTCTTTTCAACCACCAAAATTGGCTGGTGGGCTAATAGTACATTGGATTTTTTGCGGTGCGTATTAAATATTAACTACTGTGCACCGAATGTCAATAAATGAACACCAAATTATTGCAAACTTCAAACAGTAATACCTCGTTTAATTTAAATTAGACACCCTGTATTATCACCCAGAATTTAGTTTCTTATCAAAACTATTAAAAATTCCTATAGCTTGGTCTTTGCATTTTCTTGGAAAATTGATTTTTTCCTGAATTTGAGCTGACATAAACGAATTAAGTAATCTACTTTACCTGTTACAATACCTGATTTTGAGAAAGCAAAATTTATTATCATTAGTACTGGGTGTTCCCTAGAAAACTTCATTTAGGAGGCTATAAAATTTTGACAGGAAAGGATGGCATAATGAAAGTAAATAGACTTTTGTTTCTCCATTCTTTTCCTTTGACATTTCACAACCAACTAGACAAAGTTTACTAATGAGTATTGAATCAGTCCCGTATTTGTCAGATATTAATTTATAAGTTACAAAATTATGATCATGAAGATTATTTAGCAGTCATCTGAATGTTAAAGTGTCTTTATTTAGCATAAAATATCAAATAAAACAATAAAACATTATATTACAAGAGTTCTTATAAAATTTAGCATCTATATTGCAAAAAAATGAAGTGCATAATAGTGGCAATTTGAAATACATTAAATAACAAGTCAACATAAGAGTAAAACAAAGAAAAACAAACAGTTATAAGATTTGTTCAAAATGACGACCGTCTGATTCTAAACACAAACGTATTCTGTTTTTAACTCACATTGCGTAACATATAGGGAGTTATGCTTCTGAAGGCCTCTCTGATTCGTTCCTTCATGTTTTCTTTTGTAGTTGGTGGCGTATTATACACGATTCCTTTCACATATCCCCATAAAAAGAAATCGGGAGGCGTTACGTCAGGGGACCTTGATGGCCAATGTTGTGCTCTTCCTTCCAATCCATCGATTTTGGAAACGAACATTTAAGAATTCCCGGACTTCACGATGATAATGAGCAGGTGTCCCATTTGCAGCCACATGGTTGTTCTTATATCTAGGGCAACTTCTTCCAGTAAAAATGTTCGTCAAAAAAATAAGGTCCAATCACATATTGTCCCATTATACCCCCCCCCCCCCCATACATTTACTGACCACCTATGTTGGTTATTACCTAATAACATGGGGGTTAAAATCAGACTAATAATGAAAATTGTGTCGGATAAAAGAACCATCGTTATGATAAGTACACTCATCACTAACTGATTCAAAAAAATCTTCTTGTTCTTCAACTTTTTCTAACACCCACATACAAAAGTCCAGTCGTTGGCCAAAATCGTTATCGGAGAGTTCTCGATGTAGTTGTATCTTATAAACGTGATATTTATGTTTTTGAAGAATCCTTGATACGCTTGCTTGGCTAATATTTAAATTTTGTGCAATTTCTCGTTGTCCGACATGGGGATTTTCAACTACGGAGCTAATAACGGCTAATTCAGTTTCTTGGTTTTCTGTAACTGGTCTCGTTTTGGCAGTCGTTTCATACTTAACACTACCAGTTTGCCTAAATTGAACCAACAGTCTTTCAAAAACGGCTCTATTCGGTCGAGTTCGGTTAGGAAGCCTTTCAGCATAAACCTTGATGCTAAAAGACAATTTTTCAAGCATTCTCCTAGAATGAAGATCATATCGACTCGTTCTTCTGTTGTGTAAACCAGCATTTTGATTAAATAAAAAACTCCCTGTTAACCTCCAATTATAACAGTGAAAAAATATTTAACTTTAAATTAATATGTGACAACTAGAAATGACAATAAATTTTGCTTTGTCAAAATCAGGTAATACCTGAACAGACCTGAACAGGTAAATTAGATTACTACATTCGTTTATGTCAGCGCAAATTCAGAAAAAATCAATTTTCCAAGAAAATGGAACGACCAAGCTGTAGGAATGTTTAATAGTTTTTGATAGGAAACTAAATTCTGCATCTAATGATACTATAAAATAGAGGGTGTCTAATTTAAATTAAACGAGTTATTACTGTTTGAAGTTTGCAATAATTTAGTGTTCATTTTGTTACATTTGGTAGACAGTAGTTAATATTTAATACATTCCGCAAAAAATTCAATGTACTAGTAGCCCACCAGCCAATTTCGGTGGATGAAAAGAAACCAAGTGCTGAGATTTCAAACATTAAATTTGATGCTGCATTTTCACAAAATCAGAAATATCTGAAAAACGGTACGGTTTAGATGCCATAAACCTTAATAAAACTACCTTTACTTTTGTCCGTAGGTACCGAAAATACATTAATATACTAGGTCACACATTTTAAAAAATACAACTTTAATCAATTTTATTCTTTTGGGACCACCTGTATTTCTAATGACAATAATTTTTAAATGTACTTCCAATAGACCCTCATCCATTCCATATACAAAACTTTTTTAAAATCTAAAAGTTTAGCCATAATCTTCCGTGTCGAATAACGTGAATCACCCTGTATAATCAAGTATTTACTAAGGCATCCAAATCTCCAATAAAATACAAGGTGGTCCATTGAAAAAAAATAAGTTTACGTCAAAAAGTACGTTTTTGCTTCACCCTGTACACATTAGTAAATAGTTATTAAAAGCACCTTTGTAAACCATGAACTTTTTATCTGAAACTTTTTTCTCTGCCATGTACAGGGGTGAAGATATTTAATGTCTAAATAGAGTTGCGACACTCTGTAGAGTAAAAAAAATTTGACACAAGTACAGGGTATCCCATTTTCGGCACTTTCGCAGGGTACCTTCCTTATTTTTAAAGATAGAAGGTTGCGGTTTTCGCGATAGTGTGCTACTTTTTTGTGAAACTAAAGATGGCGCCAGCACAATTTTTATAGCCCTTTTGGTTTTTGAGATACAGGGTGGAATTGAAAAGTATCGCTTTTGAGGCACTCCCTGTGTATCACAGTTATCTTTAAACTTATCGAAGAAGTTACAACGCATTCTTAAACAATTTTTTCGGTTGAATCCAGTGGCGTAGTCAGTGATTTCCTAGCAACTTCAGTTTTTGAGTTATGAAGCAAATATATGTTTTTTTAAATGAAACACCCTGTATTATATTTTTTTAGTATATTAGTCATAATGTGGGCTTTTCAAAAATATATAACTGTATGCAATTATTTTCAAAACGAAGCTCAGAATTTTAAATTTTCATTTTTGTCCAATTCGTAAGTAGTAGGCTATGGCTAAAATTTATTAAAAACAAAATCCATGTAAGTAATAATTATTCTAATTTATAACACCTTCAAATTTAATTCAAAAGATCTTTTTTAAATATCAGTTATTAGTTATTTATTACAGCATTTTAACGTAATTAAGTAAACAGTTTTTAAAGGTGGTTTTCAAAATGACGGCCTTTTTCCTGTATGCAAAATTGGCACATTTTTGTTATTCTTCTAAACGCGTTAAAAAGAATCATAGGCCTTCTTTGCAAATTTTGGAAAGTTAAATTGATTGCCGCAAGAAGGAGCTTCTTCGAGACTGATATTGTGTTTTATAGATTTCATTTTGCGTGAAACATTTGTTGTGCCCTCTCAAAAGTTAAATGGTGATTTTCTGTGGACCAATGCCTAGTATTATGGCGATTAAAAATTTCCGCACTTGAAAAATAACATTCATCGGACCAAATAACGAGTCTGCCAAAAGATTCATCAGTATGGATTTGTTGTAAATACCATTGACAAAACAACATTCTGCGCTCGGCATCGTCAGCGTGTAAACGTTGAACTATGTGGAATTTATAGGGGTGGTACTTTCAAAATTCATCAGACTTGGATACACCAGTTGCTTCCTCTATATGCTTGCAAGAAGAAGAAGGCGTTGCTTCTACATAACCCAATACGATTATTTCTTTTCTCTCTCTACCTTGTTTGGAGTATGCATTAGGCCTGGGCTGGATAAGTGATCCGTGCTCTACTAGATTTGATTTAATTCGGGCAAATATGTCTGGAGAAGGCTACCTTCTCTCTGTATATCTAATAATAGCAAAAACGACCCCTAAGATGTTATCCTAACCATAGCGCGCAAAATATTTTACCTTTGGAAATATACTTCCGAAGCTTCTTGGGGATTTTCATTAGATTGTATAAAACAAACCAACATATCATACTTCTCATAATTTTCGTAAACCGCCAATATTGTAACAAAATTAATTTAATTAGCAGCTAAATACTAAAATAGAAACACCAAAACAACAAGCATATTACTAATAATCAAAAAGTGACAAAACCACAAAGCTTTTGGCATATTGCCTTTTGTTCCAAATAAGCTAGCCATCTAGCCATAGGCTACTACCTACGAATTTGACAAAAATGAAAATTTAAGGAAATCTTAAATTCTGAGCTTCGTTTTAAAAATAATTGCATACAATTATATATTTTTGGAAAGCCCACACTATGACTAATAAACTAAAAAAATAATATACAGGGTATCCCAATTAAAAAAACATATAGTTGCTTCGTAACTCAAAAACTGAAGTTGCTATGAAAGAACTGACTACGCTACTGGATTCTACGGAAAAAATTGTTTAAGAATGCGTTTGCTAAGTTCAAAGTTTGTTAAAAACTTCTTCGATAAGTTTAAAGATAACTGTGATCTCAAAAGCGATACTTTTCAATTCTACCCTGTATCTCAAAAACCAAAACGGCTATAAAAATTCTGCTGGCGCCATCTTTAGTTTCACAAAAAAGTAGCACACTGTCGCGAAACCCGCAACCCTCTATCTTTAAAAATAAGGGAGATACACCGCAAAAGTGCCGAAAATGGGATACCCTGTGCATCAAATGTTGTTGAACCCTGTATTAGCAAACTTGCAAAACATAACCCAATATATAACCACCTGAAGCGGTCTATACATGAACCTTTCCGAAATAGTATCGCTAACGAAAATTGGTTGAGTGGCTTTAGAGACAATTTAAAGGTTCATTCAAAATTTGGGGTGTACAGTTTCAATTGCTTCCTAGTTTAGATTCCGAACACTTTCTGAATTCCAAACTGAATTCACAAAACTACTAAATCGTTAAAATTTGCTGAACAATTTTTTGTTTACAAAAGAAATTCTTTTAAAAAAGAACGGTTATCTTGGGAAGTTTAGCGATAAGGATTGTAAATCCAACATTTGCTCCTGACAAAAGATTGGAATGGTGCCAATTACTATTTTAAACATTTCCTCTAAAATGATCATCAAAACAATATTTTTCTAAAAAAAATGCATTGCAGTGCAGGCACGTTCTAATTACCCCTGTAACTTTCAAAAGTCATTTTTCGTAACCTACTCATCAAAAAATAATAATAAATCAGGGTACCATTGTAAACGCCCTTTGAAATCATGTGCCACTTGACTCTCTTCCCATTTAAAATTCCAAAGGTAACATCTGCCCCTCCTAGGGGTAGAGACAAGAAGTCTGAAAATATTCAATAAAACATTCCCCCTTGAAGGTAAAATTGACGTCACTTTTCGATTTTTAAGATTGACACCCTGTATATGAACATTATAGATAATAAAAAAACTTGCTTACCTGTGAGCTCTATCGGTAGGTGGGTTGTTATTTTCCACAACTTCCATTTCAGCCTCGTTTGAAGTCGGGTGAGTAATAGTGATATGGTTCGTGAGAGCCGTGGCAGTTGAAGCTTCAAAGTCGCATTTAGCGCACTTGTGGCCCCCTGGTAAAGGAACAAAACGTTTTTTTCTAGACATCGACACAAACGAACAACTCTAACCTAAACTGCACCATGGTGACTGAAAACTAACCCACACCCAGGGATCATTAGGGCTAATGTAAATTTAAATATAAGTGGTGTTTATCTGCCGCTCAGATATCGCTTGCAAATTCGGCAGTATAGATACAGTTTTATGGTAAACATTATTCTACTAACCATTGTGCACCTGGTAAAATCGACCATGTAACAAGGTCGTGCAGTGATTCCAATTCGAACGCTGTTGCATTACAATTAATGGAATCGTGAAATTTTAATTTACTAGTACACAATTGGTATCTACTTAATTTCTAAGATGAACAAAGAAACAAGTTAATTCAATAGATTTAATAAATCATAAGATTTAATAAATTTTCCAAGTAATTTGGGCTGTTCATTAATACATTTTGTATGCCAAAACTTTTCTTAACGATAGTTCATCGTTTATTTGGCAAAGTAACAAAACTACGCCAAAGGATGCTTATTTGTAATGGAATGAAGACAATCTAAAATTGCATTTCATTAAATTCCTAATTACTTGCAGACAGTCACATGAAACTATGTTCTGTTTATTGTTGCAATTTGCCATCCCGAGTCATAAGAATTCGTAAACTATACAAACAGGAGAAATAAGCCCTTAAACAATGAAGGCAATAAGTGGCAGGTAGATTTTCTTATCCTACCCGGTCCCTTCGACGCTTTGAACAGGTAATTTTCAAGGGATCTCTGCGTGTTTCAACCTTGAATTCCCTTTTGCTTTTAGGGCTGAGTAGTTTCTTTCGTTTTGAGAAATCCATAATAATACAATAGGCGTGAAATTATATTCAACAGAGCTGATATATTGTTGTTAAATACAAAACAAAAATTAAAAATGTATTGTTTCTAGATCCTTCAAGTCTGTCAACCTATAAGGATAGTAACACATGAGATCGATAGCAAATGTGTAGATTTTTCGACTGAAGAAGTTACATCCACTAATAAAGGATGTTCATAAAAAAAAACTCGTGTCATGTCATGGAATTAAAATTCATGTCTGATATAAGTTTATAAAAAAAATAAAATTAGAACATGTTATGACATTTTTGCCTTTTTTTATGAAGTCTTCTCAGACCTACTAGAATTCCATGGCATACTTGAGGTTTTTTTAATGAATGCATTTTGCTAACGCAGCAGAATAAATTAAATTATGTATTTCTCTGGCGAAGCTAAAATGTTTAAAGTAAATATGTTGAATAGCAGAAACAAGAGTTTTTCAAAAAACTAAAAAAATTAAAGAGTTTTTAAAATGTCAAATTACCAAAATTACCCTGTATCTCAAAAACCAAAAAGGCTAGAAAAATTCTGTTGGCACCATCTTTAATTTAACAAACAAATAGAATACGGTCACAGAAACCAATTAACAAAAACTCTATCTTTAAAAATAAGGGAGGAGATACCCCGCAAAAGTGACCAAAATGGTGTATTAATTTTATTCTGTCATACTTTTAAACAGATGTATATTGTTTGTTTTCTTGATATAAAGATACTATATATAATATATCAAATATAAGCTTGCACGTTTCTTCCTAAATTCGTATATGGAATTATTAAATGCTTGCTGTAGAGCTTCGTTTTTGAGCAGGGAGCCACATTTTTTTTAGATAAGACACCCTGTATATTTTGCGATTTCAGATGGGCTTTTTTTTAATTTCAATTGTTGTATAACTTATATAACAATAATTTGGAGAATAAAAGGAGTTCGAGAAACTTGGTTCTTTTTTTTGCTCAAGGCGATATGTATAGCAAGTGGCGCCATCAGACGACGGCTGTTTCTTCCACAAAGGGTGTGTGAGACAAATCGTAAAATGAACCAAAGCAGATTTCCGCCGAAGTTGTCACTTCCCACAGACAGATGGCCGAGATTTCGCACCTATTGGTGACGACTGGTGGTGACGTTTCAAACTCAGAGAGCAGATACTCAGCAGAGTATCAAACTCAACTTTCTATCAGGCAGAGGAACAATAGACCGGTTTCGCTCTTATTGGAGCTCATCAGTACGGTACACCTCAAACGTGACAGAAAATGGAGACTCGATCTGCTAACAAAGAGCAGGTAAACCAAAATTTACGGAAACGAAATTGCAGGTACCCCTGCGCTTCACCGCCGAAAAGGCTCGGTTAAAAACACCAATAAAAGAATAATTAAGATTGAGATTGTAAAATAATAATTTGCCCAATAGATACAGGTGTTTAAAATAGTACTTAAAGGTTAAAAACAGCTATTTAAAGTAAAATTTATATGATCTAATGGAGAGGAGATTATTGTAGGAAAAATTTGGTTGTCTGCAATCGCAAAATTCCAAAATCTTGAAAAAAGAGCACGGACATGCGAAGTCAGTTTTCTTCTAGCACCAATAATAGCGCATATACCCTATTCAGACAAGCAATTTGGGACATTGGGACATCCTGTAACTTAAATATTAAATAAACTTGGCCAGAATTTATCAAACTTCGAAATTCTGAAAAGAAAAGATATAAGACTAAAAGTCTTTCAGCCCTCAAAAAAAATCTGATAAGCCCCGCTTGTTCACGCGAAAATTATCTCCAAATTGCGTTAGAACCCATAATGACTTAACTACACCCTTTCCAAAGAGTTATCATCCATCTGTCCCCTTTAAAGCTACAAAGCATCTATTTGACATATTTTCTTTATAAATATTCTTCAGAAGTAAAGGCACATACTCGCTTCTCAAAACGAATCTCTCTCCACCTTTCCATCACCTATACCCACGCCACGAAAAAATAAGCTCTAACTCTCTAAATAATTCTCCTTGAAACACTCAAAACAGTAATCGATTTTGTTATTAAAACCCCTCAAGCAATAACCTGCTGTCTTACCAAAGATAAATCTTTCTCACAGTCTCAAAATTTACTGTCTTGTTTTAAAGTTTACTTTTATTTTATACCTAAGTATAATATTATTTTCCTAGTGACATATTTCTCAGCTCTATTTAAATGATTTAAGATATATTAATAAAGCTGATAAATTACATCAATTTTTCTATTTCACTAGTTTTACCCTTGTGCAAGAAGAGTAGTCCCTTGACAATACATAAAAAAACATCTCTCTAACTGAAAGTAAGCTAAACGAAGCTATTGTAAACAGTCTTGCTTCAGAACTAGAGGTAAAAATGTATAATCTAACAGAAGCCAATATACCGTTAATATTACTTAAATAAAAAAATAAATAAAAGGTGATCGTACCTGTTTTACACAACGTCCCTTCAAATTCTGGTGAGTTATAGGCTACGACACAAAAAGAAATATTCAAAAATAACACTGTGTATTGAACTAAATTTGAAAAAAATCACCACAAACGACTGCTCAGCAGCAAGACAGGATTTAAACTAAGAGAAGAGCACCCGACGGTTCCCTAAACTAATTTTCGAGCACTAAACTCTAGGTTTCCACACCGGTACGGGTACGCTTTGCAGCTTGTAAATAAATCTACCGCTCGCAAAAATTATTGCTCTTTTATTTGTGATTTTATTCAAGGAACCATCGTTATCGCCTTTTAGGTAGCCAACACACAAATTCAGATACACAAAAGGTTGTAAAATGTTGACTAGTTATATCTTCTTGCGGATGTTGGTTGCAAAGGTAGACAGAAGCTGCATTGACTTTGGAATATTTTTTCTTGCAAGTACTTTCTTTGAAGTTCAATGTTTTACCAAAAATTTTAATCATATGGCCTAGGGACATCTTCAACATTTAAGTTGTTATAGAAATAGCATTAGTTATGAAATTTCCGGTTTTTAAAATATCCATGTTTTTATATAAACACTAAGAATCACGACTAAAACCTCTAACAAGAGAAAATTTCGAATGAAACTGGCTGGAAGACGTGGAACTGGGCGTTCTAGGGTAACTAATGCAAGAGAAGATCGGTATGTACCAAGTTATGTACGTTGGAATCGAACCATAACAATCTCAGCTACCCAAACTCATTGTAGAAGAACGTTTGGTCGATTCATTTCCAGTACCACAATACGACGGAGACTTGCTGGAGCCAATTTGCGATCTAGGAGACAATTAAGAATACCTAGGTAACTTCCCAGACATATAGCCGCTCGTCTACAGTAGGCACATGAACACAGAGACTGGCTTTTAGCTCAGTGGCAAAATGTCTTTTTTTCGGCAGAAAGATTTGGTTTAGTTAGTGATAGTCGGCGACACAGGCGACATACAAAGGAGAAATAATAATATTTTGGAGAGACATAATGCATGGTCGTCGTACGCAGCTTATTCCCATTCTGGACACTTTGACAGGGGATATATGTTCGAAACATTATTGAACCCGTTATTTATCCTCTCCGAGATAAAATTTGAGCCAATTTCATTTTCATGGATACAAAACGCACTAAATATTCAGAATATTCAAAGAATACCGTGGCCAGACATGAATCCCATTGAGCACATGTGGGATTTCGTTGGACAAGCAATCGCAAACTGAAATAATCGTCCTAGCACCCTCCAGGAACTCACACTCGCGGCCCAAGAAGAATGGAATAATATCCCAATGGATACCATTAACGCCCTTATGGTTTCCATGCACAGGCGAGTTAACATCTTACTACAGAACAAGGGAAGTGGTTTTCTTCTAGATTTCAAATCCTGATATCCATTTTATTATGCACCATTATTCGTTTGCATTTTTTTTTCTTGTTCAGTTACAATTTAATTCAGTCAATTTGCATTGGATACATGACCAAATTAAATGTACTTTGTAATACACTTCTTGACTTATAATAATAGTGTCTAATTTTGACAAACATAAGGGGGTCCAAGAATTTTAGCAATGTGTGTGTACTTGCAATTTCGAGCATCCCATATCGTTATTAGGCTAAAAAACTAAAAATCAAAAGTCCTTGTTAGTGGTGTTATCTATTCACGAAAGTTTGACATCTCGTTAGTCTTGGAAATCTGACAATGACGTTGTTTGC
Organism: Taphrorychus bicolor; assembly: GCA_951812265.1. NCBI lineage: Eukaryota > Metazoa > Arthropoda > Insecta > Coleoptera > Curculionidae > Taphrorychus > Taphrorychus bicolor. The sequence goes on from OX638302.1 coordinate 36,800,760, forward strand.
CAATCTTCATTGACATGAGCAAAAGGAAAATAGGTAGAGAAAAAATTAGCATTCTCTGGTTAGTAAGATGCCAACAAATCCTGAACGAGGTAGTTTTTATACCTTTAAAAAAACTGTCAACAACAAATAAATTGTAACTATAATCCATTCAGTTATTTTTGGCATCAACCCATGCCATAGAATTTCTCCAGTATAACATCAATTGAGATTGTTTGTTTACTTGTCGTCAAAACGTAACTTGCAATTTCGGTACTTGCAATTTCGAGCACCCCATATCGTTATTAGGCTAAAAAACTAAAAATCAAAAGTCCTTGTTAGTGGTATTATCTATTCACGAAAGTTTGACATCTCGTTAGTCTTGGAAATCATACAATGACGTTGTTTGCCAATCTTCATTGACATGAGCAAAAGGAAAATAGGTAGAGAAAAAATTAGCATTCTCTGGTTAGTAAGATGCCAACAAATCCTGAACGGGGTAGTTTATATACCTTTAAAAAAACTGTCAACAACAAATAAATTGTAACTATAATCCATTCAGTTATTTTTGGCATCAACCCATGTCATGGAATTTCTCCAGTATAACATCGATAGAGATTGTTTGTTTACTTGTCGTCAAAACAAACTTGTCAAAATGTGTCATTAAAATTTCGCGGTTGCCAATTTTTTTTACACATAACATGGGCATTTTGTATTTTGTAATTAAAAAAACTGCGTTATCCTAACAAAAAGATTCCAAAAGTAATTAACACTAATCAGTAACCATAAAAGTGACTCCAATTCAGAAGAAACCTCCCCTCAGAATTGCCCTCTATGACCTTGCCTAAGTTTCCAATATTTTTGGGGTAAGCATTAACTCTGCTCTGCTCTATACCTACATTTTTCAGTTATTGGATGTTTGAGGACTGGAAATAATACTTATGATTCCAATGATTCCATGCTAATAATGTTTGATATCAGACACGACACCCGAAAACAATGCAATTCTAAAACTATTAATACGTAAGTAGATAGGTACCTAAGCTCACAGCCCATTGTCCCATTTTCGTGCTTTTAATTGCCGCTGACCGACACGTCATTGGTTCTGTCCTTCCGTAAATGTATTCCACCTTTCTTTTCGTCCAAAAAGCAAACTACTTATACATATCACTTTCATTTTTGTATTGTGCTATTTGCTTATATTGCTGATATCACATTCACACTATACACTTATTAGCCTCAACTATTATGGTTGTGAAAGATTCATTTTTAAATATATTAATAAAATATAATATTCTTGCTAGCGTTAAGCCCCGGCCCATTTTTTAGTAGATTCTAGGTTAGTAATTATCATTATTAAAAGTTTGAACTAATGAAGTCATCTGACAACTTTGTGAGCAAAACAGTAAACAATAACCTTAACCTCAAATTAATTATTAATCACTGTCACTGTCAGTCATGTTAAACCGGGTGAAATATGTCAGATTTCCAACGTCTACTTGACGACAGAAATAACTGAATGGATTATAGGTACTTGTATGCAACATCTAAATAAATGAAAAACGAATGGTACTGATATATTTTACTAGAACTTATCCTTTATTTCAATTTCCCATAATAACTATTAATGTTGCTATCAGAAACCAAACAATTCACATAATCTCCAAGCAGAAATTCTAAAGTGTCTCATATTTCACAAATTATTGGTCAAATATTCAAATTTTTGACGCTTTAAGTTAACATCCTTCACTAGGAGAAGAAATTATAAGAAAAAGTACTGGTTGTCAATGAAACATACACCAAGAGTGGAGCTTTTGCCATTTGAAAGAAGAAGCTAAAAATTCAACATCACCAAAGAAATTTAGAAAATATAGCTAATAAAAGTTAAGCAATTGTCTTGCTGTCCTACTTATTTGGCGCTCAGTTTATATCATTTTGAAGGGAATTATAATTTTGAATAAAAGTCTCAAAAAGTATCTAAATGTCAAGCTATTTATCATGGAGGTACGTTCTTGAGTTACTATGGTCCTTGTAGGAATCAGAAAAAATTGTCTACAGCCATTTTAATTCTGATTAACGCCAATTCTAACCTAAAACAACAGCACAGTTGCTAGTCGCACCGGCACCTAAGCTTTCTTTTTCATGTCATTCCTTCATCCCATCTTAAGATTGTGACTGATAACATTCTTTAGGAACAATTTACCAGAATAGACTGGTTACTAGTAATTGGTATGAATAATTTACCTATATGCCGTCTCAAATTATTGTGGACTGGGGGTGTGCCATGGAAAACAAATGTTTTGGCCCTGTATAAATTTTTGACAATGACATTTAGTGAATTTGGCAAGGAAATGAGGTTACAAATTTGACAAATGTCTAGTTCATTCATGAAATGTTGCCAGATTAATGTTATGAAAAGAAGTATTAAATTATACAAAATAAAATAAAAGGATTGTTATAAACATAGATGTTATGAGTCTAATCATAAAACGAGGTAGTTGGGTATCAGGAAACAATAATAAATAGCTGGTGTAAATAAATTTTTTTATTTAAGTAAGTGGTGAATAACAAAAAAATAGACATAGGTATACGCTAGAAAATCATCATAATTTGGTGATACAAGTAAAGAATGGTAAAGAATCAAATATCAAATTTGAAATTTGATATTTGATAGTATATGTATATTAATGTCGATCAACTGCAGCAGTGGCCCGAGTTTTATTGAGTGGTTATCAGTCCCGTACATGTGTAACAGCGTCGTTGTTTCGTCTTTTTGATCGTATGTTATTGCTTCAATCAAATATCAAATTTGATAGTATATGTACGGGGTGTTCATTATAAAACTTCATCTAGCAGGCTATGAAATGTTTACAGAAAAGGATAACATAATCAAAATAAATGGACTTTTGTTTGTCCATCTTTTTCGTTTGACATTTCACAGCCAACTAGATGAAGTTTTATAACTCAACTTATTATCAACTGCAGTAGTGGCCCGAGTTTTATTGAGTGGTTATCAGTCTTGTACATACATGTGTAACAGCGTCATTGTTTCGTGTTTTTGATCGTATGTTATTGCTTGGGGTTATGTCACTTGGCGTTGTAGTATAGTGTAGGACAGCATCTTCAGCCTTCCCATATACCCCACTAATGAATGGGTTCTAATTACCTGTCACCATGTTTTTGCGAATGTCAACAAGTCATTTAGAAGGTGAGTTCCTGCTCCCAGCTAATTATTTCAATTTATTACCAGGGATATAGTTTTTACTAAATTACGTGTAGAGTTTGAGTCATTGAATTCGGTTTGCTTCCAAGTTTTTTATTTTTTATTTTTATTAGTGTGATGTTTAGTTCATTAATTTTGAATTTTGAATTTTAAATTTATATAGTTTTTTAATTTTATTGATGTGATGTTTACATCATTAATTTTGAATTTGGAATTTGAATTTAAATTGTAAATGTTTATATACCATCAAATAGTCAAAGTTTAATTGCTGTGTCCTTAATGTTTCCTCGTTGTTAATGGCAATATTTATGTGATGCATTGTTTTTAGCCTGATGATGACCTGGAGTAGGGTCGAAACGTCGCCTAATAAATAGACTGACTAAACAGCTCGCTGTCCCTTATTCCCCGAGGCACTCTATCCATTCTGGTTGTATAGTTACGAGGGACGATATCATCCGTTATTAATAAGAATAATAATAATAATAATAATAATAAGTGTAATAATAATAAGATAGTAATATGTCTACCTTATTACATATTACGTCTATCTTCTTAAGAAAGAGGTGCTTCTGCATATTTCTTTAATTGTCTATGAAGCTAGTACCAAAATATGATGATGTTCGGATGTTCGAGCTTATATCAGCAGTCCTTTATTTACCAAAATTAAAAAATGTCATGAACTAATTACCAATTATAATATCCTGGGGTTTTTTTACCTCCCCTACCCATTTCATGATTTTACTTCTTTCTACTACACATACTGCCTACTTATGGCAGGCTCAGTATTTTGAATGATTGAGACTTAATTTTTGATTAATTTTGCAACATTTTACAAATAATTTAGACATTTGTCAAATTTGTAACCTCATTTAAGTAAATGAGGTTACAAGTGCAAAATTGCCAAATTCACTCAATGTCATTGTGAAAAATCAAATGTCAAATGTCAAAAGGGGCAAAACATCTGTTTTCCATGGCACACCCCAGTCCATAATAATTTGAGACGGCATATATAAAGCTTTTCATTATATTTTTCGGAAAAGTAGGCAATGGAAATTTGACAGATTGCCCCCGTATAATATTTGAACTGTGTCAGTTTTATTGGTTATATTGACATAATTTAAAGGTTATAAAATGCTGCCATTACAAAAAATGTTGTTGCCACAACTTACCAAAAATAATACTTGTAAGCGAAAATAATAAATCCATGTACTAGAGCTGATGCTACGTTTTTCAGGTCAAATACTTGGCAGAAGTAATTTAATTCCTAGGACAACAAATGTTTTTATACTACAGCTGGGACATCGAGTTTTGCTCACCCTGTGCAACACAATATATATTAAGAGAAGGTTTGTTAACACTGAACCACTAAAAGGTCTTACGTAAATGGCTCTTATTCCTGGAACCATAAAATCTTTCTATTAAAAGTATCTTTGCAGTTATCTACTCACTGTATATGAGCTCTTTTACAAAACGTTGACATTTCTTCACTGTAGAAATCTACAAAAAGGGAGGGACATACTCATGCTATGAAAGAAGGTGCACAGGGGGTGGTAAATATTATGTCCGATCAAAAAAACCGTTTTTTTGATCGGACAAAAGTGATAGATTATACTTACTTCTTTCATATTAAGTGCGGATTAATACACTTTTTTTTATAATTTAAAAAAAATTTACTTATTTTGATAAGTTCGATTACGTTGAAAATAACTTTGATTACGCGTTAGAAAAAACGCGTTTTTCTCGAACAAGGTTAGTGCAGGTAGTAGATTAAACTTACCTCTTTCATATTAAGTGCTAGTAAATATTCTTTTGCAAGATCTGAAAACAAAAAATGAAAAAAAAAAATGGCTGAAGGAAAAAAGTTACAATTGTATTCTAAACTGCAATAAATGCCAAAACATTTCTTGTCAATTTTCGAGAAAACGAATATGCAAAGTTGCCAAATGTTAGGTAAATGAAGAAAGAAAAAGAAATACCTCAACTAATCTAAACTGCCATATCTTAACAAACCAATGAACTTGTAGCTTGTGGCGGCCCATTACGTTATTAGTTCAACCAAACTGAACTAACCAAAGGCAAAGCAAAACTGAACTAACATAACCAACAGAGCCCACATTTACATGCAGCAATCAACATGCTCCGTAATGGCCCTAAAGAGATGCTGATACAAAAAGCAGACGCGGCCCTAACGGGCAGCCCTAAAAGACAACTACAACTGAAATGATCATATCAAAGGAAAAGCATAACTGAACTAACCTGAACTAACCAAAGAGAAAATAAAACTGAACTAACCTAACACACTTAATGTGTAGCAAGCAAAATTCTCTGTAGCGGCCCTACGGGGCCACTGCAACAAGAAGCAGAGGCAGCCCTAACGGGCCGCCATAAAGGACAAGTACGACTGGAGTAACCAAATCAAAGGAAAACATAACTAAACTAACCTAGCCAAAGGAAGAACAGAACTTAACTAACTTGAACTAACCAAAGGCAAAGTTAATCTGAACTAACCTAACCAACAAAGCCCAAACTTAATTTGTAGCAAGCGATAGGCTCTGTAGCGGGCCTAAAGGGCCGCTGTAACAAGAAGCAAAGGCGGCCCTAACGGGCCGTCATAAAAGATAGGTAAGACTGGACTAATCAAATCAAAAGAAAATATAACTAAACTAACCTAACCAAAGAAACAAAAAAACGGAACTAACCAAAAGCAAAGTAAAACTGAATTAACCTAACTAACAGGTCGAAAGTTTAACTGAACTAACTAAACCAAAGGAAAAGCATAACTGAACTAATCTGAATCAACTTAACCAAAAGCAAAGTGAAACTGAATTAGAGTCTTACTTTGCCTTTGGGCCGCGACGCCTGAACCATTGCGGGATCCGATGCATACTAAAGTTCTCATACATCCGTTTAATCCAGTGCAGTAAAAAAAAAAAACGCAGAGGAAACAGTATAGTTGTTCCGGGTTGTTCACATTAGTCCGTTGCAGTGATTGTTTTTCATGTAATTTTTTTCGAATTTGACATTTACTATATTTTTATAAACATCAGTGTTAGAATTTTTATTGCTGCTACCTTATTTATTTATAAATTTGAAAGCCCATAGCACATAAAATAAAAGCAGTATCACTTCTAAATTCCACAAAATTCTAATAGTATCATATTTATACCTTAGTCTTGAAAGGAAGAGTAGGTAAGCGCAGATTTTGGATAAGGCCTATTTTGCTAGAAAGGAAAGCACAAGGAGCTGGGCAAAACTTAATTCAAGAGTTCAAGAGTTGAGACTGCGAGATTTGCAATATTACACAAATTACCTTCGCCTAACACCTCAGCAATTTGATATCTTGTTGGGAATGGTTGGTCCTAACTTGCAGAAAATGCATGTGGTACGTGAACCTATTTCAGCACAGATTAGACTTGCTTTGACCTTAAGGTAATATTTTTTAAGGATACATTTTTTAAGATATTATAGGCTAATGATTCGTAGCTTCTAGATATCTTTCTAGCGGTGATAGAGTGATTTGATGAGAAAAATTACAGTTTGTGAAATTAGTCATGAATGCCTCGAAGTGATATGGAACTGTCTTCATAAAATAGTTTTATTTTCTTTTTATTAAAAAAAACTGTCATACGTAAATTTATTATTTTTATGAAAAACAATATTAGCACCATTAAACAGCTTATTAAAAACTAAGATAGGAATGTGGAATTCGTTTCTATTTAAATTCAACAGTTTAGGTTTTATGGAGTTTTAAATATTGAAAAATCCAATTTTCAGTCGCGATTTTCTCGAGAACGGTTCGGTGCAAGCGTATTATCCATATGACATCATTTACTTAGGATCGAAGGCAGAATCCAAAAACCTAAAAAAATACAGGGTGTCCTATTTAAAAAAGTCTAACATTTTAAAATCTGCAAAATATCCACCATATCTCAACACAAAAGCTCATTACTGTACACACTCGCCCTATAAAGCTTCGCTCAGACGAAAAACATTGTCGTCAACCGGTAAACTGTTCTTCCGCGCCACTATCCTTGACTTGAAAATGGCCTCAGTTAGAAGATTCAGAGAGGACTATGGCCTTTTACTCTATCATCGCTGTAGACCGAACCAGTCTGTTACAGGAATTTCCGCCGGCCTTGCTGGCTTCTAGTGCCGTAGTTAAACACTGGATGCTTCTTTTGGGTTGCCGGTTTTGAAATGAAACAAATATAATATAGCATCTTAAAATTGCTATATCTTTGTAACACTTCAGGTGGGGTTGAGTTGATAGGGGAGGTAGTCTCACCGTGGTGAGTAAGAGAAATGTGTATAAAGAGCTGGCTAGCACCAGTTATCCACGGTAGGTTAAACCCGGGCTTTGAGATATAAATTCTTGTTGCCTGGGGAACGTCTGTGGTGGGAAATTTGTCTCACTTCTTTTGGAGGTCTGGCTTCTGTGGGATCCAAAACAGAGACAAAAAGATTCTACTTTTCCTACCTCAAATTTAGCAAAAAATGCGCTCATTGCAGAGAGCATTTCCTGCATACAGCCGCTAGAGTGAGGTCAGGTGACAGTAAGGTGTTTCCTGCTGGGACCTTTGGCTGGCTGCTACTTGCTTTTGCGCAGGCTGCGTAGCTTTTATTGGGGACTCTTTGGGTGTTCTGTTGTCTTGAGGAGCCTTTCCTGGCTCCTTCGTACCGGGGTTTTCTTTGCAGCCTCCATAGCTTGCTGGGTGGGAGGGGCACCGCTGCAATTTTTACACTTGGAGTCTCCCTGCTTTTCCTGCATTCTCCTAGGAGCTGACTTACTCCCCATTTCACGCACTTTGCCACTACTGTGCAATGCCTTTGCACGTGCCCGTACCGCTGGCATCGGTGGCATATTTGGGGGCTGTTTTGCATTCTTTCGAGCTCAGCTTCAGCATAGCCTCTTTCAACTCTTTCTTCACTTGCACAAGCGTTAAGGGCAAGGGTGAAACTGTGACTATGAGCCTTATGCTGTCAGGTCATGTTTGAGGTCTTTGGGCACTGTTGGTACGCCTTTTATCCTGTTCGGTCTTGTCCTCGTTTAAAATGAGGACAAAAAATGGTACTAATTTATTTATTTCGGACAGCACCTTGGTGAGCTGCCTGAAGTCTATCGACGTTACTGTTGTTATAGCAAGTCCGCTCCGGATCATTTGTGTGGTCCTTGGTGTATTTTCTATTCGTCTTTCCCAGACGTTTGCAAACCAGTTGTATAGGCCAGTCATTCGCTTTTCTCAACACCACAGGTGGGACATTTGGTGTTGTCTCTTCTGCCAGTTTTGTGGGTGCGATCTTCGTTTTTTTCTTTTGCCTTTGGATAATACTAGTTCCAGCAAGTTCCATTTCTTGAAATGGTGTTTCTTCAAACATGTCCTCGATCATTCTCTCTTTCTGGAACATTCCTATGCCGGTTTTTTCTCTTCTTGTCGCCTTGCTTGGTCATATTTATTTGAATGCCTTACCGCATTTTTGTGTCTGGCCATATGCCATTCCATTTGCTTGGATTTTTTTTTTATGTTTTCTTCTTTGACCTATGCGTTTTCTTTTTGAAATCCAAGCCAGCGTTTGGTGTCATCGTTTTCTTTTTCGTCTTCTCCGTTTAGATTTTTCAGTAGGTATCTTATCTAAGTACCGCTGCGTCGTCCAACTTGAACCCTTCTCTGCTGGCAATCTCTGCCACTGAACATCACTCACAAAATTCTTTTTAGCCATGATAATGGTTGAAATAGTAATGAAAATTGCCTAGGCTTTGGCGATAAAAAGCACCGCAACCTGAGCGCGCACACACTATTTACAACGCTACGAAACGGAACTCCACTACTCCGCTGCCGAACCGCACCGATGCACAAACTAGATTCTAGAATGATAAAAACTATCCTCGCTGTTCTTAATACTTAATATACCGACTTCTACTATATTTTGCAAAACCGAGAACCAAACACTACAACAAACAAACGAGATGAAACCTATGAAAGAAAGACCAGGGAGAAGAAGAAGAAAGGTCCGTCCACTGCGACGAGTAGAGAGTGAATCAACCTTGTACGTCGCTGTCATTTATTTCCGCCTTTTTTACAATTTGAACGTAGCCAATCAATTTGCTCCTTGGTCGCACTGCACTGGATGAGACGGATGTATCAGAACTTAGCTTTACTAACTGCTTCCGAAAAGGCCTAGTTCTGGACATTGAGAGAGTAACTGGCAACCTAGCTGGTCTAAGAGGTGAGAGCCTCAAGACGAGTGTTAAAACCTCAAAACAAAACTCCCAATATTAGTAATCTATTGATGCCAAAAAAGTACAATTTCCTTTAATTATTAAAACAAAAACACACATTTACCACCACATAATATGAAAGAAGTAAGGGTAGTCTATTACATCCAGTAATTAAAGAAAAATCAGCTATTTCGAACATAATCAATGTTATTTTGAATGTAATCGAAGTTGCCAAAATAAGTAAAATTTTCTTAAATTATTTTAAAAAAGTGCATTTATCCGCAATTAATATGAAAGAGGTAAGCTTAATCTATCACCTGCAGTAATTTTTTTCAAAGAAAACTAGTTTTTTTGAACGGACATAAAGTTTACCTTTCCCGGTGCACATAAAATGCATTCATACAACGCTCTGCATCAGAACACTAGGCTTCTTTCCAAGGGGTAGTTCAGCAGAGAAATTAAAACCGTTCTTCTTGAATGTGCTAGGCACTGAGTGATTATGAGAAAATGTATAAGCTGATTAAAACTTTTTTTAATATAATGCGAGCAACGTCGAGGAAAGTAATTTGATTTACTCAAAGTCAAACTGATGGCAGATATTAAAGGAAAACTACATTAAACCATCATAACAACTTATAGGGGAGTTGTTATTGGCATTTACCTTCACCTGCTTTTAATTTACCGGTTAAAATCTTGCCAATCACATTTTTGGCAAGTCAGTTTATGGATAACTGGTATGTCGCGTTTTTGGCGGAATCTTTTCTTTACGGTTTTTATAACATAACCATTAACATTGACACAGTTCAAAAATTATATAGGGGTCATTCAAATAATAGCCTTAGGAAAGATTTTATGGAACGCTTTATAAGCTCCTACTTCTTACTTCACTAAAATAATTACAATCTAAATGTTCAATTAATTGGTAGGTTGAATTAAGAACTTTATGGGTGACAGTTCCCCAGTACTTACCTTCAGATGAATCGTAATTTGAGTTGGAGCCAGTCACCCTTTCCTCAAGTTGATCATCATCTTGTTTCTCAACATGTCTTAGTACCACACTGCTTCCTACATTAAGTAATAAAATTCAAAATTAGAGGTTTCCTTATCTGAACACTTCTTTGAAGAAACAATGGTATATTACCTACCAGAATCTGCCTCATTTTCTGTAGCAGTATTAGCCATGATCACCGGAAAAGTATGTCACAGAAGATTGAGCAGGCCATCAACACTCTGAAAAAAATATATATATAATACTGGATAACTGGAGCTGCTCTGGAAATAGTCACACAAGCTATCTATTAGTGTTTTTTCGCTAGTTACACTTGGATACATAATAGTACATATTATCAATAGTAATTTTCTGAGTGCTGAAGTACCAACCAGCAAATCCTTGACAATTGATGCTTTCTCCCCGTTCAAATTGCGATAAAAAGGTTAATTGTCACTGAAGTCTTTCATTTTACTCAACAAATGACTTCTAATAAGTGACTAACTCTGAGTGACTCTCTGTACCTTGTTCACTCAAGTGAAATACAGAGTGGCCCAATAAAAACAAAAAAAAGTTTAGGGTTAATAATGTCATTAAAAGAAACATTGCTTAGACACATCAATTAATTTGTCAAGAGGAAAACCTTTTAGACTTTTTTTTCCAAACCTGTACATACTTATAAACATTATAAAACTTCATCTAGTTGGGTGTGAAATGTCAAAAGAAAAGGATGGAAAAATAAAAGTCCATTTATTTTGATTATGTCATCCTTTTCTGTCAAAATTTCATAGCCTGCTAGATGAAGTTTTATAATGAACACCCCGTATGTCCTAAGTTATCCCATGGTCCCATAAATGTTCAATAAGATCATTTGAGCTTTTGGCAAACAACTGTAAAATGGTGATGTGAGCAGTTTCAAGCACTACCAGCACTACTGGCGTCATGTGGGATTGAGCATTATCATGCATCAGAATAAAAATTTGAACGTCTAATTCAGCAAAGGGTTGAACAGGGATACTGCTGTACTATGTTCAAAATATAATCCACATCAAGTTGTGCAGTCAGAAACTGCCTAATGGAAAAAATGTGGAGAGATTGATAAGTCCACCCCACGCCATAACCGAACCACTAATATCAAGTTTTGATTAAATCTCTCCTTCATTCTTAGCCACACTTGCTTTGAACCATCTACTAGTTAAGACAGTGCCTTGGTTCCTCTGTGAATAAGACATGTATCCATTTTTGGTGATTCCTTTGTCTGTAATTTCAAAGTTTTTTTTGCTCCACACAGTGCCCTCTTAATAGTTTAGGGGTTCATACAAGTGTTCTTGCTTTTATGTTTACTTCTTCAACCCCCTGCAAACTGCTTGCTTACTAAATATAGTACCTTGCGCTTGTTGAAGATCTTGTTGCACATTGAAATGCTGTCATGGACCAATTTTCTCTGAGAATGACGTTGTTCAAGGGGTTTAATGTCATATAACATTGGCCTCTTGTGCAGGGTGCTATTCACCTCTAACATCTTAAGTGGAAATTAAGGTTGGGTGACACCTCGTTTGAAATGCAATGAGAAGGAATCTCATTACCTTTGAAATCTTCATCTTTTTTATACATATCTCTTTTCAGCACGTTGAGAACATATGATTAAAAAATATGCCAAAGTCAGATTTCCAACTCCTATTTCATGTCCATAACAATTGAATGGCTTATAAATGCTTGCAAAATAAAATAATAATAATAATTAAACTTCAGTATTACTTAATTGAATAATCAGATTAATCAAATAAGTAAAAGTAAAAAAAAAATAGTTATATAAACAACAAAATTTTTTTAGTTGAGTGTACTGAGGCATTACTGACAGATTGTGTCCAGTTTTGGACAGTTTTTAGAACTTTTGGATGGTTTTTGCAAGATCCAACATTAAATATAAGAAAGCTGAGTGAAGTATCAGGTGTTCAGGAAATAATCAATAAATCAATTAGTGCAAGAGGCGAAGGAGAATGACTTCAACAGGCAACTGCAATTCTGCAAAGTTATTAGGAGGGATGTTGTTTATATGTATATTTTCTTGAGAAGATGACACTTTCAATTTAAGATTTTAGGAAAGGCAGCCTGCTCAATGGTTAGTCAAAAATAGGGGTTTGGAAATAAGTCTAAAAGTGCGTGTGAAGAGTCTAAAAGGTTTCCTGTTCAACAATTAAATTAACATATTCAAGCCTTTTCTTCTAACAGCAGAACCCTAACCTTGAATCGGTTTGTTTCTGTTGGCCCACCCTGTACAAAGTTAGAAATACCTTCAGTAAAAACCATTTTCTTTTTGCAGCTAGGTTGTCGAAAAAAGCTAATAAATTTGTAACTACCAAAATAATAACCAAAACCAAGACCAAAACAAAGTCAAGTAATAATATGGGGTGTTCATTATAAAACGTCATCTAGTGGGCTATGATTTTTTGATAGAAAAGAAGAGAGTTATAAAGGCACATTGTAACTTGACTCGCCATCTATTATTTGTCATTGTCAGTTGTTGACATTTATCACTTACTTATTAGCTGTTATTTCGGGTGGCAGCACTAGACAGATCTGAGCATATTCACATCCTTACATTCTTATCAAGAGAACAAAGAATGAGGATACTTTCAAAGCTCTCTGGAGCCATCAATGTCATCCTCAGACATTTGATTTTACAAAAGTGACAACTTAAGAAAATATTGAAGGAAGTAATTCATGACATGCTTCAAAATAACAAATGAATTTCATAGGTGGCTATATGACAGATTCTAATGAACACATGGCACTTATGGTGCAGATACCATACTAAGAAAACAGAAATCATACTAAGAAAAAAAAATTACTAAGAAACGTCAGTCATAATAATACAGGCCCTCCTTAAATGAGGTCAGCCGCAAATGCAAACTAGGATAAAGGTACAAAATAAGGTAATTCTGGGAGAGATGGGCCCAGAGGGAACAGGGACCATTGTTGTATTCCTTATATTTGTATTCCTATATTGTTGTATATCCATTGTTCTATTCCTATATTGTATTCCTTATATTATTAGTCCCTGGACTTTATATTGGACCAATATAAGCTTGGCAATGATGCATATGGGCAATAGGCCTATACCCATAATAACTGTAACTTATTTAGTGGGTTATATAAAATCCACCATTTTACGTTAAATTTTACCTACAATTTACTAAATAAAACTATGTATGGGAGAAGGTAAAATAATCATTACGGTCCACTGTAATGCACAAAAATACTCTACATGTATAAGTGACAGAGATATTACATTGACTTGAATCTATCCCCAGTCAATGGGAGAGATGGAGCAAAATAAAATGGGATAGACAGACAGCGAATATGACACAATTTGAATTTTTTTTGCCTACTAAACCTACTAAAAAATTTGCTATTTTTTCATTTTATTATTTAGAATCAAATATTGAGTACTGACATTACCCAAGCTTTTTTTACAAGCAGATGAGTAATATTTTATGTAAAATAAAGACCTTTTAAAACATTTTTAAGGGACAAAAAAAGGAGTTAAGTCTTGGTGCTTTAAATAGATCTTAATTGGAAGCCATTAGTGTAGTACCTACCAAAGAGGGTTGAGGAGGCAAAAAGTACATTAACCTCATTTTTGTGTTAGCTGTCAATTAATTTTTCAATTTTTTTTTAATATGCAGCTCTTTAGACTCAATTTGTCTACCAAATATGAAATAAATCCTTTGCGAAATATTTCATATACTAAATAAAAACATTTGAAAGTTACAACTTTGACACCCTGTCGAGGGCAAAATCACTGGTGAATTTTGGTGTAGACACATGGGAATATGAAATTTTTGGATAGTAGTGTTTGCATCACTTCTAAACTTACCAATAATTTTCCCTAAAGATAAAATTATCAGTGAGTTTTGTTGTGTGCACATTCAGTATTTATTTCCTGGTATTTATTGGAATTTAGTGGTATTTATTGGAATTTAGTAGAATGCAGGCACATTAATCTCAAAACTTATTGGAATTTAAGGTGAATTATATGGAATTTTGGTGTACACAGTTTGTGAAGTGATTCTCCCTCTGTACCTTGTATAGAGAACATGAGACCCCAAAATGAAAAACACAAGGAAAAATGGGGTAAAAAAAATCAACTTGTGAAAATTCTCATCAGAGGTTATGTGGTTAATGGATTGGCCTACATCTTTGCAACACCCTGTATATTACCTTGTACACCTGTATATACACCTTTCCACACCACACTATTTATTTGAAAAATAGTGGTTCCAGATCGCTGAGGTATTTTATCGTACAAGCTCAAGGTATTTCGAGGTAATGCGATGTATTTCAGAGGCACTTCGAGGTAATTTAGAGGCATTTTGTGAGTTTCAATATATTTTAAAGGTAATTTGAGGTATTTCGAGGTATTTTCGAGGTAGTTTTTCCACCATCATATATATTATAACATATTTCCAAGAGATGTCGCCAGTGGGTTTCAATCGGGTTTGAGGTTATGTTTCAAAAATTACGTTTTGCTGTTTGTTGCTTGCTGTTTGGTTTGACTGCTGCAGGCTACTTGCAAGTGAAAATAAACATTTTTTACGGTAAGTATTACTAGAAAAGTTTGACCCATTCAAAGTGTTGTGGTTGATGTAATGCATTGCGCGTTTACGTTTTATTTTGAATGTAAATTTTAGATGAATAAAAGCCAAATGGTTGAAAGTATTTTGAAGAAGCGGAACGCTTTTTGGGAGGAAGGATACCTACGGCTTTGAAAAATATGTTAATTCTGAATGGGTTTGATACTGAAGGAGCTTTAAAAGCAGTTACAGAAGTAGATGTAAACGACATCGAAGATTGTGCACGGAATCAACTCCACGAGTTGATTACAGATTCTGACCGTAAAATGTTTACTTCATACTGTATCATTTAGAACACTTTCACGTACTTGATTTTAATCCGGTAAACAGCTTTTTACAGGATTGGATATCGTAAAGAAATTTTATTTCATACTGTACGGTATATGCGTCCTACATGCGTCGATTTGAGTCCGGTAAGTGGAACTTTACCGGACGGTAAAGGTTGCTAGGCAACCAATGCCTAGAGAGCTACCGTCTAATATAAAATATTACGTTATTTAAATTTGATTAAGATTTTGCCAAATGCTCAGTTAGCGACGTCAAAATTTGTTGCTCGGTAGTTACGACGTTTGATGTTATTTGTCATTAAATTAAACCATTAAATCAAATCAGCCATCAAATCCTGATATTCGAAACGAGCCTCTAAGTTATTCAGTGAAATTCAAAAATCTCCCCAATGCCCAGCAGAGCCGACTTATTTCAAAGTACTACATATATTTGAAGAAACACAAGCACATTGTTGATGATTTAATGCTGACGTCTCCATCATTTTCCCCATTAGACTTCTCAAAGGAATTTGAGAAAAATTTATTACACGTATGTAGTTATAATTTTAATAAAACATAATTTGTGATACCTAATAAAGTTTTAAAACTGTGGCTGCATATGTTCAAAAGTTTATTTTGGTACCATAAATAGCGTAATTTTAAATCATTATGCTATAGCTCTCGAATTATAAATTTTGACAGTGACAACAATACAGACACCTCCAAATGTCAATAAATCTAATTCTTACATGCTCACTTTTTCATTTAATTTCTAAACAATAAAAACAGTATGAAATAAAATATTGTACGATACACGTCCATTACGTACGAGGTAAAAACCTCGTACTGTAACAAGTCACCTACTGGACTTGTGACGTAAATTACTATTACAGTATTGGGTAATGGCACATCTTCTATAAATCTATTGTATCCATGGTAACCGGTACCCGTACAGGATACAGTAATGAAACTATTTGTCAAATTGACGGATTTGTCAAAAATATATTCGACGCGCAAAAAAATTGTTTTTTTCCTGTTTTTAATAAGTATGAAGTAAAATGTTGTACATCATACGTCCGGTAACGTGTTACAGTAGTCGTATCGAAATTCCAGACTCGGCTAGCGCCTCGTCCGGAAACATCTTACTCGTACTGTAAAACTAGATTTTTCCGGACTTATAACGTAAATAACTATTACGGTCTATTGTATTGTACAACACCAAACAAGTACAAAATGGTGCAGGGACATAGAAAAATATTGTTTCTGATCAGAGATTATTTTGAAAGTAAAAATTGCACCAAACATCACAAAGCAACATCTACTGAAGATTTAGTCACAACTGAGGGCATCCCTTTTATAGATGTACAAGACACTATGCACTTGATGAGTAAGTAAATTCGAACATATACAATTTTGACTTAATAAAGTGCAATTATAAGCTTAGAAATGTTCTAACCAAAGCTTTGTCCACTCAGTCACATTAAAATTCATATTTCACTAAGGCCTGGTTGTATGATCATGGTTTAAGCTGGGCTTAGTTAAACTAAGATACGCGTGATCGAGCTCTTAATAGAGCAAGCCCATAAAGAATAGCATTTCTGTTATCAACTGTCACAAACAATATTTTTTTGAGAGCCATGCTGCTCTTGTTTTAAGTATCACTCTTAGTGCGGTTTGCATCGCTTCTCCATAAAGTAAAGCTTAAGGTGAACCTTAAAGTTTTCCATATAGAATACTAAAGATCTGTCACTTAATATTTTTTTGACAGCAATGCATTTTATATGGCAAGATTTAAGGTGAACTTAGCTTAAATTTCTGGGAAAGCTGTGCAAACCGCACACAATGGTCAATCTTAGCCCATCTTATGCCCTGAATGTACCCGGGCCTTAGCCAATAAAATTCGTTTTATTCTACAGATTGGCATAGAAATGTTTTTGTGGTTTATTAATCAAATTGTTATTTATGTCAATTGGTGTAAGCGACCTCAATTTACTCAACTCACTTTGTTTACAAAAAAAAACCTGAGGACCGGAGGAGTTCAAAGTAAAAGATGCAGACTTGAATGAAGAAAATAAGGTGATCAAAAGTATTCTGCAAAAATGGCTGCGGAGTAAATTGGTAGAGAAAAATCTACGAGATCAAGACGCTACGGTTTTAGGAAACTCACAAGACTTCGATAGTATTAAAATGTGGAGTTCTTTAAATCCTTCCAGGTCCAACTCTCCTGATGTTGAGTTAATTGGTAATATAACTTGCTCTTGCGGTTTAAGCTATAAAATTTCAAAGGTTGCTCGTAAGCCAGGTTTAAAACCTCGTTGGGTATGTTCAAACTTTCAAACTCATTTTTACAAAAAGCACATTTTATGTAGTTTAGAGAGGGTAGATAAAGGTAAAGCCGAGAGTAAAGCCGTGAGTAAAACTGAAACAAAAGACAAGAAAACCAGTGACCAATATTTTAGCCCTTCCAGTTTATCTTCTTCTGAGAACCCCTTTCTCAGAACATCCAAAACATTTAATTCCGATAGTGCATGCAAAGTAAATGTGATACAAGACATAACTATACAGAATGCCCAACAGTCGGTTGTTTCCAAAGTTCTCACTGATGAAAGTTTACTCCCAGCATCATTTGAACTTTCTCTCAAAACTTCTTCCTCAATAAGTCGGCATGATAACAGTGAAGACCACAGTGAAGATGCACTTATGCCACAACCTATACCTATTAATTCTACAGATGAATTTGGTGATCAATTTACCTCAAAAGCAATCCCTATGCCCGTCTAAACTACGTCTAAATCGATTCCGAAAGATGCTTCAAAATATGGACCAAAAAAAATCTAAATGGTCATCATTCCACTATAGTCGGCATGAACGAAATCGTAGGAAAAGGGACAAGCAAGACTTGAGTCAGCCTTTAATTTCTAATTATTTAGCAATTTTAAATTCAATAAATACTTTGATTATGAAGAATAAGCTTGTAGAAATGTTAAATAATTCAATTCAAAGTATTGAATGTGGGAATGACGAGGAAAATGCTGTTTTTGACGGTGAAGCCCGAGCTAAAGCCGATCAACGAGTCGACAATAAATTTTTACAAGCTCTTTTGCAAACTGCAGCAATGAATGGTAAATATTGCTCACCACGAAATAATTTTGACGATCACTTTAAAAAGTTTGCATTATATTTATTTTATTGTGGGGGAAACTTGCTTTATGAAACACTGCATGCAAATTTAAATGGAGTTTTACCATCTCTATCTACCTTGAAGCGATTTAGAAGTAAACATGTTTACCATTTGGAAGAAGGTTATTTTAATTTTCAAGGTTTAAGCCAGTTTTTAGAAGAAAGAGATTTACCTAAAGTGGTCTGGATTTCGGAGGATGCTACTCGTATCACTGGTAAGATCGAGTATAATTCAACAAATAATAAAATAATGGGTTTTGTATTATTTCTCAAAAATGGACTACCGTTAGCTGAAAGTTATATCGCCAAATCTGCTAATGACATAGAGTCCTATTTTGAGAGCGGTACAAAAGACGATTATGCTTATGTAGTGATGACCCAATCTCTAAACAAGTGCGCGCCATCTTTCTGTCTTGCAGTTTTTGGAACTGACAACAGATTTAACTATAAAGATGTTTCTATGAGATGGCATTATATGCACAAAATTGTTGGCTTCTTTTCGGACGGTGATACACGACTTTTAAAAGCCATGAAAATTGAAAGTTTGTTTCCTGAACATAAAGCAGATCATTGGTATCACCTCGGGTATCACTTATCAAATCAGAATTCAGATGATACTAATGGTCTACTAAGCACTCCTTGCTTTATTCAGGATCAAACCCACGTCCCTACAAAACTAAAGACTAGGTTTATTAAACCTGGAATAGTTTTGCCAATGGGAATTCATACAGCGAAAGTTCATGATTTGTTCAGTTTGCTTGATATTGAAACTAATTTAGGATACTAAACTAGGATAAACATTTTGTATCCAAATCCGACTTGATTGCAGAAGATAAAATGAATTATCTCTCCGCTCAGAAAATTAGTGATGTAAAGGTAATTGAGTTACTAAAAAAAATTCCTGATAGTGAAGCGACTCAAGCATATTTAAAAATCATGAATTATATGATTGCCAGTTTAATAAAACGGGATGTAAGCCTTAAAAATAGGGTTTTTAAAATGTGGTACTCCGTGTTTTTTCTTAGAATTTGGCGTCATTGGATTAAGAAACACTCTAACTACAACTTAAGTGATAATTTCATCACTATTAGTACTTATACATGCATAGAGTTAAATGCTCATATGCTATTAACATTAATAAAACAATTTCAAACTGAAAGTTATCTGACACCAGATATGTTTTGCATCTGGTTATTTAGTAGTCAAACATGTGAAGCTCTCTTTAGATGTTCTCGATCTTTAACGTCGACTTTATCGCATGTAGTTAACTTCAGCATAAAAGAATTTATCGATCGAATTGATAGAATCACATTTGTCAACCATATTGTTAACGATCTGCGAGACAATTTTATTTTTCCTAGAAAAAAGGCAAAATATAATAAACCTATGGAAATTAACCATGAAGATATACTAGATATAAATATTGACACAGTCGTTTGCGAAGGAATGACGCTTGCTCAAAAGGACGCAAGGGAGTTGGGAATGGATGCTGAGCAGAGTGTGCTGAATAGCTTGGACATACTGCAAAGTGAAGACAATGCATATTCAAATGACACACAGGATATAAATGACGTCGATACAGCACACGTCGTCGAAAATGTAGATGGTGATGACAAGAAAACTGACTTAACAAATACTTTCTTGGCAAATGATGATTCACTCTCAGGTACTATCAATTCAGAAGAAAACTCGATCCCAGAATACAATATTGATTTGAAACAATACTCAAGAAAGAAGTGCGACTTATCTGAAAACGGTCCGTTTTTAGAAGTAAATTTACCTAACAATCGAACTGCAGTAGTTAAAAAATCAGCATTTTGCTGGATGTTGAGTGAAGGATCGGGCAAGATTAGTCCAGACAGATTAAAACGTTTTATTACTCCAAAACGCCAAAACGAAAAAGCTCTTGTTTGAATAACCAAGCCATGGTCGGACATCTTATCCGACGTAAAAAAATCAAAACAGATCAGAAGACGAAAGACGATAATGAAACTGAAACTGATAGTGAAATATCCTTTGACGATTCAACCGACACAGAATCGTTTGCATCTGATGACGTTCCTCAAGACAACTCCGAAGAACCGAATAGTTCTACATAAGCTTAGAACAATATTATGCTGTTCTTTATGAAGAAGACTGGTTTGTGGGTAGGATAATTAAGGTTTTAGATGATGACACATTTCGCATGAAGTTTTTAAAAAATAATTTAAATTCATATTCCTGGCCGAAGTGTGAGGACGTAGCAGACGTGAAAAAAATTTATATTTTTTATGGCCCAATACAATTATTGGGGACTGATCCATTCCAGATCAAAAGAACTGATCAAAATAATATAACAAAGAAATACAAATTTTTGAAAAAAACATTGCATTAAAATTAAAATGATATAAAATAACTATCATCAGTAAGCCTTGGGGCAGTGGACCTCAAAACATGATATTTGTCCTCGCGTCGATATTCAAGCTATGAAAAAGACCAAGGACCACTTTTACAAGTGTACTTTACACTCCATCTTAAGAGTATACAGAGTGTCCCAAAACTCAACGTCATCCCTTGGAGAGGTGATAGGCCAGCTCATTAATACCAGAACATCATAATATGACCTTAGTAAAAAATTGATAGTTTTCGAGATATCGTGACTTTTATGAACTTCATAAAAATCCACACCTTGATCAGATTTCTGAGTGCCACAGCTCTAAAATTCCAAATTATAAGATTCCAAATGGTGTTACGCAACCCTGAATAGTCCTGTTATTGACGAAGGGTCAAAGAAAAATTACTAATGCTTTACCGTTGGCGCGAAAAAAAAATAAATTTTTGCTCCATTCATGAGTTATTTTTATTTCATAAAAGTCACAATATCTCGAAAATCAACAATTTTTTTACTAAGGTCATATTATGATATTCTGGTCAGGAATGAGCTGGGCTATCACCTCTCCAAGGGATGACGTTGAGTTTTGGGACACCCTGTATATTTCAGATTTGACAGATAAACAATCGAATATATGTCAAATCTGAAAGTTAAACTTCATGATCTACTTTAAATTGAACTTTAAAGGTGGCCCTAAATAGGTGCAGATTAAGTTTAAATTTTCGTTCTGAATTTTCAGAACATAATGTTCAAATCTTTAAGTTGTGTTATTTCTGTCTTTCTCTGATAGGTAGTTAAATGGTTATTAGGTTTGGTTGAAATCATGGTTTCATGATTCCAAAGTTCTTATTGAAACCAGAAACTTACAAGGGTAGGGTTTAGCTGAACCAGGCTGAAGTATTGTACAACTGGGGCTTAATTTTTAAAACTATCTACTTACTGTAGACCTTTATTATATTATCAAGTCAATACTTCAACAGACAACAAGTCAATTCTACTTCTACTATTCACAATTTTAATTATCTGACAGATAAACTATGAGGAAATATATAAGTCTTAAGTTAGTTTTAGCCAACAACCAGAATTTCAGATTTACCCAGGGTTTTACACTAGGTTTTGCATCAATTTTAGATTAGATAATATACATTCCTATTCTCTTGTTGAATATTTTGTATGTCCTATATATACATACTTATACAATTGATCTGTTAACAAATTTTGGAAAATAGTTTATTTTCAAAAACTTTTTGCTGTTCTGTTAGAATTAAAAATATAATTCTGTAAATATAAGTATAATAAAATTACACAATAATATGTACGCCTTTTCTTTTCTAAGAAAATTAAACTCAGTTTGGATTGGTTAGGCAAGTATTTCAAGACATTTCTGAAGCATTTCAAGGTATTTTCAGATCTTTTCAAGGTATTTTGAGGTCATTCAACGTATTTAAAGGTAATTCAAGGTATTTAAAGAAAAATTCAAGTATTTTTGAGGTATTTTGAGGCATTTCAATGTATTAAGAGGCATTTTTGAAGAAAGGTAATTTTCTGTACAAAAATTCATCAGCGATCTACCCCTCGGAACCTCCCTAATATACGTCATTCACTTATTTTTGTTATCTATTTACCTTTGAAACCTTAATTTTTTTATACCCATCTCCTTTCAGCACATGTCGAGAAGATACAATAAAAATGTCAGTCAATTTTCCAACACCTGCTTGATGACAATAATAAGGGAATGGCTTATACTTATTTGCTTTTTTTAAGAGTAATGTAGGTACTAAATTGGCAGTCCATCAATCTCACATAAAGTGGACCATCTCGACTGAAGCCTATTGATCAGATGGACTAATCACACTTTGTACACAGGCACTACTACTATCGAGACTACTATGCACATATCCTTAATCAAATTGGCTAGGTAATTGTGAAAATATTGCAGGGTGAAAAATAGTGTCAAAAGTTAACAGATGTGGGAACAGTAACAAATAAATAGGTAGGTGTGGGAAGGTGTATACTTTGTGCATTTGCTTCAAAAATCCTTTATTGGGGTAAACTGACTGGGCCTTGGCGCAATAAGTAGTGTAAAAAGTTAACATGTACACTTCCTGCATTTGCTTCAAAAATCCTTTATTGGCGTAAACTGACTGCGTTTTGGGGTGCCTTGGCGCAATGACTCCTCACCCTTCACTTCCCCTATTTTAACAAATTTTTGGGCACTGATGGTGAAACCAGTCTGCCAATAAAGGATTTTTTAAGCAAATGCATGAAGTATACACCTTCCCACACCTGCCTATTTATTTGAAAAATAGTGGTCCCACTCTCCCCAAACTAGCCTAATATAGGTTATTTTTGACATCTTGTTACCTTTGAAATCTTCATTTTTTTAATATCTATCTATTTTCAGCACATGCTGAGAAGAAATGATAAAAATATTAAAGTGAGATTTCCCATGCCTACTTGATATCAATAATAAGTGAATGGTTTATAGGTGGTATCTAAGATGTAAACAAAAATTAGGCACCCTATGGACTTTAAAGCTTAATAATAATTTTAGTAGTTGTAGTAACTTGTAGTACTCATATTGATAACATTAAATAACAACAAAAACAAAACCATAATACATAGAATTGGTATCTGGTATCATTAACTCTATAGCGCCTATTTTTATTTACCTCAGTCTGTAAATAATTATAGGAAAAATATTGGAAATTTAATTAAACAATTAGACTAAAAAATACACAAACAACCTGAGTATAAAGTACCAAAACTAAGTAAATATGTAGGTATATTACCTGATCAGCTGAAATGTTAAAGAATTTATGCAATGAAACTCTGAACTAACAGTTCATTGCAAAATATTCAGTTCAATAACCAGAATGGGGCCCACCTTTGATGTAACCTATTTTTCGCGGCAGGTCATGTAAAGTGGTGCCAGAGGCTAGAAAAGTTGGTTCTGTATCTCTGCACACCATTACATCATGACTGCTAAAGGAGCACAGCATTACAATAAATAATTTATAAAATATTAAATAAACTCAAGCCAATAACAAACTGATAATGTTAAAGCGGGCCAAAGGCTTGAACACGTAAGCAGAAAGGCCTCCGTCAAGTAACGTTACATTTTGGGATAGGAGGAGGATGTCCCTAATGAGAACACTGCACTTTATGCACTAGATATCAACAAATAACTGATTTTCATCGACTGATAAAAGTTTCACCAGTATAAAGACCGTTTATAGGCAAAAATGTTTGTACTTACAGGCGACGGGAACCGATTTTTAAATGCGAAACTGCACTTTACATTAAAAAACACCTGTACACATTCATTCTGTTGGTTGACCGCTTTTCGAGCCGTTCCAGGTTGACGTTGACCTGGCAGGGGAAGTGGGATCGTGGCCCTGGACAGGGACGGACTGGGGACTGGGTTTCGTATCATTATAATATTCGTTCATTATTTCTATGCCGCACAGGATTTAATGTTGATTAAATGAAACGTACGGTCACAGTAATGGGGAGCAATTAAAAATAATTCGTTATTAAAGAAAATAATGAAGGGAAGGGGGAAGTGTTGTCATTTGTGAAAAGTGGTGACGTCATTTGACAAGTTGTGTTTGACAGTTGAGTTCCTGCACAGACGTCAATCTGGGAGTATTTAAAGTGTATTCTTGGATAAAAGCCTCGATTTTCAAATTTGTCTTCTCTACAAGTAGTTGCTAATGGTCTATAGAACAGATTTAATGAAAAAAATCATTGGATGGATCCCTTTTCACCAGGAAAAAAGTTTAGTTTAGTTTAGGTCGAAATTGATGCGAAAACTCTCCAAACTGACAGTAAGGATGAAACAAATGGCGATATTTTCCTAAAAAATGGTCCTGTTTTTTGACTGGAAATTCGCCATTTTAAAGAAAAGTATGACGTAATTTCATCGTCAGAGCAAAGACTATAGGGATTTTATACCTTAATAAGACTGAACAGCCGATAAAAGTACTTTGATTTTTCAGCAAAGGTTTCTATGGCTTTGAACGCGTGGGCTTTTAAAACTGGAGACCTAGTACTATTGCCAAATATCCTTTTAAGCCAGTAATGCGGCGTAGTAATTTCTTAACACGAAAAAAAATAAAACATTTCTCTAAATACAGTTATAGATTTGCCCAAGTTTAAAGATGGATTTTAACTATTATATGGTCCATTTCAAATAGATATATTCATCTAGCAGGCTGAGGAATTGATAGATTCGTCCTATTCCATCCATGTAAATTTGTGATTTATATGTCAATTTCTCAGCTTACTAGATGAATATCTATTTGAAATGGACTCTATATTATATTATTAGAGTATAAGATGTTTAGTTTTGAAAACTATAAATATAAGGTAGGTACCTATCTCACTAGATAATTTTAAAAAAAAACAAATCAGGTATTAAACAATTATGCGATGTTGTCAGATAACCGCCGATTGCCGATAACCGAGAGAATATCATACATATACCTCATTCACTTATTTTTGGCATATCGTTACCATTGAAACATTCATTTTTTTTTATACCTCTCTCTTTTCGGCACATGTTGAGGAGATACAATAAAAATGTCAAAGTCAGATATAAACCATTCACTTATCATTGTCGTTAAGTAGGCGTTGGAAAATTAACATTGACATTTTTATCGTCTCAGCATGTGTGCTAAAAGGAGATGGGTATAAAGAAAATGAAGGTTTCAAAGGTGACTAGATGACAAAAATAATTGAATGGGTAATACCTTCCTAAACTAAGTTCTTTTTGATATGTTGCCTTGCCATTTGACTAATTACTTGTTTAGCCATAAATGGGATTGTATATGGCTAGTTATTTATTTTTCAGGTTATTTGCAAATTTTATCGTTTATTAAACCTTCTTAGACATTTTATATGTAAATATTTTATTCGAGCAATTTAGCTGAAGACGCTGACTTCTCCGATCTGGCATCACTGCACACGTCGTACCTGATTGGTCCAGAATAACTTTAAACGTTAGCCCCAATCCATATCTCTCTAGAAATTAGTCTCTCTCTTGCACTGTCTCCTCTTACTAGTAAATAATTATCCCTATCACTAAGTCAGGTGACGTCAATTCACCAGAAGTGACGCCGTATTTCTTTGAAACCCGCAGTTGAAAAGGGGGGCCAAAACTGTAAAACAGGAGGGTCTTTTCAGATGTAATATACTAGCTAATTGGAGAAAGTATATATCTACAATAGTGCCAGTGGGTCCGCGATTACGCTTCCGTGTGCGGGGTCGTAGCAGCCCTTGAGTCTTCTACTTGAGGTTAACCCTCCAGTTAACCTGAACTAACATAACCGAACCTGGACGGATAAGTGAACTAACCTGGCCTGATCTAACCTGACCTCGAATAACACTTACGCGATAGAACAGAAGCCACGTCCGGCTAAGGTACCCGGTCTTTGTTTCTTAAGATGCACATTTAAAGTTGAGTTCGATTTAATTACATCCCGAGCGTTCGGGATATAAATCTATCTCACTCTAGCTTGTTAAGATTTTGGGAAATGGTCTGTGTCCGGAGCGCTGGGATGAAATTACCTAACTCGGCTTAAGTATGGCCATACATCATATAATAATTAATGCGGACTTAAGTGAGTATTGAAGGTATTAAAAAAAACACTTCTTTTTATCATATATTTATTCTTATAGATAACTCCTAAATCTTTGAGGCGGAAAGTTCATTTTTTACTACTTACTTTTGGGTGAAGCCTCATTTGCCTCATCACTTTTAGGTCCGATTCGTTCGTTGTTGGAGAAGGAATTTCGCACTACTCACAGTAAAATTACTGTGTATAACAATTTAACCTAGAAAGGGCTCGGACAAATCGACCTAGTTGACGTTTCGGCAACTTCTCTGCTGCCTTCTTCATAACTAAAGAAGAAGAAGTTGAAGAGAAGTAGTTATTAATAGTTATTAATTAGTTCTGAAGAAGGCAGCAGAGAAGTTGCCGAAACGTTAACCAGGTCGATTCGTCCGAGCCCTTTCTATGGTAAATTGTTATTCGCAGTAATTTTACTGTGAGTGGTTCAAAATTCCTTCTCCAACAACGAACGAATCAGGCCCAAAAGTGTATGAGGCTTCACCCAAAAGTAAGTAGTAAAAAATATTTATTTTCCCCACAATCTGCCAGAATAAATCTTATTGGCAACACTGCCTTAAAAAGAAAGGTCAAAAAGCTTCATCTTTCATTTGTCATTACTCAGCTGACTAGCAAAAAGCGCGAATGTCATATTCTATTAATATATAGTTTTTACTTTTTGCGACGTTTTAAAACTTAACTTACATTATAAACATCAAAAACTACAAAATTTATAAGTGTAACAATGTTTGTTGTGGCCATACAACGGGGAGAAGATGCTAAAACAACCCTAAATTGTGAGTAAAGTACTCCGATATATCCTAATTTTTCCATGATTTTCCATAAGACCCAACCGTCCAAGAATTGTTTAAGCGGAGTAATTTTAACACAAACTTTTTAATGATATCAAAATTAACGCATAAATCCCGATAATATTTTCTATACAGTCACTATGGTGGTGGTGGTGGAGAGTCCACAATCCACAACAACAAATGATCTGTCGCAATGACGTCATGCCGTCAACCAAAAATTATTTTTGACAGCTGAATTTAAACCAATCGAATAAGAGCTCCTAGATTTATACTATTTTCAAGATCAGTCGGCAAAATGTTCAATTAAGTTCAACTTTGGCGAAAACGTGATTTTGACACTTCTGACATTTGAGTTGTTTACTTCACTATTTTGATTTGCCAAATTAGTAATTATTTTCCTTCTGTATTAACTAGTACGCAGCCGTATATTTCGTAAATTTTTCTATTACCTATTTAATACAGAACATAAACACAAAATTTACTTAAAACTTCTAAAACTAGTTAAAGCTTTTTCTTTCGCTTTAAGTTGGAAACAAAGACAATCCCCTCAGTTCCATATTTTATGCAATAAGTGACGGGACCAAAAAAACGCAGAACGCGGAATGACATGTTGAATGACGTTATTGACATCTCTACTCCGTTCCGTTCCGCTTCATGGGACGGGGGCCTCAGGCCGCCGTCAGATACAGCGGAACGGAGCAAAAATGTTAATAACGTCATTACACATGTCAATAACGTCACTACACATGTTAATAACGACATTATACATGTCAATAACGTCATTACACATGTCAATTCCTATTTTAGCTTTTATCTGATTGGTTTAAATTTAACTGTCAAATTACGCTCCGTTCCGCTTTTAACCAAATTCCGCTGTATGTGACGTCGGCCTCTATGTTTGAACTTATTGCGTATGAGGCCGCCATCACATAACGTGGCTAAAATCGGAGCATAACGTAACTTGACAGCTGAATTCAAACCAATCAAATAAGAGCTCTTAGAGTTACGCTATTTTCAAGGTCAGTCTGCGAAATGTTCAGTTAATTTCAATGACCTAGATGATATGGACAGAGCCAACAAATGCCGGTATATCTCTAAAAATGGTCCCTTTTTTGGCACTTTTGAGGTTCCCGCGTCGTAATATTGTCGTCAGCGCACGTCAAACAAGCGTCATAGCAACTTAAAGCCTGGCGGACGTTAATTGTTTTTTGGTTTTTGTTAAGTTGGCATTTAAGTTTTAGAAAACCTATGGAGCTAGGCCAGCTAAAGGAGCCGTAGCGCTCTAGCTTGAAAACGAATATAAGTTCGATATTCGATTGGATTGGAAATCAGAAGTTTTTAATATTGACAGTGACAACTGTTTTGCAATAATTTGACGTAAGACGTCAGCTGTCTCGAAGACGTCCCTTCCGGGTCGTCACCAGAAAGATTCCCACTGCTAAAAAAGGGGGCCAAAACTGTAAAACAGGAGGAGGTCTCTAGATTAGCTCGATGAGATATTCTCTACATCTAGAGAGACCCTGCTCCTGTTTTACAGTTTTGTAATGTGGATCAAAAAATCTCATTTTTGTCAAATCAAGTATTGATTGGCAGATCACAAAATTAGTCGTTCGTCTTATCTTGGCGTCGTTATCTTGGCAAACATTCCTAACTTAGGGATTATTGAGCATCACGTACAGGGTGTCTTTCTCCTCCGCGTGGGGCGGAGCCACGTCTTTTCTGAAAAAAAAAAAACAAGAAGTAATATTAGGTTGATTGTCGAGACTTCCCACATTGATCACATTCAACTCAGTTTTTGTAGAAAAAAATAATTTTCTGACATTTTCTGAAAATTAAATTTGTCTAAAATTATTCCTCCCAGGGGTGGTAATAGTGGAATTTTTTTCATCAATTTTCAATTTTTGATTGGCTATAACTTTAGAACCAATACACCAACAATCGTAACAAATGCAAGTGTTTTTACCTTTGTGTTAGTTGTACGAGATAGAGTGTATCCCAATTTGCAAACAATTTTAGATGGTAAACCGTTGGGCGATTGTCGACATCGGCTTGAAACTGTCGGTATAGGCGTACCAGCTATTTTCCAAGATCGGAAAGAGGCAAATCTGCTGATTAAGCTTTACCTGGATGTACCTATTTGCCGACAACGTTTGATCTGGACGTCAGTTCTTAGTAGCACTTTACGAGAAGAATTATCAAGGAACCCCCCTGTAAGGCCGATTTCCCGAAAAAACAGAAAACCGCAATCTCTGAAGATAATCTACTGCTTCCTACAATCCTTCGTTTTTAGTTGTAAATTTCATTATTCAAGTATAAGAACAATAATTTAACTGAAGCGTTAAAATTCCTGAATCAGGTCCTGTCGCCTCCTTCTAGAGATGGGAATCGGGTCTATTGCGTAAAATCATGATTTCTACAAATGCGCCTGGTTCCCAATGAAAATTTTCGCCAGAATTATGCGACGAGTCGAATTTCTACGATAAGAGAATACAGAGTGATATCGAAATCAGCCGAAATACGGATCTTATGGGTTTAAATTTCAAAAGTAGGTAAACATGTCAACGCGTCCGCGCACTTCTCCAACAGGACTTGGGAATGGGATCTTAGGAAAGCCGACTTCTTCGCGCTGTATAGCGGGTACGCTGCTGGTCGCTTCTGACCGAACATAAATTGAAGAGTTTTTGCATTGCAATATGAATGTTAATATGAAGAAGTGTATAATAAATATAGGTACAATTATATCTGCTGTAGCCTATAGGAATGGGAGTTGGATATAAATATAGACGGCGTTATATGATAAAAAAATGAAAATATTTGTTTGACATATATGTTTACAAGTTAATTTGGTTTAAAATAGATTTACCGTTTGAAAGTGAAAACTCTCTTCAGTCTGACAACAGGTGGGAAAAAAGTGGATTCGCCTGTGTTGTAAAAACCCCGGTATTTTAAGGGTTTTAAGGGCACAGGTACTATTGTTGTGGGCTCTGGAAGTGTACCTAACGTACAGACAAAAGGACACCATTTTATTCTTTTTTAATCTTCAATGTTTTTAACTTCAAACTTTCAAACAATCCAGGGAATGCCTTCAGCAAACGGCACACAAGAGTGTAGGTCAAAAATTGTAGGGGGTGTTTATTTAAAAACGTCATCTAGTTGGCTGTGAAGTGTTAAAAGAAGAGGATGAAGAAACAAAAGTGCGTTTATATTGATAATGCCATCCTTTTCTGTCAAAAATTCATAGCCTTTTATCTAGAGTATATTTTATAGCTCGCCTGCAGTTCCTCTGGTGACGCAGGTTCAATTGTAAAACAAAAAAAATTTAACAAATAACCGCAAAAAAAATTGAGTGGCGTTAGGTGCAGGGTTGTAGGTGGCCACGGAACTAAACTTCTTCCAATCCACTGATAGTGGTTACCTAATCATTGCCTAACTGAAATTGCCTAATGTGCATATTACGTCTTTTGGTCCACCGTACATCAGTTGGTCCAAAAAACTTCACTTTGGCGGGCAGTTAGAGGTCTTCGTGACGTAAGTGAGACATATCGTGTCTCAATGTGACGTACAATGTGACGCTGTTATCCTGCGATAGTGTGTTCAGAGTCCAATGGGAGTTTCAAACAGTTTTGGAATTGCAGCGCAAAGACAAGCGCTAGAAGCGCTGCCCGAATATCCGAGCAGATCTTTATTGATCTATTGTGTCCTTCCTCTTCTAACAAGTGTCGGACACACAATTCAATGGCATGTATCTCTGCCATTGAATCACTGGACTCTGAAACACTGGAGGATTGGCCCAGGCTCTCTGATAGAATGCAGATGCCATCCCCTTCGTCGGTTTTGGAGCCATCCGTGCACCAAGTACTTCCTGCCATTTGGAGACCTTCGCCTCGTTCGTCCCAGTCCGCCCGTGAAGAAACCCTGACGACGTAGCGAGTGTCGTTTTGACGTCATTAGATCGGAGACCATGTTCAATACCGCAAGGCCTTCCAAGCCAGCCTGGGCATTATGGGTTTCACCATGAATGGCTGCGGTGCTATGTGCCTCACTTGTTGTAGCCCATATGTCGCCTTCATTGCCTCTCGTTCCAGGAGTATTGGAAGTGGAAACAGGTCAAGCATGCGCTCCATGGCTGCCGTGGGCGTCGTTCTCATTGCCCCCGTGATGCAGAGACATGTTTGTCTTTGCACAGAGCGTCAGTTTAGCTTTGCTGGAGCTCTTTCTGCTCTTTCGATACCAAACTATGGTCCCACACGTGATTATCGGTCTTTCGGTATCGGTAGTATAATGTATGACCTAAGTACATGTAACTGACCTCAATTGTATTTTTTAGGTATGTCATACTTAACACGTTCTTAAGACGTCTTTTTTTTAGTCAACTGATCAATATGAATTACTTGGACCAAAATAAGACGTCTTTATGATATTTCATTCTATTGTCTTTTGGTCTAACCGACTGGTTATCTGTGCAACGGGTTATATACGTCATACTGGTTACCTGGACAATTTAAATAAAAGGTCGTTGATGCAAAATCAAGTGATATTCCTGTTGATACAGTTGCCTGATACGAGTCGACAAGGTTATGGATTGATTCGCAAATTGCCCCAGAACTTCAATTTGTGCTGCTTCGTCAATTAATCTTGGTCGATACCTTTTTCTATTCCCAACAGATCCGGTTTCTCGAAATTTTGATTATAGTTGGTGAATATACTTTGTGGCTTTCATTTTCATTTATACGATTAATTACCTCTCGTTAAAAACTAGAACTGTGTATATACATTGTTATGGAAAATATATAGTTGCGACGTATGAACGCGCGTCGTTCTTGGATCTTGGTTGTATTATACGGAGGTAGTTCTTGTGGTTGGCTTCTGGCCGCGGCTTTACTGCTGGTTATCCGCGGTTTGTTGAGCAGAAGCACCACAAGCATTAATTTCCATAACTTGATGCCAAGACTAACACGAGTATCCCACTTTAACCAAACTATTGAGGACAAAAATAACATCACACGAAAAGAAAGAAAGTCCATCAGTCACATCTCCCATGTGAAATCGTTTTGTGCTTTATTACTGATTAAGATGCCGGATAGGGCATCGAAACGTTTAAAACTAATAGAAGTTTGAGGAAAAAAAACGTTGTGTTTTTTTTCCATCACTTCAGGACCGCACCCTAAGAACTACCCCCGTATAATTATTACGATAGGTGGTTAAGAGCCGCGACCGCCCGGACTAGATGGACCTTTGACCTTTGGTCGATGACGCGACACCCGACGTGTCATTTATTACCTTGTTTCCGCTATTCTAGGTGCTATTTAGCGTCGCCGTCGGCTGTTGAAAGTAGCCTGCTCCGGTGCTTACCCCCCTAGACGAAGCATCAGTGGACTGTGGTCGGAAGAACCCTCATGGACAACTGCGAGCTCAGTTTCCATTTCTAATTCTCTGGTGAGAACTATGTCCAGCACGTAGTTTCTTGCATTGGTGGCTACATGAATAGGTTCTTCTGGCCCCATCACCTAAATTTCCCCTCTTCTGTCTAAGAAAGCCATCATCACTCTGCCATTCTAGTTGGTAGCCCTGCTATTCGAGTCCGGTAATTTTGCGTTGAAGTCTCCAATGGCAACATGTTGTCCCCGTTGTTTCCTGAAAATAATTTCCTCTGTCATTGGGGTCTAAGCCTTGGCGTGGTTGGTAGCAGCTAGCAATTTTCAGTTTCCCCCTTTCGGTTTCCACTTCGATTGCTATTGCTTCAAACCTAGCTGTTTGTGTTGGTGGCAGTTGCACGTGCGGTACTCGTCTCCTGACAAGCAGCTCAACTCCACATCCACCTCCTCGGTTTCCTTATCCCTGCCTGTCTTTCCTGTGAACCAAGTATCCTGGTAGATTGAAGTCCTCAGTGTTTCTGAGGTGGGTCTCTTGCAGAGCTGCAATGTCCACCTCAAACCTCTCCAGGATTCCCTGTAGCTCAGCTTTCCGGAGTTTAATGCCATTTATGTTCTATATGACATTATCTGCAGGGCTGAAGGTAGGAGCCGTGTTGCCATTTAAACCTGAAACATGGGAAAGTTAGCCATTAATGAACTCATTGCTGAGAACATTTTCTTCATCTGGTCTAAAGCGCTGAGAAAGTCAGCTGGCTGGCTCATGCCTGGGATAGATTTAGCTGCGCTGTTTACTGCCTTGGTGGCAGCAGCATAGCTTGAACTCCACCCGAAACCGGCCTGCCCGCTGGCTTGCTAGTCCCTGGTTGTTTCTGCTCCGTTGGCTTGGCCGTTGCTGTCTTCTTCTGTTGGGTGTATTTGCTACATCATCCTCTTTGGCTTGCTGGGTGCGAGCCCCCACAGTTTGCGTATTTTGTTGGTATCTCCTTTGTTTTTTTACACTCTCCCGAGTGATGGCTGCTAGCGCACTTAACGTACTTTGCTTCTACATTGCAGAAGCGTTGTGAGTATCGGTATCGCTGGCATCTGTGGCACTATTGGGAGCTCTGTTGTCTTTTCTGGGGCTCCACCCCCTCTCCACTCTTGACATTGAACTGAGGCACAACGACGACGACAACTCTTGACATCTCTGGTCCTGCGAGACTTGTACGAGCATCAGGGGCATCGGCCTCTTGTCCCTGTAGCTCCTCATACTTTGGAGCAAAACAGGGGCGATGCTCTTGTTTCTGAGGTCCTGCTCTTTCTCTTGGGCTGTAAGGTTCGTTGGCGTGCATTTAATTACTGCGTCGACGCTCTTTTCTTCTGGCAGGGAGTATGTGTGGAACTCCTTTTTGTGGACAGCATCCGTGTTAGCTGTCTGTAGTCTTGGGCTGTGCTGGGGACGATTGTTATACTGCCTTCAGTCATTTTTGCTTTCGTATATTCGATTTTCTTCGACTTTAATTTATTGCAGACGACTTGCCAGTCGCCTGCGTTTTTGAGTACCACTGTGGGTACTTTTGGCCTCTTTATGTCATACTCCTTGGGGGCTGGAGTGTTAAATTTGGTTTCTTGTTGGATTATTTTTTCTCTTTCTTGGCTTCTCTTTCTTCTCTCTGGATTTGCTCCAGCCCATGTTCCGCCATTTCCTCGTCCATGATTTCTGGTTGGCTTGTTTTTGGAGCCCCAGATTTTTCCTCCATTTGTTTGATTGTACTCTTCTTTTTCCTTTTTGTCTCTTCTTCGTTTTGGATGGCTTGGGCGGTTTGGATGGTCAGGTGTTTGGTCAGTTACAGCTTCAGTTTGCTGGTTTATAGATTGTTGCATCTTCCACATCCTTTCTTGCATGTCTGCCAACTTTTGGATCAGTGTATTATTTGCTTCACTTAACTCTTGGTTCTTAGTTTGGAGATTTTTTATTATCGCCATGAGATGCTCTGGATCACATTTCCTCTCTACTTATTTTACTGGCTTTTCTTTCCATGGGTTGGTCCATTTTGCTGCTTTCCTCTCCTCCAGGGGAAGCTGCAACCTGAAAATAAAGTTAGAGCTAAAACTGAAAATAAAATAGTCCTGAAAGGTAAACCTGTAAAAAATAAAATGATTAAACAAGACGAATTTGGCCGCAGCGCTGAACAGCACGTTGGCAGAGCTGCACAAACACAATCCGGGACGGCACTCCACTACTCAACACGACCGACTCGAACCGCTGCACGAACTAGAATCAACAAAGCCACTTTACTAAAAATTTTGAATTGAACACGTAGGTATATACTACGTGTGGTTTTAGCGGGAGCTAGGTTTGTAACCGGTAAGTCGTTCTGACTTCTGACTGACATAAAATCTGTAGTGGGAGAAATGTCATTGTTACCGGTACGGTAACTACCGGTTAAAACCGTTTTCTCGCAAAAAAAAGCTTTTTGATTCCCACACTACTTCATTGACACAAATGTCATTGCGTACGTTACGCCGACGGCAGCAGCTTAGAAGTATAGTCAGCTCAGCGAACGCTGAAAATCGGCACCTGATTGGCCAATTTCAGGGTTCGCTGTCTAAACTTCTGAGCTGCTGCCGTCAGCGGAACGTACGCATTGATACTTCATTTTTCCATTACATTTAAATCTTTCAATCAAAAACCTTATCAAATGTAGGGTAGGATATTGTTGTCCCTGTTTAGTACGTTGATAGATAGATGTGACAAAGACAAGTGCCCCTAGCCATTTACTATCGAGTGGGCACTCTAGGTTGCTTCCTTAGTCTATGGCCGTAAAGGTGTCAAATGTCGTCAATCAAAATGACGGATAAACATAAATTTGTTTTGTTTTGAATTTTGAAGTTTTCGATTTCAGGTTTAACTTTAGGTTTAGGCCCACTTTTTGAAAATTAATTTTAATCTAGTTGCTGTTTATTTTTCCCGTGACTGTATTTCTATCAAGTTAGTATAGATATCCAGGGTGAAGTCAATTAAATCTGCTAATTACAGAAAAATGGATCTTCAAAATGTTTGCAGGACATGTCTTCGAACTCCTAAAAAGTCGAAAAACCTATTCGAGGAAGCAAGCGATCTGCTCAAAAAAATTGAGATTATTTCCTGTGTTGTGGTAGGATTTATATCACTTTTTAAGTTTTATTTAACTGCTTCTAACACAACATAATATTTAATTATAGATAGAAGAAAAGAGAGGGCTTCCCAACAACATTTGTGAAGAATGTTTTATCAACATTAACAACTCCTATAACTTCCGTCAAGTAATTATTCATAGTGACCGGGACTTAAAGACCAGATTGGAAACACTAATACAAACTAATCACACATTTAAACCAAGGAGAAAATGTGAAGAAATTGAAATAAGTCCTGTGGATAATGATGCTGCTCAAGAAATAGAGATTAAAGTTGAGGAAGTTACAAATTCACACTGTGATACATCTGTAGAATTTGAATCTGAAACTACAATAGCAGATAGTGAAATGTTGCTGAGAGCACTCGCTGTGAAGCAAATTTATAAATGTGATCAGTGCAACAAATTATTTCACTCGAAGCTGAAATTGCATAGTCATCGAAGAGGAGAGCATGCACCTCCAGGAGTGTGCAATATTTGTGGTATAATAGTTAGAGCAGATAATTTAAGTAAGCATGTAAGATTGCACTCAGAGTCTCCAATAAAGTGTAAAGAGTGTGGGAAGGTATTCAAAAACTCAGAGTCTTTAAGATCACATAAATTTCTGCATTTAAACAATGTATATACCTGTGAGTTTTGTGGGAAGTCTTTCAAAATGAAAGGGGAACATACCAGACACCTTAAACTCCACACTGGCAAGTTACACAGGCTTACACTTGAATTTAAAAAAATGCTTATTGCTTGTTTTTAGATCCAGATGCTAGGAAGGCTACTTGCTCGCATTGTGGCAAAAAAGTTCGGGATCTCAGAAAACATATACTGACACACACAGGGCAAAGACCACATATTTGTAAATATTGTGATAAGGGCTTTACTAGCACATATGCACTAAAAGTACATACAAGGCGGCATACAAATGAAAAGCCTTATAATTGTAAATATTGTGGGCATAGTTTTCCTCAAAAGGTCTCATTAACAACACATCTGAAATCCAAACATAGCATTGTATAGTTTGGACTTAATTTAGCTGTTTAGTTTGGATACAGAGTACAGGGTGACCAAATAAAAGTACAAATATTTTAATAATAAATTAGGGTAATATGTAAATAACTTATTTGCTTTATATTATCTTGTTCAAATTGTAGTCAAATTTTTTTTTCAACAATTTGCCTGAAAGACCTATGCACAAGACAAGTCTGGGCACTAAACCAATATTTGTAGACTTACAACAATTTTCTGGCAAAATATAAATTTTAATTATTTATTTAGCATCATCAAGTTCCTATCATTGTTTACTGGCTAAAACGGAGACTATTTACTACTTATAATAGTCCTATTTCAAAACTACTCAAAGTTATTTGGAAATCAACCCAAATCATTATCATCTCCCAAAAAATTTCAAATAACTTAATTTACATAATCTCATAAATTGTGACTGGGTCTGGTTTTAAAACTATTATCCGCTTTAGTAATGCTGTTGTTTTTTACCTTACTTATTGACTATACCAGGTGTCCAGCACAATCCTGGACATAGGAGATTAACATGGGAAATCGGTTTTTATTTTTTTGCGCCCGTACGGTTCAATTGATTGAAAAATTTTTAAGAGCAAAGTTGTAGAGCATATGGTCAGCTATCATCCTGTAATTTTTTCAGTACCCCAGCTTTGGCCGTTTTTTGGAAAAACGCCTCGAAAAGTGCAAAAATTTCAAAGGTCACCCCCGCCATGCATGTGCAGTGTCGCCAACATAATATTTCTTATGTCAGAGTCAAAGCCGATTTTCCTTTCTTATTTATTTCGAGAGACCATCATGTAGTAATTAACGTGATTTTGCAGTGAAAATATGTTGGCGACACCGCACATGCATGCCGGTGGTGACGCGCCAAATTCAAATTTTAGCACTTTTCGAGGAGTTTTTCCAAAAAACAGCCAAAACTGAGGTATTGAAAAAATTACAGGATGATAGCTGACCATAAGCTCTACAACTTTACTCTTAAAATTTTTTCAATCAAATCAACCGAACAGGCGCAGAAAAATAAAAACCGATTTCCCATGTTAATCTCCTATGTCCAGGGTTCTGCTGGACACCCGGTATAATACCAGTTATATTCTGTGTTACGAAGAGTTACCAGATCTGCGATGTGTAAAAGGGGGATGGCATTATTGATCTTTGCCATTCTATCAACAAATTCTTAAAATGAAGCATTATTTCCAGTCATCTTTACAGTGTAAAATAAATAGAACTTTTCAATATTTTAGAAGGTTTTTATTTTATTTTTAATTGAATATGGAATTGAATGAGGAATAAAGTACTCTGCAAGACAGAGACATGAGAGATTTGCATACTTTTTGACATGGCAACTACGCAGGCACTGGCTCTACACTGCGGTAATCAGACCGAGGATAATCTATGGGGCCATGGTCTGGTCGCCAGCGGAGGACAGGGCATGCTATGTGTTGAGGTTGGCCAGACTGCAGAGAACAGTCTGCCTAGCCATAACGGGTGCATTCAGAACAACACCAGGAGCAGCACTCAATGCCTTAGCTTTACTGGGTCTGCTGGAGCTTCCAATCTGGGTTAAGAGGGAGGAAGGATACAGCTATGAGAAGTGGTCCGCGCAGATCGCCATTCGCCAGCCTCATTCAGCGGGACATCCTGATGTCCTGTCGCAGGAGCGGCGCCCACGCGATCAGCTGAGACTGCATCAGCCATTTGGGATAAACATCTCAACAAGTGACGAATTCAAGGAAGAGCTGCTTTAGCAACCTTCTAATAATCAGGTATAGTACGGGGTGTTCATTGTAAAACTTCATCTAGTTGGCTGTGAAATGTCAAAAGAAAAGGATGGAGAAACAAAGGTCCATTTATTTCTATTATGTCATCCTTTTCTGTCAAAATTTCATAGCCTGCTAGATGAAGTTTTATAATGAACACCCCGTATACAGAGAATGAAAAATGGCTAATACACATTCGTCAGAAGACAGATTATACAAAGCAGGCCATGTAGAGGGCGAGGGCTTCGCCTTGGGAAGCCACACGAACAGAAGTCAGACAGGGAGCAGAGCAGGACATCTACATCTACTCCGAGAGTCAGGCGGCTCTGCGAGCCATCTGCAGGACCAGAACGAGTTCAAATGCTCTAGAGTCACTGGCAGAAACAAAAAGGATCACTCTGGGATGGGTTCTTGGACATAGGGGCAACGAGGGGAACGAGCGTGCCGACGAATTGGCAAAGCGTGGTTCCCACTGCACCAGAGACATGTCTAGGAGTAAGTAAAAGGTACGTCTCTCACACTCTGAATGAATGGGCATGGGAGAGTGGACAGGACAAACTGGACACAGTCAGGAATATGTAGACAGATCAAGGAAATCTACCCTAACCCGGATAGATCCAAGGCTTCATGGCTTCTTGGCAGAAGTCGGCAGTGCCCCGGGAGACCTTATAGGAATCCTTATTGAACATTGAAGACTAAACAGGTACCTGCTAGGACTGGCTGACAGTCCATTATGCACTCACTGTGGGACACGGGAAGTCGTTATACCACTTTCTGGGGGTGTGCCAGAGTGGGCGCGACTGCGCTATAGGACATTTGGAGCCGCCTTTCTTCATCGAGAGGATCTTCAGACTCTGAAATTGGACGGGATACTCTCCTTCATTAGAGGGACGGGTCGACTCATGGAGGGAATGAACCCCCAGGTGGAGTAGAGATGGGTGGATCGGGGGACCGTGAAAAGGGTTCGCCCCCCCCCCCCCCCCCCCCCCAATTGTTTACTGCACACTTTTTAGTTAATTTAGCAGAGTAGTCGTCCAAAGGAAACCATGTCAGAAATATATTGTTCGGCCTTCGGGCCGAAGTGGCAACGCCGAGCGCCGACCGCGACCCCGGAAACCCATCTAGACTAAACGAAAATCGGGAACAGTCGCCTTTGTTCCCGAAATTACGAGTGTGTTCAGGCCGGGTATATAGTAGTAGATAGTGCAGTGTAGTAAATAACCGGACAAGCGAACAGTGCGAATTGTTAGTAGAGAGTAATTGTGTTTTAATCGTGTTGTAATAGTTAAAAATAAATAAAAGTGAGTAGTATACTGTTACGGTAGGCTGCGACGCCGCGCCGGAAGCGGGGCAACGCGTGTGGTTGGTCCGCTTCGCGACCTATCTGCGCTGCGTCATCGCTGACACATGTGATTTATTGCTCTGTTTATCTAGAAAACAGTTGTTTACAACCTTTTTTTTTATGTGAGATTATTCAAGAATTCTTATCAAGAACGTTCTAGGTTTTTCTGTAATTTTAGGATTGTGTATAAAAGGTGAATAGCGCGCACGATTAAGAGTAGTCTTATTTTAATCGAGCTATAAGTAAGCTAAAGTACGAAACGATAATAGAAGGCTATAAAGTGTTAAGTAGTGAGTTATTTAGTAGTCGAATTGTACCTGTGTGTAATTGTGGGACAAATAAATAGTGTTTTCGTGTTAAATCGTTACACTGGAATTATTGAACCCTGAGTTCGCAACAATACCCATATCAAGTTTTGAATCACCCCCTTCTTCCTCCCCTCACTTCCTGTTTGGCCACTGAAGGTTTAACATCGCCTTTATAACCGGTGCCTATGGCGGATAACCGTTAAGTTACCACGTGTTTCGCGAAGGGGCTATAGTGCAAATTCGGTGGTGAAGTGGGAGGTCTAGCCTTCCAGTAACGTTCTTGGGGACTTTTCGTCGGTTGTAGGTGATTCCTAAGGTATTGGGAGTCGGGCCGCGTCCAGAGTGACTGTCGAAAGTCGACAAAGGGTACAGACCTGCGGACCGACTGGGGAGAAGTTCCATCAACAGACAACTGGATGTGCACGAGAATAAGTCAGTGTTTTATCTCTACCAGAACCTTTTAAGCATCTAAAATTTTGATCGGGAGTCCGGGCATGGCACATGCCAGACTTGTCCTTAATCCCACTGAGATTGAGCTGGCAAATTGCACATCAGGAGCAGAGCCATCAAGAAAACAAACAAACAAAAAACCCTGCCGAACGCCGGTTAATAGAACAATAATAATTTGCAGCACGGATATTGAATTATTCTTCTCCAAAGATGCCTTAGAAAATGTTCTCAACTTATTTTTTCTAAGAAAAAACCGCAGGCGGGAAAGTGACGTCATTATAACGTCAACTTTTGGTGATAATTCGTTATTCGACGTCCATGATGTGTTTGGTGACCATAACTTACCAAAAATTTCGTCAAAATGACGCAACCTTCCGCATGTCTTGAGATAGGTACCGACCAGTGGTATTAGAGCGGGAATTCGATATTTGTATTTATTCACGTTTTTCTTTCTTCTAAAGTTTGAATCGGTGAGCACAGGTAAAAAAAATAAAACAAGTTCTTGTGTGAAGGGTTTGGATTTTATTTTATTATAAAGCGGCACATTTTGTGAATTATATTAATGGGTAAAAAAGTGAAAAAAAAATTAAAAACGATGTGAAACAAAATTTCTCCATAATACAATAATAATTTATATAAATATTACATACTTATTGCACTTACTATAAAACCCCGAAAGGTCACTGCTATAAAGAAACTGAATGCCCTTCACATTTTTTTTATTATTTTTTTTAAACAAAATACACCATTTTCTGCATTGCACGTCTCACCACAAAACTTGTTACCCTGAATACACATGTGAAATTGTTGGAAACGCTACGGAAGTACTTGATAAAGTCTTGAGCAGACATGCAAATGTGTGTGAAGGCCTATCAAAATGGGATTTATCCGCCGATACGATAATAATACTTTAAGTAAAGACGATTGGTCTTTGTTCATCGACGTATAAAAATCAAGGTGACAGGTCTTTTAGTGTAACCTCCAACAGTACTAAAATCACTGGTAGCCACCATAACTATATATCTTGTAATGTGCACTCTCAATATGATATTAAAGGCAAAACCTTTTGTTCTCTATAGGTCGACTTCAAGCTAGTTGGTACGGCTAGAGGTTAGCATAAATTCCCTCCCAAAACAAAAAAAAAAATAAATAATCTCGAATATAAATCTGGAAAAATTAAACAAATCAGTCGGAAGTTGCCATAACAAATTTAAAAATCCCTGCCAAAAGTGGGCAACCTAAAAGTGTGTCCTCTATTAACCAACCTCTTTGTGAGATTGATAGAAGACTAGCTCAGAACCTCACATAAGGCGACAGTATTATAAAACCATCGCCGGCGATGAATCACATAACGATCACTTTTTTTTGGAGTCTGTTTTTCTCCTTAACTAAAAGTCATTGTATAACGTCCCGTATTAATTCACTTCGCGAAGCGACAAGATACTGCGTGTCTCACCGATCCACTTCCAAATTAACGGAGGTTCTGCTATTGCTGTAGGTGTAATTAACTTAGAAGCAGTTCGATGAAATCTAACGTCTGGAAAGGTGATTTGTAAGACGTAAAGAGGATTAGGGACGAGTTTAGGAGCGGTACTGGGTAACGGAGCGTCGCTCCTAAAGTACTCTCCAAACTTCCTTCCAGCGAGTTCTTAGTGGTCAATATTTGGACGACAACGATATATTTAGAATACCTAGCGCCAATTGTCCAAATGTCGACGACCTAAAATTCAGGGATAGTACGAAAGAACGACGAATGAAATTATTTATCACAGACTACGTTTAGGTGAATATTTGAAAGGAAATTTGCAGAGTTAAGCCCGTCCGAATCACACTTGCGCCCAATAAATAACCGATCTCCGTTAAGCACAACGTCGCATGTCGAAAACTTTCGACTTAGTCCACTTAATAAACACGTTTAATTCCCGTTCAAAAAATCAATCGCAAATTCTCTGTATATAAAAATTAAAACATAGTTCTTTTTGTCTTCAGCGAGCTTAAATAAACTATACATACCGGGTACACTCACACGATTCCGATTTATTTTTGGACGATTGAAACGAAAACTGCGCCACGACTCGCGCTTGCAAAGTTCTCTTCTTATCGTCCTCGATTACCATTATCTATTTACAAAGTTGGGTTGTTGCGTTCTCCGTTACTTGTCGCTCTCCTCCAGTTCTTCACCGGGTTTGGCCACATAGAGTTTCGGATCGATCACTTTGGGGATCGGCTTGATCTCCGTTCCCAACTCCTGTTCGATGCGGTGCAGCGCAAATCTGTCATCGTACGTGATTAAGTTGATGGCGATACCGAGATGACCAAAACGGCCGGATCGACCAATGCGATGCAAGTATGTCTCCGCCATCTTTGGGAAGTCAAAGTTGATGACGACGTTTACAGCTTGAACATCGATACCTACGATTGAAAGAAGTTTTTTTTTAAACGGTGAAATACTATTTTCTGTTTGCTTTTTACTACGTCGTAGTTATACAAAAATATTATTCACTCTTTTAGATAAGCAACAATCTAAATAAGGGGACAATTTATATGAAAAGCGACTCCGCTGTGTATTTGCGGCAGTTCTGACTGTGTGAATATTGTTTTTAATAATAAGATTAATAAGTCAGAAAATGTGTCAGCATAAACATTACCTAAGTCGCATTGAGTAAAAGTTAGTTAGTCATTAATAGTGCTTTTGAAGTATTAAGTGTCTGAATAGAAACAGATAACTATTCTGTGGATTCTTCTTATTGTGCCCTGTCAGGTCCCCCTGACGTTGGCAATCACGATGGCGAGCTGATCTCTGTCTTCAGCCACTCTAAACAATTGTTCGACGATATGTATGCCTGTCCATCCCCGGATGTTCTTTAACCAGGAGATTTGTTTTCTTCCTACGCCCTTGGTACAGAACATGGCCGAGGTATGCCAGTTTTCAGCATTTAACTGTTGTCAAAAGCTCGCAAACTGTATATGCCCTGTCTAATACTGCTTCATTTCTTTGCAAAGCCACCCATGGTATTCTTAGCATCCATCTATGTAACCCCATTTCAAATGCTTCTAGATGGTTGATTGTAGCAGCTTTCAGTGTCCAGACTTCACGTCCGTACAAC
The DNA here is from genome assembly GCA_951812265.1 of Taphrorychus bicolor. Taxonomy (NCBI): domain Eukaryota; kingdom Metazoa; phylum Arthropoda; class Insecta; order Coleoptera; family Curculionidae; genus Taphrorychus; species Taphrorychus bicolor. Next base: position 36,844,553 of record OX638302.1, read on the forward strand.
AGTACAGAACAAATGTAACATTTAATCATTCTTTGTCTCAGCTTTAGGCTCAGGCTGTCATTACAAAACAGTGATCTCATCTTCCGGAACGTTGTACGGGCTGTTTCAATCCTACATCTAATTTCTCTATTCGGATCGAGTTGCTCGGTGATGTAGCATCCGAGGTAATTAAAATTGGATACTCTCTCAATGTTCTGTCCATTTATCTGTAGTGACGCGTTGAGGTATGGCTGACGGCTAAAGACCATAAACTTTGTCTTAGCAACATTTATATTCAGTCCCATTTCCTGTTCCACTGCACTAACAGAATTTATGAGACTCTGGAGACCCTGAAGATCATCACATAAAATAGCCGTATGGTCAGCCGCCATTGATTTTGACCCCGAATTCTTTTTCATATAAAGGCTCTTTGAAGACTGTCAGAATATAGGTTGAACAACAATGGAGACAGGACACATCCCTGCCGAACGCCTCGTTGGATTTGATGTTCATCTGTAAATCTTCCATTGACTCGAACGACTGCCTTCTGTCGCCAGTACAGGTTCTTAATTATACGTAAATCTTTTCCATCAACAGAAGTATCTCTTAGTATATTTATGAGCTTCTCGTGTTGCACTCTGTCGAAGGCCTTTTCATAATCAATAAAACACACGAAAACATCCTTACGTTGGTCACGACATTTTTGGAGAAGAACATTCAGAGCAAACATTGCTTCTCTGGTACCAACGGGGGCATTTCTAAAGACGAAGTACGTCTCGTTTAAATCACTTTCGCATTTGTTTCTTATTCGAGCGTGTATGTTAAGGAACACTTTTAGTGTGTGACTCATCAGGCTTATTAACCTGTGATCGTCGCAAATCCAGGCATGTTGTTTTTTTGGGAATTATCATGAATACAGATTTCAGCCATTCTTCTGTATTTCTCCCGTGTTGAATATATATTGTTACGATTCGCAGCGACGCCGCATGGAAGGCGGGGCAACGCGTGTGTGGTTGGTGGAGCTTCGCGACCTATCAGCGCTGCGTCATGGCTGACACGAGTGATTTATTGCTCGCTTTAATTTAGAAGGAAGTTGTTTACAACTTTTTTTTTATGTGAGATTATTCAAGAATTCTTATCAAGAACTTTCAAGGTTTTTCTGTTCAGGGAATTTTTGGATTGTATATAAAAGGCGCATAGAGCGCGCGGTTAGGTAGTAGTCTTATTTTAAGCGAGCTATAAGTAAGCTAAAGTACGAAGCGATAATAGAAGGCTATAAGTGTTAAGTAGTGAGTTATTTAGTAGGCGAATTGTACCTGTGTGTATTTGTGGGACAAATAAATAGTGTTTTCGTGTTAAATCGTTACACTGGAATTATTGAACCTTGAGTTCGCAACAATATCATTAAAAAGTTTAACTATGATATCAATGTTTTTCTCATTGATAATTTGGAGGAGTTCTAGTGGGATGTCATCAGGTCCCGTTGCTTTTTTTTGCAGATTTTATATTAAGTGCGACTTCAGATTTTAAGATTTCAGGTCCTTCATTGTCGCCTATAACAGTCATCGTAGTCGGTCTATTGTCTCTGAACAGGTCATCTATGTATTGGCTCCATGCATTAAGAACTTCTTCCTCGTCTATAATGGTTTTGCATGCGTTGTCCACCAAGATACTAGAGGATCTTTTGTTAAACAGATCAGCTACCTCTCTGACCTTTTTGTAGATGTTATAGCTATCATGTCTTCTCTCCAGTTCTTCCATTTCCTTGCATCTATCCGCCATCCACTGTTCTTTTGCATTCTTGACTTTGTTCTTTATTTCCTTTTGTCTGTTCTTATATTCCTGTGTTGTTTTTGCATTTTCGTCTTTCTTCCATGAGTTCCAGGATCTCTTCAGTCATCCAAAAAGATGTTGTTTTTTTTTGGTTTGGTGTTGTTTGCTGTGTTCTCTTCCATTATTTTATTGATGTGTTCTCGAAATATTTTCCACCTTTCGTTTACCGTATTGCTATTTGTTACTGTCATTGTGTCGAGGCTGTCGTTCAGTTTGTTTTCCAGTTTATTGGTGTTCGCACCATTTATGGAAAAACTTTATTTTTGTTGTTTTTATTTACTTTTTTAATGTTAATTTTTATGTTGGCGACTAGTGGGTTATGGTCCGATCCTATGTCTACACCCGGATAGGTGGTGACCCTTGCGACACAGTTTCTAAACCTTTCAGCTACCAGTATGTAATCGATCTGGTTTCTTTATTATGTGTCCAGTCTTATCGCCTGGAGCGGTCCACGTTATGGCATTCTTTGGTGGTTTTATTCGGTGCGTTTTTTTTTTAACGCGCAACATAGGATTTTACATGTTACATTTTAAGACCCATGTTGAGTGGTGATCTATTAGCACCAAAGCTATGAAACTTGGCAAAATTAAAACTGAGGGTTCTAACTTTACCCGTACTGGCCAATTAGGTCTTGAAGATTTGGAATAATGCGTAAAAAGTAATTTATTTTCCAAAAAAATGTGTCTTTTTACTTTCCTCGTAACTATTATGATTTCATTTTGAGCAGGTGCCTACCAAGTCATGTTACCACTACAATGGCAACAAGACAAATTTACACATTTTTTGAAGTTTAAAGCATCATTCACAACCTCATAATTAGCTTTAAAATGAGTAATGCAAATTAACCGCGAGATTGGCATAGGCTTGCACTGTAGATTACTCACAAACTCTAAAATTAGAACTTAAACGTACATTTGAATTAGTACTTAACGTAGAAGCTTGCAAGGGCCAAGGTTTCGCATTAATTTACGTACTAATTCAAGACACTGTAATAAATTACTTAACGTCTGACATACAATTGACGTAAAATATCATGTATTGGGGGGCATGACCAAGTTCAGATACCTGCATTATCGATTTCGGTAGCTTTCGAAGGTTTTTCCCGAGGTGGCAACAAATAAATTTAGATGGAAAATTAGGATATTGTGAATTAGCAAAGTTTACAACTTTATAATTTCCGGAATTGCGTAAGAAGTGTAATTAAACTGACTAATTTAGCTGCTAATTTTCAGGTTGTAAATAAAGCTTAATGCTTAAACCATTTCAATTTTTTTTATGTTCACCGGATCTGAGACTTTTTGAAACACATCTGGAACTTTTGGAAACTCAAGTGCAAAGAGTAAAAAATGAATAATTACACGAATAGTACAAGTTGTTTTATTGCTCTTGTTATAAAAGCTTAGAAATAATAGCGACAAAACGTTCTAAATGCCAAAAGTACCTGCCATTTTACCTGCATTTGACATTTACCTGACATGCAAAGTTGAATAACAATAGCTAGGAGAAGAGAAAAAACATACAATTTTCCAGAAAATAAATGCTCGTTTGTCGCGTTATTCCAAACCTTTTGGACCTGCTCGGCCAATAAAGGTAAAGTTAACAACCCCAATTTTACTTACGTCAAGTTTCATAGCAATTGTGCTTATAGAACCCCACTCAACAGGACATGAAAATTTTAACACGTAAAATCTTATGCTGCCCGTTAAAAAAAAACGCACTGTTTAATAAAAATTATGAGGTATTAATTTAACATATAACGTTTGCGAATATGACCAATCAAATTGCGTCAACGAATCGTGAGTTCTTCTAATTCTCAAATCTTAACATAATTGTTGATATGTATGGTTGGTTGTTATCTTGGGTTCTGGTCCTTTTGTCTGATTAAAATAAGTTACAGCGGGTGCTTCTAACTTCTTTGTTTAATGACGTTTCGACACAAATCGGTGCCTTCATCAGTACTTTCATTTACTTTTCTTCAAGTAACAGTACATAAAGAAAAAAACTGCAACAAACTTCGAACCAAAACTGTACATCGTTTTGTGGTAAGTCATTGTCACCCTCAGATTCCCTCCTTTTCTTACGTTTCTTACCCTATTTGCCCCTCTTCTTAACCTAACACCATATTGCATCGTAGGTTTCACTTTTGACGCTCTTTTGCTTTGAGTTACCGACTTTATTCTTTAATTTAATCATCCCTCAATACGTTTATGTTTCAACAGTTTATTTCGTACTTGTAGTAATCTTTATATAATGTTTTTTCTCCATGTATTCCTTTACACCATTCCTTCCTGCTATTGTAAACATCTTATCTTTAAACTAAGTATTCCATATGTTGTAGTAATCTGATGAAGGCACCAATTTGTGTCGAAACGTCATTAAACAAAGAAGTTAGAAGCACCCGCTGTAACTTATTTTAATCAGACAAAAGGACCAGAACCCAAGATAACAACCAACCATACAATCACAAGGGTCCAAGAATCCAGAAGCCTACGCGCCAACCATAATTGTTGATATTGTATCTAAATGCACTAATGTAGTACTTAAGGCGCCATCTAGTGTTACTACTGTTTGTTGTGTTGCCCATACACAGATCAATAAAGTTAGTCGTTCATGCTTGCTCACGAGACGTACAGCTTTTTACTTGCTCGTCACCCGCGATCCTCGGAATCCTGTTTTTAATAATAATGAGTAGAACGGAACTAATCTGAGCTAGCCTAACCTAAACGTAAAAAGTGTAACAGGACTAACCTAAACAGCAAAACGAACTAACCTGAACTAACCTAAACAGCAAAACGAACTAACCTGAACTAACCTAAACAGGAAAATTAGAACTGGACTAACCTGAACTAACCTGCAGTAACCAAAAGCTAAGGTGTTTTAAAAATTAGAAGAAAAGCGTTCCCTCACTGGCCCACTTTTTATATTATTGTCTACGCTTAACATAAAGAGTAGAACTGAACTAACCTGAGCTAGCCTAACCTAAACGTAAAAAGTGTAACTGAAAACTAAACTGGACCAAGCTGAACTGACCAGACCTAAGCTGAATTAACCGAAGTTAACAATTGATTAACGTAGTAACGGTTGCAAATCTGTTTGCACCATAAAACTAATCTTTTGAATGTGCGACTTTTCTCCCATTTACCAGAGTTTCTATCTACTGTCGTTTACGAGATTCCTATATTTACATATTTATCTTGGACTACTTGTATAATGAAGAGAAATAAGTAACTCTTTACCACCAGAGAACTTCTAGTACTTCTGAAAGAACCAGACAAAAGCTTCGGTACATTTTTTTTTTAGTTTGAAATCGTCAGAAATTTTATGATGATTTGTGACTTTTGATTAAAATTATATCAATTGTAGCTTACTTGTAAGAAAAACCTTACTTCATATTATTATTGGTAAAACAAAACTTCCTTTTAAAGTGTTAAGGGTGACTTTTACAACTATCAGTAAAACATTGTTTGTAATAATGCAATCTACATCATTATTGGTGTTTTAACTTAAAAACTGAAGTTTTACTGATAGTTGTAAAAGTCACCCTTAGTAATCAAATATCAACACTAAACTTACCTCTTGTAAACAGATCTGAGCAGACTAGATTTCGGCAAAGGCCGGCTCTGAAGTCGTGAAACACCCTGTTCCTGTGCGCCTGTGCCATTTTAGCGTGGATGTAGTAGCAACAGTAACCCAACTCCGTTATTTTCTTCGCCAGAAGCTCAACGCGTTGCGTCGAGTTGCAGAATATAATACTTTGGTTAATTTGTAACTAAAAACCGAAATGTCATTAAGTTATTCTAGACTATTCGCTAAAGCCACCAGCTACCTTAGAAAAGAGGGTATTTAGACAATGGACTTTCTGTCGCTCCTGCACAAATGCGTAGTATTGCGTGACCCCTTTCAACGTCAGTTCCTCCATGAGATTAATTTCGTACGGGGCCTTTAAGTGTTTCTTCATGAACTGCTCCACCGTCAAGGGAAACGTGGCGGAAAACAAAAGAATTTGCCTTTTCGAAGGCAAGTTTTTGATCACAGTGTCTAGCATGCCCTTAAAGTCTTGCGATAATAGCTTATCGGCTTCATCTAATACTAGGATTTTGCAGTGGTCCATTTGTGCCACTCCTAAGGGGGAAGAAGCAGTTAGTTAGTCGCTGCTGCAGTTCCATAATGGAAAAAGTGTACCTTTCTCCATGAGATCCAAAATGCGACCCGGAGTCGCTATGATAACTTGTACTTTCTGATAGATCCTCATAATATCATCTCGCAGGTTGGTACCTCCCGTAGTGACCATGATGCGAAGCTATAATTGAAACATAATATCTAGATCAATAAAGCTTCGAAAATCCTATCTTGGTTAGAGATATTTAATAATTTAATATATTATTAAATATCTATAGTCATTATTTCGACATAAGTCACGTTGGAAAGAAAACGAGCAACGCTTAGTTACAAGATTTTTTAATAACAAAAGCACAAAATCACATTTACAAATTATCTATATATATCAACCCTGACTGCCTAGATCAGATTTGGGATATTGCCCAACTGCCCATATAAACTTAGGTTTAGATGGATATTTCAAGATAAAAAGATAGCAGAAGATTCGAGGACGTTATTTATTGCATTTTTTATAAAAAAAATCTATTTGCACCTAAAAACAGATGGAACAAATATAAATATTATATTTGCTCTCTCAAGTAACAATTTAAGTTTTAAAATAGTCTACAAGGGTTCTTTAAGATTAAAACATAAAACCTACGATAAACATTTTACTCTAGAAAGACCTTTAAAGAGTGACATAAAACCCCCCGTTTATAAAAATCGAAGAATTTTTTTCTTTTAAGGAAGCCCAAAAAGGCCCTTTATAAAGGTCTTCAAGACTACTTTTTAAAACCAATTTAAGAGCACTTAACCTTATGACGCTCTTCGTTAAATCCTCTAAATCTATTATATTCAATGTGAGTGGACTTGTACAGTCCTCCACCGAGACCTGCGGTCTATTGTGCCTCACTCGAAATGTTGCCAGCAAGGTTTGCCCCTGCTTGCTCCACTAATTGTCACCCGTTATGCCCAGACCCTGAACGAATCTTGAGGTTCAATGTTCGTGTTTCCGAACAATGAGTATCTCGATCTGGCAATAGCCGGGCAGTCACATGGGACGTGCTCAACTGTCTCATCGTTCTCCAAGCACAGCCGCCACTCCGTCTCTACGGACACTGTGTACAGTGCAGTGGTCACTCTGAATTGTCTCCTATTTAGTCTGAGGAATGTTTGGGCTTTGCCCTCCCTGCTCCCGTGATAAATTTTCTGGAGTGTGTTAATCCGGGTAGTTTCTCCCACCAGTCATGGGACTTGGCATTACTCCATTTCTGGAGCTCGCCACAGTTTGTTGGGGTCCCATCCCCCATGATTGGCCGCACAGGTTCTTGCATGACTAAAGGGAGAACTGTGCCCTCCTAATGATACAAGCCACATGTAGGGTCCATGTGAATGATTTGTCTAGGATGACTCCTAGAAATTTTATTTCATTGGTAAACAGCATTGTGTTCCGAACAAAGATGCCGGTATCAAGAAGTTCAGCCTCTTCCTTCAGGTAAATGGCACAATCAGCGTTTCCCTAGGGATTATTGCTAGGTTTTCTTTTGAACACCAGCTGTCCCACAACATCCAGCATCTCTTGCAACGTGCTGGAGATTTGTTGGTCTCGGTAAGGATAACGATGTCGTCCGCGTATGCGTGGACCTCGACACCCCATAGTTTTAAAGTAGCCAGAAGGTCGTTCACTAGTAGGGACCACAGGAGTGGTGAAAACACTCCGCCCTGTGGACAACCTCCCGATGTTGTGAATCTGACAGTGTCATTCATTAAATAATGATCAGTCGTGATCAGTTTGAATTCTAACATGTTATGCGAATCCAATTGGTTATTGTTGGTTCGACCCTTCTCGTTTCAATGGCGCTGATTAAGGATCATTAAAGGCCCCTTCGATGTCTATGAAAATACCAATTGCAACACCCTTTGTATCAAGGGTATCTTGGATTTTCTCCACCAGGTTTTGGAGTGATTCTGTTGATTTGTTAGCCTGGTATGCATACTGTTCCATATTAAGGAAGTACGTTGTTAGCGCTCGCTCCCTCCCTCATGTATAGTTCTAGCAGCTTTTCCGAGCTTTTCAGCAGGAATGAGGTTAGACTGATTGGCCTGAACGATTTAGGATCTTTTCCTCTACATCTCATCTTGTAGATGACCCTCACCTTGGACCAGCTTTTCGAATAAAAAAAAGCAGTTTCGAATAAAATTCCATGCAAGGTTCGTTCTAAAGAGCTTTGTTAATAGAGGTACGAGTTGATCCAGGCCCTGTTGTAATAGTGCCGGGAACACTCCATCCTCCCCAGAGGATTTCTATGGTTGAAAAGCCATCATGGTGAATTTTAGCGGGGTTGATCTCACCACTTTTTTGGAGAGCTCCCAATCTGCCCTGTTGGGTTGTTTAAATCCCAAAGGGCTTCCTCTAAATCTATCAGAAAACTAAAAACTGTTATTTGATCTGGATAACATCTTTAACAGTGTCTTAAATCAACTTTTAAGCTTGTTTTAAAACCGCCAGATTTACACATTATTATTATTTAATATTAATAAATTTAAAATTAAATATTTAATAGGTGTATGGTCCGAAGTCTCTGAATATAAATTGAGAACTAAATAGTGGTTTTATTTAAAACTCAAAGTCATACACTATCCATTAGGGATATTTAATAATTTAGTATGTAACTTGTTCGTTATGTTTTAGCTATATATGTTCAAATGCGTAACTCTCTCTTTATAGTGTTACCTATAAAACTAGTAAAAAAAAATCACTAGTGGAAATCAAAAAACTGGTTGAATACAAGCTATTACACTTGAAAAACATTCAAAAGGCGAATATAACAAAAACACTATTTTGAGGTAAAACTGTATGTGGCCCCACAAATTTGGAAACTATTATCGCTTTAATCCCAAAAATATTAGGAACCAAGTTATTTGTTTAGCATATTTGTCCCCCCAGCTGCCCATGGTACTGATCAGCCAGGTCTACTTATATGCCCCACCAACTACAATAATTATTAACTTACCTCTAAGTGTTTGGCAAGTTCCATGCAGATTTGCGATGTCTGAAGTGCCAGCTCTCTCGTGGGGACGATTACCAACGCCTGTATGTAGTCATTTAATGGGTCAATTTGCTCCAGTACTGGTATTGAGTAGGCACCAGTTTTACCTACATAGAACAACAAAAGCTTGAGAGCTGTATCAATACTCAACAGAACAGCAAATTACCTGTTCCATTTTTCGCTCTGGCAAGGATATCTTTCCCCGACAAAGCGATAGGTATTGCCGCCTCTTGAATAGGGGACGGTTTTTCCCAGCCTTTTTCAAAAATACCCATCAATAGTTCTCGTTTTAAACAATATTCTTCGAATTCATTGCCTCTCGTGTCAGTCACATCCTGGCAAATATTTGAGTTTAGTAAATATCAAAAATGTTTTACATAAATCTAATTTCATAAATTAAAATTAATATTAATAAAGATGTGTTATTATCAGCTAGGAAATTCTCATTTACATGCAAAATGAAGGGGAATCCAAGTTTCTCATCATAAAAGCCCACACCTTTTTTTAAACCTAATTTGACCTAAACCCATGCAATTTAAAGTTCAATGATGATTACATGGTTGGTACCTGTTAACTAATAAAAGGATTGGCATTTAGCCCAACAAAAATTACCCAAAATTAGTAAGAGCCCAAATATGGTAATTTGTGATAAGATTAATAAACATATACATTACAAAACTTACACTGGTCTGCATTCTGTGGTCTTTTGGGGGGATTTTCAGTTTGGCCTTCCATCCTAAGTCATCTAAGTTCGGGTCGACTATGTTGTCTTGACTTTTACGGTCAACATCTCTGTAACAAATTTTTACGAGTCATGCCAAATCTAGGCTATTAACAAAACTAACTATAACATCATTTAAGGCTTTTTTCATATTTGAACCCCTTATGAGCATGTATATGCTTTTTACGATAGCCATTATTCGCTTAGGGGGACGTTTGCGTCACGAGCCGCAAGTCTCCCGTGGGAATAATGGCCATAAAAAGCGAGTATAATACTATATTTTGTCCACAGCCATTGTCTAATAATTACAAATTATAAAATCCATAGGCAGTGTAAATAAAATTATTGAAATGTCAAAGTGACACTCGCGTTTGACGGCAAAACCGGAGCCACCAGTGCATTTTGTACTCCTACTGATTGCCAAGGCAACATAACTTAAAGTGCGGGCACGTGACTACATTGGTTGACAACAAAATAGTATATTATTAAACAAGCTTTTTATGGTAGCCATTATTCCTTTAGGGGGAGGTTTGCGTTACAAGCCGCAGGCGAGGGGCGCAAGTCTCCCGTGGGAATAATGGCCATAAAAAGCGAGTATAATACTATACTTTGTCCACGGCCATAGTCTAATAATTACAAATTATAAAATCTATAGGTAGTGTAAATAAAATTATTGAAATGTCAAAGTGACATTCGGCGTTTCATATTGCGTTGTTGCCTACTCCTACTGGTTGCAAAGGCAACATATATAACTTAAATGGCGAGCGGGAATAATGATATTATTCCCGCTGTTTCAACTCATATATCCCTCTTGTTATGTATTATAAAATAAAATGGTGCGCTAAAATCAGGAACACTCAAGGATGAACGTTAAGTTCCGAAAACACCTAATTGTGCTTTGTGTCGTTGTCAGTTGTGACGTAAAAAAGACAGAGTTCGGTTGACATTATTGACATATATATAAAAAAAAAAATGGTGGTAGTTGAAATAATATATGTCTGTCTCGTGGTCTTTATGAGTTTTTACGTGTTTGTTAGAAAATATGTTCTGTTTTCATCTTGGAAATAAATACAAGTTTTCCTTGTTAACTTGTTTAAGTTATTAGTATCAATCGATAAAAGGTTATGGGCCCAGATATCCAGATGATTATACACTGTGCAGCAGAAATTTTTTGATAGAAAAGTTGAGGGCACATTGAGGTGGTTGAGAGTGAGAGGTAAAAGAAAAAAAAATGGCCAACAACGTTCAAGGAAAAAATTTGGCTATTGAGCCTTTAAATGGAGGTAACTATTATAATTGGAAGTTCCGAGTGAAAATGTTATTGGCAGACAGTGGAGTACTGGATCAGGTAAATATCCAGGAAGATTTAAGTATGTTGGATGAAGCTAGGAAAGCCAAATTTCTAAAGAGCGATAATAGGGCCAAATTACTCATAGTCCAATGTGTAGAAGATACCCAATTGCAATGGATTCGAGAAAAAGAGACGGCGTTTGAGATGTGGCAGGCATTAGCTGACCGATACGAAAAGAAGGGCTTACCTGGCAGTTATTCCTGAAGAGAAAATTACTTGGCATAAAACTAATCGAAGGGGGTTGCTTGGAGACCCATATTCAGGAATTTGAGGATCTTGTAAAGCAGTTAAAGGCGACAGGGGCTACGGTGTCTGAACCTGACCAGGTCTGCAACCTGCTTTTGAGTTTGCCCAAATCATATGACACAGTGGTCACTGTAGTGGAATCGGTCCCAAATGTGTCATATGATGAAGTGAAGACCCGATTGCTTCAAGAATTTGAGAAGAGAAAAGTATCAACGAAGTCTGCTAGCGGTCAAGCAGAATCCCAAGCATTTTCTGCAATAGATTCAAAGAGATGTTTTAAATGTGGCAAGCTAGGCCATTTCCAAAGAAACTGTTCCAGAGAAAATTACAATCAAGGCCAAATCAGACATGCAGATCAAGGTCAGCAAGACAATTATAATTTTCAGCTTCCGAGAGGCCATGGACAATCATCTTTCCGTCACACTCATGGCCAATTCAATAGAAGGGGGACAGGATACAGTTTCCAGTTCAGAGGTCATAATTTCAGGAGGGGCCAGTACAGAGGTCACTCAGGGTCAAGAGCAAGTTATGGAGGAACTTGGAGAGGCACTAATTTTGCAGGAAACCAGCATGACATCCAGAATAATCAAGGTCAAGGTAAAAGTAGTGATAGAGACAATAGGGAAAGTGATGGGGGTGTTTGTTTTATTGGGGAATTACAATCCTTTGCTTCAGATAGAGATTTGAATGTAAATCATTTGCAATTCTATATTGATTCAGGGTGCACTGATCACATGGTGAATACTAAGGATTATTTTTCCGATTTTGTGGTTTTAAAGGAACCTTTGAAAATTGCAGTTGCTGATGATAAAACCTATTTGTTAGCTCTAGGTATTGGCAATATCACAGCATTTTCAATAATTGATAATATAAAAATTAAATGCACCATAAAGAATGTACTTTTCATTCCACATCTGAGAAAGAATTTGTTGTCTGTAAAAAGATTGAATTCGTCAGACATTTCAGTAGTTTTTGAAAATTCTTGTGTAAAATTAATTTCAAAAAATAAGGGATTAATAATGAAGGGCCAAATGAAAAACTTGTATGAGGTCAGTTTTGAAATTTGTAAACCCCAATGTTTGAATGCTGAAAATCTCGAAAATAATTTTTTTAAATGGCATAGAAGATACGTCCATATAGGGTTTTCAAGTTTGGAAAGAATGATCAACGCTAAAATAGTTGAAAATGATATTGTAGTTCAGAAGGTAAGATTTTGTGAGGCGTGTGTTCAGGGAAAAATGTGTAAGCTACCCTATGGTACACGAACTAAAAGCAATAGAATTCTTGAGATCATACACTCAGATGTTTGTGGTTCAATGAAGCCCCAAACTTATGACGGCAATAATTATTTCGTCACGTTTATCGACGATTTTTCTGGATTTACTGTTGTGTACTTGCTGAAAGCGAAAAGTGAGGTGATAGGAAAATTTAAAGATTTTGTGAATATGGCACATTCCATGTTTGGCTGTAGGATTTCTCGGCTAAGGTGTGATGGAGGTGGTGAGTATTCATCAAGGGATTTTATAGACTATTGTAAAGGCGAAGGAATTATCCTTGATTACACCGTGCCATATAATCCTCAGCAAAATGGGAAAGCGGAGCGAATGAATAGGAGTTTAGTGGAGAAAGCACGAACCATGATTAGTGGGTGTGGTTTATCTAAAGAATTTTGGGGAGAAGCGATAAGAACTGCATGTTTTTTGAAAAATCGTTCCCTTTATTCTGATTTAAACGTTACACCGGCTGAGATTTGGTTTAATAAAAAACCTAATGTACAGAATATGAGGGTTTTTGGATGCAATGCATATTGTCACATCAATAAACAATTTAGGAACAAGTTCGACTCTAAAGTGAAGAAGTGCATCTTTCTAGGTTATACTATGACAGGATATAGATTGTGGGATTTAGAAAACAGTAGAATAGTTATTTCAAGGGATGTTAGATTTGATAGAAGATAGTTTTCATTTTAAGAAAAAGTCTGTTTTTATTGATTCAGGGAATGACAAAGAAAATGATATAGAAGACAGGGAAAAACTTGAGGAATCTAGACAGGTAAATGACAGGTCATGTGAGCAGAACATAGAAATGAGTGAGATTGAGAGTATAGATGAAAGCAATGGGACGAAAGAGATGACTGAATGTAGTAATTCTAGTAAGCGAGATGTTAAAATGCCAAAAAGGTATGAAGACTATGAAATGTATTTTGCATTTAATGCTGTAAATTTTGTTAATGACGTTCCAAATAAATTTAATGATTTGCAAAATAGATCAGATAGAAAGTTTTGGTTGGAAGCTGTAGCTAGAGAACTAACTTCAATAGAAGAAAATGAGACTTGGGAAACGGTAGACAGGCCACAAAATGCTAACATTCTTGATACAAAATGGGTGTTCACATTGAAGGATTTAGAAAAGGAAAGGAAAGATATGTATAAAGCCAGATTAGTTGTTCGAGGTTTCGCACAAGATACTTATTTTGATGAAATTTATTCACCAGTTGCAAAAATGGTAACTATAAGGCTTTTACTTTTAATTGGGAATCAGCTAGGTTATTTCTTCCAACAGCTAGATGTTAAGACTGCATTTTTGAACGGTTCTTTAAGTGAAGATGTGTATATTTTTCCTCCTGAAGGTGTTGAACTTGAACAAGGAAAAGTTTTGAAATTACGAAAATCTTTATATGGACTAAAGCAGTCATCAAAGTGTTGGAATGAAGAAATAAATGGATATCTTTTAGATCTTGGTTTTGACAGGTCGGAAAATGATTTTTGTCTATATTGTCTGAGAGAAGATGGGAAGAATGTATACTTGTTGATTTATGTTGACGATATTATTGTTGCTGGTCCAGACATTAATTTTGTAAATGATGTGAAAGAAAAATTAATGCAAAGATTCAAAATAAAAAATAAAGGGGAGCTTAAATATTTTCTTGGACTTGAAATACTCTATAATAGGGAAGAAGGCATTTTAAATATCAAACAGTCTCGGTATGTAAGAGCTTTACTGAAGAAATTTCAAATGGAAGATTGTAAAATCGCCACGACACCTATTGAACCTAAACTTAAATTATCTTTGTGCCTTGATAATGAAAATGTCACTAGAAAACCATTTCGTGAAATGATAGGTTCGTTGATGTATTTAATGTTAGGCTCACGACCCGACATATGTTTTGCTCTGAACTATTTTAGTCGTTTTCAAGATAAAGCGAGTGATGAAACTTTTAATTATTTGAAAAGGATATTGAGGTACTTAAAAGGTACTATGGACATCGGTCTAGTATATAATAGAAATGTTAATTGTAATTTGTGTTGTTATGTAGATGCTGATTGGGGAGGCGATATGTTAGATAGAAAATCGGTGTCAGGTTTTAATTTTAAAATGTACAATAATACCTTCATGTGGGTTACGAGAAAACAGAATTGTGTTTCACTCTCAACCACTGAGGCGGAATTAATTGCACTGTGTAATGCTGTAAAAGAAGGATTATGGATAAGAAAACTTTTAAATGATTTTTCTGTTAATGTAGAATATGTGACGTATTTTGAGGACAATCAAGGGTGCATAGCATTAATTAAAAATCCTAGTAATAACCGCAGAGTCAAGCATATTGACCTAAAGTTTAATTTTGTTTGCGAAAAACTAAAAGATGGATATATTCGGCTAGAGTATATTGAGACGAGCATGCAGGAAGCAGATATATTTACAAAAGGTCTTAATAATAACAATTTTTGTAAATTTAGATTTATATTAGGTTTAAAGTGTTTTGAATGATTTTAGCGAGGAGGGGTGTTATGTATTATAAAATAAAATGGTGCGCTAAAATCAGGAACACTCAAGGATGAACGTTAAGTTCCGAAAACACCTAATTGTGCTTTGTGTCGTTGTCAGTTGTGACGTAAAAAAGACAGAGTTCGGTTGACATTATTGACATATATAAAAAAAAAAAAAATGGTGGTAGTTGAAATAAGATATGTCTGTCTCGTGGTCTTTATGAGTTTTTACGTGTTTGTTAGAAAATATGTTCTGTTTTCATCTTGGAAATAAATACAAGTTTTCCTTGTTAACTTGTTTAAGTTATTAGTATCAATCGATAAAACCTCTGACGCTATATGAGCCCTATTTAACTTCTGTCAACAAGCTAAATATCAGTATATTATTAAGTGGTCGTGGACAATAGTATATTATTAAAAGAGCTTTTTATGATAGCCATTATTCCCTTAGGGGGACGTTTGCGTCACGAGCCGCAGGCGAGGGGCGCAAGTCTCCCCTGGGAATAATGGCCATAAAAAGCTCATTTAATAATATACTATTTTGTTTTCAACCAATGTAGTCACGTGCCGCACGAAACCCATTTAAGCTATATATGTTGTCTTGGCAACCAGTAGGAGTACAAAATGCACTGGTGGCACCCGTTTTGCCGTCAACGCGAGTGTCACTTTGACATTTCAATAATTTTATTTACTTTGTCCACGGCCATTGTCTAATAATTACAAATTATAAAATCTATAAGTAGTGTAAATAAAATTATTGAAATGTCAGTGATACTCGCGTTTGACGGCAAAACCGGTGCCACCAGTGCATTTTTTACGCTGCGGCACTTGATATTGCATTGTTGCCTACTACTGGTTTCCAAGACAACATATATAACTTAAATGGCGAGCGGAAATAATGATATTATTCCTGCTGTTTCAACTCATATATCCCTCTGACGCTATATGAGCCCTATTTAACTTTTGTCAACAAGCTGAATATCAGTATATTATTAAGTGGTTGTGGACAAAATGTTATCATCCCACTTAAACACGCACTATGATGCCTTTAATCCAAACAATTCAAAGTAACTTCTACTAATGCATAAAATGTTTGTATATTTGAAACTGTATTAAACATTTTAAGTTTCAAGCAAAGACAAAGAACGATTATTGAATAGTTACAAATTTCAACAAAAAAGACCTTTTTTTTTACTCTTTAAAAACACACTTTAAACTCCTTAAAATTTCATTTAAAGATTTCAACGTCAATTTAAGTTCAGAATATTTAGTTAATGCATAAGTTGGCTACCATCTTCAAGCAAGCAAGCAATGAGATTGATCTAACAGCCAATAAAGTACTTGATTAAATTGGGTTTTTGGAATTTTGTAAACTTTTTTGATGAAATGATGAAAAAGAAATCACTAAAAAAAGTTTGTAATGCGTTTCTTCCATGATGTTATCCTACAGAGTTGTTAAAATGAAGACAGAAACGCAGACCTTATATAATATTTATTTTGCAGAAAAGAGCAAATCATAAAAGTCAAAAGCTCAGTTTAATAATATTGGTTAGTTGATTTTTTTTTGTATGGTTTTCTTCCTATAATAAATTTGTGATATGTTGCTTAAACAAATTGCCAATGTAACTGTAAATGCATTGATTAACTTATCTCCCATATTGTAAACGCACTGAAAGAACATTATCAGTGAGTGAAAGTATTATATACACTTAGTAATAGAAGCAGATTTGTGCAGATCAAATACAATATGAACCTATTTATAAATATGAATCTAAAAATAATTCTGAATAGGCAGTTTGTAAATAACCTATTATGCTTACATGCAAATTTCCTGGGGTTGTGTTTTGCAGTATGTTGTGCTTTCTTTAAAGCAGGTTATAAGACACTTTGCACATTAAAGATTTCACCTAGAGATTACTAAAGTAGTTGTAATGTTCCTATGACTTTTATATTGTGGTTTCGTGCAATAATATTAGCGTGATGGTGACCATATATTATCACCTCTATTATCTATGTAGCTTTTAAATTAATGTTAAGATAACCAGCAGCTTGTCCTGCTGTGCAGAACGACCCAATGGATGGCCCGCAAAAAGATACAAAACTGTATTTTTTTCAAAAAAACAATACTTTACCTTTTAGAAACGCGATTAAAGGTCTTTTTGTTGAGGTCTTTAATATTTGATAACCAAGTTTAAATATAAAATAATAATCATTTATTGCATCAGAGTATGTAAACATAAAGCTTAAATCAAAAAGGAAAAATATATATAATACTCCAATGTTAAAGGCCACATTCAGCTTCCTTCTCAATGGAAGGTGCTGTTAGGGCTCATTTAGTTTATGAAACAAATTGCTGCTACAATTTAAAAAATAAACTTATATAAAGGTATTGGGTACAATCAAGTTGCTTAAAGGTTAGATGGGAAGAGGAGTAGTAGAGCGAAGAAGAAGAAAGAGGGAAGAAGGAAAGGCTCATATGAAATAAAATAAAACACCCTAAAATTTCCAGTTGCCAGTCACAAACACAACCCCATGGACACAACAAGACCTTGAACTATGAAGAGGCGCACACAGCCACTTGATTACCGTGATAATTACATTTCCTAGGCGGATGACAATAACTGTTGCTTAAGCCGCCTTTTAATGGCTGCCTCACTTTTAGTAAAGTCAACTACTTTGTACCAATTGATCATCAATGCCACTTGATAAGAATATGACTTTTTATAAATACTCTTATGTTTTGGTATTGTTAAGATATGCAGTTTCTTATATTAATATTGTAAATACCAGTCTGAAATGTTAATTTGTTATGCAGGTAGAGGGGCACCTGAACTTAATTAATTTGTAGTAAGATCATGCCGAAATTGATGTTGCGCAGTCATGCTTTAACCAGGCAACCTCAGGCAACAACCTAGAAACCCTCTGCCTATGTCTTAAGCCAAAAATTAATCTAACACAGAAG
This sequence comes from Taphrorychus bicolor, assembly GCA_951812265.1. Lineage (NCBI taxonomy): Eukaryota > Metazoa > Arthropoda > Insecta > Coleoptera > Curculionidae > Taphrorychus > Taphrorychus bicolor. Next base: position 36,862,560 of record OX638302.1, read on the forward strand.
ATTTGCATTTGGATCTGCTTAAGTCGACAGATTCCAACAACGGTCCATAAACAATGTCGGAGAAGTTGAAATGCGAAAGAATGAGAGATTCGCACAATAATGTCCTAGTGTTTTTGGAGAGGTAATGTCTCTGGGAACAAATCAGTTGTAGCATGGCAAAAGCACACCCAAGACACAAACTAATATGTTCCTTAAATTTTAATTTGACATCTATAACAAGGCCAAGGTTTCTAGAGTATTCCTTGAAAGGAATTTGACTGCCTCCAACCACAATCTCAAGTGAATTCATCAGCTGATAATCATCGCCGCAGAACAACAAAGCCACATACCTATTAGGGTTCACTGCAAGAAGATGTTCATTGGAGGTCGAAAACAGACTTTCTAAATTGCTATTAATCTGTGCATTAGCAAGATCAACATCTCCAGGATCAAATGATTTGTATACTTAGTTGTATAAGATCAGCATACAAATGGTACTGGCAGTACCGAAGGACACAGAAAAAAAATAGAAAAGTATATACAGGTGTTGTGGCTTCAGGAGACAGAAGAATAATAATTTAAATTAAAGAAAAAGTAAGCCCTCAGCCGGATTTGAAGCAGAGACCATAAACTGGACAGATTGCAACTCGACTTCTGGCAACTGAGCTATAAAGGCACGTCTAATTCATTGGCTTATTGGGATACCATTTCTTCAAATTCAATCATTATTATTTGTTAGTATGCAATGATTTAAGTTGAAGAAACGGTATCCCGATAAGCCAACAAATTAGATGTGCCTTTATAGCTCAGTTGGCAGAGCATCTGCCCGGTTTACAAAAGGTTGCTGGTTCAAATTGTTGGCAATAAAGAATATTTGATTTGATTTGAACTAGATAACAAAAATAAGTGAATGGGTATTTCTTGAACATTGCTTGGTGCAAATGGGGTGCAAAAACCTGAACCTGAGATTGTACAACTGGGCCTTATGGACTTCAAAATAGAAGAGGGTTGGGTTTAAAACCCTGATTGTATAAATCATTCACTTATTATTGTCATTAAGTAGGCGTTGGAAATCTGACTTTGACATTTTTATCGTATCTTCTCATCATGTGCAGAAAAGAGATACATATAAAAAAAAATGAAGGTTTCAAAGGTAACGAGATGCCAAAAATAGGTGAATATGGTATAGAACCAAACCTATTACCTACTTAACTACTTATCAGAGAAGGACAAAGACCTTGGAAATACCTCAAATTACCTTGAGAATTCACAAATTCCTCTAAATAAATTCGAAACACCTCTGAAATACATCAAAATACCTCACATTACCTTGGAATAACTTGAGATTGTACACAAAATATAGGATACAACAAAAAGCTCAGCAATCTGCCACTTGGGATTAAGGGAAGGATAAATCACTTCATAAAATTTGTTTTAACAAAAATTCCATATAATTTACCCAAAATTCCACTAAATAGTTGATATTTAATAACAACTATTTATTATTTATAAATTATTTATTTAAATACCACTAAATTCCCAATGTCTGCACAATAAATCTTATGAGTAATGTGATTGTAGTGTGTAAATCATTTGTTTCTCAAAATTGTAATATTCTTCTTTTCAAAGAAATGGGAAAAGCTGCTTAATTTAATTATACTGGTTGTTTCTTAGACTTTAAAAGTAATCATAAATGACTGAATTCCCCTTAAATGTAAAATCTTAAATGAGCACAAACCCACCACAACTATTCTGAATTAATGGGTTGCACAGTGTTCTGTCCAATTAAAAAATTATTGGAAAGTGTTCTTAGTTGTGAAGCAAAACTTTAATTGATAATTATGGCACATTATTATTAAAAAAAAATAAAAATTAAAAAACTAAGTGAAGAAAAATGCATTCACAATTATATTGTGAACCAAAACTTTTTTTTGCTTAACTTTATAATTAAATCTAAAAATAGTAATTTTGGCACATTTGCTCTTGGCTAATAATATGCTTAAGTTGCCCATCTGTACTTACTTATATATTATATACACTGCAAAACGAGTAAAATTTAATAAGTTAAATGACTTGGTCATGGTAAAGCCCTGCGTTAAATCACTTAGTCACATGTTGTGGAACACCATGCACTGTGTTCCACAACATGTTTTTTTTGTGATATGAGAAGAAATAGAGGGAAAAGAATGCTTAATACACATTGATCATTTTACTCATTTGCATTGCTATGCACTGCCTTTGCATTTATTGTGGGCTATTAAATACTCAAAACTTTTTTTCCTTTAAACTACTTCAACCAACACAAACTACATGAAAAAAGTGAAAATGCATTTGTGATTGTGCTATGAGAATTATACTTACAATTTACTATTCATTGTGGTGAGATGGTTCACAGAAATTCTGTCTGTTATCATATTTTCGAAGTCCACTATAAAGCTGAATTCAGTAACAAAAATAGGGTTTATAAAACCCAAATATCTCTTCTAGGATATGTTTCACAAACAGGATCTTCTCGGGAACCAAATTTCTCTCTGAAAATGTGAAAAAAATATGTGAGAAACGATATTTCGAGGTCAACTTTCGAATTCAATACGTAATAAAATTGGAATTGAGACTTAAGTAAGAATATTCCGAAACCAAAGATATGATTGACATTTAATTAAGAAGGTGAAGAATTACTGAAAATCATTAAAAGGGAACGGTTAAGTCCAAAGATGATCTGGAATTATGGGGAATAAAATCCTACACAGTTTGATTAAAGTTGAAAAAAAAAGAAAATGGCTGCGGAGTATCTCCAAAAGTGCTAACAGCTAGTTAAACTTTGATGAATAAATAATGGATTACTTGCATCGGTGGCATATTTACCTGCTTGCAATAGGAATTATCTAGGATGTGTACTAATTAAGCACGCAACAAACATTCCCTTTTATTCTTTATTCACCCCTAAAAGTAAAAATATCTTCTGAAATAGTTCGTCTAATGGTCTCAAGTACTCTCTCTTTGCAAAAGAAATGAAATTGATTTGAGTGGAAGGGATTGTGACGATCTGTGATGTGTAGAGAGGTGGAGTGGACGGACGAAATGGGTGGGGAAAAATGGCTATGTTTTAAATAGTTCAAGTTTCGGCCACGGCAACTACTGTTTACAGCGCCACAGGAAACCAATGTTCTCCATGTCTATATGTAAACAAACATTGCGAGTCCCTCCTGTAGGTGTGTTGTGTATTTTTCTACGTCGTCTTTATTAAACTCTACATATGGCATTCATACATACATCGGCTACCTAGATATGGGTTTTAATTTCCCTAAATTTTTTAAAGACGTTTGACATTGTTTTTACTAATGACCTAAGAGACATAGACCGAGCCAATAAATGTCGATATTTCCCTAAAGACGGTCGCGAATCACAATTTCAAATAATTTTTCGATCAAACAAACTTACCTGTGAATCTTTGATCTATAGATGGGCCAAGGGAAAATTCCCAAAAAACCTTTAAACCCAATTTAGGGTTTTTACCCAGGGTACCCCAGGTTTTTCCCATCTTTTTTTGAAAGCACCCGGCAGTTTCAAGATTTAAGGTTAGATTTTAGATTAGAATTCAATAAATCCAGATTCTGGTTTGTTTTTTGATAAACTAAACACTGGTTAATTGATTAAAAGCTTCAAGCTGCACAAACCAACTAATTATTGCTTAATTGGTAAGAGTTAAGCGTATTGAAAAAGTTAAATTTAGAGGTTATTGTTATGCAAACTGACCTCTCGGTTTGCATATGAGTTTATGTGTGGAAGCATGGCAACCCTGTAAGCCATTTTTCGAAGCTTTTAAGCTTTAATCTTATGGAATTTTTTTCTATTTTTCGCCCTAAATGCACATATGTTTGCAATAATTTTTATTTTCGTCAAGAGCATTTCTTTTGTTAGTGTTGGACAGGCACTTTCACAATTTCTTGAGAATTCCGGCCATAAAACATGATACCCTACAATTGCCCTTCTTCTGTAACCGGCAAAGGCGCCCTTTTAATGGTTTATGGCCCTTGAAAGAATTTCAGACCTGTACGTGACCCGAACAATAGTTTAGTAATTAAGGCGATTTTGCGAATATCGTTAATTGAAATTAAAATTTTATTCTCTCAGCAGATAGAGCTTTTAATTTCTGATCCTTTGATTGTAAATTCGAGCAATTAATGTCTTAATTCACTGAGCCAGGAAATTAACATTTAATTTCAATAAAAAGCTTTAATTGTCAATTAAACTATGTCATGTGAGGTGTCATTTTGAAGAGCATCATTTCTTCTGTCCAATGATCACATTTTCAATTTTCTTTTTCCAGCACATTTTCCAGAAAAGCTCATTTTCTGAATTTATGCCCGCGCTGTCTGAAGCGCCATATAATCGCCACTGGTCAGGGTGGTATCGATTTTTTCAGAGTACCCTTTCGGGGGCGAGGAAGTACCGAGGGGGTGTTCGAAAGAAGATCTTCGACACTCGAAGAGAAGATACGGTTTTTGAACTCGATAGAGATACGAGCTAAAAACGACGATCCAACCGGGAAGACGGAAAAGTTCGAATTTTACCGCGAGAAAAGTCCTTGGCTCCGCCGTTCTGATTATCGCCAATTCGTATTTTTTTTTCCCTTTTTGAATCCCGTTTTCGTCCGCCGCGCTAATTATTTTTTTTTAATTAGTGCCACAACAATTAATTAGGCTATTGCTCGTCTACGAAAAGTTTCGTGGAGTGTTTTTTCGGTTGTGCCATATAGTGTCAACCCACCTCTGCCCTTTTCCTGAATAGGCCATTTTCTTGCAGATAGCGGATACTTTGCAGACGTAGGAGACTACCGGCAATTAAGTATTTGTAGAGTAGTTGTAGAAATTGAATCATTTAGTATATTATAATAGTGTTTTGCTCACCATAATATCGAGGATCCCAGCTACTGGCAGAATTATGTTCTCGTCTACACTGCGCCGTTAGTTTAGTTTTCTTTGTTGTAGTTTTTCCAAATTAGTAAGAAATCGTGTACCCGTCAAACACGTTTGTGGGAACCACTGAGCTTATCGCGAAAAGTTCACGTCCGCCGCTATTTTATTTCAGATTCCTGAGAAAACTAAGAATTATCTTTTTTAATTTTATTCTTCCTTAATTACTATTCAATTAGTTTTTTTCTTTTTTGGCGTTTTGCAGGTCTTGGCTTAAACAATAAAACCTTGCTGGCATTCCCAAAAAATATTAAATTTTATATTATTTAAATTAGCGATCTAAGGGACAATAGATCCTTTCCAAGAGTTGGGTCCCTCTGGCAGCGTGGTAAAAAAGATTTGACACACGAAAATACGTTGGAATTCCACGTAGTCGAATCTCCGCAGACACGGCGGCAACACGGCAGCAGCCGCGAACACAGCCGCCCCCACGCAACCACCGATCAAACGGATTATTACGGAGTATCATTAGCGGGGGGGACACGGCGCGACACTAACTTTTCTATTTTCAATACGCCTAACACTTACCGATTAAGTAATAATTTGTCGGTTTGTGCAGTTTGAGGCTTTTGATCAACTAACCAGTGTTTAGTTTAACAAAAAACAAACCAGAATCTGAAATTATCGAATTCTAATCTAAAATCTAACCTTAAATCTTGAAACTGCAGGGTGCTTTCAAAAAAAGATGGGGAAAAAACCGGGTAAAAACCCAAAATTGAGCTCAAAGGTTTTTTAGGAATTTTTCCTTCGCCCATCTATAATTTCAACCAATCAGACCACAGCGCCAAATCCGCAATATACGCCATATCCGCACAGGGGGACGTACCATGAGAGAACTGAAAGTCATATTAAATTTTTATTTTAATCAATATGTGAATATTATTTTTTTAAACTTTGCTGGCATTCCAAAAATATTAAATTTTATTTTGTTATTCTCATGAAGTCATGACGTAATTTCCTCGTCAGAACACATCAATTGACGAATCACATTTTCAAATAATTTGACGTCAAGCGACGTCAATACAAGCGGATATCGCCGCCATTTTTAAGTTAACCACAAAAAGGAGGGCCAAAACTTCAAAACCGGAGGGTCTCTCCAGATGTAATATGTAGCTTAACGTACGACGTCAGATAAAAATTGTTATAAGCAGGGATGGGAGCGTAGATAATTTTTACTGAACGCTTATTCTATAGGAAAGACCACCTTGATTGGTCAAAAAATTCTGTTAACGAATTCCATTGGCCAGCAATTGTCACTTTCACTTTCACTTAGGGATGTGATTTCACCGGGTGCATTTGTTTACACCGATATTTGGAGAATATGCACCCTTATTGCACCCGGTGCATTCAATTCGCAGCGTTGCCTTTTCAACTTAAGTTACTACGTTGTCATATTCTTATATGTCATATGTCATATTATGTATTTTTTCATTTTCTACATTAGCTACAATCTACAAGTCACATGCTGCGTATTTTTAATTTTTATTATATATTTTACCGCTCAGGAACTGAAATAAACTTTTACAAAACTTTTAACCACCTGATTTTATAAAAAAAAACGAAAAGAAAAAAAAAAGGATATAATATTGCTTTAATTGCTGAGTTTTTCTTTCTGTCTTGAGTATGTTATTAGAGCTAAGACTTAAACAAAATTTAACGAACATATTCATTACAAAAATTACTTAAACTGTTAGAACTTTGGATCAAATACCTTTATTTGGACGAGAACGGAGAAATACATTAGTACTTTAAAGTTTACACCGAGTAGGAACAACAAATAACGGTTCTGCTTTTGCAGGATACCGTAATAGGGAATAATTTATTAACACACATTTATTTATGTAATTCGTATATTATTTAGTATTTGTATGGTTTATAAAAAAATATATTTTGTTTTATGAAATATGAAGTTGACAGATGACATTTGTTGACTGATATTCGGAATGCACCGGGTGCAAACACAATATGCACCGTTCATAAACACCGCACCCGGTGCAATCATATGCACCGGGTACAATGAAGATCACAACCCTACTTTCACTCATTCCTATAGAATAAGCGTGCAGGTACGATTATAGAAAGTGGCGTAGAGAAAATAAAAAAATAAAAAAATAAAAAAAATGTTTTATGGATTATTCACTTTTTAGTTTATTTGCATTAGAATTGCAATCATTTTCATCTAAACTCAAATTTCAACTCTCATTTCTCTTAACAGTCCCAAAACTAGCACTGATTTTGTCCATTTGGGACCCACTTAGACTGACAATATGTTTCTTTGCATGCCGCAGTTGCATGTCAGGTGTCAGTACAATTATTTTATTTACCTAAAAAATAAACAACAGTATATTAATTAAACTAACGATTTTAATTTTAAATAACAATATAAGTCAATAATTGACACTCCTTTGATACCACAAATGCCAAATTTGACTTGCCAAATTGTCGTTAACGTCATTCATAAGTATCTACATTTATTAACGTTTTTTACAAGTAAAAATATTTATGTACCTTCATCAGACGTCAAGTGACGTCACAGGATATCGCCGATTTGTAAAGTTTGCACTGCTAAAAAGGGGGGCCAAAAAACTATAAAACTGTAGGGGGTCTCCAGATGTAATATGCTAGCTCGTTGATTCTAGATTCCAGAGAATCATAGAGTTTACCAGTTTCGAGAACTTTGAGCGTTTCTACAAATCTTTAAGAAGCGATCTTACCTTTCCTAAAAGTTTCCAAAGAGGAAAGTTAATTATTATTAACGCTAATTATTATGAAGACTCTCTGCGTTTTCCAATGTCCGCACTAGACCGCTCTGAAACTGTTTCCATCCTCCGTTCTCTTAATAAAAATCTAAGGACGGCAATAGTCTCAGAGCTGTCTAGAGCGGCCACCCAAAAACGCTATTGTCTATTCCAGAACAGTTGATTTTGACAAACTTTTCTAAAGAGTAAACAAACAGTGCAGTCAAACATACCGAATTTTCTGTATTTATATACAGAAACGTTGAATAAGAATCGAATTATTCATATTTTATTAACATTATCAATAAATTGACGTAGAAAAAAATAGTAAGGGTGACAACACCGCAGCCGGTATATTAATGTATGAAGGGTATATTTGTTTTCATGTTTTAGGATTTTTATAAGTACTTCAGCTATAAAACCATGAATTCTGCCTTGGAGACTTTGACTACAAGAAATAAATTTGGAATTTAGTTTAAATATATCTGAAATCAAACATGAAACGTGATCATCATCAAGGTTTACGGGGTATTAATTATAAAACTTCATCAAGCAGGCTATGAAATTTTGACAGAAAAGGATGACATAATCAAAGTAAATGGAATTTTGTTTCTCCATTTTTTCGTTTGACATTTCACAGCCAACTAGATGAAGTTTTAAACTGAACACCTCGTATGTTCCGTATGAAATATAAAAAGGCTGGTTCGCCATTTTGCATGGGAGGCACTTTTTGTCAAATGACGTAATTCTGGAATGGTTAATCTGATTGACACTTTTGACTTTGACAGTGACATGTTTTGTTTCTACTAATCTTAATTTTTTATTTATCTTTAAAAGTAATAAAAATATGATAAAGAAAATAATCAATTCTCAGTAAAAATTTAAATTATTTAATAATAAATTAAACATTTGCAACTTTACAGTACTTTGCGCCCTTTGCTATTAAAATCATAGTCCAAGATGATAAATAAAGAGGCTTTTGTCGACCTCCAAGAAAAATATCAGAAGGTAATTAATCTGATCCTAGAGGATAGCAAATCAGATCCAGAAACTGAACCCTATTTATCAAAATATTCCGCAAGACAAATCCTTATAGGGATGAAAGCCAGCTTAGAAAACTTATTACGAAGCCAACCTACTGCGGAAGCCGAAAATATAAAACTGACTGGTAATTCTCATGAGCCATTTAGTGACAATTTCTTTGGGAGGTTTTTTATGAAGTGGCGTCAAAGTTAAATTATTGTCAATGTAAATTCTAACTTCACAATAATAGGCTCCTCTGTAGACTCACTCTACTTTATTCTAGCCAATTTAAGCATGTTTTAAGTTTTGTAAAGTTTTCTATCGAGTTGAATCTACCAGTCATATAATTTTATATTATTATTTTTTAGTAGTGAGTAGAAAGTACACAAAATTTAAATAATTAAATGGTTATAATTTAATTACTCAATTACCACAACAAAAAGTACCTATTTTTTATTTTTATTACTTTAGTCAAACATTTAATTTTAATTCCTGTGGTTGGCAGCAGGATAGGAAAGGAGAAACTTTTAACTTTGACCACAGAAGACAGGGAGAACATCAACATAAAAGTGTAAAACTTCTTAAGGAAATTGTCAACAGTAGTATGTTAAGTGCATATAAAATTGCCGTTCCTCTCCCTCAGATCAGGCACTTTTTGCCAAATAATATTCAAAATGGGTTCAAGCTGTTTGTGGGCAATAAACCTCCGGGCAAAATTTTCTACAATTTTACATGCACCAACAGACCAACAGAATGCAAGTTTCAGTTAGGAGTGCAATTGTCGCTGTAATTCGGTGACCATTGCACTGCAGATTTAATGGATGAGGGAAGTAGTCAGTGTAATATTAGTTTTAGTTTATTCCAGTGAATTTTTGGAACTTATCTTAGCATCTTTTTTAGCAATGTATGGGACAGTTCACATGTACCTTGGTATGGTAGCAATTGGCACTGAGGAAGTGTCTGTAGGAGAAAAACACTTGGATAAATGCAAGGAGATTATTGAGAAATTTGAAAATCTACCTGAAGTTGTTTTAATTGCATTAAATATGTACAATCAGTTTGGAATTTTGTGGTCTTGCCGAGAACCTGAAAAATCAAGAAGTTATCTCACTAAAGCTGAGGATGTGTACCACCAATTTAAAAATTCAGGAAAAATACCAATTGATATTTCTGACTTGTTTGAACCAAATATAGAAAGTTACAATGAAGAAATTGCACTTACAAATATGGAAAAAATCCACACTCTCACTTTGTACTACTTAGCCCAAATATTTGGCAAGTTAAATGAAAATTTTAAAAGTGCAGTTTATTGTCACATTACCTTACAAAGACAGCTGCAAATGAGTGATTACGATCCTATTGATTGGGCTTTAAATTCTGCCACACTTTCACAATTTTTTATGGAAAAATGTGGTTTCAAACAAGCAAGGCATCATTTAGCTGCTAGTTTGTATATCCTAGACAAATACAAAACTGAGTTGAATGCTGCAGCAGACTCCAGTGAGGAATATGAATCAAAACTAGAGACTTACAATCATCGCAATGCAGATGTGGCTCGGTGTTGGGTGAAGTATGGCATTTTTTTGTTAGGAAAATCAAAAGAAAGGCTTCTTGCTCATACTGAAAATATTGATGAAAAATGCAATTTAGTTACTGATTTATCAAAGATGGTGATCTCAGAAGATGCCAATATAACTCCTGAAGACTTGAATAATTTATGCTTTGAAGGAATAGATATTACATTGTATGAGGAACAGATCACAGATCAATTTATATTATTATTATGTGATGCAAAGAAGGTGTTTCTTAAGACTTTATACTATATTAAGGTTGCTCAGGAGTATTATAATTTAGAGTCTCTTGCTTCAGATTATATTGAAATAGTGCAAGACCACAGTCAGTTATATTTAAACTTATTATTTTTTGAGGATGATCCAGACAATCAAGCAAAATTGCACAAAAGAAGGGTTGATCTATTAGAACATATTATTAATAATGTGAATCCACAATATTATATGAATTACTGCAGACCTGTATGGTTTGAATTGGGGCAGACTTACTCAGACATTATTGATATTAAGTCTGAAAAGATTCGAGAGTCCAAGGAAAGACCAAAACCACAAGCCTTAACAAAAGTAAACACATTGGTGAGTAACAGTATAAAACATTTTCAAAGCTTCTTGGATTCTTTTAAAGTTAATACAGATGAGTTGGAGAAACTTCCTGATGAGGCGGAGAAACCTTTTCTGCAAGCATATTTTCACATTGCAGCACTCTATGGCAGGTATATCACTATGGATAAAAATCAGCAATCACAAAATGTAGAAAAACAGTATGAGTATTATAAATATATTACTCAATATTGTGAAAAGTATATTAGTGCCCAACAGCTTATACCTATGGAACTGAGCATTTGCAAAGAAATGGTGATGCTGTTGCCTGTTAAAATTTTAAGGTTGAAGAACCCAGTCTAGTTATTTAAGACTCAATTAAGTAATGTTTGTGATTTTTGTTACCAGAAATGTAGTACCTAATAGTTGTGTAATGCTTTACATACCCATTTGCTTGAACTAGCTACTACTAAGCAATCCACCTCTTCTAATATGTTATGTTTTACAAAAGTTCTAAAGTGTAAATAAAGCATTCTGTAGCAAAACAATTAGTCTTTGAGATCCAGTATCGCAATAATTTTTAACACGCAGATAAAGAGTAAGTAGTTGTCAGTCTCTGATGGTTACCGTACAGAACAGGTCAAAATATTACTACTTCATTTAACTTTTTTTCGTAATGTGACTCATAAGGACCTCACGGTAACCTTCGCCATTTTGTCCAACAATGTTGAAAATTCCACGTTTATCTCTGATGTGAAATCAAGTTTATAAATTATGGTTGGCACGTAGGCTTCTAGATTCTTGGAGGTCCTTGTGGTTGTATGGCTGGTTGTTTTCTTGGGTTCTGGTTCTTTTTTTGATTAAAATAAGGTACAGCGGGTGCTTCTAACTACGTTGTTTATTTTGACGTTTCGGCACAAATTGGTGCCTTCATCAGAGTACTACAACATACGGAATACTTAATTTAAAGTTATATTTGTACACTAGCAGGAAGGAATGGTATAAAGGAATAAATGAAAAAAATATATAAAGATTACTACAAGTACAAAATAAAATGTTGAAACATAAACGTATTGAGAGATGATTAAAGTAAAGAATAAAGTCGGTAACTCAAAGCAAAGAGCGTCAAAAGTGAAACCTACGATGCATATGCTGATAGGTTAAGAAGGGGCAAAAGGGTAAGAAAGGTAAGAAAAGGAGGAAATGTGAGGGTGACAATGATTTACCACATTATAATTCATTTTGTTTATCGAAATTCCCACTTTGGCTTGAGCTGGAGAATTTGAATGAGCGCAACTGTGACGAAAATCGAATAATTCAGACCTTTTTGACGGAGGGAATGTTAGGATGAAAGTAGAGGCTCGCTCCAAGCAGACTAACTTGCTTGTATGGAAGTCTAAACGGTTGTATGGTAAACTAAACACCTTTGAAATTGTTCCAGTTCCAGCCGACGTTGCCCAGCTAGAGGGCAAGTTGCCGCGAGTTTCTAGATCACCGGGGTGTCACAAAGGAAGATGCGCGTGCTACGTGTCCAGCGCGGCAGCACATTGCCTTACCTAAGACAGCTAGTGCGGCGTAATAGAAAAGTTTGTATGATGTAACAGATGCATAAGAGGACTCCCACAGCGGACAATCACAGGTTGCAAAACGTCATCAGTCAGCGATTGAAAACAACCCTTCGGGAACACCCCAGACACTGCTGGAACGGGAATCTGAGGGATCAAACCATAGAAGAACATTACGAGTTTGCAAGGGTAAAAACGCTTAAACACGGGTAAAAACGGAATCTTTACCAAGTTTTTAAAAAAATTGACCAGGCAGGAGATAGCGGTTCTTAGTGCTATTAGAAAGGCAGCGGCTCAGGCACAATGAAAACAAGGTGTGGCGATAATGGTCAACAAAAAAGACAAAACAGGGCGTTTCCGCAAAACCAGACTACTACAGTCGGTAGGTACTGTGTGGAGAAGTTGGAAAAGATATATTCTTAAACGGTTCATCGTTTAAAACGGATGTTCCACAGTGAGCAGTTTTATCGCCATACCTCTACAGGTTGTAGGTAAACCTGTACATATTTATCTACAACAGCCAAGACCACAGGATTCAGTCACACTCGCATTAAATGTGGACCATCCAAACACAGGATGAAAATGGTTAAACAGTAAAACTTGTAGCAAGTGTTAAACGACGACGACAGCTAAGAGTGGCTGGTAACTTGGAGAATTAAAAGTGATCCAACCAAAGGGCAATCCGGATAAGCAAAAGTCGCAATGACGTACCAGAGTTGCTTGAAACCGATTATATATATATATATCAATAGTTCGTTAACTAGAACTAGGTTGAGGCCCACAATATGTAAAGTCAGGCGATGCGCTCGCTATGGGGGCTATATAGTCACCCTGTATCCTTGCTCTTCTGAAGAATCTGTCTAGCTGTTGGGAGAAAGCTGCAGCTAATAAAGTAGGTATCATGCTACCTAACCTTGCTGCGTGGGGACAGGCAACCAAAGCTCACTTCAGGCAGAGAAAAGCCACTGAAAACATTTATATCCGAATAGCGCTAGATGCCTCAATGATATTTAGTAATGAAGATTGTCGTAATAACTTTCATTCACAAACGATGCTCCACTTAATATGAGTTAAAGCTGAAAAGATTTAGAAAAGCAGGGGCACATCTAGATGCAAGTGGCAAAGATAGAAATGGCCACCGCATCATCTATATTATCAAAAAATGGAGGTTTAGAATGAAAGCAAACACACTACATTTTCACGGAGGGCAACTTTTATAAAAGTGACGTTATAGGTACAGAAAAAAAAATCATGCTGCTTGACTGACCTAAACTAGAGTAACCAGAATAAAACTGAACTATCCTAAAGTAACTAGAAGTAAAAGCGTATCTCATCTATAGCAACTTGATGAGCTAACTAACTGGAAGAGGTAACTGACCTAAGAATGAACTGAATTATCCTAAACTATCAGAACAGATAAGTGAAGAATACCAGCCAGCCGCGACTGAGCCCAGTGTTCCTCCCGGGTGCCTTACCCACTAAATACCTTGGGTCTTTTCATCTGGATTCTTGTCAAGTATTGCTTCTGGTAAAGGGTGATATCTCCTTAATCTTTCCCATGGTTATGTGCTCCATGGCTTTTTTAGTGATTCTAAGGTATCACTTCCACCACACGTTCTTCGCTTGACGATAGGGAGCGGCGAATGGTTTGAGGATAAATTGTGGTTTCGCATTTCAGTTCTACTTCCTATCTCAGTTAGTTAAATTTCACCAGCATATTGGACCCGCTTTTTTCCTATTTTGTGGAGGTAGCGTGAGAAGATTCCATGAATGTTAACGTCTGAACCATGTGGTTGTTTCCAAATTGCCTTAGTGCGGTAGTTCGTTTTTACGTTAGGGATAAAGTTGTACGTCAAGCCCTGGTAATTTAGCCACTTCTCCTGCCAAATGCTAAACACAGTAGTAGGTGGATTAGCGGGATGGGGACAAATAACGACAGTTCAGCTTTTATCAATTGCCAAAGTTTTGATCATATATTTTGGGCTTTATCAAAGCTCTTGATGTGCCGAAGTGCTGTACATTATATTAAAAAGCGTGTCCATTGTATACATCATAGGCCAAAGGTTCTTACAATAGAAAAAAAAACAACAGGACGACCACAAAACCATGATGGTTTTGTGGTCGTCATGTTGCTCGTCACTCGCCTGCCCCGTGTTTAATTTTCGTGTATTGTTTCTATGTTAATTTATTTATTTTTTTGTTATCTATTGTAAGAACCTCTGGCCTATGATGTAGATAATGGATGATGTGGACAATGGACACGCTTTTAATATAATGTACAGGACTTCGGCACATCAAGAGCCTTGATAAAGACCAAAATATATGGTCGAAACGATGGCAATTGATAAAAGCTGAATTGTCGTTATTTGTCCCCATCCCGCTAATCCACCTACTACTTAGTTTATTGGGACGCCAAACACTCGTAATATTCTTAACACATTTTCCCTAGTCTCTGTTCTTTACCTTATCTGCATAATTTGCCTGTCTCTCTATTTGCAATTTGATTGGGGGTATTGCTGTCACGGTGAGTATTGTCTAATCTTCTGAGATATAATTTATTTTGATCACATCTCCACAAATCTCTGCCCCATAAAGGAGTGACGACAAACTGTGCTGATCACCATAGTCTGTTTCCCTGTCTTAGGGCTCCACAACCTCTAGCAGGATTCTTGGGAGTGGGGGGATTTTTTTTGAGATGATTTTACAGTTTGCTTCTCTTCATTGATGTTCCAGTTACATTGTGGCCCTGTTGGATATGTGTTTCGTAAGGTAGACCAGGCCATCCACTATGTAAAGAGATGGAATACGAGTCACAAATGAATTCAGAAAGTCATCCTTCTAGCCCACCCCACCCCATTCCGCACCGCACTCTCACTACCTTCTGGAAAGTAACCATTATTTTTTTGTGCCCTTATTGAGTGTTTCCAATTCACAATTTTTGTGAAATTAACGTGGCCATCACGAACATACTAAGTTTCAGTAGAAAGAAGGTGATGACGTTATATGGTTGCGTCTAAAGAATTGTTGAACTTAAAGGAGGAAAAGAAGCAGAGAATGGATAGCCCAGGTAGACCTCATGATGGTAATGTCATGCTTGCCGGTTTGATTTCTATAATTAAAAACGTGTTTAATAAACGTCTGCTTTTTTTCGACCTCCTTCATAATATGTAATCTGGAAGCGTTCAATGCTCAGTGCGATGAAATGACAAGTAAAGCCATCAGTTTACCATTACCACCGTGTACCCATTATAAATAAATAAATAAATATTCATTGAAATAATTGCTTCATAATCATTTTGCTAAAATAGGGTATTTTATAATTTTGTTGCTTGAAGCACAACATGTGCCTTGTCCCAACAGAAATCCAGCTACAGAGTCGATAGTCACTAATCACGTAGAGACTCTGAAGCATATTGCCATAATGACAACCACGTGAAACAACCGTGAATACCAGATGGTAATCATCAGAATGGCGAACAAAAATGTGGTGGTAGAACCGGTTTTGCCATGTTTCAGTAAATTATAGAATCACGGTACAGCCACGATTTAATCACTTGGCGATGTCGTGGAATTGTGGTGTTTTCCACTTAATACACACTTTTGTTACCTGAACTGCATGGCGTCATAGAGGTATTGTTTTCTCATTCTTGCAACTTAACAAATAGTAAATAATTTTCACATGGTATCCCTTCCACAAATCGTGGATGGCTAAATTTTGCTTTTTTTTGTGAGAGCGCGAATCCGGGGCGAAAAATCTTTTCGGCAAGGCACCGGACAGCCCTGCTCTGCTGTCCGGTAGTGTGGAATTCTTACCCACTAAAAACCCGGTTTGTGTTTGGGGATTCCAGGCTCGGTTGTCTATAAATCCCCGGTCTGCAACCGGCAGTCTTCTCTGGTGCACGCTCTTTTCTGTTTTCATATCTCATAGCCTAGCCAGCTTGGATGGTTTGGCATGACGTATCTTGCGGGAAATGTGGCCCTTGCTTCTCAGGGCGGTTTTTTGTGTCTCTGCTGTCACTCTACTCTGCAGCTTGAAATCGTAGCTAATGCCGTGGCTGCCTCCAGGTTTGCCCTGACGCGGGATCCGGCTCGTATTGAACCAAAGCCCGCAGCAGGTCGCCTGGATGTGCTTCCCCGCATCGGAAGGTCTTCTCAGCTTTAACTCTCTTGAAGGCGCGCACTGTTTGCCATCGCGAATTAGCACGAATTTCTTCGTTACTAGTGTACCATGGGGCATTTACCGCCATACGGAGGTAAATGTTTTCAACAGCTCCATCCTTGAGAGGTGGACCTCCGCCGCACTCCCCATGAGACCGATACATATGTTAGGATCGGCCGCATGATGGCTTTCAGCAGCAGGAGCTTTCCCATCACGGGCAGATGGCTTCTTCGGTTTAGCTGGGGTTATAGTGAGGCTATAGCCCCCCTAGCTCTGGCAACGACGACCTTGACATGTGGCCCCTAAGTCAGCCTTTTATCCAATGTTATCCCCAAATATATGACACGGCACTTCGATGCCATCGATCACAAGTTGATCCGGGATGGCATCGCGACGTCTACCTATCAGGATTGCCTGGCACTTGGTTGGATTGATCTTAATCCTCCAATGTACCAGACACTCCTGGAGGTCGTCCAAAGCTAGCTGCAGATTCCGCAGCACGACATCTTTTCGGCGGTGTTTGGATAAAAGAGCCGTGTCGTCGGCATAGAGCGCGAACGTAGTCCTTGGTGCTCGTGTACAGCGTGTACAAGAGCGGCGACGTATCCTTGGAGACACCTGCCTCTAGCGCTCTGGGCCCCGACAGGGAGGATCCGACCCTTACATGTGACTGTCGATAAGTCGGCAATGTTTGCCGACATACCTAAGTCAGACCCTATCGAACGCACGCTCTGCATCCAGCAGGATTAATCCAGAGGTCTGTCTCGAATTCCTGCCTTCTGCAACGCCCTCAACGGTCTTCAGGACTTGTAATTCTGTAATTCCCCCGAAAACCGTATTGTTCGACGGGTACGACGTTTAGGTGTGTACACTCGTCTTGGAGTCTCCTCAGGATAATACTTTCCACGACCTTCCCAGCCCCGCACAGTAATGTGATGGGCCGGTAGTTCTGTGGAAATTTCCTATTCTTTCCCCGCTTGTTTAGCATTATTACCACTCCTTGTTTCCACCTTGATGGAAAGTGCCGTAGCCTCAGTGTTTAGTTCGCCACAGGGCAGAGACGGGCGGCACCCTTCCTGTTCAGATTTTTCAGCACCTTGTTGGAGATGCACTCCCGTCCCGGAGCCTTACGTTCCATAAGCTTGCTCAGTATGTCCCTGATTTCTCCGGGGGGTGACCGGGTCAATCGGGCCCTGCGGACCCCTGGGGTCCTCGCCCCTCAGGTGCCGGACGGTTCTCTCAAACGCCAGGATGTGACGTTCATCATCGTCAGGGTGATCATTTAGCCTACACTCTCTTTCGGGGGTTTGACCAAATTCTTCCGCCTTGTTCTCATCGCTGTACAACAAACCGTTTGCGCTGTGTAGCATTGGTAGCCCGGCTCCAGCTCGCTCAGCTTGTCCTCCCAGCATCGACTGCGGTTTTCGTGCAGGGTGTTTTCAATCGCTGTCTGCTGTCGTTACGCAGCCTGTGATTGTTCCCTGAGGGGCCACTGTGGTCCAATTACGCAGTCGTCTCTGTTCCGGAACGAGCGCAGCGCCCGTATGTTCGGGGGTTTCTCCATATTGACCGCGTGGTTTCTTCACCTCGCGCTCAATTGTGGATAATCTTAGAGCCTGCAGCACGTCCTCCTCGAACGCTTGCACGGTACCCTCCAGCTGGGCCACATCAGCAATAATCGGGACGGTCGTAAGTGCGTTAAAATGCTCTTGAAACCGTTTCCAATTAATGCTTAGACCAAATCGTTTCGACTTCGGCATTCGCTTCAAGGGTCAGTCTTATTGGATTGTGATCCGAGGTACCTTCATTTACCGTCACCAACACCGGCCAGAAGCGGACGTTCGTCAACACCGCAATGTCAAGTACGTCTGGTCTTCCGCCCCCGTTGGGTAGGTATGTCGGCACTTCGGGCCCCATCACCATTGCCCCGGCAGCGGTTCTTATTTCCAATAACCTGACACGTTACCTGTTATCAATTGCAGAGTTTCACGAGCGGTGCTTGCAATTGAGGTCGCCAACCAGCACTAGTGCTTGTTGGCCACCCAGGAGAATGTCGAATTCTTCCTGCTGCATTTTGTCATGTGGAAGCTTGTATGTCGATGTGACCTTAATCTGACCAAAGCTGGTGCCAACGACGACGCAGATTGCATCAATCTCCGTGTCTTGGACCCCCATTCAATAATGTACGATATCGTCTCTCACCAGTATGGCTACCCCTCCGTTATTGAGGTTCCTTTTGTCGTAACGGTACGTGCTGTACCCCTGGAAGTTTGCGCGTACGCGGCTGCCAATCTTGGTTTCCTGAAGAGTCAGAACTTCCGGCTCTCTTTCCGCCAAGAGGAGCTCCACCTCGAACTTCTCGGCGCGCAGCCCGTTAACGTTCCAGGACCTAATGGTGAGCGACTCTGGACGTCTAGCAGCCATTAGCGGAGCGGAGTGCCTCGCGAATCAATTTTCCCAAGCAGTTTTTCAGCTTGGGTTTGATGGCCTTGATAAGGCCCTTGTCCTTCTGAGGGCTTTTGCCCTTTGTGGCTTTCGGGTTTACGCCCGGCAATTGGCGTTCGCTTGCGCGCCTTTTGGAGGCCTTGGGGCACCCTTGGCGGGGTGGCCTTCTGCACCACAAAGTACGCACTTTGCAAGCCCGCCCGCGGGTTTCGCGAGTGTGCACTCGCGTCCCGCGTGGTTTCCCGCGCACTTCACACATCGCTCCTCATGATGGCATTTGGACTGCCCATGGCCATATCGCTGGTAGCGGTAACATTGGGTGGGCAATGCTTTTTTCTTCTGTTGCTCAACTTTAACAGAAAGACCAGTTTTTCCACTTTAAAAATTGTGGTATCTGAACGCTTGGTCAAAACTACGGCCAGTTGTGCCTTCGTCTTCCTGTTATACATTCTGAACAGGTCTGCTGTTACGTTTTTCTCAAAAAGTTTGGCCTTTACAGCTTTGAGGACCGCGTGGTCAAATTTTAATTCCAGGGAATGCCCTTAAGTTGTAGGTGTGGTAGCACAGTACATAGTAGAATATTAATCAATATATATATTATTTTATCATGTATAGGTTAGATCTTATAGGAAACGAAATTGGATTGTTAAATTTTTATGTTTTGGGTAGAATTATATCAACGCGCCATCAAAACAAAGTTTAAAAATATTTTTTTAAAGTACGTGAAATTAGACACATAAGTTGTGTGTATGTCTAAAACACTATACAGGGTGTCCCGTAAACCTTCGACAATACTCCGCCCGATAGAAGCTCCAAGCAAATCACAAGCAGCTTAAACAGATAGCTTCAAAGAAATTCCGATTATTAACAATTTTATTTAATGTGATTTACAACACATCTACAGCTTTACAGCAATTTGTATTAAAAGGAGGGTACTACATTTTTGACAGATACTTTAAGAAGCAAGTACATAGTTGAAATAAAACAAGTCACAAGTAGGTCTCAAAAATACAAAAATAGTGGTCAAGTAAACAAAGCACAAACGTTCTAACGGAGAACAAATAGCTAGAAGCAAACAAAGTAAACAACATTGCGAAAAATCGCTGTAGAAATAAATGTTATTAATTATCGAATTCTTCCTCGGATTCACTGTCTTCATGTCGAACATAGTTTAGGTAAGTCAGGATTTACCTGCAAAAAGAGTGTTGTTAGTAAGTTGAGTAAATCACTTTTTTAAAATTGAAAAACGTGCATTTTCCAAAGCTTCGTTCCATAAAGTCAAAAAGCTCTCGTTTGTGATTCGATGAACAGCATTGATTTTTGAATCACAATATCGCTTACACTGGGATCATAACATTTCGATGGGGTTAAAATGACAATGGTAAGGAGGTAATCTTGATACAAGATGGCCATTTTGAAGTGCTAGTTCGTCTATTCTGAAGGAAAAAAAAACACCAAAACTAAATTTACTAATTGTCACCATATAAAAGCGATTTTGGACATCCTACAATTATCATAATGTAAAATACCAACCGATATCTTTTCTCCAGCATGTTCTTTTTTGCTATACCTATAAGCTCAGCTTTCATAGCAAAAGAAGAAAATGTAATGTGATGCTGCTTCAAGGTTTGGACCAGCTTTGATTGGGTAACTTTTCTACTTGCATAGATTGGTAAAAAGAATTGTCCATAATTATCAGTAGGGGTTCCTCCAAATTAGGCAAAAGCTGTTCACAAAACCATTTTTCGAAATTTGCAGAGTTTATCGAATCATGGTAATCGCCTGATTTACTTCCCGCTTTGAATACTAGGCTGGCATTCTGGATAAACCCATCCTTTGCACCAGCATGCAAAACTATGTATCGTGTTCCTTCTGAGGAAGACTTTTCTATTACAGTGTTTATCGTGCCATCTTGCCAACTTGTCCTAAATGCTCCTTTGAGTGATGCTTAAGAAAGAGATTAACATTAATTAATAGCGTTTATATATCTTTACTAAAAACCCATGTTTAATCTATAAAAACCGGTACTCTCTCAAAACCTTATCCTTTTATGTATAATATTTGGTTGTTCCATTAGATAGTCGCTTAGATATTATACACTTCGTCCACTTAAACTTAAACTTAAGTTTTTTCAAGCACAAAGCCAGGGAACTGCCAGGAATTATAACTTGATCTATAATTTGCAGGTGGTTATGGAAAGACTGGAGTGTAACATGTTCTTCTGTAATAAAAAATGAACTCAATAATCTTCGATATCAGTCGTGCAGATTGTTTTACTGTACCTGCTGCATAAATTCGTCCCCTTATTACATGCTCGCAGACTTGATGTTGTGGTGTTTTCTTACACAATGTAGACTGTTCAACAGCATGATCTTTACTCCCTCTATTAGCACAGTATAAAGAATCATACATTATATATAAAGTATTATTCTTTATACTGTGCTAATAGTTGCGAGTCTCTGAATTGTTGCTAGCGACACACCTAATAGAACCCTGTAGAAAAATAATTATCAGATTTTTTTAAGTATTAATATTTGTAAGTATATACCTTTATCACATATGCCTACATACATTTATTACACTGCATTGAATAAGTAGAATAAATGGTGTAAAGCGTTTTGCGTTTCTTGATTCGATTTAACAAGAATCGCCGCGTCCATTTTAGAGGAATAAATAGGAGCAAAGAGGTAACTTATAGCAAAAAGAGTAATGACGTAACACTCAAGAGAAATAAGAAGGACTTTATCTTGATGCCCTTAAGTGCAAAAAGTAGCGTCGTTCTTGTAGATTCTGAAATCGTATAATAAGTAACTATTCCTTAAACAGTAAATATTTTTATGACCGTTAATTGCATCAAGTACAATTTTTAGCACCACACCATTTATCACCATTTAATCTCAATTTACTCACCTATAAAGGTACTTCACATGATATTCATGCAGCTTGATTTGATTGTTTTTATTGTATTATTTACGTAACAACGAATTTTAACATCTATCAACCTGTTAAAATTCATCCATTATTTTCTGTAAATTATGTTTTGAGTAGTTTGTTGAGGTTATCTTGTTATACTTATCATGCCATTTGTGCAGTACACCCATCGCGAATATGCAGAAATGCACTTGATCTATGGGGAGTGTGGAGGTAGTGCAAATCATGCATCACTACGCTACCGGCGAGAACGACTTCCACTACGAAACCATCCTGGACCTCGCGTTTTCACCGCCGTGCACAACGCTTATTCTGAAGGAAGATTACCAGGAATGCGTGATGGAGAAGGGAGGCCTCAGGTGGCGGACGATGATGAGGTATTGGAAGAAATACATCGGGATTCAACCACATCAGTACGAGCCATCGCACGTCGGACAGCCATTCCAAAAACGATTGTACATCGAATTTTAAAGCGAAATCAAATGCACCCGTATCATGTCCAGAGAGTGCAGGCCCTTCTTCCAGGAGACCTTCAACATAGAGTAAATTTTTGTAGGCGAATGTTACGAAAAATGCGTCAAGATCCAACTTTTTTTGATTGCACTCTTTGGACAGATGAATCTTCATGCAAACGAGGTGGCATTTTCAACATACATAACTTCCACAGTTGGCAAATGGAAAATCCACATGCCTTCAGGGAAAATAATTTTCAGCATCAATTTAAAATCAACGTTTGGACAGGAATAATCAACAACAAAATTATAGGACCAGTAGAATTACCAGAAAATTTGAATGCTGAAAATTATTTGCAATTTTTGCAGAATCAGTTACCGGTGTTACTTGAAGACGTTCTTCTATTAATAAGAAGACGAATGTGGTTTCAACATGACGGCTGTCCTGCCCACTATGCACCGGTTGTGAGAGAACACTTAAATAACGTTTTTCCTGGCAGGTGGATTGGACGTCAAGGACCTATTTTGTGGCCACCACGTTCGCAGGATTTAAATCCTTTAGATTTCTTTTATTGAAGTTGCCTGAAAGAAAAAGTTTATACACGACTGGCCGAAACTCGCGAAGAGCTACGACAAAATGTCTTTAGAGCAGCGCAAGAAATTAACGAGGCTCAGTATCGATCAATCAAAAGATCGTTTATAAAAATATAAGAGCCAATGGCGGTCACTTTAAGCATTTACTTTAAGTTTTTTTTTGCGTTCATTGCTTCTTGCTCAATTTCTTGTAAATAGCACAAATAAACGATATTGTATGTAAATGTAAAAATTGTACTTGTTGCATCAAACTGACCATAAAAACATTTACTTTTTAAGGAATAGTTACC
Organism: Taphrorychus bicolor; assembly: GCA_951812265.1. Lineage (NCBI taxonomy): Eukaryota > Metazoa > Arthropoda > Insecta > Coleoptera > Curculionidae > Taphrorychus > Taphrorychus bicolor. The sequence continues at coordinate 36,885,823 of OX638302.1, forward strand.
TATTAAAACATTTCAGAATCTAGAAGAACGACGCAAATTTTTGTACTTAAGCGCATCAAGATCGCTGTGCATCTTTTGCTACAGTGGGGGTCAAAAGTTGCATAATTGAAAAGTTGTTTCTTAATAAACCAAAGTAGACGTTCAGAATCTGTTGATTAGCAATTGTACTACCTCCATTCGCGAAACTAAAACTGAATATTTTTTTTTCTACATGGTGTTATGGAAGAGTAAATGTACGAAATATCAAGTGATGTAAGTTTTTGTCGATTTTAAAAAAAGTGCAAATATCTTGAAAATCATGATACTTTCATTAATACTGAGTTTTCATTTTTTGAGTTGTCAATGATGGGGCTTTTATCAGGAGGAGTATTGTCGAAGGTTTACGGTAGATGAAAACCAGCCTCTGAAAAGAAATTCACAGATTTTAACACTATCAAGTGCTTTTACTTTAAACATTTTCCATAGGATATTAGAACGCGGCAAATACCAACATTATCACTTCAAATTTGTGGTATGGAGGCGGTAGCACTCAGTTTCTACTTTTAAGTTAATGTGTTTCTGACGTGGCGCTGATATAAAAAAAGCACGTGATTACCACCATGGAAATATATTACAAAGTGTTTCCTACTTTATAATGTTAGATGTGGTGGTGAATATTCGAAAGCCCTTGAGTTGTTGTAACTATAATGCTGCTTGGGGAATCATGCAAAAAGGGCCTTATTGAGTTTGTCCGAAAGTACCCCGACGATCTTGACACGTACACTGCAACATGGGATCATTTGACATCGACAAATCTTTCGCATAGCCATAGAAATATGAATGATCTTCTCCTAGAGGGAATCATCCAGGGAGTCAGAATTATGACTAAAATATACTAAAAATAAATTAACTAACAATAACTAAAAAAGAACGAACACAGTTTAGATATTTAACCAATAGCACTCTAGAGGCTTGTTTATAATAAAACGTAAATATGCTCATATTTTAACATAAATCCGTAGAGAATTAATAAATATTGAACAACGCATTATTAATAATTCATAAATTTTGTCATACCAATTAAAGGTCTAATCCTTTCAGGCATAATTACCCATATATTTAGAAGATTTATTTTCAAATCTAAGTATATAAGTACTTTTCATAACGATATTGGACAAAGAGCAATAATTAAGACCTTTCTTATCCCTTATTATATAAATTCATAATAGGAACCCTCTACTGTGAGCAGATTAAATTGAGATATTTTGGGTCATCCCTTTTATAATTACTAGGTTGGAGCAAAGTGTTTATAGGCGTATCTTAGTTTCGGCCTCTTATTATTACAGACAAGAGGCAAACACCATGTCGGTAAGATAATTCCCTACAATTTAATTCCTGTAAGAATGAGATAAAAATTGTTACAGGTTTACCCTAAATGTCGCCATATCCAATTAGCCCTTATCCTGGGCTCGTTGTTGGGCATCGTCCCTTCGGAGCTCATGTTTTCAGATCGCCCACGTTCTCAAAAAGCCTACGCATTTTACTCAAATTTTATCCTAGGTTTTTTCGTCTTCTGCACTGCTGCTCACTACGTAGACCTTTTTAACATATTGACCAATGAGGTGGTAAGTATTGACGCTTTGACCGCCAAACTGGGAATCCTCCTGATTTTCAGCGTGACTGCAGCAAGGCAGTTTATTTTCAAGTTGAACCCTCAATTCTTGAGGCTATTAAGGAGCGTCATTTCAGAGACAGATAGTCCAACTGATGAAGAAGTAAGTGCCACGCAATATTTTTTTTGCATCAGGTAAAGGACAATGCTTTGTTCCACTGAAAACATTCCTGATTAAGGTTAAATAAGTAGATGCAACTTCGGCCATTTTTCTAAAAATTTTGATTACTTGCTTATAATTTGTCAATTTTCATAAGATTTATCCAGTTCGAGCTATTTTAGTTGTAACTTGCGAACGACAGTTGCAGAAAATGTCAAAGAAGGTGGCGAAAAGTAACCAGCTTCAGGTAGTTCTTTATCTCTTATGCATCTTGGAAGTGACGATAGTTCTTATTATTGGAGCGAGCTTAAAGAAACCCGAAGAAGTATTAATCAGCAATGAAACTGTTCTCGTTAGGGCTTTACCTGGACAGCCTTGGTTGCCATTTGATGAACAAACTCATCCAGTTGTACGTATATAAGAACATATAATAAAGTGTTTACCTATTTTCAGTTAAAATAAAGTGTATTCAAGGTTGGGTATACGGCGTATCCCGCTTCGCGTCGGTTCAATTTTGCATAACAGACACCCAACACTGTTTACAATTTTTCACAGAAAATACATATCTTTAATATAATAATCTTTGGAAGAGCGGCGACATGTTGTACAGAGCAGGAGCAGGCGACATCCACCAGTGTATTAGATCTAATACTGCATGGCAGATGGCTCTTAGTTCGAGAAGCAGCCCATATTGCTCTGTACCTCGCAGGTTATCGAAATCAGAACGAAGTGTAAAGAGTAGGTCACCAATTTGTTGACCAACCCATCTGCATACTTTTTCGGGGTCTTCCCCTCATTACACCGCTCTTCCGTAGCTTTTTGGCTATCAGCCGCGAACTCACGGTGTCCAATTTGTCGACCAGCCAAAGCTGTACTGATGAAGGGTAGACCTCGAAATTAGTATTCAGATGGGTTGATCGACAAATTGGTACCCATCTACTCTTTACACTTCGTTCTGGTTCCGATAACCTGCGAGGTACAGAGCAATATGGGCTGCTTCTCGAACTGAGAACCATCTGCCATCTAGTATTAGATCTAATACGCTGGTGGATGTCGCCTGCTCCTGCACTGTACAACATATCACGGCTCTTCCGTAGATTTTTGGCTTTAAGTCGCGAACTCACGGTCTCCAATTTGTCGACCAGGTAAAGCTGTACTATGAGGTGCAGACCCCGAAACTAGTATGCAGATGGGTTGATCGACAAATTAGTGACTACCTACTCTAAATTATAATCTTTACTAATTTCCTTGTTTTTCAGTGGGCGTTCGTCTGCTCTTCTGCAGCCCTTATGGTGGGGTCATGTTTCGTCAACTTCACAGACGTGTTGTTGATAAGTTTGATATTATACCCGGTGGAAGAGTTGAAGTCTCTGCAACATATTATTAAACATTTTGACAAATTTAGACAAATGCGAGCAACCAATACAAATGACAGGTCTGATGGTTCTGCTACCTTCATTGACATCGTTCGAAGACATCAGGCTATGATTGAGTAAGACCTTTTTTAGCATATAAAGTTAATGTAGTTTTAGTATGGATACTAATGGATGGTAAAGTCGAAGGGTTTTTAAGAATGCAACAGTTTGGTTCCTGACGTTACAGCAAAGAAACCACATTGCTTAACAAAGTTTCCTGATTGCAGGTATGTCCAAATATTCAACGATACTCTTGATTTGGCCATGTTGGTAGACTTTATGCAGAGTTCATTACATATTGCTGCTCTCATGTCACATATCATATTGGTAAGCACCTATTAATGCAAACTATGAGAATCATGTCGTGACAACTTGTCGTGCAGACCGAACAAACATGGCTGTCATTCTACATGGAATTTTCGCACTTCCTATCAATGATTTTGAGGCCCTTCTTCTACTACAATGGCGCCAATGAAGTTATGTTTTTGGTAAGTGTTTCGACATTTGGCCTTTTAGGGCTAATCGCTAACTTCGTATTTTTCTCGAGTTCTCAAACAACAGAAAAAATTCAGAACTTGTGTAGGCAGTATCAGGCCTAGTTGTGAGCAATAAATTTAAAATTGAACTGAAATTTTACAAAAGTTTTTTTTGTTAAAGTCTTTGGTTTAGTTTCAAATGAAGTCTAAAGTGAGACAACTCCTGCGGGCCTTAACACTTTAACTTTTACCTAGAGTCAAAAATTAGTCGATGCCACATGGGAAGTCCACTGGTACGATCAAAGCCGTTCCGTACAGAAAATGGTACTGTTTTTTATCATGAGGGCTCATTACAAGCCACTTCGGTTTAACATCGGACCGTTCGCCGTAATGACGTTGCAGTCGTTTATCAGTGTAAGTTACTTTCCTGATTCTTATACAGGGTGGAGTCTGACATGCAGCAAAAGCAAAAACACATATACAAGGTGTTCGCCGAGATATTCGAGACACTTCTATCGGGGTTTCAAGTTACCAAGACTTATGACCAGCTGTGAAGAGATAACTAAGATTATTGCTACTACAGACGGTTTAGTAATTTAATGAAAAACAATGATAGTGTAATCACTATTAGAGCTGCTCAATGTGACCAACTTGTGCGATGAACAATTAAATTCTTTCTCTTCTCGATGAGTTGGTAACTACAATTTAGGTTTCGAATTAAATAGGTAAGAGTTTTCACATGTCTGCACATGAAAAAGTCCAAAGGGGTGAGGTCTGGCGATCGCGGTGGCCAAGCAATGGAACCGCCACGACCTATCCATCAATTTAGATGCTTTTCATTGAGAAATGAAGCGAAGACTCTTCATGTAAAAAGAACATTGACGAGAACCCAAACTTCTCTGAAGATGGGTTTCTCGAACTGAACGAGGCTTCTCGATTGACCACACATGATGAGAAAATTGGTCATTCAATCCCTGGTATCTTTTGAAAAGGGTATTTGAGAAAATATTCATGATTGTTTCACTATTCACAAAGATGAACTCTTTGGAAAAGATCCTCGGCGAACACTCTGTATAATATGTTAGCTATTTAGGTTTGTTTTACCTCTCATACTCGTCGAACTTATTCTATTTTATTTAGCATACAATTTTTGTTTTGTTTTATTAGCTTCCTATGTGGTACACCGTACATCTATAATACATATAGTTCGTACCCTTTAACTTTACTTGCGCAGTAGGTCACGAAAATGTGACAATTTATCCCCTCTATAATATGACAGGCATTGTCATATATTATCGTGTTTAGAGGTTATAATTTTTTGTGCCAGGATGATGTTGATACTGGACGAGTGCAATCTAGTCACTTCAACAAATGGACATAGATGGCGCCACTGGAAGACTTTTCTTGATGCTGCTATGAAACCTGTGTTGAGTACCGAAAGTTTCGCAAGTTCTGATTGTGTCAAAGCCTCACTGACGAGCCGTAAACGACGAAACTAGCCTCGGGATGGGCACAATTAGAGTTTGCGAAATGATGGTTCGTTAGTCGCTTAAAAGGTCTCAAACAACGTTTTCATAGTACCGACGGCTAAAAATGTATTTCTGTATTTTACAGTGATCTGCATAATTGACTAGTATCTTTATTCCAAAATACAAATACTGGCAGACTTCTTTAATCAAGATTTTCCGGATTTTTACCTTACTGAGAAGTCAGACAGGCTTAAAGAGATCGATACTTATAATATACTAATTGACTAGTACCTTTAATTGAAAATAAAAATTTTGGCCTCAGGTCAAGTTTATTCTACTCGAGAAGGCAAGCAGAATTAAAGGCATCGAAACTTATAAACTGATTGACAAGTATCTTTAATCCAAAATACAATTTCTCGCGTAAGCTTGAAACCAAGAGTTCTTCGTTTTTATCCTACACGAGAAGACAGACAAGTTTAAAGAAATCGAAGCTTAAAATCTTACTGACCAGTATCTTTAATCCAAAATACAATTTCTCGCATACGCTTTAAACCAAGAATTCTTCGTTTTTATCCTACACGAGAAGGCAAAGAGGTTTAGAGAAATCGAAGCTTAAAATCTAATTCACCAGTATCTTCTATTCAAAACACAATTTCTCGCGTACGCTTTAAATCAAAAGTTACTCGTTTTTATCTTACACGAGAAGGCAGAGAGGTTTAGAGAAATCGAAGCTTAAAATCTAATTGACCAGTATCTTTAATCCAAAATTCAATTTCTCGCGTACGCTTCAAACCAAGAATTCTTCATTTTTATCCTACACGAGAAGACAGATAGGTTTAAAGCAATCGAAGCTTAAAAACTATCTGACCAGTATCTTTAATCCAAAATGCAATTTCTCGCGTACGCTTCAAACCAAGGATTCTTCGTTTTTATCCTACACGAGAAGAAAAGACAAGTTTAAAGAAATCCTAATTGACCAGTATCTTTAATCCAAAATACAATTTCTCGCGTACGCTTCAAACCAAGAATTCTTCATTTTTATCCTACACGAGAAGACAGACAGGTTTAAAGCAATCGAAACTTAAAATCTAATTGACCAGTTTCTTTAATCCCAAATACAATTTCTCGCGGACGCTTCAAACGAAGAATCGTTCGTTTTTATCCTACACGAGAAGACAAGACAAGTTTAAAGAAATCCTAATTGACCAGTATCTTTAATCCAAATTACACTTTCTCGCGTACGCTTCAACCCAAGAATTCTTCATTTTTATCCTACACGAGAAGACAGACAGGTTTAAAGCAATCGAAGGTTAAAATCTTATTGACCAGTATCTTTAATCCAAAATACAATTTCTCGTGTATGCTTCAAACCAAGAACCAATAACTAGATTGCTTCGTTTTTATCCTATACGGGAAGACAAGAAAAGTTTAAAAAAATCCTCGTTGACTAGTATCTTTAATCCAAAATACAATTTCTCGCGTACGCTTCAAACCAAGAATTCTTCGTTTTTATCCTACATGAGAAGGCAAAGAGGTTTAGAGAAATCGAAGCTTAAAATCGAATTGACCAGTATCTTTTATTCAAAATACAATTTCTCGCGTACGCTTCAAATCAAAAGTTACTCGTTTTTATCTTACACGAGAAGGTAGAGAGGTTTAGAGAAATCGAATCTTAAAATCTACTTGACCAGTATCTTTAATCCAAAATATAATTTCTCGCGTACGCTTTAAACCAAGAATTCTTCATTTTTATCCTACACGAGAAGACAGACAGGTTTAAAGCAATCGAAGCTTAAAAACTAACTGACCAGTATCTTTAATCCAAAATGCAATTTCTCGCGTACGCTTCAAACCAAGAATTCTTCATTTTTGTCACGAGACGACAGACAGGTTTAAAGCAATCGAAACTTAAAATCTAATTGACCAGTATCTTTAATCCAAAATACAATTTCTCGCGGACGCTTGAAACGAAGAATTCTTCGTTTTTATCCTACACGAGAAGACAAGACAAGCTTAAAGAAATCCTAACTGACCAGTATCTTTAATCCAAAATACAATTTCTCGCGTACGCTTCAAACCAAGAATTCTTCATTTTTATTCTACACGAGAAGACAGACAGGTTTAAAGCAATCGAAGCTTAAAAACTAACTGACCAGTATCTTCAATCCAAAATGCAATTTCTCGCGTACGCTTCAAACCAAGAATTCTTCGTTTTTATCCTACACGAGAAGACAAGACAAGTTTAAAGGAATCCTAATTGACCAGTATCTTTAATCCAAAATACAATTTCTCGCGGACGCTTCAAACGAAGAATTCTTCGTTTTATCCTACACGAGAAGACAACACAAGCTTAAAGAAATCCTAACTGACCAGTATCTTTAATCCAAAATACAATTTCTCGCGTACGCTTCAAACCAAGAATTCTTCGTTTTTATCCTACACGAGAAGACAAGAAAAGTTTAAAGAAATCCTAGTTGACCAGTATCTTTAATCCAAAATACAATTTCTCGCATATGCTTCAAACCAAAAATTCTTCGTTTTTGTCACGAGAGGACAGACAGGTTTAAAGCAAACGAAGCTTAAAATCTAATTGACCAGTATCTTTAATCCAAAATACAATTTCCCGCGGACGCTTCAAACGAAGAATTCTTCGTTTTTATCCTACACGAGAAGACAAGAGAAGCTTAAAAAAATCCTAACTGACCAGTATCTTTAATCCAAAATATAATTTCTCGCGTACGCTTGAAACCAAGAATTCTTCATTTTTATCCTACACGAGAAGACAAGAAAAGTTTAAAGAAATCCTAGTTGACCAGTATCTTTAATCCAAAATACAATTTCTCGCTTATGCTTCAAACCAAGAATTCCTCGTTTTCATCCTGTACGAGAAAACAAGAGAAGTTTAAAGAAATCCTAATTGACCAGTATCTTTAATCCAAAATACAATTTCTCGCATACGCTTCAAACCAAGAATTCTTCGTTTTTATCCTACACGAGAAGGCAAAGAGGTTTAGAGAAATCGAAGCTTAAAATCTAATTGACCAGTATCTTTTATTCAAAATACAATTTCTCGCGTACGCTTCAAATCAAAAGTTACTCGTTTTTATCTTACACGAGAAGGCAGAGAGGTTTAGAGAAATCGAAGCTTAAAATCTAATTGACCAGTATCTTTAGTCCAAAATGCAATTTCTCGCGTACGCTTCAAACCAAGAATTCTTCATTTTTATCCTACACGAGAAGACAGACAGGTTTAAAGCAATCGAAGCTTAAAATCTAATTGACCAGTATCTTTAATCCAAAATACAATTTCTCGCGGACGCTTCAAACCAAGAATTTTTCGTTTTTATCCTACACGAGAAGACAAGAGAAGTTTAAAGAAATCCTAGTTGACCAGTATCTTTAATCCAAAATACAATTTCTCGCGTACGCTTCAAACCAAGAATTCCTCGTTTTTATCCTATACGAGAAGACAAGAGAAGTTTAAAGAAATCCTAATTGACCAGTATCTTTAATCCAAAATACAATTTCTCGCATACGCTTCAAACCAAGAATTCTTCATTTTTATCCTACACGAGAAGACAAGTTTAAAGAAATCCTAATTGACCAGTATCTTTAATCCAAAATACAATTTCTCTCGTACGCTTCAAACCAAGAATTCTTCATTTTTATCCCCACGAGAAGACAGATAGGTTTAAAGCAATCGAAGCTTAAAATCTAATTGACCAGTATCTTTAATCCAAAATACAATTTCTCGCGTACACTTCAAACCAAGAATTCTTCGTTTTTATCCTATACGAGAAGACAAGACAAGTTTAAAGAAATCCTAATTGACCAGTATCTTTAATCCAAAATACAATTTCTCGCGTACGCTTCAAACCAAGAATTCTTCGTTTTTTTCCCACACGAGAAGGCAGAGAGATTTAGAGAAATCGAAGCTTAAAATCTAATTCACCAGTATCTTTAGTCCAAAATACAATTTCTTGCGGACGCTTCAAACCAAGAATTCTTCGTTTTTATCCTACACGAGAAGACAAGACAAGTTTAAAGAAATTGTAGTTGACCAGTATCTTTAATCCAAAATACAATTTCTCGCGTACGCTTCAAACCAAGAATTCCTCATTTTTATCCTATACGAGAAGACAAGAGAAGTTTAAAGAAATCCTAATTGACCAGTATCTTTTATTCAAAATACAATTTCTCGCGTACGCTTCAAATCAAAAGTTACTCGTTTTTATCTTACACGAGAAGGTAGAGAGGTTTAGAGAAATCGAAGCTTAAAATCTACTTGACCAGTATCTTTAATCCAAAATATAATTTCTCGCGTACGCTTTAAACCAAGAATTCTTCATTTTTATCCTACACGAGAAGACAGACAGGTTTAAAGCAATCGAAGCTTAAAAACTAACTGACCAGTATCTTTAATCCAAAATGCAATTTCTCGCGTACGCTTCAAACCAAGAATTCTTCATTTTTGTCACGAGACGACAGACAGGTTTAAAGCAATCGAAACTTAAAATCTAATTGACCAGTATCTTTAATCCAAAATACAATTTCTCGCGGACGCTTGAAACGAAGAATTCTTCGTTTTTATCCTACACGAGAAGACAAGACAAGCTTAAAGAAATCCTAACTGACCAGTATCTTTAATCCAAAATACAATTTCTCGCGTACGCTTCAAACCAAGAATTCTTCATTTTTATTCTACACGAGAAGACAGACAGGTTTAAAGCAATCGAAGCTTAAAAACTAACTGACCAGTATCTTCAGTCCAAAATGCAATTTCTCGCGTACGCTTCAAACCAAGAATTCTTCGTTTTTATCCTACACGAGAAGACAAGACAAGTTTAAAGAAATCCTAATTGACCAGTATCTTTAATCCAAAATACAATTTCTCGCGGACGCTTCAAACGAAGAATTCTTCGTTTTTATCCTACACGAGAAGACAACACAAGCTTAAAGAAATCCTAACTGACCAGTATCTTTAATCCAAAATACAATTTCTCGCGTACGCTTCAAACCAAGAATTCTTCGTTTTTATCCTACACGAGAAGACAAGAAAAGTTTAAAGAAATCCTAGTTGACCAGTATCTTTAATCCAAAATACAATTTCTCGCATATGCTTCAAACCAAAAATTCTTCGTTTTTGTCACGAGACGACAGACAGGTTTAAAGCAATCGAAGCTTAAAATCTAATTGACCAGTATCTTTAATCCAAAATACAATTTCCCGCGGACGCTTCAAACGAAGAATTCTTCGTTTTTATCCTACACGAGAAGACAAGAGAAGCTTAAAAAAATCCTAACTGACCAGTATCTTTAATCCAAAATACAATTTCTCGCGTACGCTTTAAACCAAGAATTCTTCATTTTTATCCTACACGAGAAGACAAGAAAAGTTTAAAGAAATCCTAGTTGACCAGTATCTTTAATCCAAAATACAATTTCTCGCTTATGCTTCAAACCAAGAATTCCTCGTTTTCATCCTGTACGAGAAAACAAGAGAAGTTTAAAGAAATCCTAATTGACCAGTATCTTTAATCCAAAATACAATTTCTCGCATACGCTTCAAACCAAGAATTCTTCGTTTTTATCCTACACGAGAAGGCAAAGAGGTTTAGAGGAATCGAAGCTTAAAATCTAATTGACCAGTATCTTTTATTCAAAATACAATTTCTCGCGTACGCTTCAAATCAAAAGTTACTCGTTTTTATCTTACACGAGAAGGCAGAGAGGTTTAGAGAAATCGAAGCTTAAAATCTAATTGACCAGTATCTTTAGTCCAAAATGCAATTTCTGCTTCAAACCAAGAATTCTTCATTTTTATCCTACACGAGAAGACAGACAGGTTTAAAGCAATCGAAGCTTAAAATCTAATTGACCAGTATCTTTAATCCAAAATACAATTTCTCGCGGACGCTTCAAACCAAGAATTTTTCGTTTTTATCCTACACGAGAAGACAAGAGAAGTTTAAAGAAATCCTAATTGACCAGTATCTTTAATCCAAAATACAATTTCTCGCATACGCTTCAAACCAAGAATTCTTCATTTTTATCCTACACGAGAAGACAAGTTTAAAGAAATCCTAATTGACCAGCATCTTTAATCCAAAATACAATTTCTCTCGTACGCTTCAAACCAAGAATTCTTCATTTTTATCCCCACGAGAAGACAGATAGGTTTAAAGCAATCGAAGCTTAAAATCTAATTGACCAGTATCTTTAATCCAAAATACAATTTCTCGCGTACACTTCAAACCAAGAATTCTTCGTTTTTATCCTATACGAGAAGACAAGACAAGTTTAAAGAAATCCTAATTGACCAGTATCTTTAATCCAAAATACAATTTCTCGCGTACGCTTCAAACCAAGAATTCTTCGTTTTTTTCCCACACGAGAAGGCAGAGAGATTTAGAGAAATCGAAGCTTAAAATCTAATTCACCAGTATCTTTAGTCCAAAATACAATTTCTTGCGGACGCTTCAAACCAAGAATTCTTCGTTTTTATCCTACACGAGAAGACAAGACAAGTTTAAAGAAATTGTAGTTGACCAGTATCTTTAATCCAAAATACAATTTCTCGCGTACGCTTCAAACCAAGAATTCCTCATTTTTATCCTATACGAGAAGACAAGAGAAGTTTAAAGAAATCCTAATTGACCAGTATCTTTAATTCGAAGTACAATTTCTCGCATACGCTTCAAACCAAGAATTCTTCGTTTTTATCCTACACGAGAAGCCAAAGAGGTTTAGAGAAATCGAAGCTTAAAATCTAATTGACCAGTATCTTTAATCCAAAATACAATTTCTCGCGGACGCTTCAAACCAAGAATTCTTCGTTTTTATCCTACACGAGAAGACAAGTTTAAAGAAATCCTAATTGACCAGTATCTTTAATCCAAAATACAATTTTTCGCGTACGCTTCAAACCAAGAATCCTTCATTTTTATCCTACACGAGAAGACAGACAGGTTTAAATCAATCGAAGCTTAAAATCTAATTGACCAGTATCTTTAATCCAAAATACAATTTCTCGTGTACGCTTCAAACCAAGAATTCTTCGTTTTTATCCGACACGAGAAGACAAGACAAGTTTAAAGAAATCCTAATTGACCAGTATCTTTAATCCAAAATACAATTTCTCGCGTACGCTTCAAACCAAAAATTCTTCGTTTTTATCCTATACGAGAAGACAAGACAGGTTTAAAGAAATCCTAATTGACCAGTATCTTTAATCCAAAATACAATTTCTCGTGTACGCTTCAAACCAAGAATTCTTCGTTTTTATCCTACAGGAGAAGACAAGACAAGTTTAAAGAAATCCTAATTGACCAGTATCTTTAATCCAAAATACAATTTCTCTCGTACGCTTCAAACCAAGAATTCTTCATTTTTATCCTACACGAGAAGACAGATAGGTTTAAAGCAATCGAAGCTTAAAATCTAATTGACCAGTATCTTTAATCCAAAATACAATTTCTCGCGTACGCTTCAAACCAAGAATTCTTCGTTTTTATCCTATACGAGAAGACAAGACAAGTTTAAAGAAATCCTAATTGACCAGTATCTTGAATCCAAAATATAATTTCTCGCGTACGCTTCAAAACAAGAATTCTTCGTTTTTTTCCCACACGAGAAGGCAGAGAGATTTAGAGAAATCGAAGCTTAAAATCTAATTCACCAGTATCTTTAGTCCAAAATACAATTTCTTGCGGACGCTTCAAACCAAGAATTCTTCGTTTTTATCCTACACGAGAAGACAAGACAAGTTTAAAGAAATCCTAATTGACCAGTATCTTTAATCCAAAATACAATTTCTCGCGTACGCTTCAAACCAAGAATTCTTCGTTTTTTTTCCCACACGAGAAGGCAGAGAGATTTAGAGAAATCGAAGCTTAAAATCTAATTCACCAGTATCTTTAGTCCAAAATACAATTTCTTGCGGACGCTTCAAACCAAGAATTCTTCGTTTTTATCCTACACGAGAAGACAAGACAAGTTTAAAGAAATCCTAATTGACCAGTATCTTTAATCCAAAATACAATTTCTCGCGTACGCTTCAAACCAAAAATTCTTCGTTTTTATCCTATACGAGAAGACAAGACAGGTTTAAAGAAATCCTAATTGACCAGTATCTTTAATCCAAAATACAATTTCTCGTGTACGCTTCAAACCAAGAATTCTTCGTTTTTATCCTACAGGATAAGACAAGACAAGTTTAAAGAAATCCTAATTGACCAGTATCTTTAATCCAAAATACAATTTCTCTCGTACGCTTCAAACCAAGAATTCTTCATTTTTATCCTACACGAGAAGACAGATAGGTTTAAAGCAATCGAAGCTTAAAATCTAATTGACCAGTATCTTTAATCCAAAATACAATTTCTCGCGTACGCTTCAAACCAAGAATTCTTCGTTTTTATCCTATACGAGAAGACAAGACAAGTTTAAAGAAATCCTAATTGACCAGTATCTTGAATCCAAAATATAATTTCTCGCGTACGCTTCAAAACAAGAATTCTTCGTTTTTTTCCCACACGAGAAGGCAGAGAGATTTAGAGAAATCGAAGCTTAAAATCTAATTCACCAGTATCTTTAGTCCAAAATACAATTTCTTGCGGACGCTTCAAACCAAGAATTCTTCGTTTTTATCCTACACGAGAAGACAAGACAAGTTTAAAGAAATCCTAATTGACCAGTATCTTTAATCCAAAATACAATTTCTCGCGTACGCTTCAAACCAAGAATTCTTCGTTTTTTTTCCCACACGAGAAGGCAGAGAGATTTAGAGAAATCGAAGCTTAAAATCTAATTCACCAGTATCTTTAGTCCAAAATACAATTTCTTGCGGACGCTTCAAACCAAGAATTCTTCGTTTTTATCCTACACGAGAAGACAAGACAAGTTTAAAGAAATCCTAATTGACCAGTATCTTTAATCCAAAATAAAATTTCTCGCATATGCTTCGAACCAAAAATTCTTCGTTTTTGTCACGAGAGGACAGACAGGTTTAAAGCAAACGAAGCTTAAAATCTAATTGACCAGTATCTTTAATCCAAAATACAATTTCTCGCGTACGCTTCAAACCAAGAATTCTTCATTTTTATCCTACACGAGAAGACAGACAGGTTTAAAGCAATCGAAGCTTAAAATCTAATTGACCAGTATCTTTAATCCAAAATACAATTTCTCGCGTACGCTTCAAACCAAGAATTCTTTGTTTTTATTCTACACGAGAAGACAAGACAAGTTTAAAGAGGTCCTAATTGACCAGTATCTTTAATTCAAAATACAATTTCTCGCGTACGCTTCAAACCAAGAATTCTTCGTTTTTATCATACACGAGAAGGCAGAGAGATTTAGAGAAATCGAAGCTTAAAATCTAATTGACCAGTATCTTTAATCCAAAATACAATTTCTCGCGTACGCTTCAAACCAAAAATTCTTCGTTTTTATCCTACACGAGAAGACAGACAAGTTTAGAGAAATCAAAGCATAAAAACTAATTGACCAGTACCTTTAATCCAAAATACAATGTCTCGCTTAAGCTTGAAACCAAGAGATCTTCATTTTTATCCTACAAGAAAAGATTGACAGGTTTAAAGAAATCGAAGCTTAAAAACTGATTGACCAGTACCTTTAATCCAAAGCACACATTCTGACCGCCACCTCAAATATATATCTTCCAGGTTTTTATCCTTCGAGAAGGCAGCCACGAATGAAAAAATCGACATAATAGTTATTTATGTATTAAGAGCGAAAAGTACAACTTTTTTGCTCGGAGAGTGAAGTTTGCCGCTCGACGCGAAGCGGAGAGCGGCAATCACTCGAGAGCAAAAAAGTTACTTTTTGCTCGTAATGCATACGACGTTTTTTCTGCAAACGATCAATTTCAAATAATGTGAATCACAACTGTGCATAGCTGAAGTCACAATCTGAAAATTTAAATCAAACTGACAATGACGTTTTAAATAATTGGTTGAGTGGTGGTAGTTGCTGTTGACAGCAAGCGATAAAATCTTTTTCGCTTGCTGTCCTGGGCAACGCGCGGAAAAGTAAACTCATATTCTGATCCTCAAAAATGGTTAGGTTTTCGTTTGTCTAATGAAAGCGTAAAATGCGTCATTATTTGACGTTTGTAGAAAAAAAAAATTATTTACCAGTATCTTTAATGCAAAATCTTTGATCCAAAGTACAAATTTTTGGCAGATGCTGCACATTTTTTCCGGCTATCCAATCAGAAAAGATCACTCTCGCAGACCTGTAAGTATTTAAAGTATTTATTTACAAAAACACGAATTAACAAAAAAAATTATCCTACAAGAAAAGACGGACAGGTTTAAAGAAATCGAAGCTTAAAAACTGATTGACCAGTACCTTTAATCCAAAGCACACATTCTGACCGCCACCTCAAATATATATTTTCCAATTTTTTATCCTTCTCGAGAAGGCAGACACAAATGAAAAAATCGGCATAAAAAAAAATTGACCTGTATATTTAATGCAAAATACAATTTCTCGCTTACGCTTGAAACCTAGAGTTCTTCGTTTTAACGTTTTAATCCTACACTAGAAGACAGACAGGTTTTAAAAAAATCGAAGCTTAAAAACTGATTGACTAGTATCTTTAATTTAAAGCACACATTCTGACACACGCCTCAAATCTATATTTTCCAGATTTTTGTCCTTCTCGAGAAGGCAGCCACGAATGAAAAAATTGACCTAAAAAGAAGTAATAACCAGTATCTTTAATGCAAAATACAATTTCTCGCTTACGCTTGAAACCAAGAGTTCTTCGTTTTTACCCTACACGAGAAGACAGACAGGTTTAAAGAAATCGAAGCTTAAAAACGAATTGACCAGTATCTTTAATCCAAAAGCGCACATTCTGGCAGATACCTCAAATATTAGTTTCCAGATTTTTAATCCTTCTCGAAAAGGCAGCCACGAATGAAAGAATCGACAAAATACAATTTCTCGCTTACCCTTGAAACCAAGAGTTCTTCGCTTTTATCCTGCACGAGAAGACAGATAGGTTTAAAGAAATCGAAGCTTAACAACTAATCTACCAGAATCTTTAATCCAAAGTACTCATTCTGACAGACGCCTCAAATATATATTTTTTAGATTTTTATCCTGCTCGAGAAGCCAGCCACGAATGAAAAAATCGACATAAAAAAAATTATTAACCAGTATCTTTAATGCAAAATCTTTGATCCAAAGTACAAATTTTTGGCAAATGCTGCACATTTTTTCCGGCTATCCAATCAGAAAAGATCACTCTCGCAGACCTGTAAGTATTTACAGTATTTACTTACAAAAACACGAATCTAAAAACAGCAAAAAATAGACATCTAATTATTAAAAAGTGATTGGTGGTGACAATTTGACATTGGCGTTAAGGTTATTTCACAGATCTCTTCAAAACGATTGGTTAAATTTGGACAAAATTCAGTTTCACTGATTTCCGGGCATTCGTGAACGATGTTGATTTGTTTCCTGCTTATATTAACTTTGGGTTGTTAGTTTTTCAGGGGTACTAGTATATAAGCTGCCCACTTTAGGACTATATTGCATTTCTTTGTTCCCTGACCTTGTCCGTGACTATTTAGCTGGCTATTGGTGTTAATGTTAAATTCACTGATTCTGCGCTCATTTGTAGTCATCTAGGAATTGAGAAGAGTTGGATGTCACAGATCTTCTGCGTGGTGTCGACGGTATAATAGTACCATCTACATCACGCAGACAAGTGCTTGACGCTTCGTGCGTCACAAAGGACAAGTGCTGGTGAAACTGAGCATTAAGCTCAAGCTTAATGCCGAGCCACCGTTCCTATTGGCCGGATCGTCGCCACCGTCGCGCGTCAATCAACGGCGGACAAGTGTTGGTCGCATGACGGGCGATGGTGGCGACGATCCGGCCAATAGGAATGGTGGGCGTGGTTGATTGTGTTACTACATAAGCAAGTAGCCTCGAGCTTAATGCTGAGTTTCAGTTGAAAACGAGCACAGATTCCACTGCTCGAAACGTCGTGTAAAGAACTCAATAAAGACAATGGATGTATAAGATATTTCGCTTAATAGTGCATTTACAATGTCTTGGGTGGCTAGATGAATATCTTTCTGAAATAAACTATATTTATAGGGGGTGTGCATTTGAAAACGTCATCTAGTAGACTGTGAAATTGATAAAGGAACAAAAGTATATTTACTTTGCTTATGTCATTCTTTTCAGTCAAAAATTCATAGCCTTCTAGATGACAGTTACTTATAAAAATTATTCGGAGTTTACTTACTTTATGTGACTACATAGTACGGTATCTATAATCCTTCTTCTACTCTATCCCATAAAATAAATTTAATAGGTATTTCTTTGAATTATTAAAAACTTTTGAATTTTATTTTCAGGTATTGAGGTTTGCGTATTCCTATGCAATGCTACTGCTCACCATATAAATTTAAAATTATTGTTCATACCAATTCACTGACTGTCTTTAACACCGATGTTCCACATTATGTTTCCAATACACGTTTATCCCAAAATTGTCGTTTCAGCATCCTTATCCTCCTGCATGCCAAAACTGAGCGCAGATGTCCGGAATGGAGGAGAGCCACGTTCCTACCTTTATATAGAGCAGTTTCTCTATGTGACAGCTCTAAATGCTTTCTGAAATTTATGCAGTTAATTTGTTTAAACGCGACCGTATTAGGTTTAGAAACTGGTGTCTTACTAGAGTGGTTAGACATGTGCAATTGGATCATTATTTAGCCTGGGCTTAGAGAAGGCTAACGAGTAATAGTTGCAACTAGTTTCCGGCTCTTTAAAAAGTTTTAGGGCTCTTTATTCACTCGTGCGGATTGCATTTTAGTTTTACTTCGGGCATAAATATTCAATCTCGTTTAGAAGTTTAAGGAATCTGTTCAAGTTTCCCTTTACGGGATTTATAATATCTGCTTTGTTAAGCAAATAGACCATGCCGCAAGCAGCTTTTGTCCTTCGACGTAATACCCCAGTTTTACAAAAAATAAGAGGAAAAAATGTATTGTTGTGTTAAGAGGATGTAAAAAAATTACTCATTAAATTGTATACATGGGTATTCCTTTTAATAAAAATTGCAAGATACTGAAAAAAACGAAGGGCACATTTAACAGCATTGTTTTGCGATAAACAAGGCATCAAAAAATAACTCAATATGAAAATAAAAAAAATATTAGTATTAACTTCACATTTTACAATAATCTACTTGAAAGAGGCGAATAGCCGGCGTAGGACATAAACAACACTTCACGTTTGTGAAATTGTCATCGTTTTGACCTTAATTGAGCTCTTCCTCAGGACACTTTCAATAAGCAAAGTTTGTCACCTAAAGTTTATCTTTCAACTTGGTGTATTGTTTAAGAAAAAAATAAATTCTACGTATTCGACAGCTCTTCTAAAGGGTTGTTTCTACCCAGGAGAAAACCAAATAATTTTTTTTGTTCGTGGAATCTGTAAGCGCTCCTCGAATTTTTTACAGTTATTTATTTACATCCTGTATATGAAACGAAAGCTGTTACGATCTATGATCCTTTGAACCGGCAGAAAAGGCGTACGTTACCTCCGACAGCACTACACGAGAAGAGTAACAAAAGTTTTGTTGCGTGAAAATTCAGAAGAAACAACAAATAAATTGTAAGGTTCTGAAGAGGATCTCTCAACACTACTATTTTGCGATAAACAGATACTTAAAAAATATACAGGGTGGTATTTTTAAATTGAGGCAACGAGATACCTCGAGAACTAGTAGAAGGGTCTATTTGTGGAACATATTTTTACATATGCAAGGTGGCCCAGAAAACTCTGACACCCTCTATTTTTTACTGGATTTTGTTACATCTTTTAGCTTGTACTGGACCCTGAAAATTTGACATTTTTACCTGCAATAGTTCAAGAGAAATTCATTAATAAACTGAAAGTATTTTGTATGGGGTACTATGTATTATCTATTCACAAAAGTTGACAATCTTCTTAGCATGAGCAAAAGGAAGATGATTAGAGAAAAACTGAGCATTCTATAACCACTAAGGTGCCAAAAAACCTCAATGGGAAAAACAGGGTATGTCAAAAACTTCCGGTGATAATATAAAATTTTCAGCGCCAATTAAGAGCTCTAAGATCTATCAAAGTTTAGTAAAAAATATAGGGTGTTCTATTTAAAAATATTAGATCATATGGTGTCACAATTTCCTGGTTTACCCTGTACACGTAAAAGTATGTGCTTAAAACAAACTCTTCTGTACGATATAGGCTACCGTTGGAACAATTTTTTTACCCTACTAGTTCTCAAGGTATCTGACTGCCTCAAGTTAAAAAGATCACCCTGTATATAGAAATTAAAAAAAAAACTAATATTTTCATCAAAATTTTACTATATTCTGTTTATAAAGACTTTTTTTTTAGACTAATTTGAGCTGAGATGAGAGAAAAAAAGTTACGTTTTGTTGCTTTTCTACTAGTTACAAGTGTAGGAAAAAACCAAAAAATTATTCAGGAAGTGCCTTCTTAACAGTAGACAGTGTCTAATTATAAGACTGTGAAGGCTTTCACGGCAGGTCAAATGGAATTTCTTCCTGACGTTTTCGGAATTTCTTCCTGACTACAGCTGCGGCAGATATTATCAAAGGCAATGAATGGGCGAAGTGATCTCCCGTGCTTTCCAACGTTGACTGATTCGACCGTGGTGAGCTCCGTGGTATTTATTCCCCCGCCGTCGCGCTGCAGTGGAGGGACTGTGGTGGGGATAGTGGTGACGCGGGGTTTCGGCGCACCTGAGGTATGTCGTAGAATTCGCTTCCAGTCTGCATTTAGAAACGTAATTTCCTCCTTCCTGTTGAAGTTGTTGTAGGGTTTAAAGATCTCAATGACCTCTCTCGTTAGTCTCGGATAGAAACGCTGAAATTGATGTAAGATATCTACCTCGTTGAAAAGGATGTTGTGACCTTCGGAGAGAGCGTGCTCTGCTGTTGCTGACTTTTGTGTTTTTTTCAGTCTGAACTCCTCTTGTGTTCCGTAGTCCTTGTGTTGACACTGCGTTTTGTGGTGCCAAGGTATACCGAGCCACAACTGCATGGAACTCGGTAAACTCCGAATGCTGATAAGGGATCTCTGCGATCTTTGGCAGATCTCAAGCTCTGATGTATTGTGCCAGTGGGTTTAAAGACAATTTTAGCATTGTGCTTTTCCAGTAACCTGCCGACCTTGTCCATTACTTTGTGGCTGTATTGTAGATTAGTCCATCCGCGCCTTTCTTCATCTTCTCCCGTTGTTCCTTCCTGGGGCTCTACATTCCTTGGACGGACGGCCCTATCGAACTCGTGCTTGCTGTATCCGTTCCAAGCAAAATCTCTTTCCAAATTCTTCATTTCCCGTTCCAATTCAGCTTGCTCACAAAGTCTCTTGGCTCTCATCGACAGACTCTTTATGACTCTCCTTTTCTGTCTGAGATGATGATTTGATCTATTAGTGAGGTATAGGTCAGTGTGTGTTGGTTTTTTATAAACGGTGTGCGCAAGCTTCCCATTAGGCCTCCTTGATACTAAAACATCCAAAAACGGTAGGCGTCCTTCCTTTTCTATCTCCATAGAGAATTGCATTGTTTGATAGAGTTGAGGTGTAAGAGGAAGTTTTGAAGTTCGCCCTCACCACGGCTGGATAAGAGGAGGGGCAGGCTGGGACAAACGCAAAAGTCAGCAGTAGCAGAGCATGCTCTTTGAGAAGGTCACCACATCCTTTTCAACGAGGTTATATCAATCGGAGCGTTTCAATCTGAGACTAACGAGAGAGTCTATTGAGATCTTTAAACACGACAACCATTTCAACAGGAAGGAGGAAATGATGTTTCTAAATGCAGACTGGAAGCGATTTCTATGAAACACTTCAACTGCGCCGAAACCTCGCCCCACCACAACCCCCACCCCAGTCCCTCCACTGCAGTGCGACAGCGGGGGGATAAATACCACGGAGCTCACCACATTTGCATCAGTCAATGTCGGGAAGCACGGGAGATCACTTCGCCCATTGCCTCATTGCCTTTGAAAATATCTGCCGCAGCTGTAGACGAAACGTCAGGAAAAATATTCTATTGGACTACGGCTTCAAATCTCGGAAAACACTTTAGATTGTAATGTCTAGTTATTTTAGTTTCTTTAACTTATTTCGTTTTTAAGAAAAAATTAAATACTACTTATTGGACAGCACCTGTAAAGGATTGTTTCTGGCTAGTAGGAAAACAAATAATTATTTTATTCTAGGAAGCGCTGTTCGATTTTTTTATACTTATTTATTAACATCCTGAATATGCAATCAAAACTGTTGCGACCTCTGATTATTTGAACCGGGCAAAAATGCGTACTTGACTTCAGTCAGCACTACATGAGAATAGTAATGAAAAGGTTACCGTATACGGTTAACAAATAAATTGGAAGGTTCTGAAAAAATAGAAAGGCTTTAACAGCATTGTTTTGCGATTAACAAAACAACAATATATATATATATATAAACATTCAAAAAAAAATCAAATTTTACTATATTCCACTGTTAAGGAAAAAAAATTTTTTTTTAGACTGATTTGAGTTGAAATAGGGGAAAAACGTTACATTCTACCCCTTACAAGTGTAAGAAACAAATGGTGAGGAAGTGCCTTCTCAATAACAGACAACGCCTACTTAATATAATTTATCGAACACATTTATTTCTTTAAAAAAGAAAAAACAAAAATACTATTTATTGGACAGTTGTTCTAGGAATTGTTTGTGCCCAGTAGGAAATCAAATAATTATTTTGCTCCTGAAACCTAGATGCGTCCCTCGACTTGTTTATACTTATTTATTAATATCCTGTATATGCAATCAAAACTGTCACGACCTTTGATCATTTAAATCGGGCGAAAGTGCGTACGTGACTACAGTCAGCCCCACACGAAATTAGTAATATAAAGGTTATTTGTTCTTGTTGCTTGAAAATTCAGAAGAGAAACACTACTTAAACTCGCATTCGAACCATGTTTCACGCAACCAGACTAGATTTTGAAGATCATGGAAAAATTCCATACTGAAATTTCGAAAATCGAAAGCGACAATCGGTTTAAGTAGGAAACTCTACCGTTAAAGCGGATTTTGTTAGTCATATGCAAAATTTTTTGATTTTTTTTTTTAGTAAAGCGAGATTTTGTCAAATTTTTTGAGTAGCGCTAACCGTTTTCGAAATATTGCTAACATTCATATTTCCCATAAAGTGGGTACTTATATTAACTAAAACTTGTAAGGCAATAGCTGCTGAGTAGATACCGTTGCAGCATTGACAAGGAATTGCTTTTATTGTTTTGATTCCTTGTTAGTGGGGGTTTTAGATTTCACTTTGCTGCAGTGTATATTGGATTTTTGGAAATTACCTTTGAAGGTTCTTTGAAACTGAAGATTGTTTTAAATTAACTTTAATCTATAAAATAATTTCCAAATGTTCCAGGAAGGTATATCTTTTGTCAAAGCTATGAACGTGAAGTTGGGTGTGTAAAAGTTCTAGGTATCTCTTATGCACTATACAAATTGCAATATTCATCGTGGCGCCATTTATAGACTGTCATTTGTTACTTTTACTTTACTTATAAAAGTTATTAATTTCGTGTTTAATCAATGTAAATTGAACCGAATTTCAGAAAAACTCAGTTCAATTTAGAGAAAGAACAAAAAAAAGGCCGCAATCACTTAAATAGTTTATTAAAGAAGTTTCATCGTTACAATTTTAATTACCAATTATAAACACTACTTCGGGCGTGAAAGAGTCCCTTTTAATCGTAGAAAATTAATTGCATATTGTTGTAATTAATTTTAGCAAATAAACCTTCTTGGGAAGATTTTAGAAGCGAGCTACAATTAAAAAGCGGTTAATGAACTAATAGTAATTATTTCAGGAAAACCGCTCATGCAAACCGGTCACAACAAAAAATTATCTGTTTTTGTCTGAGATATTGCATGTGTGTAATAACTGCTCAAGTCGGTGTAAAAATGTCATCATTCACGTTAGTTGCGTAACTTTTTTTCAAAATTATTGATTACATAGAGCAAGCGAAGACAACTTTCAAGTGTCAACTAGACTTCCTGCTGAAGTCTAGTTGACACTTGAGGAATTGCGGGAGAGGTCGGCAGCAGGAGCAATGGCGTCTAGAGCGTCGGGACGGACATTCAGTGTGGCGTCGCACGCCAAACTTTGTGGATCGTCGATTGGACAGATTGTGAAAGAGCGCGCGTTAAGTTTGAAAGTTTCCGCGGTGGTAGTGCTTTTTACTAAAAACTTTTGTAAAGTGATTTAAACATTTTTAGAAGACGTTTTGCGCTTGGATTTGTAAGTCTTTTCTAATTCTTTTTTATATACATTTATAATCTAGACTTTTTGAAATTTGCAAGAGAAAAAGAGTTTGAAAAAATCTTCTTGCAAACAATTTGAAAAAAAATTGTAAAAAGGTACACGAGGATTTTTTTTAGAAAAATGATTCATCAATGACAATATTATGAAAAGTTTTAAAAACTCTGTTAAAACAATTAAAAACTTTTCTTTCAAGAAAGGGCTGCACATTTTATAGAAGCTACCAGTATCGTTTTCTGCATTTACACTAATAATGTGTGTTTTTTTAAACAACTTTCATGACATTTTTTTCTAAATTTTAGTATTTTGAAAATTTAAATTATGTTTATTGGTCGCCTTTTGTAGCCTTGATATAAAAAAAATTCCGACCTCACTTGGTTACCGATATACAGGGCGTCCAAGTTACCATTAAAAAAAAAAAAAATTTAATCATAATAACCAAACTGCTGTGATGCCAACAATGAAATTTTTGGGATGGAGGTAACCTCTGGAAAGATAACTTTTATTAATTGAAATTGGATTTAACTGCTTTTTGTTATACAGGTATAGTCAAAAATAACTTTTAAACTCATGCAATAAGTCTTATTCCTTTGTCATTTTGCTACAAAAAAAGATGTACTTTACTCTAATCGACATCTTTCATAGGTTTCGAGTAAATTGAGAATTTGTAATAGTCATGCATACTTAATAAATTAAAAAATGTATTTTCCTTTAAACATAATTACGCAAGATACGAGGGTTCTGTGAGTTGTTCAATATGGCACCCTCGAACGGTAGCACACTTTCTAAAATTTTTTAAGCATTTTTGTGTTACTCGAAGCAACATATCACGATCGTTCCTAATATGATCACAGTAAGTGATTATACGGTTAATTAGTTCCTCCCTTGATTCCTCCCTTTAAGATGTCAGAAAGAAATCTAAAGGGTTGAGAGGGAGCAGTGGCGGCCACTGCCGATCCATTTATTTTGAAATGCAGGGTCCAGATAGTTTCTTACTTCTCTGCTGAGATGTGGACGTGCTCCGTCATGCGTTAGCCACATTTTGTTCAGAATATTTAAGTGGATCTCTTCTAATAGTGTATTTAAATGTTCTTATAATATTTATGTTCAGTCAAAGTTCCATCAATAAAATAATAAAATTATCCCCAATGACGCCCACCCATACGTTCACAATACACTTTTGTTAAAGCCTTGTTTGTATGATAGCGTGCGAGTTTTCCTCACACCACATGTGTAATTTATGTGAATTAATTATTTGGGTCTCGGGTAAACCCCGACTTATCTGAAAACAGAACATCACATACGAATTCGGGAGGATCTCTTTGCTTTTCTAAAAATAGTCTGCAAAATTCTAGACGAGGAGGGTAATCTGTTTCAGACATTGCGTGGACTTTTTAAATATAGTACGATTCTAGCAATTGTTCTTGTAAAATATAATCCCACTTAGCAATTTTACATTCTTGTCATCTGACAAGAATATTCCTTCGAGAAGATGGAATGTGATATTCAGGTGAAAAATTATCATTTGGAACTTGATTATCACATAAGAAGAACGTGTCCAGCGACCTCCTTTTCAGGTTCTCAGAACGTGCCAATTATGTTACGTGGCATAAGATTATTACGTAATAAACACATTCTTTTGTGACATGATAAACATGCACCATTTATGTTCCTTTGGGACATTCCTAGCACCTGACAAGAATAAGCCTTTCAGGAGAAGACCATGTGATATTGATGTGAAATATTATCATTCGGATCTTGAATATCATATAAAAAGAACGTGTCTGGGGACTCCCTGTACAAGTACTCAGGACGTTCTATTTATATTCCGTAAAGTGCTCTACTTTCACAATAATATGTGTGCGGAATAGACTTTTTACAGCACACACCTAGGAAATAGTGAGTTACCTATCTTGGTTGATCCTGCTACCAGCCCAGCCCCCATTGACCTGTTACGTAATTGACAATTTGACATGACAAAGACATTAGCGACACGCGTATTTTTATTGTAAAATTTTTGATATAGTGGATGACCTTTTTTCAACAACCGAAAGAAATAGACTATACAAATCTTCAAATGTACGACAGTGACAGACCTATTCCACCACACCAAAAAGTTTACTTTAATAAGACACTAATGAGTAATGACATAATAGGACGTTCGGTTATTGATACTTCGTTCGAATAGTGTTTAGTCAGACCAGTCAGAGCTATTCTGAGCACGGAATTCTACACTTAGGAATTATAAAATAACATCTTTGCCGAAAAGGTTTACTAATTTACATTCGCAGGGTTAGGAAATTATCCTTATCCAATGATACAGCTTTGGAGTCGATTAGTTTTTATAAAATTCCACCTAGAGATGCCATTGGCATTTTACGTAATAAACCAGAAAATGGCAACTTTTAAAATTTATTTCATACTTAAAATTCACTTCTATTATCATATGTAATATAACAAGTGCATTGAAAATTATCGGTCATTTTTGGACGATATGCACGAATGCAATTTGGGATGAAAAAATTTTCTTCCCTTTTTTCTTTTTTCTTTTTTCTGATCTAAATTGTATTAATTGCCTATCGGTCTAAAATTACCGATAATTTTCAATGCACGAGTTATATTCGAAGGAGAATTTCATGAACAAAACAATTAAAAACCCCGACATTTGCGACCCCTGTAGGTATAGCTATTTTGATTCGAATCAATGTCAGAAAACTTATTGCGGGGCCATATGGTATGACTATGGATTGAATATAAATAAATTTGCATGGTTTATGCTATGACATTGAGCCAGTTATTTTTCATTTGAATTTGACAAAAAAATTATCGCGATAATTTTTTTTGACAGAAAAATTATTGCGATAATTTTTCTGTTGTCGAATTTTACTATGGTTACAATTGTTCTATAACAATAGAATATTGGACAAATATTGAATAACAGGTGGTGAATGAAATTCTCACTATTATTTTTTATTTATTGGTAATTTAATAAATGGGATATCAATATTTTACTTAATTGACTAAGTTCCTTTGAAGAACGTTCCTATCATATTATTCATTACTTCATACTACTACATATATACACAACATACATAACTTCTTTTCAGAAATCTCTGTCATTGTCACGTCAGTATCACATGTCTTGTCATGTGATATTCTTATACCGAAAAGTACGTGATATGTAGGGTCATGACAAGAACGCACTTTTTGGACATTCTTCCAGAGAACATTACATTAATGTTACCTTCATGTTACTTAAAGAATGTTCCTTTTGGGTAACTTGAGGGAATGTGATAGGAACGCGAATAATCTTTTAATGTTATGTTGGATATAATATGTACCACTGATTTTGAAATATTAGTCGCCCTTGATAGTTGTCGAATACTTGTGCCTGGATCTTCATTTACCAACCATAAAATATTTCTTTCTCCTTCTGGGATTCTTACAATTCTGGTTCGCCCAACTCCGCCACGTCTCGGTTCCAATGATCCTGAAATGAAAGATGTCGAAACTTGATACATTAAAACGCCTTGAATCAAAAACAAGACGGTCAGCAGAAATATTGTGTTGGTTTGTTTAGGAAATGTCTAGGAAATATCCGAACGCTGTGGGAAAACTGTTGTAGAAGATATGAGGGTTAAGGACATGCGCGCGAAGCCGCCCATAGTTTATGAAACATCCGAACGTTCGTATCTTATGTAGCCCAAACTACATTAAAATTATGAACAAAGAACCTGATGATACCTAAAAGTAGCTGAACTACGTCTGAAAGACTTTTTTTCATATTCCCAAATCTAACAGCTTTTGAAGAATGGTATAAAACGTGCTAGAATTCATAAAAAAATATAAAATGGTACGACGAGTCCCATATCAAGGTTCCCATTATGACATGTTGTTTGCGATTATGATAAGAAATTTCAGTTTTCTAACTTTAATTGTTCCTAAAAAGGTAATATTTGCCAATTTTTGGGACACCCAATAGTATCTAAATCGGAAATCCAGGCACTGTTTATATAGTAAAGTGAATAAAACTTACAAAACAAATATATTGGTAAATAGACAAAAATCTAAAGTTTAATGTTACAACATTATTTGGGATGTCCTTTACTATCTACAACAGAAATCAAGGCTCTATTGATCATAAATGTAACCGAATTAACGCAATAAATTCATTAATATAGATTTACATGCTGAAATCCTAAAATTCCATAGTACGTTTTTTTTTGGGGACACTCTATACTATCTAAAACGTAAATGTATGCTCTATTTATCATTAAAGTACTAGAACCGACGAATAAAATCGATTACTGTTAATTTATATAGGAAAAGTCGATATTTCTATGTTAAGCATATGGGGCTCTCAAACCGGCCCAAAAATTTAAATTTTGAGATCAAAATCGTGCATTGCTGCCTTTAACAGCTGATATCTCGAAATATACTCACAAAAACACCATTTACTATAAGTTCAAAGTTTCTTTCTGTTCCCCAGAAGTGGTAATGAATACATACCTATAAATAGTCCCCACAGCTATTAAATTATTTTTAAGTAGCTGTTCTAGCAGGAAAAATTTAATTTGCTAGTGGTTTGATGTACCTTGCTAAGCCGGTTAAAGTGTCAGAACCAGATTCACAAAGGGAAACTATCGATTACGATGGATCAGAAACTTATTTTTGTAGCAGAAATGAAATTTTTATTCTAAACATTTAGTTTACATATTTTATACGGAGCTCCCCCGAAAAACCCAGTGAAGTGGCAATGGTCCATATTCTACATGACTTCAAGAGCAAATAACCAGGGACCACAACAACATATTTAATGTTGCCACGTGTGTTTAATTTTATTTTGAATTCTAGCGTTTTATATAGTTACCGGAATTTAATTAATTTCTAAGAATAAAGACGTCCTTTGCTTCCCGGCCATGTAAATATCCTACCCCGTCACTATGTTAACCTCTGACTTACGGGTACTTTTACCCAACTAGGTGTGAGGATGGTCCTAATTTTCAGGGGCAAATCCTTTATAACACGACAATCTGGACTTCGAGCTACTCAGTCAAGGAAATCCGAAGTTAAAACAAAATGGCGATAGCCGTCCCCTACTCATTTTCAAAAATCAGGGCCCTCCCAGAGGTTAAAGAAGGTATAGCTGTACTGATGCCATACCTTGCCTTCATATTTTTGACCAATCACTATAGAGCACTATGAATTGTTTTTGGCACAATAATAAAAAATAAAGATTCCGATGTAATCCTTTAATCAGGTAAGTGTTTGATTTTAGAGAAATTTTAAAGGCACCCCCAGCCAATCCGTAATGTTTGGTTTCTGCCAAACGATAAGCAATAAATAATTTATCAAAAATACGGAAATTAAATTCAAAGTACTGAGATAAAAAAAAAACTGTAACACAAGAAAAGAACCACAGAATAAGCACGAAATGAGAAGGGTAGTATTGATCGACTAGTTACAAGGACAGAGTGTTTTCTTAGGATGTGGGTTCTGAGAAGGGCTCGGAAGAAGTCTAAATTTAAGTGCAATCGGAGCTATCGGAATTTATTTAATTTTCTTTTCAGGCCTAAAACAAATTAAAATTATATAAACTATGAACCATATGTATTAGATGAAAGACACAACTAACAGTTTATAAATTAATAATATACATTTAGGTTTAATCCTAAATTCCAAATATTAATTGAGACTTAATTTAAAAAGAACAAAAAGAGATAAAATTGGTACATATTATTGCGTTTGAAAGATAAGAATATTTATGCTTTTTGAAGAAAATTAAATTATTATTCTATTATTATGAAAATATTGATATGAAATTTATTAAAATTATTTAAATGTAATTAAAAGGTGGTCCATCACATAACTCCAAATCTAAGCGATTCAGATTTAGGTACTTAGTCAGATGACAAACTTAAAATTATTGTTATTGTTAGACTGCAATATGTTTAAAATTCAAAACCCAAGCATTTAAATATAAAACGCACACAATATGATATATCAGTCAGATAATTAAAATATACATAACTAGTTTATACGCCATTATTTGTGGTCTACAGAGGTAAATTTTATGTGTGTTATAAACTAACACACTGGTGGAATGAGGACAACTAAACTGTTCGTCAGATCAACCGGGACAAACAATTTTTTGGGTAATTTTTAAAGTCTCGTATTTTCCAAACGGACGACGAGATATAACTGCGAATTGCGCCGTTTTGAAGTTAAATTATACAGGTTTTTTCTGAAATACAGTTTTAACTTTAGTGTTTTCATCAACAGAGAATAGTGACTTTGACGCCAAGATAGACCAGCTTTTCGGATATGGCTTTCAGGACATCACAGACCATGCTCTTTTCTCGGGACCTTTTCGATTTTTGATGATATCTTCACTGGTTGAATAATGAACTGTTCAATTCAACAGGGTCAGGGTATATTTTGGGTAATTTTTTAAGTCTCGTAATTTCAAAACGAGTAAACGTGTTTAACTGCGGCTTGCACGGTTTTGAAGCCATTTAGGGTGACTTTTACAAGTTCAAGTAAAACTTCAGATTGAAAATAAAACTCCAGATATAACCTACATTGCATTGTTTATCTGTCAGGTAAGCAATGCAATGTACATCAAGTCTGGTGTTTTATCTTCAATCTGAAGTTTTACTTGAAGTGGTTAAAGTCTCCCTTAAGTAAGCTTTTGACGAAATATTGAGCTTTAGTGGTGTCCACTTGTGTTATAAAGGATAAGGAAGAAACAAGTGCAAATTTCCAAACAAACGTACGAATGCTTGAGATCTAGTCAAAGTAAGTTTGATTTAGATTCCATTTTTTTTTATTTCTGTTTTAAGAGTAGACTTGTTGCTCTCGTCGTCAGAGAAACCATTACTGTTTTCATCATTCAACAAATTCCATATTGTGTCAACTCAAAAAATATAATCCGACAATAACTAGGATTCACTAAGAAGACTTAAGGAGCGGCTTGAGTTTGTTGCGATCTTTAAGAGGTCAAGGTTGTCAAACCATAGTTCAGAAAACATGTGTTACTCTTCTTACTTCACTAACTATATTTCATGAATTTCATTAGTTTGCTAATAATTTATGGTTTGTGTGTTGCTCATATTTGGAGCCTCTAGTTACGCTTAGGTTCTAGTTGAGCTACTGGCGTTATTAAAGTTTTAATAAAACTCTAATTTAAAGTCTTTTCACGAATTATTGTTCCCAGCTACGCGATGGTTATGAGAATTTTCCTGTGCATTATACGAAAAATATCAGAATACTTCCAAATATTTTTAATAAAGGAAAAATTTCTTTTTACAGACAATTTACCTATAAAGATGTTCATTAAGTTTTACACAAACAGTTGGCCATGGAAGTGTGGCAGAGTACCCCCTGTATAAAATTTAAACGGTTTCAGTGTTTTTGATTATTTTTCCATAATTTAAAAGTTAGAAAATACTGTCGTTAGAAAAGAAGGTTGGTGCCAAAACTTCTAAAGAGTTACAAAGAAAATAAATTAAACGACGTACAACCTAATATGTTAAAAGAAAGTTCGTTAATCCTAAGGATATAGGTGCAAATTATTTAACGTTGGTTGGTTATTACCATTTTAATTATTTCCCCTAAAATAATAGTGAAATGTCGAGAAAATTAATTTGGTTTACTCAGTGTCAAACTGTTAGGAGAAATTAAAGCGAAAACTGTCAAATTTCCACGGCCAACTGTTTGGAAAAACGTAATGAAATGCCTATTAAACATAAAAAGCATCGAGTTGCATGACGACATTTTCAAGATGGTCATTTCCCCCGCATCATGTCCAGTTATGCATATTGGGGACAGTAGCAAGGTGGATTAGCAGGTTCGGGACGAAATAACAACTTCAATCATCTTCAAATCGCCGACGTTTCCACCGTATATTGCGGTCTTTATCAATGCCCTTAATGAAGTGACAAAGTTATGTCGATGTTGATAAAATTTGTCGTGTCCATTATCCGTTACTGGGCCGAAGTTTTGCGAGATAGCACGAAACGAAAGACATGTATTGCTGTGAGTAGTCAGAGCTGGAGTGCATCAATCATCATAAGACTGAATATGTCATAAATGACAGCATTTTGGGGCCCCGGGCCCCCTTTTACACTAGGGCTCACGTAGACTCAAGGTCAAAGTGTCCCAGAACCCCGTCATTATAACCACTTATGTTAAGTACCAATGAGGGAATAATTCTTTACTTAAGCATCTACTTAGTATTATTGTATCCTCCTTGGGCTTGGTTAAGTTAAGCGCTATGAAGACAAACATTGCAAAATAAAAACAAACAAAATTCAGATTTTTGCATTTCTTATTCCCAAAATATTTCAAGTTGAAATAACGGTTATTCCAATCACGAAATGCTCAAGTATCAATAATGTGATTTGAAAGTACATTTTTAAACTGTACCTGAAGCATATTAGGGTCGGTGTGGGCAGAATTTCTGTACAGTTATTTCCTGTACAGTTATGCGGCATTGTTATCCAACAGCTCCGAACTGAGTATGGGAAATATACTGCTTAGAACAACTCACATTTGTTGCGGGGAAAATATGTTAACAAATGTTGACGAAAAACGGATTTATATACACGAAGGCAGATTATTTCCATTTACGTCAATGTAATTTTTTGAGGTTGTTTTACCACCAGGTTCATTGACAGGTCACGTGCTGCACGAAACCTATACAAATCAAAAGTCCTGAATGAAATATAAAATTACTATTCAAGCCCTGAGGAACATGCTGGTGGCTGCAATGCAACAACATGTGTAAACAACAACAGGTGTTTCGTTGTAAACAAAGGTAAGACTAAGACGTTATTGACTGCATAAAACTAGTAGTTCCATAACAATAAGGCAGGCCAATGAGAATCAAACTAGAGTGAGCAGTACGAAACCAAGAGAGTTCCATCAGTAAATGAAAAGCAGGAGCAAATGGAGCAAAAATCGAAAGTTATAAGAGCGAAAGTAAAAGCGAATGTTTCAAATGTTTGGAATAAATTTAATAAAGGGATACAAGGAAGACAGTCAAGGTAGGTTGCTAGAAATTAAGAAATGTTGCTTGAAATTAAGAAAGGGCACTAATAGCAAAAAGTGACCGTGACAGATCTTTTTGAGAGGTTCAATAATAACATCTTTAGGTTTTAGTGCATTGAACATATTATTTCAGATTTATTTAGATCAAGAGAGAAAACGATTAACAACTCGTCAATGCCCTATTAAACAGCGGCGTTTTTAAAATTATTAGCATTTGAGATTGATTAATGTTAATGTAATTAAAAAAGATTTACGGAGACTTAGCAATACAGTAGATATATGAAAATTTCGGTTCCATTTTCTCATAGTTTATTTATGACTGCTAATACAATTGAGGTCCATTCATATTAATGTAATTAGGCACAAGTTCACATCAGACAAATTCTAATTCTAGTTTAATACATTTGAGGTTAAAAAGAGTGAAAAAACATTGGCAATTTGCGATTAGCAACTTAGAATCATCAAAATTGGGCATAAGAAGGGATATGTCTTTAGTAGATATGCAGCAAGGCTTCTGGCACAATTTGGCCAAATTTGCTATACATATTCAAAAAAAAAATCATACCAAAAGCGATAAGAAAATCTCTACCTACTCAGTCTTAAGAGCTGCAAGAAATACTAATGTGTGCAATAAGAAAAAGAAACATATCTGTCAAGCTGCAATTTAACTCAAATGATTCTTATAAAATTGTTGTGGATTTAAGACTCATGATGCATCTCAATGTAAATTTATTTTCCATACTTTCTGAAGACGCTTTAAAATGAAATTTTTAATTTCATTTGAAATTATTTGGGTCATTCAAACATGAGTACATGCAAACAATTTATTATATTCATTCAAAGTTAATTACAGTTTTTTCTAGATTCTTCTCAAAAACAAAAACAAATTGTGGATTTAGAACCCATAATGCAGCTCAATTTAGCTTAACTTTCCCTTTTTTTTAAAAGACGATCTTATTTGAAATTTCTAATTACATTCGATATTGACAGATAATAACATATTTATTAAAGAAAATATCAATATTGCCAAATTAAACTTTAACTTCTCTGGGCTGTAAATAAAGTACTCTTAGAGGTTTCCAAGTACTATTAATTTAGAAATATTTCAAATGCAATTGCAGTTCTGTCAAACTGTAATTTTTGTGATATTTTCTTAAGATTAGTGTTGTGAATGTATGTCCCCATCACATATTTTAGACTAATACACATTTAACAAAATGCAATTAAAGATAAAAAAAAAATAGCTCTTTCCTCTCAGATTGACTAAACTTATTGACATAGAGTGTATCAAACATAGTCAAACGGTGATTTGACAAAGTACCTTAAACGTAATTGTAAGTTCTGCCAACTATAAACTTCAAAAACACTCTGGATGAAGTATCGGGTTAAACTGACTTTGGCTTAGTTTTTTTAAATTATTTAAGATAATTTTAATTTAAATTTATAATTACCTTTGAAGTTGATTCATGTTAACGGAGAAAATACCATACATATTTTTTAAATTATAATTAATATAAGAATGCGCTAATTTTGATTTTAATTGGATTTTTAAACAAACTGCTTAGGGAAGTTTCTAGTTACATTTCGTGAATCAATTAACTGTGTTTTTTACGTATTAGCTTCTTGCGGAAATTTAATGCACATTTTAGATGAGTTCAAAATTATTTTAATGTTATTATTTTTTTTTATAGATTTTGTAAGGAACTTTTAATTAGAGTCAATAAAAACTTCTTAAATTAAAATGCTTTTTTATGAGAACATAAGATATGAAATTTGTTTTTAGAATAAAGGCTTCAAATAATTAATGTTTTAAACGTCCAAATTAGCCTAACCAAAGAACGTTGACCTTTTTCTTATAAAAGGTTTCTCTAATTAGATCCGAACATGGAAAGCGAACCACTTAACCTCAGGGTCTTGCCTCTTTACTCAAACCTTAATAAACATTTTCCTTTGGGGTAAACTCACGAGATAAGAATCGCCTCCAGCAATTAAATTATCTTCACGCCCATAGATCATAGAGGAAAATATTAATGGTTTGGAATATTTTTTTGAGAAATTACTACGATAATTTACCTTTGTGTCTGACCCTCGAGAGAGCGAGTAGGTCCGCGAATTAATGAACCTAACAACTCTCTTTGAGATGAATTAATGAGCCAATTTGATACCGAGGGGAACGATCCACGGTTGTTTCACGCCAAAAAGGCCATTTTGTCTCGTTGTCGTGTTTTTTTATAAAATCACTTATGTGTGTCTTTGCACCGATTTATTTTCTTTTAAACGTTGCTTCATTTAGTACTTTATACAGGCTTATTTATATAGTTAAGTTATTCTGGTGATATAAATTATATACTGTTTTTTTTTTTATTAAAGTGGACATAACAAGGACTCAATAAGTAAGATTTCACGCTAAGAAGTTTATACGATATGATTGTGTTTGTTTCAATGGAACAAACACAATAATTTTGTTGTCTTTCGTAGTTGTTCTTAGGCAAGAAGCGTATCTCCATACTACTGACGAAAAAACTTCGGCGCATTTTGCAGAATAGCCTTGAAAAAGATGTCAATAAACGTCGAAAGGTCCGGCAATTTCTGCGTAAAGTAGAACTTTTTATTCACTGTCCTCACCCCGCTATACCATTCACCATCTACTTTCCTGAAGGACGCTAGTCAACTTCAAAGACTACAATAATAATTTAGACAGCGTTGTTTCAACTATGAAAGCTGAACTAGCATTCACCCCGGTGAACGAATGCGTTTATGCTGACATCAGCCAATCAAAACAGAAACTTCGGGACATTCTGCAGAATAGCCTTGAAAAAGCCGTCAATAAACTTCAAAACGTCGGCAATTTCTGCGTAAAGGAGAAGTTTTTATTCAATGAGCTCAGCCCGCTTTACCATTCACCATCTACTTTCCTGAAGGACTCTGATCAACACCAAATAATATAATAATAATTTAGACAGCTATCTTTATTTACCATGCAAGCTGAACTAGCATACAACCCGGTGAACGAATATGCTGACATCAGCCAATCAAGAATGTAGGTGGTTACCAATTTGTCGATCAACCCATCTGCATACCGGTTTGGGGGTCTACCCCTCATCAGTACAGCTTTGGCTGGTCGACAAATTGGAAATCTCGATTCAGCGGTTTAAAACCGGAAATGTACGGAGTACCGGTGAGATGTTGTACAGAGCAGAAGTAGGCGACATCCACCAGCGTATTTTAGATCAAACACTGCATGGAAGATGGCTCTCAGTTTGAGAAGCAGCCCATATTGCTTTGTAAGCAACTTCTCACCGGTACTCCGTACATTTCCCATTTTAAAACCGCTGGATCGAGGTTTCCAATTTGTCGATCAGTCAAAGCTGTACTGATGAGGGGTAGACGCCAAAATCGGTACATAGATGGGTTGACCGACAAATTGGTAACCACCTACATTCTTTTCACTTCGTTTTGGTTCCGATAACCAGGGAGGTCCAGAGCAATATGGGCTGCTTCTCGAACTGAGAGCCATCTGCCATGCAGTGTTTGATCTAAAATACGCTGGTGGATGTCGCCTGCTTCTGCTCTGTACAACATCTCATCAGCAAATCAAATTGAGCGATCCATACCATTAACCCGTCGCGACGCTGCTCCGCCAATGGGAAAATCAGCAAACACATACCGACGTCCTTGTTATCTAGGGTAATAAAACTGTGGTTTGGGCTATTTTTAGGTATTATTCCGTAGTTGTTCTTGAACAAGAAGTGTATCTCCATACTACTGACGAAAAAACTTCGGCGCGTTCTGCAGAATAGCCTTGAAAAAGACGTCAATAAACGTCGAAACGTCGGCAATTTCTGCGTAAACTAGAACTTTTATTCACTGTCCGCACTCTGCTATGCCATTCGCCATCTACTTTCCTGAAGGATGTTAATCAAGTCCAAAGAATACAATAATATTTTTAGACATCTATCTTTCAATTATGAAAGCTGAGCTTGAACTAGCTTTCACCCCGGTGAACGAATGCATTTATGCTGACATCAGCTAATCAAATTTCCCCATCTGCCAATGGGGAAATCAGCAAACGCATACTGATGTCCTTGTTATCTAGTGAAATAAAACTGTGGTCTGGGCTATTTTTAGATATTATTACGACGGCTTTCTTTGAATATGAGGACATTCACCACGATGTATTGCCTTTTTGCCTGCATAGAAATAGAGGGATTATTTGAAATCGATTTAAGAAGTTTCTATTATTTCTTTCTTATTTTGTTGGGTTTCCCCAATACTTACTTTCGATATCTGTCGACGGTCGCACAGTGACCGCCCTATATGGAGATGTGGGAAGTTATTCCAAATTGTGGCGGTTATTGGATATTTATTAAATACTTTGGCCGCAGTGGAGTGCCGAAGCACAATGCGCTAGAATATTTTTGTCCCTCGTGCCAACTTCGTAATAAGTTTTCTTTTGAAAGGGGAATTTAACAACCCCGAATTCAGCCACGAGACGGAATTATTGAAATTCTTTACATAGTTCCTAGTTGCGGTTTAACAACTTTTTAATGTCAACACGTGTTTTTTTATTCAATTTTTAGAAGTGTAAATGTATCTTGGGTTACCTAAAGGTTGAATTTAATACAAAATATATGAAAAACAGCTTGTTTTTTATATTAATAACTGGATAAGTTTTCGATTTCAGCTTAGCTTCTGCCCACACACACTTGAGTTACTTTGAGATGAACCTTCGATTTCATTCAAACTTTTATCAGTAGCAAAGGCAAACAAATTTCATTATGAAACTTTTCTCGACATGATCACGATTAATTTAATATCGAATATTTTGTCTCCTCTTTTGATTCCTCTTATAAAAACCTCGCCGTTAATCTGCATAGATATGTCCCTCATCATTTAGGGAAGAACGGTTCGACGTGAAAACGTTCCAACCATGAAATTTAATTCGGAAAGGATAAATAGCAGCCGTTTCGCACGAGGTAATAGAATTAGACGCATTCCGAAAGCAGACAGGTAAAGATGCGTTTACACACTCTGGTAGGCGCTTTAAAAGGATTCGACTGGAACAAGAGTCTGTAATGATTGTAATGATCTTTCCAGACGAAATATTGAACTTTCTGCTTCAGGTGAGTAACACTGTCAATCCTCCAGTCTTGGCAGCTTCAACTTAAATCTGTGGCCTAATTTTTTTTACGCAATCATCTTCAAAGAGGAGGTAAGATTAATATGCAACAAACGCATCCAAAATGATAATTCAAATTTATACCTAATTCTAATTAAATATCTCAGTAAATTTTAATCGTCAAAATGAATATTAAATCGAGTGAATAATAAAATAGAGATAACATATCCAATATTGACAAATTTGCATATGTTATCTCTAATTACATTTGACCAGTTTAAACTTATGCTCACCCTACATATAAATAGTAAGACATTTGTGCGAAGGCGATTCACTTCAATTAAATTTTCACATACTTTGCAATGTTGCCTCTAGTTGCACTCGAATTTTTTTGAGCCTACTTTAAATATAACCAGATACCGTAACTTAAATATAAGTACAAGCTCAGTGAATAACATTCCTCTAAAACGAATATCTAAGATAATTGTATTAAGGATTCAGTTAAGAGATATAATAACGAAAGAGTTTGTCTTATCTCTAACTACATTTAAAAACTAAGTCAACTTGGAATGTTATTAACAAATATCATCAAGGTATGCGTATTTCAATCAAACGTTTTAAATCAACAAATAACATAACTAATCTAACTCTTGTTTTATCCATATCTTCCATTTAATATAGAAATTATGAACAGTATTATAAAATATCCAAAGTCGGTCATTTTCTATATTAGATAGAAAATATGGCAATTTTATTTATATCGATGAGGGTTGAGAGTTTTATAACAATTGACTCAAGAACTCTGGTGCTTGAGCTGCTTGTTTTTTTTCTCATCTTCCATTTAATGGAAAAATTTTCAATAGTATTATAACATATTCCAAAACATCCTTTTTCCATATGATGTAGAAGATATTGCATTATTACCTAAATTGACGAGGGCTGAGAGTTTTATAAATTTAAACTTGAAAACTTATAATTTTGACTTGAGAATACTGGTGCTCTATCTGCTTGTTTTATCCACAACATTTTCACGCTACTTTGAAACCAGTCCTATAGGTTAGTGCCTCTATCAATAACATTGGCGGGGCATTAGGCGAGTCTAGGTATGTGTGAGAATGTGCTAGAACGGTGGTTTTCAATGTTCAATGGTATTAAATCATAACCAATAGTTTAGGTGGTTTAGGTAAATTATGGTAAACTAAAAATTTGTAGCATTATTATCAATACTAAATTAATAAAAATCACATTGACAGATAAATATGATTACGCGCATGACATGTAACAGAAGAGTAAGAACTCAGAATTCGAGAACCTATACGATTTCGATTAATAACGGTTTCGGGTTCCTGGTCCTTTGCTTTTTCAACAAGAATGTAAAGATGGCAATACACACAGATCGGTCTATCTGGTGTCATCTAGTGTTCAAATAATTTTGGTGAATGAAAATCGTTTATACAAGAGCCACCATGACAGTAGCGGTGACTTTTGACTTCACTTTTACTGCCTAGGACTTTTTTGCTACTTTCTTGGTCTCATGATTAGAAAGCCCACTTTAGGTGTGCGAATGGAGAAAACAAATGACGTACTTTTAGTCCGCTTGAAAAAAAAAACAATGTTATTGATAGAGGCACTAAAAACTTGAAAACTCCTAGATTTGACTTGAGAATACTGGTGCTCTAGCTGCTTGTCTTATCCACAATATCTTCCATTGAATGGAGAAATTATGAATACGAGATAGAAAATATTGCAGTATTAATTAGATTGATGAGGGTTGAGAATTTTATAACAATTGACTCAAGAACTCTGGCGATTGAGCTGCTTGTTTTTTCTTCATTAATCTAACTCTGTTTTATCTAATTAGATCCATTAAGAAGAACACTATCTCAGGAATTACTTATAAAACCTCCATGCTCCTCTCACAAAATGCGGTTTATTGAATGCACCCTCGTTTTTATTGCAGTTATTTATTCATTTTCCATACCAAATGTAAATAAAATATTGTTTTATGCACTGTTTGGCTGAAATTAATTCCCTTGAGCTGGGCGCTGTAATAAGAGCTCTATTGATAGGAGCACAAAAGGGTTAAATTTCAATTTAAAACCGCAAAGCTTAAAATTAAAGCCAAATTTACTCAATTCGATTATTTTTTTTCACACAAAACGAAATCCTGTAATCTAGCTAAAGTCAATTACGATTA
The DNA here is from genome assembly GCA_951812265.1 of Taphrorychus bicolor. Classification (NCBI taxonomy): domain Eukaryota; kingdom Metazoa; phylum Arthropoda; class Insecta; order Coleoptera; family Curculionidae; genus Taphrorychus; species Taphrorychus bicolor. The sequence continues at coordinate 36,925,696 of OX638302.1, forward strand.
GACCGCTAATGTGTGGTGTAATACATTGAGCTTAAAGTTAGGATGAAGCTTAAACTGGGACTTAATTGACCTATAGGTATTACATTGTTTTTATTCAAATCCATTTAACTGCAGGTAAATTTAAAACTAGATGTCTAAAATCTGGTGCAATTAATTACTTTACTATATAACATAAAGTAAGTTTGGTTTAGTAATTTGTTTGGAAATTGCTTCAGGTGAAAATGTGAAAACTGCAAACGTAGGTGTCGGATCCTGATCGGTCGGTTGATTTCGAAATGATATCGAACTGTAACGTCACAGTCGTGGTCCAAGGTCTCTAGTGTGAGACCATTTGAATTGTATGGATTTCAAATATTTTTTTCGACTTTGTGACTAATATTATTCATTTATTTTGTACTCATAATTTTGTTTTTATAAATTGTGCCGGACTTTAGGAAATTTCTTGCAGCTAGTGCTGCATTTAGACTAACAAGTGCTTTGAAAGTGTTGAAAATTTCTCAAACGTGGTGCGAAATCAATGTAAACAGGTCTAGCAAATCCGTTTTTTTGGTTTCAAAAGAATGACGGTGTGAAGAAAAAATGGATGTAAGATATTCTATGTCTGAAGAAAATAGTAGGATAAGTTAAAATACAGAGCATCTACATAGTTAAAGTACAGAGTTACTTAAAAAAAAGTTAGGTTAACCGTCAGTGACTAATCCTGATTCCTGAATTTGAAAAAGGCTAGACTGAAGTATTCAACTATCCGGCTCGATTGGACCAAGTTTATGAAGTGCCGAAACTCACACTCCGGTTGTTTTCTCTCAATGATTAAGTGGACTGTATACTAGTTATTGGAAACTTATTTTTAGCAAAAATGTCTATATTCTTAGTGACATCAAACATCAAAATCTCATAATAATCTGCTAATAATTACCTAAACCTCTTACCTATAAAAATATTAAGGTGCAGAAACTGTCCATGAGTCACCCTGTATACCATACCAGGAGTAAACCAGGCCCAATTAATTAATTAGTTCCTGGGCTGTCTAAAAGTTAGTATTATAGTTCAGTTTTATTATTACCAGAACATTTAACGAAAAATAATAAAAAAAATATATTTTGATTATTTTTTAGTTTAAAATACCTCGAAAGAACCAAAATCATCAACTTCAAATTATTATCTCATAGCTTCCACGATACTGGACTTAATTAATTCATTTATCGCTCGACAAAAATAGAGAAAGAGAGAAAAAAGGAATTCACAACGATTTTCCATTTAATCTGATGAGGTGATATATTAAAAGTAAACGAATCGACTCCCCTTTTCCCCTATGTTATGTCCAGCGTGTCATCAACCTCATTGTCATGTCGTGAGAATTTTGTCTGCTTTAGTGACAAATGCAAATTTGCAGAGAAGATCAACGAAACCGTTGAGGGATCGATTTCCTTCATACAATGGCCATCCGCTCGTTTACTGTTATTTGTCAGGGACCACATTGTGTAGGTTTGTCCCGGAGGGCTTTAGTTCGTTCGCCTTGGACATGCTTCCTAAAATACTAAAACATCCTCTTGTTGAATGTATAATACAAGAACAATACTTAGCGGATTTCCCCGGATTTAGCGAATAAAATAGTGAAATGAAAGTCCTAAAATTCCAGTATGAAATTAGTCTTCGTTACAAGTTCTAACAAGACGTGTCTTAGCTGAAATGAAATAATCAAAAAAAGCACAAAATATTCCGACGACTAAACCATTGCGAAAGGATTATTATTTTATGGCAAAGTACCTACTGACAATGGTGCCAACTTTTAATTGCGAAGGTGTCAGTAAGAGTTCATTGTATCAAAGAAGCAGAGTAATTGCAAAATTCTTAAGCATAAAATGTACATTCAACTTGAGAAAGAAAGACGACGTGAAACTTGATGCTTAGTTTTGATCTCTTGCTTGTCGGTGTTTTATTTGATAAAATTTACAACCTTGGATGAAACCTTCTAACACAAAATAAAAGATTTTAGTGAATTTAAGGCAAAAATTTTAAACCTACCGATTATCATAATAATAATACAGTTCGAAAACTCCCGGCCCGGGTCAATCTATACATTGGTTATGAATTTCTTTTAAATAAATTATTGTTGTTGATTTCCACGACGTCAACATACAGGGTGACCCGTGAGTATGCGATAATGTTTAGGGTCAAAATATCATAAATTTATCATATAACTTTTTTCCTAACAAACTCAAGCACTTACATCTTTGAGGCCCGATTCTCAAATGATAGACGGTTTTGGTTCTAAATTTTGGTAATAATTTTTTAGTGTAATATTTTATCGAAAAATAGCCATTATCCGATATCAAAACGCAGGCTTCTATTTTTAACAAAAGTGAATGGTTTTTGAGAAAAAAATAGATTTTTTCAAACTGTTTAAAAAGAAACAAAACACGTGTTGAATAAGTTTTTATATATCCGAACGAATAGAGGATATATATTTTCGAACGAAGAGAGGATATATAAAAGTTGTAGATATTTGAAATTTTTTCCATGTCACCGCTTATAACTTTTAAAGTGCTCTTTTGACGGGACTTTCATACGAGGGGCATAGATACTGAAATGAAGGGGCTTTCTCGAGCAAAAAAGAAATAATTAATACATAAATAAATGTTCAGAAATTAAAGTTCTGGATGAATGGATCCATTAGTGTTTATGGGCTTCGTTTCAAATGTATTACAGAATAAGCAAGCTTGAGTCGGTGTCACAAAGAACAGATTTGTATAACACATACAACATTTTATATCGATATTATTATATTCTAGGGCTCGTTTATAGTGACAATTAACAAATTGAAAGGTCCCTATATATGGACCAATAGAGTGGTTTTCATTGCATAAGAAACACAAGGCATACGTACCCCCAAACACTGAGGTTATTTGCGCATATGATTGAAATACGCAAAAGCTTTTAAAATATAAAAAGTTTTTAAAATATAAAATTAAAAAAAAAGTTTCTGCTTTTGCAAATTCTTCCCAAATACCGGATTATTTAAAAAACTGGAGAAATATTCCCGCTTTTCGTAAGTTTTTAAATTTTCTAATTTTTTGCTATATATTAAATAGTTAATATTTTTGTGATAAAGATGATTAAATTATCAGGAGCAGTAGTAGACTCAATCTAACAAATTGTTCTGAAGTACGAAGCTTGCATTTGAAATAGATACATACTTCGGGAATTTCTCGAAGAAGCTACCTTAATCTGCATGAAGCGAGTTCAAGTTTATTCGTCCATAATACCAGACAAACAGCAAATCCTGTATGTATAGACTAAGAAATTCCTCTTTCCTTTCCATTATTAATGAGTTAACTAAGTAAACGTGCCGGATTAAAAGTTCTTCCATTTGCTGCAGGAACTTTGCAGATTTTCCATTTTCACCTGAAGCAAGTTCCAAACAAATTACCAAACAAAATTTTAATGCTATATAATAAATTAATTAATTAGGCCAGATTTTATACACCCAATTTTCAATTTTCCTGCAGGTAAACGAATAAAAATAATGTAAGAAATTTCTTCCATTTAGGCAGATAAAGCATTTATATTAAGTCATATTTTTACAATTCATCTTCAATTGAGGTATATTTCTAATTATTTAAGAAATAAAAAATGAGAGAGAAGACCTTTTATTTAAACACCAATTGAAGCAAATTTCTAAATTTTTAAAGAAGCAGAGAAATCTAAAATAATCTTTTTTCATTGCTGAAAAATATAAAATTAAAATTAAAGATCTTTATTTGTTGCAAAAGGCATTTTACATTTTGTAAGCTAAACATCTCGGCTGTATCTATTACTTCCATAAATGATTTTAAAAATTTTTTTTAACATTTGTTCATTCTTCATTCCTACATAATTTGTAGATTAGTTACAAAAAGCAGTTTTACATTTTTAAGTGAAAACACCTCTGCTGTAGCAGCTAAAACTGAACGAATCTCTTTCCTTCCGGTGAATGAATGCATTTATGCAAACATCAACCAATCATTTCGGGCGATCCATACTATTAATCCGTCGTGACGCTGCACAGCCAATGGGAAAATGCAAAGCATACCAATGTTCTTGTTATATAGGGTAATAAAATTGTGGCCTGGGCTATTTTTAGATTTTATTACGACGCCTTTCTTTGCCTATGATTTACATTTAGCACGATTTATTGCCATTTTGTCTGCATAGGAGCAGCGGCTTTATTTGGGATGTTTACCATGCGAAATCGTTTTAAAATGTGCTTATTATGTTCTTCTTATGTTAGGTTTTCTTAGCAATATCTAGACGTTAATTAAGTCCCAAGAAAGGCTTCATTCTAACTTTAAGCACAAGGTATTAAACCACACATTTGCGAGCTAATCGTAATTGGCTAGATTACAGGATTCTGTTTTGTGTGCACCTACTGTCACTAAGGATTACCTTTTTCATCTACCTATGTACTAGCTAGGAAATGTTTGTTGATTGACGAAAGGAAATACTGACTTTCATCTCAAAACTAAGCGAAGAATTATATTAAATCTTTATTTTAAAATACAAGATTTATAAGGTACCCTCCACATGAAATTTTGGACGGCCTTGAAGTTTATTCAAGTAGTATTTTGACCATTTCTTCCAAATGATTTGATTACGTTGAGCAAATCTTCAAAGCTTTGAAATACTGTTTTTAGAGATTAACGTTTAGTCTCTTTCTCGATAAGAAATTATAATCTTTTTAGTAGAAAAAAATGACCAGGAAAGAATTATTGAAACTCGTTCGAGTCAACAAATGTCGTGAATTCAAAAGTGTTTCTATGTCTTTAAATGTCTGTCTAAACTGTCTGTCTAAAATAGTAAAACTTTTAAAATGTTTTGACACTTTCCAAATATCCATCAATTACGAACTTTTTGGGGGTATAAATTTAAATTCAGTATTAATTTTTGATTTTTGATTCTCTCAGAAGTTTAATAGCAAAGTTATATTTCTATTGAAAGTTCAATGAACTTTTAGCTTTTACAACAGGCCATGTGTTGCAACGACCGGCGCTTGCTCTCCACAGAGGAAATAGATAATGAAGTAGAAAGACTTAACGAGTCCATTGGCCACTCTTACGAAGAGTCGTGCCCACTCAGGAAACAAGGTACTCGTAGAGATTCGTGGTGGAATGGCACGCTGGAGCGTCTTAAGCTAGACGCCAGAAGGGCCTTCCACCGAGCTTCCAAAAGAAGTGCGCAAGATAGATACAACGAAATCCGCAGATAATTCAAAAAAGAGTTAAGGCGAAGCAGAAGTGCTCGTGAGGGGTTGCTAGTCCCCCATCGGGCGCCTCCCCAGGTGGCGGATAGGGGAGAGCCTCCCAGATATGGGTGGTACCGGGGAAATCAAATACCCGGGGCGGACCAAAACTAGCATGAAAGCAACGTCGGTACCCAGATTGGGCGGTTGCAAACGGCGTCTGATCCACAATGGGCGGCCGAAATCAAAGCCGAGGAATTGGCATGAAGGAAGGCAACGGGATACCAACTTCATTATTGATTTCCCAAGAGAACTACATGAATGATTTCATTCAATACAAAATTTTCCGGAGGCTTAAATAGTTCCCCGATCGGATCTCCGGGGGGAACGGTTTTGAATGATAGAACAAACCTAAGAAAACCTATTAAGATCGGAACTTGGAACACTCGAAGCTTGTTTGAAGCTGGCAAACTAGCAAACACTGTGCACGAGATGAAACGATTAGATTTGGATATTCTGGGCGTAGCTGAGACATGGTGGCCGGGTGCAGGGAGGTGCGACATGGAAGATGCAGCATTCCTTTACTCTGGAAATGAAGATCAAAATCACAGGAAAGGTGTAGGATTCATAATAGCGAAACCACTATTAAAATCCATTGTAGAATTCGTTCCCTACTCCGACCGAGCTGCACTGTTAAAATTGAGAGCGAAACCGACCGACCTTAATGTTGTCCAAGTGTACGCACCAACAATGGACGCAACCGACCAAGACGTGGAACAGTTCTACGACGAAATAAAAGAACTACTCAAACTTACCCGAAAGCATGACGTCAATGTGATCATGGGCGATTTCAATGCCAAAATAGGAAAAGGTAGATTCGAGAACTTAGTCGGACCATATGGGCTTGGAACAAGAAATGAGAGAGGCGACCGTCTATTAGAATTCTGTCAGGAAGAACACTTAACAATAACAAACACTTGGTTTCAGCTTCCCCCACGTCGTCTCTATACCTGGAAATCTCCAGCCGATAATCCACAGAAACTGGTACGCAATCAGATCGACTATGTCCTCATCAACGATAGATTCAAGTCATCCGTCAAAAAAGCCTGCACATATTCCGGAGCGGATGTACCCTCTGACCACGTACTGTTGGTGGCAGTTGTAAAAACCACCTTAGCAAAGAAGATCAAAAAATTAAACACCAATAGAAAGGTAGCATTAGAAAAATTGCGGGATCCTATAACAAGAGACGAGGTTAGCAACGAAATCAACACACAGATACATGACATCAGTACAAAAATCGGAGATGATCTGACAATGTCTTGGGAAAAAATATCGGACATTGTGGCAGATGTAACCAGAACTAAGTTGGGATATAGGAATGGAGTTGGAAGAAGAAAATGGATGAATGACGAAATATTGGTACTGATGGACGAACGTCGAAAATATAAAAACAAGGATGACATCAAATACAAGAACATACAGAAAATAATTAGATCAAAAATAAGAATGGCAAAGAACGAATGGCTGAAGCAGGAATGTATTGAAATAGAAGAACTGCAAAAGAAAAACGATGGGTTTAACCTCCACAAAAAGCTCAAGGCGACTGCTGGAATGCACCGAGGGAAGAAATCTAGTATACTGGTCGATGAAACCAATCAAATAGTTACTGACATCAAAGAGAAAGTCAAAATTTGGGAAAAATATATCGAACAACTTTTTCCCCAAGACAGACCCTCGGTTGGGAGTGAAAATAATAGGCAGTTGACGGGACCACCGATTTTCAAAGCGGAAGTAGAGAAAGCAATTCGTAGCTCGAAGAACAACAAGGCCACCGGGCCCGATGAGATTCCGTCAGAGATTTTGAAAATTTTGGATGAAACAAGCATTGAAGCTCTACACAAGATATTTAACATCATCTATGAAACAGGACAATACCCACAACAATGGCTGAATTCCACCTTCGTACCCTTGCCCAAAAAAACCAACGCAAGAACATGCGAAAATCACCGACTCATCAGCTTGATGAGCCATGCCCTAAAAATATTTCTAAAAATAATCCACCAAAGAATTTATAAAAAGTGCGAAAGAGATATTAGTGATTCACAGTTTGGGTTCAGAGAGGGAATGGGCACAAGGGAGGCGATGGTGGCTACACAAGTGCTTATCCAGAACTGTTGTGACGTCAAAAAGGACATCTGCCTGTGCTTTGTGGACTACGAAAAAGCATTTGATCGAGTCGAACATCATAGACTAATGCAACTCCTGAGAAACCTTGATATAGATCAAAAGGATATAAGATGCATCGAAAATTTATATTGGAACCAGACTGCACAGATTAAATTGGATGGCGAATTGTCTAACAACGTACAGATTCAGAAAGGAGTGCGACAGGGATGTGTTCTGTCCCCGCTACTGTTTAACCTGTACTCCGAGGCGGTTTTTCGTGAGGCTTTGGAAGAGAAAGAGATCGGTATTAGGGTTAACGGGATGTGGATCAACAACATCCGCTATGCCGACGACACAGTGCTGATCACTGATAATATGCAGGACTTACAACGACTAGTCAACATCGTAGGGGAACACAGTAGATCGGTGGGTCTCAATATAAACACCAAGAAAACAAAGTTTTTAGTGATCACAAAGGATATGAATGCCTTTGAAGACTCCGAGATAACGTTCAACACGATGCGCATAGAAAGGGTTAATAAATTTAAGTATTTGGGAGTATGGTTGTCTGAGGACTGGACATCTGACTTGGAAATTAAATGCCGCATTGAACAAGCACGTGGAGCATTCTTTAAACTGAGAAAAGTGTTCACTTGCTCGGACTTCGATCTTGATTTGAGACTAAGATTCCTGAAGTGCTACGTCTGGTCGGTGCTTCTTTATGGGATGGAAGGTTGGACCCTCAAAGTAAACACCATCAACAAATTGGAAGCGTTCGAGATGTGGTTGTACCGCAGAATCCTCAAAATACCCTGGACAGCAAGAATAACAAATGAAGATGTGCTAGCATCTGTAAACAAAGAGCGAGAGTTGTTCACCACCATCAAAAAGAGGAAAACTGCATACCTAGGGCACGTCATGAGGAACGAAAAATATAAATACTTGCAGTTGATAATTGAGGGTAAGATAGAGGGTCGGAGAGGAGTAGGAAGGAAAAAGATGTCTTGGCTACGGAATATTAGACATTGGACGGGAATGCACAACATACAGACACTGATTCACACCGCTGGGAACAGGGATGAAATGAAGAATGTAGTCGCAAACATCCGTTAACGGATAGCATGAGAAGAAGAAGAAGAAGTGCGAGCTGGCAGAAGTTCTGCGGTGAGATGAACTCCCCTCCGGAATCGGCCAATTTCGCCGAATTGCTCAGCTCAGAAAAAAGTAATTAACTAGGTGCAATGGGACGGAATATGGACGGGAGATAAGGAGAGACCTTAGAGATTCTCGTGGAGGCCCAGTTCTCCGGAGAAAATGGCGTGGCCGCTCCTCCGAAGCTAATTTCAGTCCGGGAGGACTGGATACTTGCAAGGGAAGTAGTGACCGATGAAGTCCTTAGATGGGCGGTGGGCGATGTCAGTCCATTTAAGGCAGCGAGACCAGACGGTATATTTCCAGCAAGGCTGCAGGAGGAACTGGACAATGTGCTCCCATCGCTGAACAGAGTGTTCACGGCGAGCGTGGCACTACGATACTTCCCTTAGGCGTGGAGACCCGCGAACAGGGTCTTCATACCAAAAGCTGTGAAAAGTAACTACAATGTCGCTAAATCGTTTAAACCCATAAGTTTGACATCCTTTCTAATGAAAACGTTAAAAACGCTGCTATGCGTTGAGGTTGGCCAGACTGATGCAGAGAGCAGGCTGCCTAGCCATAACAGGTGCGTTCGGAGCAACACTGGGAGCAGCTCTCATTGCCTTACTGGGTCTGCCGGAGCTTCCAATCTATGTAAAAAAGGAGGCGATGGCTTCCTGCGACAGTCAGGCGACCCTGCGAGCCATGTGCAGAAACAGGACGAATTCAAAGATCGTTCAGGACTGCAAGGATGCTATAGTCACTGGCAGAAACAAAAGGTAACCCTGGGATTCTAGACATAGGGGCATTGAGGGAAACAAGCGATTAAGAATAAGCAATAGGTACGTCTCTCATACTCTGATTGAGTGGGAATGGGAGAGTACAAGGACAAACTGGACACAGTCAGGAATATGTAGACAGACCAAGGAAATCTACCTCAACCCGGATAGATCCAAGGCCTCGTGGTTGCTTGGGAGATGTCGGCCTGGGAGACCTTGTAGGAATCCTCACTGGCCACTGCAGACTAAACAGACATATGCACTTCCTAAGAATGATGAACAGTCCATTCTGCACCCACTGTGGAGCTGGAAAAGAGTCGTCATACGACTTTTTGGGAGTATGCTATATGTGGGCGCCACAGGATACTGGGAGCCGCCCCTTCTTCCATCGAGAAGAGCTTCCGACTCTCAGATGGGATGGGATACGTCATTAAAGGGATGGGTTGACTCGTGGAGGGAATGAGGGCGCAGGTGGAGTAGGGAGGGGTCGATCGGGAGAATGTGAAAAAGGCCTTTAAGAATCGGAAGCCTTCAGTCCCCCTATTACTACTTCTACTATATTTCTATTGTGTTCTGAAAAAAATTAAATAATTTCGAGGATGATATAGAGGCGTTTATTAATTTATACAAGTCTCACATACTCACATAAAAGAGATCTTTCTTACTGTTCCAGACAGCAAAAAAAGCAACTTATAGCCAACAACAAGAAGACGATTAAACTTTTTTCAATATCGGTATCCATTTTATCTGCTCGAGAGTTCTTCATGCACCGTGCAACAATTCCGAGACGCTCGTTAATTGTAAATGTCGTCGGGATAAAGAGATTTTAATGAGTTTGCTTAGTCCTGCTTATTCGAGAAACTTAATGGTTTAAAAATAAAAAAAAGTCTGAGTTGCGAATTTTCTTTTGTACCAAATATCGTACATGTTATTGAATAACCCACTTCCTTTCTCTAGCCCTTTAAGATTATATTCCCATCTACTTGTTTATGCTGATTCGCCTTAAAAAAAAATGCTGAGTTATAATTTGCACATCTCGTTACTCAGAGATATCGTTCCCAGCGGGCTAGTGGCAGGCTTAAACAGTAAAAAAAGAAGAAATTTGCATGTAAAATATAAAACGAAGTTTGGAAATTGAGAGAGCCTGGCATTGAGAAAATGTACTTCCCTGGAATTCATTAAATTCCTTTTGAAAAGGCAACGCCTTATAAGGTTATTGCTGAAAGCGATTTGAATCTCGAAGTAATTTAACATCGGTAACAACTTTGATTTCAAGTTGTTTCGGTATACGCATTAGATGGTTTAGCTGGCGAGTTGGGGTATTTTTATGGCCCTTTTTGGGGTTTAAGAAAGTCGTTAAACAAAGATTTCTCCTGTTGGTGAGCACATACATAAAATATCAGGAGGTGCAGTTAAAAAGTGATTATAGGGATCCGACGTATCGTGGTTTGCACGTGATTTATTATATAAGTTAAAGCGAGCAGTTTTTTTAGGACTTTAAGGGCCAATTAGGTTATTCGATGTTTAAATTGGTTAAAGTAATAGCGTGTGATAGTTTTACAGAATGCGCACCCGATAGGAGGACGCTCTTTCAGCCAAAACTCTTGAGGTAAATTATTCGGTCGATGGCGCGAGGTTAGTTCAGGTTAGACAGGACCAAACATTTATTGCTTAACACTTAAGACAAAGTTTACAACTTCCCGTTTGGGCGTTGAAAGTTTGACATAGCCTTTAGCAATGGGGCCTTATAGCGGCTAACCTATAGACTACCATGTGTTACACGCTCGGCATATAAGGCAAATTTGGAGGTGAAATCTTTCCGGAAGTCCGGCCTTCCAGAAAGTTTTCGAGGTAATTCCTATGGGATTGAGAGTCGGGTCATGTCAGGAGTAACTGACAAAAGATGACAGACCTGTGGATTCTTATATTTCGGCTGGAGAGGAGCTCTAATTTCACAGAGATCTGGATGTGCTCTAGCACAAGTCAGCGCTGAATACTCTACCTTAACTTTTCATCCAAATTTTAATAAAAAATCGCGAGTCTGGGCATTGCACACACCAGAATTGTCCTAGAATGTCACCTACCTAGATTGAGCTTGCAAATTGCCCGAATAGAGTAGAGTCTTCGAAAAACAAACAGAAACGGAAGATAAAGTTTTATGGGTTGTTTTATCTACTTACGAAAAAATGTATCCTAAATTTTTTTGAAAATGTCCAAATTATGGGGATTACGATTTTTTTCTCAATTCTCAACTTTGACCGCCTGTAACTTGAGAACGTCTCGACCGATCGGATTGAATCCAACTGTTTTTTTCTCTCCTTGATGTCCTCTTTCACCTCCCACTATCGGTAGTTCCGGAGGTGCAATATTTGCTTAGATAGACCCCTTCGGAGGTCGATTCTTAAGCACTATTAGAATCGCATTTTTGGACCATTTTAAAAAAAAATTTTTAGAGGTTAATTTTATTCGAATTGAGTTTGTTACATTCTTAAGAGATTGTAAGCGTGCCATTCCGATCAAAAACACCAACAAAATATTCCCGAAATTTTTTTTGAAAATGTCCAAAAGGGAGGTATTGGTATTACGACTTTTTCTCAATTCTCAACTTTGCCCTCCTGTAACTTGACCGATTGGAGTGAATCCAACTGTGTTTCATCTTCTTGATGTCCTCTTTGACCTCCCGCCATCCGCCATGACGGTTCCGTAGGAGCAATATTTACGGAGATAGACCCCTTCCGAAGTCGATTTATAGGCACTTTTAGAATCGCGTTTTTGGACCATTAAAAAAAATTTTCAGAGGTTAATTTCATTCGAATTGAGTTTGTTACGTTCTTAGGGGATTTTAAACGTGCCATTCCAATCAAAAACAGCAACATTTGTCCGAAATTTTTTTCAAAATGTCCAAAGGGGGGGGGGGGGGGTATACGACTTTTTTCTCAATTCTCAAAATTGACCGCCTGTAACTTGAGAACGCCTGGACCGATTGGAGTGAATCCAACTATGCTTTCATGTTCTTGATGTGCTTTTGGACCTCTCACCATCGGAAGTTCCATAGGTGCAATATTTTCGGAGATTGTCCCCTTCGCAAGTCGATTTTGAAACACTTTTAGAATCGTATTTTGGGACCATTTAAAAAAACCCTTTAGAGGTTAACTTCATTCGAATTGAATTTGTTACGTTCTTAGGGGATTGTAAGGGTGCAATTCCGATCAAAAACAACAAAAAAAAATTCCCGAATTTTTTTTGAAAATGTTCAAAAGGCACACGACTTTTTTCTCAATTCTCAACTTTGACCCCTTGTAACTTGAGAATGCCTTGACCGATTGGAGTAAATCCAATTGTTTTTTCTTCTTCTTGATATCCTCTTTCACCTCCCACTATCGTTCGGGGGTTCAATATTGGTGCAATATTTTCGGCAATAGACCCCTTCGGAGGTCGATTTTTAAGCACTTTTAAAATCGTGTTCGTTGACAATTTAAAAACAATTCTTTAGAGGGTATTTTCATTCGCTTTTAGTGTGTTACATTCTTAGGGAATGGCAAGCGTGCCATTCCGATCAAAACACCCAAAAAAAAAAAAATTCCTTAAATTTGTTTGAAAATGTTCAAAGGGGGGGGGGGAGTATTACGACAAATCGTGCTTCAGTGTGTAGGTAGGAGTTTAGTAGAGTTAGGAATAACGATAGGCATAATCGATAAATCTCTATAATCGAAGGAATCCAAATAATTGACTGAAACGATCATTTGATTGATCGATTATGAATGAGTTTTGTTAAAAATCAATCATAGAAACTCTCATAATTGCACTTACAAATCGATTACTTCTAGTCATGCACAAAGCGGATATACTTCGTTACTCGGATAGCCAACAAAAAGTTTTATGTCAATTAGAACACGCAAAGCGTCTAAAAATCTACATTTAGAGTCTCAGGGGCAATTCAGGTTAGAATTAAGACTGAAATCGATTAAAAATGACTCATCTCAGTCAAAAATGCTAATTGTAGTATTTTTTTAAAAAGTCATTCTAGGAGTAAGGTCGAAATCAGTGAAAATGACGTGATAAAAATATTTATTTGAAGTGGAAAAAAACAGGTTAGGATTAGGGCCAAAACTGGCTAAAAATTTACACAAATTATGTAAAATTGCAAATTTGGAGTAATTGGAGAAATTTAGGTTAGTATTCATTTATGTAAATGGGAATTTTGGTGTTTTTTGTCTAAAATTGAGGTTAAAATCGTCGGGTTTGGAATAATTCGTTACAGCTAAAAACGGTTAAAAATTACTCAAATTGTCTAAAAATGCAAATTAAGAGTTTCTAGACATATTCAGGTTAAGATTAGGGACAAAATGGGATTAAATTTGATACAAAGCGTCTAAAAATGTAAATATGAAGTCTTTGGAGAAATTTACCCATTTCATCTAAAAAGGCAATTTTAAGGTTTTTTGAAAAAACAATATAATAAACGTTTTTTGAAAAATAATGTAATAATATAATAAAAAATAAAATAATAATTTATTTAATACTAAGGCCAAAATTGATAAAAAATGACTCAAAGCCTGTAAATATACAAACTTGGAGGCTTTGGAAAAGTTAAAATTAAGATTAATGCCAAAATCAGTTAAAAATTACTCAAATCGTCAAAAATGCAGATCAAATTTTTCTGGGCAAATTCAGGTTATGATTAAGGTCAAAAGTGGCTAAAAAATTACACAGAGCGTCCAGAAATTCAAATTTGATGTCTTTGGAGAAATTTGGGTTAAAATTCATCTAAAATAACACTTCATCTAAAAATGACAATTTTTTTTTTGGCTAAAATTGAGGCTAAAATGGGCGGGTGCGGAAAAATTCATAGTAACATTATAGCTAAATACAATTAAAAATTACTCAAATTGTCTAAAAATGCAAATTAAGGGTTTCTAGACATTCACGTTAGGATTAGGGACAAAAATGGGTTTAAATTTGACACAAAGCGTCTAAAAATGCCAATTTGAAGTCTTTTCAGAAAGTTAGGTTGAAAATAGGACTAAAATTTTTTAAAAGTAACCCATTTTATCTAAAAATGGCAATTTTAAAGTTTTTTGAAAAAAGTTCAATAAGATTAAGGCGAAAATTGATGAAAAATGACTCAAAACATGTAAATATACGAACTTGGAGGCCTTGAAATAGTGAAAATTAAGATTATGGCCTAAATCAATTAAAAATTACTCAAATCGTCGAAAATGCCGATTAAAAGTTTTTGGGCAAATTAAGGTTAGGATTAAGTTCAAAAGTGGTTAAAAAATTACATAGAGCGTTGAATAATTCAAATTTAGTCTTTGGAAAAATTTAGGTTGGAATTAGGACTAAAATTGTCCTAATTCTAACCCATTTTATATAAAAATTTGCAATTTTGAAGTTTTTGAAAAAAGCCAAACTAAGATAATCGATGAAAACTAACTCAAAGCGTGTGAATGTACAAACTTGGAGGCTTTGGAAAAGTTAAAATTATTGCCGAAATCAGTTAAAAATAACTCAAATTTTAAAAAAAATCAGATTATGTTTCTGGGCAAATTCAGGTTAGCATTAAGATCAAAAATGGTTAAAAAATGACACAGAGCGTCTAAAAATTCAAATTTGAAGTTTTTGAAGAAATTTAGGTTAGAATTAGGACTAAAACTGTTTAAAAGTAACCCATTTCATTTAAAAATTGCAATTTTAAATTTTTGCGAAAAATGTCAAACAAAGATTAAAGCCAAAATCGGTGAAAAATGTCTCAAAGCATGTAAAGGTACAAACTTGGAGGCTTTGGAAAAGTTAAAATCAATGTTATGACCAAAATCAGTTAAAAATTACTCAAATCGTCAAAAAATGCAGATTAAAAGTTTCTGGGCACATTAAGGTTAGGATTAAGGTCAAGTGTGGTTAAAAAATTACACAGAGCGTTCGAAAATTAACATTTGAAGTCTTTGGAGAGATTTAGGTTAGAATCAGTACTAAAATTGTTTAAAGATACCTATCCTATTTCATCTAAAAACAGCCATTTTTAAGTTTTTGAAAAAAGCCAAGTTAAGATAATCTTGCGATGATTGAGTAATCTGATGATTTGAGTAATCTAAAAAAATTACTCAAATTGTCAAAAATGCAATGTAATAAAGATTATGGCCAAAATCATTAATAGTAACTCAAATTGTAAAAAATTTAGATTAAATGTTGCCGGGCAAATTCAAGTTAGGATTAAGGTCAAGACCGATTAAAATATTATACAGATCATCTAAACATTCAAATTTGAAATCCTTAGGGAGCTTTTTTAATAAAATCTTCTTCGCTTAGACGTTCTCCTCAAATCAAAGCGTATATTGCAATATTTGTTTGCATGATCACTAAATGCGTTCACATTGAATTGGTGTCAGGATAATCGACGGAACAATTGCTTTTGACTTTAAAAAGATTTATGGCGAGGCGAGGAAATCCATCTGTAATATATTCAGATAATGCAACAAATTTTTTAGGATCCAGTAATTATTTGAAAGATTTACACGATTTTTTCAAAAAAAAACTACATTTGAATGGAACTGTAGATAACGGGTGTAGGACAAATAAGAAGCTACTTCAGAGCTGCGAATACGCCAACGTTTCGATCTTTATTTAGATCTTCTTCAGGGCTAAAAATATGCTCAATGAAAAAATATGCCGCTATCTACAGTTCCATTGCATTAGAAAGGACACAAGCACATATAATGCTACAGTTGAATCCATATCTAATTTTCTATCTCAAAACGAAACCCTCTGGAGATTCATACCTCCTAAATCTACTCATTGGGGTGGGCTGTGGGAGGCAGCTATCAAGAGTACTAAGCACCATATTGTTCGAGTCGTAGTACACACTGTGCTCACCTTTGAAGAGTTTACCACTGTCTTGGCTTCTGTAGAGAGCATTTTAAATTCTAGGCCCTTAACCACATTATCGAATGATCCGAAGGACTTGAATCCTCTGACCCCTGGTCACTTTCTTATAGGGGAAAGTCTAACTGCGTACCCTGAACAAGATTTAACCGAATTGCCTGATAATCGACTTTCAAATTATCAGAAATGTTTAAAAATTAAACAACTATTTTGGAAAAGATGGTCTATTGAATATTTAAGCAGATTACAGCAGCGTCCTAAATGGTTGACAGAGACTGAAAATATAATAACTGGCCAGGTAGTTTTATTAAAAGAAGTAATTTGCCCCCTCTCCCCTGGTCTCTTGCTAGAGTGGTTAAAGTAAGTCCTGGTCGTGATGGAAAGGCACGAATGGCTGAAGTTATGACACAAGATGGAATTTTCACAAGGTCCATCTCAAAATTATGTCCCCTTCCCAACTGTGCACCATAGCCTTAAGTTTAGTTAGATTTCTTGTACTTAGATTTAAGGTAGTGTTCTCGTTCGGTTTCTTTTGCGCGTCTGAATAATTGGCAGCTGTGTTGTGCTTTTGTTGGACTTTTCCTCTGGAAACTCCAAGTGGGGAAAATGTTCGGAAATCATCAAATAATTGCGCACGAACCTGACAGGCATAAATTATCTAGCCCTAACGCGGTCTCGGTTCGTCAAAACTTTGATCACACGCCGGTCGCTCGTAAAAACTTAATAACCCACTTGCCGACGACACCGAAAAAGAATGCTGCAAGTGCGGCGCGACGCTTTGTGTTCGGTTCATGTATGTTTCTGGAATTTAATTTATTTACGTTATTTCCTCTTTGAGTAATGCCGCAGGGTGCCTTTTATGTTTGTAAATTTAACTTTTAAGTCAGTGTTAAGTCTACGCATCTAGAGTGCGATGCTCTAGTTTTTCAATATTGTACATCCGTAATACTCCGGGATACATGACCTGTTCAGGAAAATACAGTCCACTTTTTGTTTTTTGTTCTTTTATACGTGCAAATCGCAGTGTAAACTTGATTGTAACAATAACTTGTGTTAGTGTTTGAATACATAAAGATTAGCATCGATTTGGATTTTTTATTAATCCTGCAGAGCTACGAAGCACTTGTGTGGTGAATTTTTGACAGGATTTCTTCGTACTCTCTCTAAAAATGTTTTTCTCATGGTTTCTAGCCTTCACTTCTCAAAACAGTTAGCACCCTGAGGAAGATATTAAGAAAATATCGAAAGCTTGGTAGCTGAATAGTTTTGTTCTACACTGCCCAGACCGAATACCCAAGAACACTCAACTGTTCATACTAGTCGGTCAAGAATACTGTCTGCTTTGTTAAAGGAATAATGGCTATCATAAAAAGCTCGTTTAATAATGTACTATCAAGCGTTAATTTCAATGGAATTAAGTTTAGTACGATCTTAGGGGATTGCAGACGTGCTATACCGATCAAAAACAGCAAAAAAAAAATTGAAATTGACTAAAGGGCTGGGCGAGGAGGGGGGGGGGGAATTACGACTTTTTTTCTCAATTTTCAAATTTAACCTCCTGAATCTAACTTTAGAACGAGTGCACCGATTGGAGTGAGGCCAACTGTTTTGTGCTATTCTTGATATCCTCTTTCATCTCTCAATAGAAGTCTTGTAGGTGCAATATTTTCGGAATATACCCCTTCAGGGTAAAAAAAAAATCTCGAATTTTTTTCAAATTGACTAAAAGGAGGAGAGAAGGTATAATGACGTTTTCGTACTTAAAAAATAGCCTGTATAAGTCACGATGGTTTAGATCGCGGCAAGAAAAATTTTGATATAGTGAGAATGACAAACAAAGCAAAAAAAAAACAAAATACTTGAGCAACCCACATCGCATGTTGTATGTATTGTTACTGAATCTGATTCTGGTCTGTACATTCAAAAGCACCGAAATTTGAAGGAGACTATCATGAGATCTGCGTAGAGGTCAATATGAGACCGTCAGCATTGGTAATCATTGGTAGAGCAAAAATTTACTTAGCTGATTTTGGCACAGCAGGTAAAATTCTGGAGAACCTTCAAAATATTCCAAAGACCAAACAGGGAGTTGATGCATTGGAGTTAAAATATGCCAACAAGCACCTCACGCAAGTTTGCAAGAGCCAACTGAAAACCATGGTTCAAGGAACATCAGAGATTTTGTAGAAATTTGGTGCAGACGTCGAGCGTATAATAAAGCTAAAATGCCAGGAATATTTCGACATGACAGACACATTTGCCATGGATGTTGCACTTAATGGAACAACTAGACGTAAAGTTCTTCAACAATGTAGCGCCATTATTTCCAAAAAGTGAGTCTGTGTTGACACACTCAGTAATAGTGTCGAATGTGTATCTAAGGACAACCAAATTGGGATAACTGTAGTCCCACATAATTGTGAAACTCCTCACCTTCACCACTGTATAGACAAATATTAGATAATTTTTATTCATAAAATAGAATTATTATTGGTAAATGTAATCTCAATTAACTACAATCAAGTGATAAAAATTTTAAATAAAAAAAAACTTTGCCACCAATTTTACCTGGGCAAAGCTTATTCAACACTAGTGGAGCTTTTAAAAGCTACTTAGAACATAAAATTACGATGTGCTTGCGGCTAGTTCCCAATTAACTAATTGGGTTTCTCGGCTTTTAGCAGGTACTTAGAGACATGTGACTTCAAACCGACGCACATAGGGGTATTTCAGTTCCAAAAGCGGACAAAAATCAAATAATTTAAATTTATTCATCCATCGCGAAAATTCTGCTAAAGCATCTAAATAATGTACCTATATAATGTACAAAAAGTCCAATATAAGTACCAAATAAAAGAAGAAAAACTGAGGAAAACCTACACTCGTAACCCTAACCAGCTCGTATTATAGGCATTCAAGTTTACCTCAAATTTTAAGATATTACAAAGTAGTTGACATTAAGTAATTCAGTAGTATTTGTGTAGAGTGTTATTGCTACGTTAGTGTTGCCTACATTTGTCTACTTTGATCGGTTTTTACTCAAGATTAGCTAGTTATATTACACCTTGATTTTCGAGGCTTTCTGTATTTGAAAATTTTAAGAAAGATTATTTTACTTATAATCTTCTAGTACATTTTCAAGGAATATAAAAGTCTGCTTTTAATTCTAAATTAAAGTTTGAAGTAGCCATTTCGATGTCCCATTTAAAAAAGTTGCGGATATTTGCGGTTTTCCTCTGGCAAGAAATATAAAGTTGCGTCTACAATACCCAGATATAGAACGTAACTTTACTAAATGCGGACTGAATGATTACTATATGCTTTTTTAAACATTAATTTAGTCCTCAATGCTTTGCTTTCTCTCAGGGTGTGCGTCTTATAAATAATCATGAACTCAAATTTGATCATACTATGTGTTCATTATAAAACTTCATCTAGTTGACTGCAAAATGTAGAAATGTCATGTCAAAAAAATAGGATGGAGCAACTATTTTGTATATGTCATCGTTTTTTGTCAAAATGTCATAGCCTGTTAGATAAAGTTTTATAATGAACACCCTGTTTACCAAGGGGTTTACCAAGTTTTGGTAACCAAATAAATTGAGTCCCATATGGGTTATCGAAACAAATATTAATATATAGTTGCACCAAGCAAATTTAGGTAAACCTAAAGTGTAATTATTCCGGTAGTAAGTATAAGGGTTCGGTTGGTGCATATATTATTTACGCAGTTCAGTTTCGCTATATACTAGCAAGTTTATTTAAAGGAGAAAGAGAAAACTTTAAATTTGTAGGATTTTTCGTAATTCGGCGGAAAATCTTCTCTAAAGAAACAAAACATGTTTTTTTTTCAATCGGACTAAAAGTACGTCATTTGTTTTCTCCATACGCATACCTAAAGTGGGCTTTCTAATCCTGAGACCAAAAAAGTAGCAAAAACGTCCTAGGCAGGAGAAGTAAAGTCAAAAGTCACCGCTACTGTCATGGTGGCTCTTGTATAAACGATTTTCATTCACCAAAATTATTTGAACACTAGATGACACCAAATAGACCGGTCTGAGTGTATTGCCATCTTTACGTTCTTATTGAAAAAATAAAGGATGAGAATATTTTCAGAGCATTCGAGAGCATCACCCGAGACCGTTATTAAGTTGAATTCAGTAATTACATCTCGAGCGCTCGGTATATCAGTCTATCTCACTCTAGCTTGTTAAGATTTTCGTTAAGAACTCGGCTTAAATCGAAATCCCATATGTTCTCGAATTCTGAGTTCGTCTGTTAAGTGTCATGCGCGTCATCATATTTATCTGTCAATGTGATTTTTGTTAATTTTGTATCGATAATAATGCTAAAAATTTTTAGTTTACCATAATTTACCTAAACCGTCTAAACCATTGGTTATGATTTGATACCAGTTGTTTAATGGTTGAGATTTAGAACTTTATTCCATCCCTAAATTTCCAGCTCTAAGTTTATCAGCTGTTAGTTGACAAGTGACAAGTGACTTTAAAAAAAATTACTTTGACATGTATGTGAAATTTGATAAGAACTTGTTTTTATAAAAAGATTTGCAATGATCATCCATTTTTTCTTTTTGTAAAAAAAGCATTTTACTATTTTTTGTGAGTACAAAGCCATTTCACCTTTGTTAATAAAATTAATACAGTCCACACAAAACAAAGAAGTCTGTTTCATCTTCTTTTTCCCAATTTGAACCAGCAATTTCAATTTTCAACATATTTTGGTCCTTGCGATCTCGGATACTTTCAGAAAGCAATGGAGAACGTGCAGTTTTGGAGGGAAAAGTGATCCTCTTCAAGCAATTTGTGGTGCTGCCAGCCTTTGGAGTTCCAGATACCCAAGCAGAAATCGGGCAGGTATCCATTACATTCCTATTCCTAACAAGAAAAATTCTATTCCTTTGGTCCAAGCTGTACCTATTAAACAGTTTAACTTGGTCTGAGGTACCCTCCATTTTGGGGTAAAGTTCAATTTAAAGGCAATTATTGAACCATTTATAGTTGCCTAGTTATTACATTAAGATGAATACTGACATACCAGATTCAGCTCCACAAGATATACATTTGTTGATTCGGAATAGGGGTAGTATTAAACAAAAATTAACAATTTTGGACAAATTTATTGATACAATTAAAACAGCATTGCCTGATAAAAAGCCAAATCTGAATGATATTCGTTTGAGGCATAAAAATAGTACTGTTTTGTTGGGTGAATTTGATAAGGTGCAGGATATGATAGAAGGGATTTGTTGTGAGAAGGATTTAGAATTGCATTTTGAGGAAAGAGAAAAATTTGAGGAAAGATATTATAGGGCATAAGATTTTTTGTCTCAGTATTTAAGCAATCATGATGCCCAGTCGAATGATGGCTCTGTTCATGATGGCCATCGTAGTAGCCTATCTGGTGATGTGCATCATGGTCAAGACAATGTAATTCATCAAAATGGTTCTCAATTTGATCCATTGCAAAATGTACTTTTGCCAAAACTCAAGTTGCCAACATTTTCGGGTGGCTATGACCAGTGGTTAAACTTCAAACAGAATTTTTCATCCATAATCATTAACAATGCGAATTTGAATGATTCTCAAAAGTTTCAATTTTTAAAGGCATCTCTGGACGGTTATGCAGCCAGATTTGTTGAAGGTGTTAAGCCAACTACAGTGAAATGTAATTTTTGCAAGAAGCCTCGCGATATTTATAAGTTTCCTGACTTTTTATGATTATCGATACAAGATAGTATATCGATATTCAATAATGTGGAACGTCTACAGCTATGCAGGAATTGCTTACGCACTGGACATGATGTTGACAAATGTCTATTTGCCTCATGTCGAGTGTGTCAGCATAAGTTTGGACAAGTGATAAAGCATAATACTTTATTACATGTGGATAAAAATCCTTCATCTTTGAACATGGTTGTGAGGCCAGCAGCAGGTAACATGTATGAGGTTCTTTTGTCAACAGTAAAATGTATGGTGCAAGATTCTCCGGGCAAATTTTTTACATGTAGGGCATTGCTTGATTCTGGTGCGCAATCCAATTTAATTACAGAAAAATTCTTTAACAAATTAGATATAAAATGTTCTAATGTTGATCTATCAATCATAGGCATCAATCAAGTGGTGTCTAAACTTAAGAAAAAATGTGACATTACAGTTTTTTCTACTAATTTACAATTTAGTTGCACAATTTCTTGTTTGTTTACTCCTATTATCACTAGTAATATTCCATTAAGTTCTTTTAATGTGGCTAAATTGAATATCCCACTTTCTATTCAATTGGCTGACCCAAATTTTCACATTTCCAGTGAGATTGATTTGCTAATAGGAGCTGGCCAGTTTTGGAATTTGATTTTGCAAGGTAAGGTGCGCTTAGGTCCTAATTTTCCTGATTTACAACTTACTAAATTTGGCTATATTGTAACAGGAAACATTCCCACTGATCTTAATCAAGCTGTAGTATGTATTTTGGTGAAAATGCATGCTCCCGAAGATGATCAGTTGAAAAGATTTTGGGAATTAGAGGAAGTGGGGTCTCCTTCCCAATATATATCTCGAGATAATGCTGAATGCGAACAATTATTTATGCGTGACACAGTGAGAGATGATCAGGGTAGATTTGTAGTCAAATTTCCTTTTAAACATTCACCTGCTTTGCTAGGTGATCCTACCACCACTGCTGTAAAGAGTTTTATATCATTGAAGAAAAGGTTTGCTGATCCCCATTTCAAGTTTCTTTATCATGAATTTATTCAAGAATATGAACAGCTTGGACACATGTCTAAGATTGCAGGGCATATTTCACAATTACCGAAGGAAACGTCTTATCTTTTGCCCCATCATGGTGTTCTTAAGGAACAGAATATTACAACAAAACTGAGGACTGTTTTTGATGGTAGCTGTCCAACTTCGTCGGGCTGGTCATTGAATGATCTGCAGTTTGTGGGTCCTAAACTGCAGAATGACATCATAAATATTTTGCTCAGATTTCGTACTTACCAGTTTGTTGTTTCTGCGGATATCTCAAAAATGTATCGGTGTATCATGATGCATCCAGATCATCAACATTTGCAGAGGATTTTATGGCGTGACAATCCTAATCAAGACTTATCAGTTTAGGAATTAAACACAGTCTCCTATGGAACAACGTCTGCTCCCTATTTAGCAATAAAATGCTTACAGCAGTTGGCTCTTGACAATTACAAACGGTTTCCAGAGGCTTGTGAAACCATATTAACGGATTTTTATGTGGATGACCTCCTTACAGGATCCAACGATTTAATGGAATTGAATACCAGATGTCATTAAATATTTTCAATTCTTAACTCAGCCCAATTTGTATTAAGAAAATGGGTGTCCAACCATCCAGCTGCTATTTTTGGTTTGGACCATTCTGATGTTTCCAATTCAACTTTAAATTTAGGTAAAAATGAAAGTTGCAAAACTTTAGGTCTTCAGTGGGTCGCCAATTCAGATTTTCTCACTTACCACATTCAAACAAGAGAATTGTCCACCACCACCACTATGACTAAACGTCAAATTTTGTCCACTATTGCCCAGATTTATGACCCGCTTGGTCTTTTGAGTCCATGCATTATTGTTTTAAAGATCCTTATTCAGAAACTATGGTCATTGCGGATCTCTTGGGATTCTCCTATTCCTTTGGAACTTCATAAGATATTTTATGGGTTTGAAAAGGATTTAGCAATTCTTAATACAATTACTATTCCTCGAGGTTCTATTCCACCCAATTTTAGACTATTTGATATGCCCAGGCTTGAGCTTTGCGCTTGTTCGTTGGGGGTACAGCTACTGGACACAGTGAAAAATGCTCTTTCTTTTTCTGTACCAATATTTTATGGAGCGACTCCAAAGTGGCTCTAAATTGGATTAGAACTGAGCCTGATGTTCTTCAAGTTTTTGTAGCAAATAGGGTTTCCAAAATTCAATCTTTGACTAATATTGAAGATTGGAGATATGTAAGTTCTAAAGAAAATCCTGCCGACCTTGCTTCAAGAGGCGTCAGT
This sequence comes from Taphrorychus bicolor, assembly GCA_951812265.1. Taxonomy (NCBI): domain Eukaryota; kingdom Metazoa; phylum Arthropoda; class Insecta; order Coleoptera; family Curculionidae; genus Taphrorychus; species Taphrorychus bicolor. The sequence goes on from OX638302.1 coordinate 36,949,925, forward strand.
GCAAATAACTTAATTAATTCATCTTTGTGGTAGAATGGCCAACAATTTCTTGAGCAAGTTAGTTGCTACTGGCCCAACTGTGATCTCACTATTTCTCGAAACAAACTACCCGAAATTAAAAAAAAAGTTTTGCTTGGCATGACTAATACAATTGAACCATTTTCCTTGTTTGGTAAATTTTCTGGTTTGAATAAACTCAAGCGAGTTACCGCTTTTTGTTTGAGATTTATTAATAACTTGCGCAGCAAGATTGGACATGGAAATGCTCATGTTGGTTGTCTCTCTGTTCAAGAGTTGGACAATGCAAATAAATTTTTGATTAAATCAGCACAATCTGATTGTTTCCAGGCTGAGCTGGATCTGCTTAAGGATAATAAGTCATTAGATAAAAAGCACAATTTGTCTTCCTTCGTCCCATTTATTGACAAGGATGGTATATTGAGGGTTGGGGGTCGCTTGAGAAATACATATTTATCTTATGACTCTAAACACCCTGTTTTGCTGCATTCAAGGCACCCACTTTCTGGATTCATTTTTAATCATAAGCATTAACTATTGCTGCATCCTGGACCACAACTTTTATTGGCATCAGTCCGGCAGTACTATTGGCCAATAAATGGTCTCAATGCTGCAAAGAAAACGGTTAGGGAATGCCTTGTTTGTTTTAAGTTCAATCCTAAAGCCTTTAATAGCCCAATGGCAAACTTACCAGATACACGCCTTAAGCAGAGCTTTCCTTTTAACACAACGGGCATTGATTATGCAGGTCCATTTTTTGTTTTAAACAAACCTGGAAGGGGAGGTAGGCTAGAAAAGTGTTATCTGGTGGTATTTGTATGCTTTTGTACCAAAGCAATACATTTAGAGGTTGTGTCAAAATTAAGTACAGAACATTTTTTAGCATGTCTCAAGAGATTTACAGCTAGGAGAGGAATTCCTCAAACAATTTATTCAGATAATGGTAGCACATTTGTGGGTGCACATAATGACATGAAAGATCTTGGCCATTTTTTAATGAAAAATCAGAATTGTAGACGGTACTAGTTCAGATGGTATTCATTGGGTTTTTATTCCCCCATATACACCCAACTATGGCGGGCTATGGGAAGCTGCTGTTAAAAGCGCTAAAAACCATCTTAAACGAGCAATGATAAATCGTAATGTAACTTTGGAAGAGTTTAACACTTTGACTGTCCAAGTGGAGGGTATTCTAAACTCAAGACCTTTATATTCTCCCTCCAACGATCCCAATGATCTAGCTCCTATTACCCCTTCCCATTTTCTCATTGGACGACCAATTAATCACATTCCTGAACATGTTCTTGAAGAAGCAAGACCAAACCGATTGAGTCGACTACAACATGTACAAAAATTGTGCCAGCAGTTTTGGAACCAATTTTCGCAACACTACGTTTCGCAACTCCATCACCGGTACAAGTGGAAGGATACTCCATCTCGAATATTGGAAGGCGTGTTAGTTTTGGTGAAGAACGACAAACATCCTCCATACAAGTGGCCTTTGGGGAGAGTAATTAGGCTTATTCCTGGCAGAGACGGCACCCCTAGGACAGCTACAATCCTGACCAGTAATGGGCAGATAACTCGATGTGTGAGACACTTGTCTCCTTTGCCTCTTCAGGACGAGATTGACTGACACTAGGAACTGGAAGGAAGTGACACTTACCTGTTTTATGTGAACTTTGAAGGTTTCCTTCAAGGGGGGGAGTATGTTTAATGGTTGAGATTTAGAACTTTATTCCATCCCTAAATTGCCAACTCTAAGTTTATCAGCTGTTGGTTGACAAGTGACAAGTGACTTTAAAAAAAAATGACTTTGACATGTATGTGAAATTTGATAAGAATTTGTTTTTATACAAAGATGATCATCCATTTTTTCTTTTTGTAAAAAAAGCATTTTACTATTTTTTGTGAGTACAAAGCCACTTCACCTTTGTTAATAAAATTAATACAGTCCACACAAAACAAAGAAGTCTATTTCATCTTCTTTTTCCCAATTTGAACCAGCAATTTCAATTTTCAACACCAGTAAAACCATTGAACATTGAAAACATCCGTTCTAACACATTCTATTTATTTTGCAAATAATATACACCATTATAATTGGGTAAGTACCTAGACCCGCTTAAGGAGGATGAGAGAAAATTGCAAAACTGAATCATTCTGAAATAGACTTCTTATTTCCTGCATGCTTGAAAAAAAAATAGTATATGTTACTCGGAGTAAAAGGTCTTTTTGTGCTTCGCCCAGTTGCAGGCCTCAGCTTTGCTTCGGCCGTCAATCTCTGGGCTCAGCACGAAAAGGCCCCCTTTTACTCCTAGTGACATAATCTACAATTTAGTAACATGGCAATGTTACTAAAATTTACGTAGATCATACATTTTTAATGGAACACCCTGTAGGTATATATTTTCATAATGTTTTTTTAAATTCGATAATATTTGATATTCAATGGTTCAGCCATTTTTGAATTATTTGAATTTAAAAATCTTCATTATGCAATAATAAAATTCTCGTTAACGGAAATGAGGTTGTCATAGTTTCTTATAGTAAATATAATAATATCTATATTTTTAAATGCAAATAACTTTAAAACGGGTAAACCAAAAAACGTCAACCTTTTATATTAATTTAGAATCAGAAAAAAAAGATCTTTCAAGTTTTGGAAAAATGTACAGGGTGTTCCATTAACAATTACCAACTTTGTATGTATTTCAATAAAATGTATAAAAAAAAGTTTTACATAAAACTAGTAGGCTTTTTTAGAAAGATTGTAACACTTTATCAAACCTATCGAATGTCTAAAAGGGGGTGATAGTCTAAGCGTTTGTTTTATATCATGGAATACCCTATATTATTCTGCGTCTTGCAGTAAGATTTTAAAAACCTTCAAAATAATTATATAAAATTAAGGTTTCACGTCGTTTTTTTGCATTACTCCCTAATTACTGATTTAATTAAATAGTAGTTGGCAAATTTTGTACCTTAGGCAGCGGACGTATGGTTTGTCGAGCCTAAGATACCAGGGTCACCGAAAAATCGAATGGAGTTTGCTACCTTAACTACCTTGAATCGAATTTTAACTGACTACCCTCTCCAAGTGACAATAGCCCTGATGAAGACTAAATAAATAGTCGAAACGTCGGCCATTTTCGAATAAAGAAGAGGTGCATTATTTGTCCTAATCCCGCTAACTTCACCAACAACAAGTAGTAACAAGTTGTAATTAGTTACAAAAAATAGATGGACCTTTGTTGCTCCATCCTATTTTTTTGACATGATATTTTCACATTTTGCAGCCAACTAGATGAAATTTTATAATGAACACACGGTCAAATTTGAGTTACACACATAAAACACACACCCTGAGGGAAAGCAAAGCATTGAGGACTAAATTAATGCTTAAAAGAGCACAAAGTAATCATTTAGTCTGAGTTTAGTAAAGTTACGCTCTATATTTGAATATTGTAGACGCAACTTTAAGTTGCCTGCCATAGGAAAACCGCAAATATCCGCAACTTTTTTAAATGGGACATTGAAATGGATACTTCAAACTTTAATTTAGAATTAAAATCAGACTTTGATATTCCTTGAAAATGTACTAGAAAAAAGAGGTGTAATATAGCTAGCTAATCTTGAGTAAAAACCGATCAAAGTCGACAAATGCACGTAACACTAACGTAGCAATAACATCCTACACAAATACTGCTGAATAACTCTACGTCAACTACTTTGTAATATCTTAAAGTTTGAGGTAAACGTGAACGCCTATAATACGAGCTAGATAGCTGATGGCCATGCCTAGGTTTAACTCAATTTTTCTTGTTTTATTTGGTATCGCAATTTAATTCGACTTTTTATACATTATATACATTCTTTAGATGCTTTAGCAGAATTTTAGCGAAGGATGAACAAATTTACATTATTCGATTTTTGTCCGCTTTTGGAGCTGAAATACCCCTATGTGCGACGCCTTATATAAACCCGTACCTTATATAACCGAATAAGACTAACCAATTTAATTATCTAAATTCATGTCGGTCCTCAATGTCGGTTTTCTTTGCCAACTTGAGCACATAAACAATTTGTCAGTGGAATAATAAGCCATGTACTTTGACAATTCATACATATCAATTTAAACAGCTAAAATTAAGATACATTTAATAGAATTGCTAAACTAAAATAATACACCAAAAAGCTCTTGGACAATGTTATTATAGTTATCTATTTAACAAACGTGACAAACAAGTTATCTTAAAAAAAAGTAAAACACTTAAAAAAAATAATTCATTATGTAAGTTAAATCTATGGGCTTTTATTTACATTTTTGCAAATATCTAGAAAACGGTTAAATACGAAGTTCTTGCAAGCCACCAAATTTTTTTCAACATTGAATAGGGAGCACAAATGTTAATAAAAAGAAAGTGGAATAGATGGCACTTTAATAAATGAAGGGAATAGAAATGTGTCAAACGAATACCACCCATTTACATAATTTACGATTTAAATACAATCTAATAGGAATATGCCATGTGCTTTTTGTCTACGCAGAGTTTCCATCTATCTAAATGAGTTCCTCAGTAGTTACCACAACATCAAACTTCAAACCGACTCGACGCTTTATCATGTACAAGAACACGCGAAATTAAGTTAATTTTCTAAACCTTTGATGGTTAACAGTTAGGCGCAAAGTTCGAAGCCTTTCATGTCAGTTATTACGATGTATCTATTGGAGTTAGTATTCAATTCAATTTTCGAGTGATAGGGAAATATTGCTAGGAATGGCCAAATATAATACGAGATCTTTAGATAAATGCAAGCGTTGCTGCAAGAAGGTGATTGATGTCTAGCATTTCTCTCTTACGTTGGATATAAATTATTATCTTAAACACTTAGTTTCTCGAAAAGGAAAAGCGGAACAGGGAATTTACTTTAATCGTCTCGGCACGTGTAGAGACTCGTATTGTACGTACAGTTTCCTGAACTTTCAGTCGGTTTATTTTTTTGTGAAACTGTGACTTTGATTCTAAAGTACAGACTTCTTGCACTATTATAACTTATATGAAGCTTAAATTAATAACGCAGCATAAAATCAATGTTATCTCTCTAATTTCAAACCCAGCAACAGCGATGACCTAAATGACGTACTATCAAATATAATAAACGTCCATATGAGTGGAATTTCTTAGGTTTGACTTGAATAATACCAGCCAACGAGGCACCCGATTTGTATTCCTCAGCTACAACTGGAAGATAAGTTGCTGAAAGCCGAGGCAAATCTGCTGATTTAGGATACAAAGGAATAAACTGAAACTAGTTTGGGGGTCTTTTGTTTGCTTTAAGAGACGTCGCTGAGACTAAATTGGAGGTGATGGAGTGAATGCAACTTAATGCATTCACCCCATCACTAATGCGTCGAATTCGTTGTTGTTTTTTCAGTCTAAATTTCAAAGCAAAAATACATTTTGTTTTAATCTTGTAGCGAATATTGCAACCAACAAGACAAAGAACTTCTGGAAATGCAGTACATAAAACCAATTTTGCAAGTCGACGGCTGTTAATGATACCTAAACGATGGGGCAAAGCAAGCCAACATGTCTGCTACATTAACTGAACAACAACTTAATAAAGCAACTAACGCAAAGACTTTCAACAACTTCTCAACCACAAATTGTCGTAAACATACCGGTTCCGAATAAAAAATTTGTAAATGGTGCTTGTGGACGATGATACTTTCATAGGCTCTGTGCTAATTTATACAGTGCTCAGATAACTGATAGTTATGCTCTTAAAGGACATCAAATGCTGTTAGACAGATTCAATCTTCTCGGAAAGGCACCGGACAGCCCCACACTGCTGTCCGGTAGTGTGGGATTTTTACTCACTAAAAAAAACCCGTTTGTGCTTGGGGATTCCGAGCCCGGTTGCCTATAAATTGGTTGATTATATTTTTCTATTATCAAAAGCTTTAAAAACGGCGTTACAACCTTATGTTAATATTTATCTTATGGCTCGACGGCAGGTTCAAAAAGACAGATTCTGACAGACTTTCCAACAATGACCCTTCTGGTCCCAAAAACAATTTAACCACCAGTCCCATTTACTCTTCCTACGCCGCGACAACTGACGTCACATATCTTTCGCGCGAATTAAAAATCATTAAGAGTCCAACCATAACCGCCGGCCTTGGAAGAATGTAGTGTCTTTCAAACAAATAAATCTTCAGACTGCAGTGTAACAATATTGTTTACGCAGCGTAAAACTATTTTAAAATATAACTGAAACATAGCAAAAAAGAATATTAATCTAACTATCAAGTTAATATAAACATGATAATTGATAAGCAAATCATTATTTTGATAAAGTCAAAAAAGAATAAAATTCACTCGCGATTCAGCAATACCACGATTAGAAAATCGAAGTAGCCCTACCACCGTTCACCTAACAAGTCATGCAGTTGGTTCATTGGATGTCTCATCGGCCCGTTGATGTCTCAACAGGCAGTTCATTTGTATCCTCAATTGGCAGCAAGCAAAGTCATTGGATGGCTCTCTTCGTCAGTCCGGAACTAGTTCTCAATGTGACTACTCTGACGAAGCCGTCCTTTCCTGGATGAAGTTCTACTACACGCCCAAGCCTCCAATTTAAGAGGGCGGTGTTGTCATCCCTCAATAATACCATGTGACCTGGATTGAAGCTTCTTGTTGGCTGCTGCCACTTATTACGTTGCTGCAATTGTGATAAATACTCTGACGACCAACGATGCCAAAACTGCTGATATATCTTCTGGAGTGCGTGATTCGAGAGTCGATATTCGCTTACATAAGCCCCTGCGGAAGACAAATCTTTTTAAGCAATTCATAAATGAGTGCGTTGTTAAATCACTTAATAATTCTATATGAACTGCCTTTGTTACGAAACAGACGAATAAGCACATATACCCTTTGACAATCGAACGGTTTCTAAGCTTTCCATCTTTTAAATTGTACGGACCAGCAAAATCTACCCCAGAAATTAGAAAAGGTCTTTGAGCAACTACCCGATCCGTAGGTAAATCGCCCATTTTTTGATGTTCAAAACGAGGTCTTACTTTAAAACATGTAATGCATCTTGCAAGGACGCTACGAACAGCTTTTCTACCGTTAATGGGCTAGAATTTTCGGCGCAACGACGTCATTATAGCTTGAGCTCTAGCGTGCAATTGCTTATGGTGCTGATCGTTATATATAATGATCGATAATTAATCGTGTTAAAGCATGTTTTTGAGGTAGGATGGTAGGGAACGTGATATCGTAGGGTTCAGTTGAGTTTTTAATTCGTCCTCCACCACGCAACACACCATTATTTTCTAAAAAAGGCTTGAGAGTCTTAATCGAACTTTGATTTTGCACTGGAAGAGAACTCTGAATACAAGCGGTCTCAGAACTAAACATCTCCAGTTGTACAATCCTAACAAGTCTAATGAGAGCATCATCAAATTCCTCAATTGAAATTTCCCATGTTTCTTTGTCTCTGATCTGCAATTATTATAAAATCTTATATAAAATGCTACAACTCGAACGAGCTTATTAAGATATGAATACCTCTGAGTAACTGAACAGTCTAAACACAGAAGACTAATACTATCGTGTTTACCCTTGGCCAATGCTCCTCCACCTCGGAAAGCCACACAGGACCAGACCACCACATTTTTCGGACATTTAGGACCCTTGGATCCACATCCCTAGAAATCAGATCTGCAGGGTTATCTTGCGATCCAACATGACCCCAATGAGCTTTTGCAGTGAGCGTTTAAATCTCTGACACCCTGTTCGCGACAAACACTTTCCATTTACAGGGCGGTTCAGCAAGCCACAATAGCACTATATTGGAATCGGTCCACAAGAAGGTTCTACTAATTGAGATATTCAATGCTGCTATGACTTTTGAAAACAAACGAGCCAACAATAAAGCTCTACACAACTCTAGTCTGGGATTTTTTTTATGGGTGTTACTCGTGATTTGGCACAAATAAGACGAACCACAATTTCACCAGAAGCCATCATAGAACGCAGATACAGGCAGGCTCCATATGCCAAATCGCTGGCATCTGAAAACCCATGAATTTCGAACACTGAAGCTCCTGATGCGGTGAATGGACGAGGAATCGATAACTGGTTCAATGAGGAGAGTTGCTTGTAGAATCGATCCCACTCAGAAAACAGATCTAAAGGTATCGACTCATCCCAGCTCAATTGCAGCTGCCAAAGTTTCTGCAATAAAATTTTAGCCTTTATGATAATTGGACCTATCAAACCCAATGGGTCGAATATCTGTGACACGGTTGACAAAATTAATCGTTTGGAAACGATCTCATGAGATGATGACTTTTGAAGTGCGACGTAATGCAACATGTCAGCATTCGACTGCCATTGAAGACCCAAAACCTTCATATTATCGCCATCATTAAACAAATAATCTAGACAACTTTCCTGACGAGCTAAACTATTCAACACTTCAAATTTATTTGAAGACCACTTGCAAAGGGGAAAGCCGTACTTACTGAGCTCAAAAGAAAGCTGCTTGGCGATCTCATTGGCTCCGATGAATCAGTACTTAGCAATAAGTCATCTACGTAGAAAGATTTTAAAATGATCTCACTTATTTCGGGCAATCTATCTTTCAAGTCCTAAGCTATTTGATTGAAGCAACGGATGACCAAATAAGCAGCCGATGAAGTACCGTAAGTGAAAGTATTCAATTGAAAATGATGAATTTCCGAATCTCCATTCGAGCGCCAAAGTATTCGCTGCAAGTCCCGTTGCTCTGGATAGACTTTTACTTGCCTATACATTTTTGCGACATCTGCCGTGATAACCACTTCATTCTGTCTAAATCGCACTAAAATATCAACAAAATCATCCTGAATAGAAAGTCCCACTTTTAAACAATCATTCAGTGAGAGTCCACTAGAAGATTTGGCACTGCCATCGAAAACAACACGCAATTTTGTTGTCAAACTATCTGCTTTAATTACACCGTGATGAAGAACGTAATATGAATATTCAGACTGAACATTGGATTTTTTTATTTATACATATGTCCTAAACTGATATACTCATCCATAAAGGTATGATAGTCTTGCTTAAGTGCCAGATTTTTGTCTAATCTTTTCTCTAATATTAAAAATGTTTTAAGTGCATTCTCAAAAGAATCCCCTAAATTCTTTAAATTATCCTTAACCGGCAAAGTAACGCAAAAAATCTTCCGCATTTATCAAGTGTTATTTTGTCTTCGCGTCAAAAATGTTTTCTATTACTTACTTCTTCTCTCTCTTCGTCCAAAATTGTTCTAATTGTTTTTCAATATTCTGATCGACTACGTGACAAGAAAGGGATTTAACGGGTTCAAGAAGCAATCCAAAAACTGGACCTGAAATAATCCACCCTAGAACGCTCTTTTGAAGAGTAGGCATTTGTTTTCCCAAACTAATCTGCTCTACACAAAGTAATTAAAAAAATAAACCTGCTCCAATTAAATGGTCCACTTTCCAAGATATATTAAAATCAGGATCAGCTAAACGTATATTAGGAGGAATGCTCAAGTCAAAACTATCAAAAGATCTGGAAGGAATTTTTGATGCTATGCTATCCAAAACAAGAAAAGATAAATTTGCCTGAAAATTATTATAACACGATTTTATTACCGAAGATGTGCGATGTTTTATTATGTTTGATGACATTTGATTTATTCCTAATATTGAAGCTCGAACTTCCTCTTGCTTTAATTGAAGTTTTTCAATTAATTCAGCAGTCATAAAATTCAGCTGTGATCCACTATCCAATAGAGCGCGACATTCAACAAAATCACCACTCTCACTTCTAACTTGAATTATTGCAGTAAACAGCAAAATCTGCCCTGAATCTGATTTTCCCTGAGAAGCGGTCCCTACCAATCCGGAAACCCCTGAATCATCGGCAGTCAAGCAAGCATTATTTGCTCCTTGCGACTCATTTATCGATCTATGGTTTTGAATACCTTCAGACATATTACTATTTTCATTCAAACGCCGATCTACAGGGTTTTCGTTATGTAATAGGGTATTATGGCGACCTCTACACTCTCGACAGCCAAAAGATTTGCAATTTTTGATAACGTGACCTGAACGTAAGCAGTTAAAACAAAGCTTTAGGGCGACTTTTACAAGTTCAAGGAAAACTTGAGTTTGAAGTTTAAAACTGAGATCAAGAAAAATTTTTCTTTTACAACCTTTTGTAAACGCCAAACTGAAGTTTAAACGATACCGGCACTTCTGGTGTGGTTTTGCACCTAAGTCCGAAGTTTCTAACAAAACAAAAAAAAGATGAAGACGATGATTTTCTTTTTCTGTCAATGTTGAAAACATTCTCAAAATGATTGATGATATTCGATTTGTATATAATAACACTTTTGGCGAAGATAGTGAGAATGAGCAAGAAGATATCGACATAATCGAAAGGCCTCCTCTTCAAAAAGTTATTAAAAACCGTTTAAACGACTGAGTGCAGGTAGTGTTGGACCAAATAAATGGAGAGCTCATCCATCCTACGCACCAGTAAGTATTTTGGATAGGATAAAGGTATAGTTGTAGTGCTTTCGGGAGGCCACTGCTTTGAACATAGGTACTCCTTTCCTTATAGTTATATTTTTATTCAGGAAAAATATATAAATGGAGACTCGGAACGCTCTAGAACAGTTACCTGAAAACTCTATAAAAATAACTACTTCAAAGCCCACCACATCTTTGTTGATTTAAAGCGTAGATCTTTAAATTGGTTTTATACACCTAATTAGTCTTTTATTTTAGAAACAATGCAATAAGTCTTTTACCCAACTCTTAGTTACTCTTCGTTTCTATGCTACTGGTAGCACAGAAATGGCAGCAGGAGACTTTGTGGGTATTAGTGAATCATCTGCCTGCCAGATTATATATAAAGTGTCTGAAGCCATTGCTCGATTGGCTCTCCCATGTATATTCGGATGCCTCTAACAAATGCACAACAAGAAGATGTAAAAAGGGAATTCTTTTCTATAGCCCGTTTTCCTAACGTGATTGGTGCTATAGATTGCACTCACGTGAGAATTCAGTCACCGGGTAGGTATTGTAGGTATTTACGTTTTACAGTTATTCTATGCATATAAACAAGGGAGAAGCTCGCTGTGAGATTTTTCTATAACTAGCAATACACAAATTTTATAGGACCGTATTCTCTCAGTAATACCCTAGGTAAGATATGAAATCGAAAAGGCGCTGCTATACAAGGTGAGTCATAATTAGGCGAACAAACTTTTATAGTAGATTCTACGTTCTAAAATAATGGTAGTTTGTCATATCTGTTTGACAATAATCAAAATCCAAAAATTCTTCCTTACGAAAATAGGGAGTATTAAAGATGTGCTAAAAAAATTGAAATTTATTAAATATTCGAAACGAGTTTAGATATTAAATAGTTATTTTTCTAACAAGTGCGCAAAGTAACACTTTCGCGCACGCGACTGTTGTTTTCCGAATGACGCAAATCGGAGTTCGGGCAGCAGTCAAGCGCGCGAAAGATACTTTGGGCTAGAATTAGGAACAACATTTTTTCTACAAACGTATAAAAAAAAGCACTAGGACAATCCAAGTGTATTCCTAAAGCTATAAAACTTTACAAGGGAATGTAATTTAAAAATGAGTCCGCCTGCCAATAATATGGGACATCTTTAACGATTTTATAAATGATTAAGCTTCACAGTTCTTTTCTGCTACCCGTATTGACAACGTGCGCGAAAGACTTTTTTTCACGTGTTCTATGGCAACTAATAACTTTTTTTTAAATGATGCATTTACAAGTTGAATTTAATTTTTGTCAACATTTCTTTAACGACCTGCATTTTCGTAACAATGCGTTTTTGGACTTTGGTCTATTAAGCACATTACCACTATTTTTTATTGCAAAATCTACTGTAAAAGTTTGTTCAATGCAACTGGTCTAATACACAGAAAAGCGATTTAACGATAAAAGTCTCAACATTTATTGATATACTGACCCAATGCTAGTTCTTGAAATTGTCCAATCAATTGATATGTATGACTGTTAAATAGACCTCCATAGGCTTTAGAAAAAATTTTGTTTTGCTAACAGAATGTAATATTTTAGTAAATTATTTCATTATTTCAGGAGGTGATACTGCAGAACAGTTCAGAAAAAGGACTTTTCTATTAATGTACAGACTATTTCGGACAGCAAATTAAAATTTATAAATATAGTAGCTCGATGGCCGGGATCGGTTCATGACAAAACCATACTTGACAATACTGTTGCTAAAGGTGAATTTGAGCAGGGTTTATATGGTAACAGTTTTTTCTTAGGAAATTCAGGTTATAACATTACCAAATATATGATGACCCCATTACTTGAAGTCCGTACAAGACGAGAATCTCTTTACAACGAGTCACAGATCAGGACCCGTAATGTTGTCGAAAGAAAGTACGGTGTAGTACTCTGACAGTAATAGTGACCACAGCTGTACTACATAACATAGCTCTTGATATGAGAGATGCTGAACCTGATAAAGATAATGATTTTGAAGTAGAAAACATAGAACATGTTCAAGAGCAACTTGACTTGGAAAGTGTCAATGTGCGAAATTCTTTAATTATTGATTATTTTGCTACTTTGTAGGCCATCCTTATATCTGCCAAGCAAGTGTGGTTGGTAGTTATAGCTCTCCTAGATTTCAATAAATATGTCCTAAAGCCCGGCAATGCAAAATATCAAACCTGTACAGGGTATCCCAAAACAATAGAAATACTAAGCAGGTAGAAATAGTACATGGAGAAATAAGACATTTGCAAAAAATTGCAACTTAAGAAAATACAGGGTGGAAAGTTATATATTTTTTAGATCACAATGTTTTGTGAACTTGAATAACATCTGTTGAAGACTCATTTATTGGTTGTGAGGCAGCGTCAAGAGAGAGAGATACCCCATACATGCCGCATGTCGAATATATAACACCCGAAATTTTTTACTACTTTCTTGCAATATCTAAGCGAAAATTATGCATTCTTATGTATATCTTTACTTCATATTGTGTCATTTAGGACACTTTTAGATACTTAATTTTAGTCCGATAAATTTACTGAGTTCTGATTAGTTATTGTAGTTACTGAGTATCTTAATGACGATTTACTGTACAGAATAAGGTAATAAGATTTGATTACAGTACCGTAATGTAATCTCATTAGTACAGTACGTAACAGTACGTACTTTGTATCGTAATAAAATTATACACACCATTTTTCAAAAATATTCGCTGCACATAAAAATGAATGCTTAATTTCTCATGTTTTTATAAATTTTTCTCCTTTTAAAAGAAGTATGAAATGAACTGTTGTACCTACGCAGTAGATACGTACCTTTATCATCATACTTGTTTAGAAATTTCAAACTCCGCTATCGCCTCGTCCGGAACTTTTATACGTTTACGTCATTTATATCGTAAATTACTATTACATAAAATATGTATACTTTGTTTACTTTGGTATCTATTTCCGATCTCCAGATGATTACATTTTTTAATTGGTTGGTATAGTAAAACGAATATATCTATTTCTCATTTAATTATTATTTATATCCCTTTAACATTATAACTTCACGCGCTCAATATTTTCTTAATTGCAATGCCTCATTGTCATATGTCGAGTGTCTCATTTTTACATGTTCCTACTATCTCCACCAACTCTGTATCCCTGTAGTTATAGAACACTATTAAAGGACCTCGAGAGTTTTTTTTTATTTTTTATTTTAATTTAAAAACTATTATTTTTACCACTAGGTTTTGTATATCATTGTTAGGCTCGTTATTATGTCTGCTGAACAAGTGCCGAGGAAGGTTACAATATTCAAAATAGTTTCCACCGATCAGTATTGTACACTTCTGGTTAGGTTAAAAACTTTTAAAGGAAAGTGTAGAAGAACAGCACCAAAAACTTGAGCCGGCAGATGTGACTCGTTTCCACTCTTATGTTCTATATTATTGAAAAAAGAATATTATGTGTAAATAAAAAAGATCGTTGCTTAAATGTTAAAAGTTCTATACTGAACTTGTGTTTTTGTGTATCTACGTATTAAGGTATTTGATAGTGTCGATACAAGTGTACATGCCTACATACAGGGTGTCAGGTAAGTATATCCGTAATCTCGGGAGCATATAGGGAAGGTCAGTGTCGATACAAGTGTACATGCCTACATACAGGGTGTCAGGTAAGTATATCCGTAATCTCGGGAGCATATAGGGAAGGTCAAAATAACCCTAGCTTGTTCTGTAAAAAATATTCCTAAAGCGCCCCCTAACGGAAATACAGAGCCTCAAATGGGTACCCACCCAGCGATGTAGCTTTTTGGCTCTAACTTTTGAATAATTTTGTATTAATTAATGACATTTTATTATTTTATGTAGAGCAAAAATTCACATTAAACCACTGCAGATGTTGTACCTCTTTGAGGTAGGCAGGAACGGACTTCCACCACACTTACTGGGCCAATGTTTTGACAGGTATTATTTTTTTACTTTATCGAAATAAATTAAGAGTACCTTTTTTAGAAAGGAATGTCCACGGTATTTAAAAATTAAATTTAGAGTTCGGTAAAATGATACACGTTGAAACATTGGCCCAGTGAGTGTGGTGGCAAGTCCGTTCCTGTCTACCCTCAAGAGGTAAAATATCTGCAGTAATATGGTATTCTGAGCCTTAATGGTCTATAAAAAATATAAAAATTTCATTAATATTACGAGTGTTTGGCGTCCCAATAAACTAAGTAGTAGGTGGATTAGCGCGATGGGGAAAAATAACGACAATTCAGCTTTTATTAATTGCCAACGTTTCGACCGTCTTTATCAAGGCTGTAAAAATAAGAAACATCAATCAGTTTATGGCAAGGAGCATGACTAAATTAAACTTAATTAAAAATTGATACAAATTAGAAAATTATACGAATGAAGTTAACAATTAAAAGCTACATAATGCTCAAATCTTGTCAACTATTTACAAATTAACAAATTAAAAATGTTTTTAAGTAATTTGAAAGGAAAACAACAAACGAACATTAACATTTGCATACACAAATTTGTACCTCTTGATGTGCAGTATATACTCTATATACGTACCGAACCTATATATTCGGACACCTGTAAATTATCAAATTTGATACTTTATATCACCAGAATCTCTTAGAAAACACAGGTAAAAAAAGAAAATAAGTACCTAATCTGCAAATTGTTTTATTAAGAAATTGTAACGACAAAAATTAAAGTAGGTACTAAACTATAGGTTCCTGCTTGGATGACTATTGCTGGGAATTCTCATCTTCTGGAGGAGCGTCTTCTTCTCCCAAACTTCTTTTTTAAAATGTCTATTTCCAGCTTTTTTTGGTAATTTCTAAAGCATGCATTTCCGAACCCTGTTGCATTTCTTGCTTCTTTATTTTAAGGTCTTCAATGCAAATCTCTGTTTGGATCTTTACTAGTTCCAGACGAGCCTCGTCCAGAATATTCATTTTTACCCGACAGTCTTCTTTTAAATTACTTTTTTTCCTTTTGTGGTACCTGAAACAAAGTAATACAAACTTGATATGCGCTAAAATAACGTCTTGTTTTCTTATTATATTTTGACATGTTGATATGGAGTGCGAATTTCAATAAATATTATCATCGGGATCTCCCAAACGGCAATAGTTACAGAATTGGTTAAACGGGAAGAAACTTAAACATTAAAAAGCTCTTTGGGCTACGATCATGTTTTTAACCAAAACGTTTTTAGGGGTTTCTAGGTTAAGCTGAAGTCCTAAAATAATAGCTATTTATATATCTATATAAGTGTTAAAAGTGCAATTTTAAGGCACGCTTCCTAAAGTTTGCAGAATTCGCATGAATTTTTTAAAACACTTTTAACACGAATATCATACAATATTTTTTCTACATACGCATTAAAAATGAGTCTGCCATTTAAAGTTTCTGGTATTTACTTTTAAAACCAATGTAAATGTACTCACAGAACTTTTTATTGCATAATCAAAAACTTGCGCAACATATTCACGTGTTACGAAAAGTGTACATGTCTGCGAGCACCTTAAAAAGTACCTTTCTTTTAATACTACTGATTTAAAGGAAGTTACTTGTAACACTACTGTTAAAAGTAACTTTTAACACTAGTGCCTTAAAACGCAATTTTTAGTTGTTCATTAGCCTGTTCAAAATTGAATTTTTAATGAGTTTGTAGAAAAAATGTTTTTTTCTAACTTCAGTTTTTGAGGACACATATTTTTCTACTTACGATGAAAAATGACCAACCTGTACATTTGCTAGTCATTACCTTTAGATGAAATTATTTCTTTTTCAGTATCTTTGGGATGCGGCCTTGGCAGTGGCTTATTCTTGGTAGATGGGGTATAGTGACCAACATCTCCTAAGTACCAACAAAAAATTGCTGAGAACAAACAACAAATTATATAAAAACTCTTAAATTTAATCTCAACCTCTTGCTTAAAGACTAACTATCTGGTACTGAAAATGCCTTGAGCAGCCTGAGCAGCCTGAGTGCACTAAAACATGCATACTCAGCCAACTCAATCATTTAATTTATTAAACATCTCTTAATTGACCAACTGTGAAATTTACAAAAAAAAAGATAGCACTCATCCATGTTTAGTTCCGTGGCTGATCAATGTTGCAAAACTTTTTTGGATACCTGATATGTTTGCATTATTAATTTGAATAGCTACTTATGTACCTATGTATCTAATATGATTAGTCTCATTATCTTCTCTAGATGCAGGTTCTATCAAAAAACCATTGTTGTCATCTTCAAGTTCCAAATTCTCTACTGTATCACTGTGGGATATATCTTGATTTTCTTGATGATCAACTTAAAGTACAACAATAGAAATAATTTGTTGCAGGACTAAAGTAGTAACTGATAGATTAAAATTATAATAAATAATAATAAATAATGTATAGGCAGGCACCTACTTACCATCTTGGAAAATAATTTTTTTAGAATCATTGTTAATTTTATCAGAGTCAAATGTGTTGTTTAAGCCAGTACAAGTTGCTCCCAATAATTCTTTAATGTCCATATCTACAGAAGTTATGTCCACAGAGCATGCAATTCCACCTCCAGTTTGGATTATATTCTATCTTTCAGCAGCAAATTTCTTTCTCGAAAGTTTTTTTAGATTATCCCATTTGTTTTTTACGTTTCTTGTAGTTGGCTTGACCTTATTTAAATTTTTTACGTTGAACTCTTCTAGTAACTTTTCCCAAGCTCGCCCCTTTTCTTTCCATGTTTTGCAGTCACTTTTTTTGCACTCTATAAGATCTTTGTATTTCTTAACAAGCTCGACTAATAAACTTATTTCTTGCTCATCAAAATTCGTAGCTCGTTTATTCATTGCGCAATCATAAGCAAAGATCTCACTTTGAAAACTAGATTTTACGAAACGTCACTCGACTTTACGATGACACCGAACATAACCGTTTTTACTAAAACATGAACCGCTGTTTTTTCATATCTTCAGTTTTACTTAAAGTTTTATCTGGAGTTTAAACTGAAGTTTTACTTGAACTTGTAAAAGTCACCCTTAATGATCCAATCTTTGTAATGCGGTCAGCTACTGACAAAGCTAACAACCGATTACAAGAATAAACAAAAAGGAAAGCCTTTACATATTTCGCATTTTATTTTACGGTTGTGACTATTTAATGCAATATGACAATTGCCATCACGTTTCTGACCTGGCTTGAAACGCGGTTTAGAACTTTGAATAATATTGGCACTGACAGTTTCCAAAACACAACATTTATTTGCCAAAAAGTTGGTAAAGTCAGACATACCTGGGCTCCTGCGAAATTTGAAATTATTTTTTCTTCCCATTCTTTTCTAGTGTTTGAATCTAGTTTTCTCGCTGTAAAGAATATCAACAGTCTGTCCCAAGTATCTACTGGCTCACCCAAAGCCTTCAATGCACGCAAATGTTTTTCCAAAAGATTTTTTATGTTTCGTAGCGAGCTAGCGGATTCATGGTTTATTGTGGGCATGTCCACTAAAGATCTCAAATGCCGTTGAATAATCACTGGTTTATTCTGATATTGCTTCTCTAACAACTCTAAAGCTATCGGATAATTAACTTGCATAACCTCCAAACAATCCAAAATATTTCTAGCTTCACCTTCAAGGCAATCTAACAAATAGTAAAACTTTTGTATATCGTCCAAAGATTGATTTTTATGCACTAACGAATCCAACGTTTCTGAAAATTGAGTCCACTTCTCAAATTCTCCCTTAAATTCAGGCAAACCCAAATTAGGCAGTCTCACACTACACAAAGGTAATTGAATAGAAGTTGTAGGATGACTACTTGCACCAGTTTCCGGTTTACCATCCACGCTCATACAACTAATGTCCAATTGTTTAATTAAGTCCTTGGCACTCGCCAATACCTGAAAGATATGTGATTCAAATTCCCTACATTCCTCATTCTCATCCGAAGTTGGATCCAAACATTCTATGTCTAGTTGAATTTCATTGAAGAGATCCAAAAGCGATTCTAACTACTGTGTTCGTAGCTTTAATTCGCTCAATTCTGATGGTGAGAAAGCAACTAAAAATTGAGAAAATCTATTCAACTGATCCTTGATATGATTACGTTTTGCTACTAGCTTTACTAGTTCCCCAACTGTAGAAGTAGGATCTGAAGTCTTTCCTACTTTCGTATTTTTACCCATGATTATAGTTATAACCTCTACATACGAATTTTACTAAAGTTTGTAGACTGTCTAAATACGCTTATTCAAATCGTCAAGAAAAGTTCTAATGTGTCTACAAATAAATACTAATTTTTATGTGGAAATAATTAATTCTGTTTGTCAGAATATCGATGGCGCCTAGTTTTGACGTTTTGATGCAGGAAAATGTGATCAAAATGAATCAATTCTACTGGGACAACAAATGATTATTGAACACACCTATAAAAACAAGTTCCGTTAAATTGCATGTCTAGGATCCCCGTAACTATTCTATAACTTTGTCTAAAAGTTTCAAACTTGAATTCCTACCCTCGATAAAGTCTTCTTCTTGACGATATATCACTACTAAAATACTAAAATCATACAGACTTCGACTAATTACACAGATTGATAGCAACACTTTCAGGTAAAAGGTAGGATTTTACTAGGATAGAAGGAATCGGAGACTCACCAAACCACAAGTCTTAATGATCTCAAACCACAGGTCTCAATGGTCTCACGCCGCCGGCCATTACTAGCTGCCGTTTTGCTTGCACCTTTACTATTTATACTGATATCCGGATCGATCGGACCATGTTAATTGACCAGATTGTCACTTGGTATTATCTCTTGTTGACAATAAAAGGTTCTAGACTAAATGGACTGTATTTTTCTATTATCAAAAGCTTTAAAAACGGCGTTACAACAACTTTATCTTCAAAATAATTATAAATATAAATAATATATGAAATCAATAAGAGTGCAACCAGATCTCTTGAAGACGTCATAGTTGGACGTTCAAAATTCGTCAATAACATGACGTTATACTGACGTCATTTTTTGGTCGCGAGCAAAAGTGACAAGTAGGCTACTCTAGAAATTATCAGTGGATATCTCGTTGAGTTTATTTGGTCGAATATGCACGAGGTAAACAAATTATTGGCGTTAACTCCATTGTAAATTAACTCTATTCCTCAGATCTGCTCTTTATCTATGATCTTGCGACGTCTTAATTACGGCTTCGGGATGTGTAAGCACGTAAAGGTCATCGAACGAAAAACGTCATAAACATGGCGTCCAAAAGTCGTCAGAAACTTAATGTCCTACTGACGTCTTTTTTGGGCTGCAGACGTCTTTAGGATGTCTCTTACTTTCTCGTCATTAGTACGACCCACTGGCCATGTAAATGGCGCTTTTTGTAGCAAGTGCTGTCGTCTAAAAGAAGTCTCAAAAACGAAATTTGTTACCTGGGATATTTGGAGTTTTAGTTAAGAAAGAAGAATCAGCACTAGTTAGTTGTATTGCGTTCACTTAGGCGACGGATTTGACTGTGATTGCCAGAGCCAGAACGCTACTTTCTTAAGAGCCACTTAAACCGTACTTAAGGAATGTAAGAGAAATGACCGTCGGACCCTTAAAAACCCAAAACATGGAATAATGGAAGCCGGTGATTGGTTTGCTTCCCGATTTCTACGGAGAAAATACAAGGAATTCACCTTCAGTTTTTCCCAAACCTGAACTAACTTTACTACCACACAAACGTATCTATAACAATTTATGTACATTTTCTAAGATACGAACAACGTCATAGCAATTACAGTCACTAACCCGAACAACGTGCACCTTCTATGGCAGGTGATCCAATACGTATAATAATTCTAACCGCAGCCGAGATCATGTTCTCCATCACTGGATTGGAGTTTTCTTATTGTCAGGCACTTCAATCGATGAAATCTGTAGTCCAAGCTTGCTGGTTGCTTACTACCGCCCCACAGTGGTCGGACGGACCCAGTTTGACGCGCAAAAAGGAATTTTCTAAAATGATTGAACTGATGAAATTGAAGAAAGAGTAAGAAAAATGATAGCAAAGAATATTAACAAACCATGTGTCAAGATAATATCATTTGCTCTTGAGCGTGTATACAGCTTAAATCTATTAGATCGTTGAGTATCATTTTAAACTGTATGTCATAAAACTGAATCGTAATAAATTTGCAAAATTTAATTTTTGCATTAATGGCTGATATCTAGGGTATTTAATTTTAGTTTTTATTTCTTTCAAGTCGTTTTGAGTTGGCTCTATCTAGGTGTGAAAAAGCAGTTAATTTTTTTTTTAAGTTAAATTGTGATTTTTTACTATTTTTTTTTTTACAGATCTTTAGAGCTTTTTATTATTATTACTATACAAAAGAAAGCATCTACTACCAACTACTAAAAGAATTAGCTGCGCCTAGTTGCGCCTAATAGATTTTTGTTACTTTTTGTGTGCGTCTTACAGAGTCGCATTAGGTGTATAAAATTGAAATAGTGCAACTTTTTCGAAATTGAAGCGACTTCGTATATCCGTAGTTTAGGATATAAGCCCCACGTACATCATGTTAATCCTGATACACTATATAGACAGTTTCAACCAGAAAAAAATCATTTTGATATACCCCCAGGACACCCCAGGCGAGAACGTGACGTCATTATAATGTCAACTTTTGGTGATCATTCGTTATTCAACGTCACCTGACGAAAATGACATTTAAATGACGTCGATTTTTTGACCTGATAATGTCGACCCATAGTGACGTCATATTTTTTATTGTAAAAAGTGTAAAAAAGTTTAAACAACATTGTGAAAAAAAGTATGCAGAAAAATGCGTAGGAAAAAATATAAAAAACAGCGTAAAATAAATATAAAAATATTTTTAAAAAATTGTATAAAGAAAGTGGAGAAAAAAGGAAAAAAAATAAAAAGATGTTAACAAAAAAATTTAAAAAAGTTAAAGTGTTAAAAGAGTGTAAAGTAGATATAAACAAAAAATGTAAAAAAATTATAGAAAAAGGTGTTCAAAAATATACGAATATATAAATACAGTTAACATATTTTACTCACTTATATGTAGTAAATAAAAATGTAAATAAAAAATGGTTCCTGAATTTTCATGTTTCTTATAGGGGTTTGATTTCAAAAAAGAACTTCTTTTAGAAAAGTTTCCTAAATTTGAAACAATTTTGGCCAAAACTTGGAAACAATTTACTACCTAAAATTTAAATACATTGCTTGTTTTAGACTTATTTTTTTTTATAATTTTTCACTTTTCTTAACTTTTTCTAATTATAAATTTTTGAATACAAGTTTTCAACTTGTCTTCTTTTCTTATTGTTCTTTTACTATTTAAATCGTTTTGTTAAATTGATTTTTTAATGGAAATAAATTGCTATTTGCTTTTTTCTCATCCGTTAGAAGTAATAAAATTAATTCTTTTGGGACAATTTTAACCTAAAATCTGTGTTTTTTTTACGATTGAAAAGTCCTGATTTAATTTTTTTTTCATGCGGTGTTGATCCGAAACAGAAGATATAAAACGAGTTCCAAATAATTTTTTTAAAAAATTAAAATTATGGTCCGCAAGAAACCTTCGTTTAGTTTTTATTCTTTCATATTTTTTTGCATCGATTTAAATTCGACTTTTTATTGGGTTTTTACATGTTTTCAAAGTAATTTTGACACAAAAAATGAGCTTTTCGTACGTTTAAACAATCATAATGTAAGATGAATTAATTTTGGCTCAAAATTGAGTATTTTAAAATAATAATACTTAGTTTTTGCAATTGAAATAAGGCATAAACATACCAGGTCCGTATTTAAAAAAATTGAGTTGGTAACGATAACTCAGTTATTAAAAAATACATGATATATGCTATATGCCATTTTTTAGAGATTAAAAGGTGTAACGAAGTTACTAATTTTCTTTATCAGTTCTAGGGGATGACAAGTTAATTGTGAGATAAAACTAAACGTGGACTATATTTCGGTGTAAACGTAAATAATCCGGTGTCAAGGTAAACATACGAGGTTAACAGTCTTTGGTTAATAAGAGGATGTCAAAACCTAAAGTAAAGTATTTTCTGCGAACCTCGTATGAACTAATACCTTTGATCTCGGGACCTGCACTTGGATCCCAGGTGAGAATCGAAGGGTATTGTTGTTCAGCTATAAAAGACGGCCGCATGACAGTTTTTGAGCATTCTGCAGGCCCTATCCACTCTTATTACCCAACTTGGTTTGCAATTTGCTTTTATTCCAACCCGTAAGATGGCGCTCGGCCGGCGTTTGTTGGGTTGCGTCCCCATGAATTTCGTCCATTCCCGACGGCCAACTTCAAAATGGCTACCGAACTGTCAAAATTTTAAATTTGAAGTTTTCGAATTTGAAATTTTTTAAGTATTGTAGGTTTTTAAGGCGATAAAGCTAAATAAAGTCGATAAAAGTGATAAAAAGTGATAACAAGTGAGTTGGTTTTGTGCTGCGTTTAAAAATATTTAAGGTAAGCTATAAATTATTACTTATTACTGGGTTAATACGTTTTGCTCATATGCGGACGGGATTGGTCATACATCGGGTACCTTATAGGCTTTTTTCTAGTAGAAAAAAGGTGCCTTACGTAGTATATATAAAGTTAAATTTTTCCACAATCTCGTACGAATAAGTATACAGTATAAAGAACATAAATATAAAGTACGGCTAGCATCACTCGCGCACAAAATTTCCTTAATAATATTCCATATTATATTAGATATCTACATAATTTGGCGAAGGACAAATCTTGTTGGGAGCGGCAGTTGTCACATAGTGCATATATTGACTATTGTTATATTGATATTCTTTATATTGTAAAAGTAAAGCTTTCATATAAAGTACAAAGAGAAGCAACATAAGCTGATTGATGATTTTTCAGATTGCCTAAATGCCGTCTACGATTAGGTGTTGCGTTTCTACGTGTTGGGGAAGCCCTGAACCGAAACATAGATTTCCCAATCCAAAAAAATACGGACTTTCCTTTGATAAGTGGATGAAACTTGTCGGAAGTGAGAGGATGTTCAGAATGGAACGTCAAAAAATATATAATAACTTTCGAGTATGTTCACTACATTTTGCACATGGAGATTTTGGACCAAACCACATGTTAAAAAGAGGTGTTTTACCGTCAGCGAATTTACCTGGTTAGTAACAGTATCCTAATTTCATGAATCAAACTCATTAGATTCATCAGATTTACGCGACGTCCAAGAAAATGTATAGGTATATACCGAATAGGGTAGTTAGTCAAATGGCGAATGGTGATTGATTGAAGACAACATTTATAGGTACTAGTAGGTACTTATTCGCCGAAGTTTTGTTTAATCTATCCCTACTTAAATTTCTTGAAGAACTCCAAATTACTATGGCATAAGCGCTCAATAATGACAAAAATCTTTGTGGCGAATATTTTCATTCAACCACCTTATATTCAAAATTTCTTTATATTTTTCTCAGTATGAACGGTCATGTTTTATCCATCAAAATAAAAGTACCAAAAATAATATAGATAGCATACAATTACACCTAGACAGGTACCTATATTTATTATATATTAATTGGCTGATAGATACAACTTCTATGACCTGAAAACTTCTTAAGGCATAGGCATAATAATTAAAAACTTAAGCAATAAGTTTTATGTTTTAAATGTTTTCCCTCCTCTATTTGGCCAAAATATAGTTCTTGGCCAATCAGATGAGAAAGAATATTTAAAACCTAAAATGTATTGCATAATTTTTTAATTATTTTTACTACGCTAACCGCTGCAACATCATCTTTCAACTACGTAATTTCAGCATAAACTCATACTTACATTGAGGGTTGTTTTGTTAAATCGTTTTTGATATTTTTCTAAGATTTCTTGCAAACCTTGCAAACTTGAACCACAATCCGCCTGTTTTCTCAAAAATACTGCTTTGAAGAAATGCACTGTTTTTTTATTGAACAATCATTTCAAGGTACCAAACCAAGGGAAATCCCAAGGGAAATATTATACGGGGTGTTCATTATAAAACTTCATCTAGTTGGCTGTGAAATGTCAAAAGAAAAGGATGGAGAAACAAAAGTCCATTTTGAATTCTCGTCGAATTTTGATTATGTCATCCTTTTCTGCCAAAATTTCATAGCCTGCTAGATGAAGTTTTAAAATGAACACCCCGTATGTACTTTTGTAACGTATTTTTTTGGAACAGTTATTCCAAATAGGGAAATTGATTCTTTCTGTGGGAAAGAAAATCCTACACCCCCAGAGGAGACCACAATATGTAGCGACTTACCAGTCAAAGATCCTAAGGAGTCGCAGAAATTCGAGTCCACAAAATGCAGGGTACAACCGCAATTACCCGTCGAACAATGTAAGAATGAGTTCTCGGATGAGTTACCCATACATACACCAAAAAGTAGGTAAAATATTACCGTCACTGATACTTTGCAAATTTTTATACACGGTGGCCAAAAAAAAATGTACACATTTTATTTTCTATCACACTTTTTTTAATTTCCTTAAATAAGGTTACGCACAACTCAATGGACATAGAACCGATATCAAAACAAGTTGGTTTTTCCTATAAACTTTTTCAAGTTTTCGCAAGTGTTCAACTTGTTTTCCAAATAGAATATAAAACATAAATCTTTGGCTTATAAACTATCAGAGGTGTACGATAAAAAAATTTGTGGTGGTAAAAGGGGGCTTGACCCCAACAAAATACATTTTTGAAAAATTTGAAAAATCGTTTGGTATAAGTTTATCTATGTAGAGCATAATAAGATACCCATCTTCCACATGTGAAGGGATTATTTCCGAAACAACACCGGATAAGAATTACAATTTTAAAGTTTAACGCCCTGTGTCGTTGACGACCTATGTTTATATAAACTTGTCCTCATATTCTTTTGTCTAGACTAAGCTGTTAAATTGTTGCATGTTAATTTGGCAACACCATGTATAGCACAAACGTTAATTCGTTTTTATAGGGTATACTAGATTTCTTAGGGAAAGAATTAACTGCTTTAAGATCCAATATTTTTATCTGGATTTGTCACGCTTACATATAGCATCGATTATTACTACTTTCTTCCGAATTTGAAAATTGTAAAAATATGATATACCCAATGTGGACTTTTTTTGGCACATCGTTGTTTAATACTCAGTAATTATTATTCATAAATATGTCTCTATAATAATATGTTGTTTTAGAACGATTACTTTCGGAACTAAATGTTTCAATGGTAAAATATTTGAGTCCCAAAGCCAAACAATTGTATATTAAAGCCAGGCAATTACACAGAAGGGCCATTAGATCAAAAAGGATCGGACAGTTTTTTCGAAAACGACTTCGCATCGAAAAGAAAGTTACTTTTAAGAATGCATTTGCGACTAGTGTTTCCAGCATGGATCGAATTCGAACTCGCTTTTTTGACAGCCAAGAGAAGAATACTGCAAAGAAACCTAGGGGAAGGCGTTTCACATTGGAAGATAAAGTACTTGCTTTGGCATTATACAAGCAGAGTGGTTCTGGATATAGATTTTTGTCGAAACTTTTTGCACTTCCATCGCGCAACACTATAATGGCTTTACTAAATAGGGTTCCAATTAAACCAGGAATACACCGTGAGGTGTTCTCCGTATTAAAAGCTGAAGTAAAAAACTTTAAAAATCCCTTGGACTATAATTGCATTTTAATGTTCGATGAAATGAGCATCCAGCCTAGTGTTCGTCCAAATTTAAAGACACAGTCAATTGATGGCTTTGAAGATTTGGGACATAAACGAAGCTATAAAATTGCCAACCATGCTCAGGTATTTATAAATCGCATTCACTTATTAAATATATCTTGTTATCTTTGAAATTTGAAGATATCATTTTTTTATACTTATTTATTATAGATATCTAATTTTAGTACATTTTGAGAAGATATAAGACAACATTGTTAAAGTGAGCATTTTTTCAAAGCCATAACGAGATATAAGTAAATAATAAAAGAATTAAATAGGAGGTGTTCTGTGAAAAATGTCTAGCTGGTTGTTAAATGTCAAAAAAAAAAGGATGGAGAAACACAAGTCCTTTAACTTTTATTATTATGTCATTCATCTCCGTAAAAAATGCATGACCTTCTAGATGATGTTTTCCTATAATGTATAACGATATGTAATATGTAAATAATTCCTTATTAAATCCATTCTTATATTATAGCGGTAATTCCTTTGTCGTTGTCTGTCTAAGATGAAAAATATGTAGCCGAAAAAAAGGGTTAAAAATATTCTTTAGCGCATATTCTCAGAGCGACCTTGTTGACCTGCGGTTTCAAATTTAATCTCGCTCAAATTTGAGACCGCAGAGTTTAAATTTTGTGATTAGATTCATTTTATATACTATATATATGATTTTTAATATATCCATAATAATAATATGTACCTATAATCACACTTTAATGTTTTTAGGTTTTTATGTTGAGAGGGGTGCGAACTAAATGGAAACAGCCTGTTTACTACAATTTTGTGAATGGAGGAACAAAGAAAGATGATTTAGTGATTATAATTAAGGCTATAATCAGACAGTGCCATGAGATAGGCCTAAATGTGATGGCTACTGTTTGCGATCAAGGTGCAAACAATCAAGCTGCCATAAAGCATTTAGTAGACGAAACTAAACTAAATTGTAAAAAACAAGGAAGAGAAGAAACATATGATTATGCCTTTGAAATTGATGGAAATGTGGTTTATCCACTGTTTGATGTTCCCCACCTTTTTAAAGGATTAAGAAATAATCTGTTAAAATACCATATGTAGTTTACCGATGCTAAACGTGAAGTCAAAATTGCAAAATGGGAGCACATTTACACAGCTTATAAAATGGACCCTTACCTTGGAAGCTTAAGACTTATGCCAAAACTAACAGATAAGCATGTCAATCCCGAACGAATAGAAAAAATGAAGGTTTCCGGGTGCGTCCAAGTTTTAAGCCATACTGTAGCCCAAGCAATGAACGTTTTTGCTTTCTCAGGTATACTTATTTCAAAAATTTCATTTTTTCTTCACTGAATTTTCATAATATTTTAGAAACGTCTGTCGATACAGGCAGTGAAATACTGCAACTACCGAAAGATGCAGCAGACACAGCCCTTCTGTTGGAGTTTTTTGATAAATTATTTGATAGCCTAAATGGATCGACTTTCACCTCAAAGCATGGCAAGGTTCTTCGTTGCGCTGTGACAAAAAGAAGCCAACATTTTGGATTCTGGAATGAAGCTATTCGTCAGCTGAACACATTTCACTTCGTACGCAATGGAAAACTTTGGCAACCACCCTCTCTGAAAAATTTAATACTGACTATGAAGAACTTCAAACGTTTGTCAGAAGAGCTGTTAAAAGGTGGATCCCATTACGTTATGCCTCGCAGCTTTAATCAGGATCCCTTAGAAAATTTTTTTGGTAAAATTCGACAAAGAGGCTGTCGCTATACAAATCCGACATCACATTTTACTGCATACTACAAATCTCTTTTGGTGAATGGGCTTACATCATCTTACTCAGTTGGAACCAATTGTGAAGATGATGACTCAGAAATTTTCATTACTTTGCAAAGACTCGTAACACAGGTAATTAAACAAAAACATTTTTTTTACAGGTCTTTTTTAATGATTCATAAAAAATACACGTCTTCTTTTTAATTTTACCTGCCCGGATTCATAAATTAAAATTATGAAAACTTCAATTTAATTTTCTTATAAATATTCCTTTTCGCCTTCTCCTCTTCTCAGTGAAGAAGATTCTGACTGTATCAAACAAATTCTGCGTTTTTTAATTATCTCAGCTAAAATATCACTCTGCTTAAGTGATCCTTAAAAGAAAGTTTTGAAGAGGGCGTGCACTTTGTCCTCTGAAGTAACCATATCAATTTCTTTACACAAGATATATCAGTAAGCTTTATATATAATAACGAAAGTTCATTTATAACATTTTTGATTAACATTTCAGGGATTTCCAGAAGATGTTGCTCCCTCAACATCAATGGGTGAAAACTTCGCTGAGGTTCCCTTCAATTTGCCTCCAAGACAAAATAAAGTTTTTGAAAACAAAGCATTCCGATATGTGATTGGCCACGTTTTGCATAAAATGCGGAAGGACCAAGCATGTGGCTGTCAGGATTCTTTTATCAGTGAATCAACTAGAGGAGATGATAATGAATTTACCAGGCTGAAGGAATATGACATTAAGAGGCATTCGCTCAAATATGTGAATTCCAGTTTTGCGGAAAAAATGCAAAAAGCATTGTCAATAATTAAGTATATTTTCAATAGGGATTTTCATAAAGAAAACGTACTCTCTTACACACTGTCGGTATTAAGGGAACGTTTAAAATTAACAGACTGCTTCCATGATGATACAATCAAAACGCAAATTTTTAGATATTTTATAAAAATTACTGCTTTCAATTACGCCACCCAGCTAAATAGAATCATGAATGGTTTAGATCTAAGAACCATTCCTAAAAATTCACCTCAAATATTTTTAGCTGCAAAAATAATATATTTAAATATTTGCGGAAGGAAAAGAGGCATAATAAGGAACTGGTAACGTTAACTTAATAATGGTAATGTAATAATTTCACATATTAAAATTATGCAGGTTCAATTGTTCAATGTCAAGAAAAAGAATGGAGTTAAAAAAAATGTTCACTTTCGGGATATATGGGTGTAGGACTTTAAATGACGCCTCAGAGTTTAGAAATTGCCAACGTTTCGACCTTTTATTGGATCTTCATCAGGGCTAGAAAAATTATAAATTATGTAAAACATATATATTACAGTATACCTACATCTCAGTAATATAGATAAACCTGAACTAAATATTTGTAATACCTATATTACTAAGGTGTTAAAAATTGTGCATACCTTATTCAGTTACCTAGTGAAGATAATCCTTTAAATTTCTCTATCCCTGATAAAGTTCCATACAAAAGATCGAAAGTCTATTGTCATTTCTAAACAGTTAATCATTTAAAGTTTTACATCTGCTACTGTTGCTGACTTTACCTGGTCGTCTGAATCGATTCATTTTTTAAAGCTGGTACCTTGATGTTTTTTCGAAATTTTATTGCTCTTGGCAAAAACTTGTAGCATTCTTAGTTTTTGGCGCAAACAACATTTTCTCTAACGTTGCTATTTAACAATAGCAGACATTGTATAACAATGTATGACAAAAATAAAAAATCGTAAATTTTGTAATCTACTATACAACCTTCGTAGTGAATATGTAACATTATTATTAGATAACAAAGGTACTGAAAATATTTTTTTGCGTAAAAACTATTATGCTAGAAAATTTTACGAAAAGCAGTAATATTTCGAAAAAAAATCAGGGTATCAGTTAGTAGACTATATACTAGCATAGTAGACTGTCGACCATTTCTAGAAGGTACATTTGTATATTTAGCGTGCAGTGGCTTGTAAGGATTCCTACAAGGCCCTGCAAGCACTGTCGATTTCTCGTACGTAGCCACGAGGCCTTTGATCTGTTCGGGTTAGGGTGAATTGTTGGTTTATCCACATATCTCTGACTGTAACATTTTGTTTTTGTACTTGTACCTACCCGTATCTACTTATTCAGCCCATATGGGAGCTTGCTTATTCCTAAACATGGTTCCAGTTCATTGCATTTGGGAGCCAAGCTTGGTCAATTTATTGACGCGCTCGTTTCCCTCGATAAGCCTATAGTCAGGAACCTATCCCATGGTTACCCTTTTTCACTGCGAGTGTCTCCAGATCGTTCCTGCAGTCCTGAACGAGACTTGAACTCATCCTGTTTCTGCAGATGGTTTGCGTGACGGAGTAGATCTAGATCTCCTGTTCTGTCCAATGTCTGACTTCCTGACATGTGGCCACTTCGAATATTGCGAAAACTTCAGCAAAAAAAACCGTCTTATGGCCTCTCAAGGGGAAGCACTCTCTCTCGTCATGGCCTGCTTTGAATATTCCTTCTCCTGACGACTGTGTGTCAGCCATTCTTGATCCATCTGTATACCACACCTGGTTATTCTCAGATAGTTGCTGAAGTAGCTCATCCTTGAATTCTTCCCTTTTTAGGGTGTCTATACGAAATGACTGTTTTAGCCAGAGTTGATCGCTAAGACACCTGTTCTGCGACAAAATCCATCGTTCCATGGTCGCATCAATAATCCATCCTCGTCTAGGAAGCTATAAGCTGCTTTTTATCCCGATTGGAAGCTTCGGCAGATCCAGTAAGAAATTGAGAGACGCCACGGGTATTGTTTTGACTGTTATGGCTAGGCAGACTGGTCTCTGCCATCTTCCCAACTTTAGCGTATAGCATGTCTGTCTACCGCTGGTCACAAAAGTGGCCAGACTTAGAGAATAATCTCGGTCTGGTTACCGTAGTGTAGTACCAATGCAGATAATGTGAGGCTTTAGAACTACTTCCTGCCCCTTTAACTCGACCACCGCCCCTGGAATGATTTAATATTGGTCACTAGCTTCTCATTATTTGCAAAGTATCCAGTCCTGGACCGGAAGTTACTCCGGACGAGTGGCCTCGCCATTTTCTCAGAGAAAGTGGGTATCGACGAGAATTCCTATGGTATCTCCCTGATGTCTGGTTCATGTATCTCCTCTTCCGTCATTGCACTTAGTTGGCTTCCTTTTTCCGAAATCAGTAAGTTGACAAGCTTGGCGGATTCCAGATAAAGCTTTGAGTAATACTCATGTTTCTTTTTGCGGCTGAATTGTATTTATACATAGTTCAGTTTTATTTTTAGTTTAGTAAAAGGTGCGTACTCATATAGCTAACGAAGCCAAACAAACGACTACAAATGAATTCGTTCGCGCGATGTGTACGTACGACCGAATGCAATCGATACGAATATGTTTGCATTCTCTAGTTTTTGCTCATCAGGCGGTACCTACATTATAGAAAGTTCGGAAAAAGTTCATTCTATCTATTTTCTAGTGTGCACAGTTACCATCGGTATTTGTATATACCCATGCGAAAATTAACGAATGTTTGATAAAGCATTTGAGACGTTTGTGGACATAAAACTAATTTTTACCGAAGCCCGAACAAGTTCGAGCGAATCCATTCGACTGTATTCGTTCGCGTTCGTTCGCTAAATGAGTAGGTACACTCCTTAAGATTTTGAGAAAATACACGTAGCTTTCAGAATAATACATATTTTTTATATCCCTGCTCACGACATTTTTGTAAATACCAATTGCTGGGAATAATATATTACTGATTTTTTAAAATATTATGTTTATAATAATATTTTATTCACCATAGCCTTTAAAGCCCTCTTAGGGCAAAATGTTGCACACATAAACTTAGGTATCTGTGAAAAATATTTATTGATTTTATTGAAGATTGGTTTGTAATAGGTGATGTTTTAATGCATTTTCCTTCCATATACTTCCTACCGTCTACTTCAATTTAATAAATATAATCCGTTTAAAGCCACCACTAACTGAATTCTAACTGGCGCGAATTTATGAACATATCTCAAGTCACTCGACATTTTGGTTTGTCAAGCAACTACTTACTCAACACCAACAAGCATATAATTCTTTTAGGTATACATAAAATTATTGAATGCTCTTTGCTAAACGCGTGCCGTAAGTAGGAACCTGGCAAACTAAGATATCATCTGATTTGAGACTTTCGTAAATTGGCACTTGAGAGTATTGAACAATGGCGGCAATTATTTAAATTTAACAATTCTCTGCCATCTAGCGAGGTATGAATGAACTAACAAAATTATTAGGAATCTGCTTAGAATTAGTTAAGCGCGCCATCTCTTGACCCGAGCTTGAATCTTGAGCTTTTATTCCATCCCGAGAGATGGCGCTGTAATGCGCACCAAATTTTTAACACGCGAGTTGACATTCTATTTTAGTTCTGTTTTATGGCATTCTGGCTCCGACTCTTGAAGAATCAAGAACTAAATTTAAAACCGATTAAAAGGGTAAATATGAGCAATACACTAGAGATACACCGTGCTTGGTAATAGTCGAGCCCCACGACACTTACACCGCGCCTGGTAGTAGTCGGGCCCCATTCATTACACCGTGCCTGGCAGTAGTCGGGTCCCCCCCATTCATTACACTGTGCTTGGCAGTAGTCGAGCCCCACTACACTAACCTCGAGTCTGGCAGTAGTCGGGCCCCATTCATTCACACCGTGCCTGGCAGTAGTCGGGTCCCCCCCATTCATTACACTGTGCTTGGCAGTAGTCGAGCCCCACTACACTAACCTCGCGCCTGGCAGTAGTCGGGCCCCATTCATTTACACCGTGCCTGGCAGTAGTCGGGTCTCCCGCATTTACATATACCGTGCTTGGCAGTAGTCGAGCCCCACTACACTAACACCGCGCCTGGTAGTAGTCGGGCCCCACTTTATATACACCGTGCCTGACAATAGTCGGGTGTCACTCACCGTAAAACCGTTTCATTCCTGGACTTTAACCTTACCGTGTAACCCGTTAAAAACCAAGATACCGTACTCACTGATCCTTCCATATCTATAATCATCTTCCTCGACCGTCGCATATCCCTCTCTGGTTGTTTGTAATATTGTGCGTTAGACAAGTTATAGATTTATAAGCAGCTCGTTGAATGTATGTCTCTTACGTTAAATAGAAACTATTGAGCAGTCTCTTGTCTTTCACTAAAGCTCTAAAGTACTTAACAAATTGACCCCTGGAATTACCATTCTCCACTGTCTAAAGGCTTACCCGAAAGGCATTTGTGGACCCTCTACCACACTAAAACTATAGAGGGTGGCGCCCGAGAAATCCGTTGCAGCGTCACAAATTATGGCGCCCGAGCAGGGACCGTTTTGTCTTGAGGAGTGAAGGTTACGTTCGTACGAAGGTGCTCACCGTCCGCTGATCGTTGATCTAAAAGTTGGTTGTTATTGTTGTCCCTACCGTCCTGTTCTTGTTGCTCAAGTACTTGTCTATCAATTTCCGTCCGCATACCATTTTCTACTTCTAGGGTACTTTATTCCGAAAAGGGGGGCCCCATTTCTGACATTAACCTTTCCAAACGTGACATCTTTCAGATTATATTTGAAGTCCGTTGTCAACAATTTTTTTTTTTGAAGTATAACCTTTTACCATGATGTTTAATCTCCTGTCAATGTTAAAGCTGTGGTTACACCGTCTTTTCTTTTTCTCCGTTTTGGAACCCTCACCATCTGGAAATCATTCCAACCCGAATGAAAGTCCGCCGTTGACCGAAGAAACCGATCTAAATTTCGTAAATCAATTAAGCAAAGCGCAATTGATCCGGGAAGTGCAGAAGTTTAATTTGGAGATAACCGGAACTGTTAGAGTTTTAAAAAAGCGATTGATAAAATACTTGAGAAGTCGTAATAGACAAATGACCGAAGATGAATCAGAATCTGAAACTGAACAAAATCTAAGGATTGACCACCCGCCTATTACTGTTACCCATATTCGTACTAGTTAATATACTACGAACGTCAATCTTTCCCCACGGATTAAAAGTGCAGCTTCTAGTGACCTTTGGAAACCAAGATTAGGCTCACTGCTATATATATGCGGAGGACACGCCCACTAAAAAAATTGCGTTTTCGGCCGGACGCCCTAGTGCGCTCTCGGAGTATTCTCATCCTTCTATTCGCAATGAGAAAACAAAGGGTGGTAGTAATGTCGCAGCGCACAGAGCAGTCTACCGAAAACTCTAGATGAACAAAAGTTTGAGGTTAGGTCAACTCTGAGTACTTTTTGACATGATAAGAAAATTTGTAATAACGAAAGATCGAAGCTTTGTTTTTTGATTATAGGCTCGTATTTATTTTAAAACAAATAAGTGTAATAAGTAATAAATACTCGTCGGCCGGCTTGCAACATCGCTTGGTGGTAGTGAAAGTGGACCGTTCCCGTCAAAGATCGCGTAGGTTCAAATACTTTGTCCTACAATAGCACCAAGACTATCAAGTGTATTGTGTATTGATTTCTTGATACCTGACTCGTAAGCCACGGCAAGGAAGGGCGACAAAAGACTATCAAGTGTATTGTGTATTGATTTCTTGATTCCTGACTTGTAAGTCAAGACAAGGAAAGGCGCCAATATTTTATAGGATGGTTAGACTTTTTCTGATCATGAAAATAGTGAGTATTACGTCTTTTTGAGGTTTTATGATTATAATTAATTAAATTATATTACATTATGATAATTATTATTATGGTTTTATTATTATTATCAACTGACTAATGTGTAAATGTTACGCGCGTACCCGCCAAAAGAAAACCTCAAAAGTTAGGTTAACAGCAAATGACGTTGACAGCATTACGGCATTGTCATGTGTAAATTATATTCAGGAATAGAACAGAAGCTTATTTTAAATAAATTATGAGTTTTTAGTTTTTTCTTACACCACACCATGCTAATTTGCCAAGTTAACTAACAGCTCAAACATTTTAGAAACTAAAAATAATTCTTAGTATTTTTTATATTGATATAATACATTATTACATATTTTATATTTCGGCGAAAACTTAATAAAACATAAAGCTTGGCATCATCGATTTTTCAAAATTAAGGGGCGCAGCTTACCAGCCGCGCATGCGCTTTTGTTGCCACTGAGCCGGACTTTTTCGGGCTGAGCTTTTTAATGTTACGTTATAATTATATGTCATTTATTATTTATATGCTGTTACCGCACCGTCGCCGAATCTACATCCCGGAGAGATTTCTTGTCAACCGTTTACTGTTACCGCACTGCTACTGAATGAAAATTCTGGAAGGGATGTCCGACCGTCTGCTACTTTTGCCGAACCGTGCTATTCCGAGATTCCAAATTGTTTCCAGGTACCAAATCAACCGACTGTGACATTTTCGAATGCTCAACCAATGTTACAACCACTAGTTAACGTGCATAAATGGAATTTATACTTTGATGGAAGTAACAATCCAATAGATTTCATGGAGCGAATACACGAGATATGTGTTGCTCTAAACGTCGATGTTACTCAGCTATTGGATCATATGCCGACATTGCTCCGGGGGCAAGCAGCTTTATGGTTCCGAAACAATAGACGCTTTTGGCGGACATGGCCTGAATTCCTTGTTGATTTTCGATCGTTCTTTTACCCGCTAAATTTTGAAGAAAACTTGGAAGCCGAAATCAGTCGACGTTTACAACAACCTGATGAACCGACCGTACGTTACGTCACCGATATTCAGACTCTAATTCGCAGACATGGTGGAATTAGTGCGACACAAGAGTTGCAGTGGCTCTACCGGAACTTACTACCTGAATTTAGGCAGCAACTTCGGAAAACTGATTATTGCGATGTAGTCAGTTTCTCTAGAGCAATTAGAGAGATAGACGTTTTGTTTGAGGAGCTAAGACATAGAGCACAACCGATCCAAACGAGACTTTCATTCCAATCCCGACCTCGAAACCCTAGAGCTCCGTTAGTTAATCCGAATCCCAATGTTAACCGACTAGCTAACCGGAATCCCAACTAAAGCAACGACAAAGTTATGAAAATAACTATGGTAACCGACCTTCGACATCCCGAGAAAACTCTAGTAGGCCGAGAACCGATAGAAGAGTTATTTGCTGGAGATGTGGAGAAATAGGACATCTCCGAATCGACTGCCGTAACCGTCCGAAAATATTTTGTTTAAGATGTGGAACCAAAGGAGTTTTGACCCGCGATTGTATGTGCCAGAGAAGGGAAAACTGAAACGGGATCATGATAATCTGAGGTCCACTCGATCCCGGAATAACAGGACCTCTACCGTTAACCGTAGATTAAGAAGTAGTATACCGATAACCGGTAACCGACCGCATATCTCCGTTAATGTGTATGGAAAGGCATACACCGCCCTAGTCGATACTGGCTCTGCTTGTTCCTATGTAGGAGACAAACTCGCTCATGTTTGTTTAGAGTTAGGAAGTTCCAAGAATGGACCATCCATAGATACCGCTGTGGTGGCCAACGGAACCACCGTCGAGATTAAAGAAGCATTTCTGGTACCGTTAAATTTAGGAAATGTTTCCATAACCGTAAACCTCGCCCACCTACCTGAATTACGAAGCGAAATTGTAATAGGAATGGACATACTGTCCCGCCATCCATTCACTATTGATCTACAAAGAAGCCAGATCCGTTACCGTAACCGTCTACTACCGTCCGCTCATCCCATTTGTAGTCCTATTGAGGATAAGGGGACTGGAAATATTAAACCGTCACTGGAATTAAGCCAAGATGAAAAGGCTCGACTTAAAGAGTTTAATCAGTTAAAGTCGAATCTTACCGAAGCTCCGGTGTTACAAATCAAGTACCGTAAAGGAGTTCTAAATAAAGTAGCGGATGTACTTTCAACGGATTCTGTGAAAACTGATTTAACCGAGGCACATTTAGAAGAAATGTGTTTGCTGCAGAACACTAATTTATGTAGCTGGTACCGAAATAAGAAGACAGCCCTAGAGTCAAATCCCATGGCGTTTCCTGATTATTGTCTACGAGAAGGACAACTATACCGTCATTTTTGGAACCTTTCGGAGATAAAAGAAAGCGAAATGAGTGATCCTTGGAAAATGTGTGTGCCGAAGGATGCCCGAAAAGTTGTTTTGGAGGAAAATCATGACAGAATAATCGCTGGACATCTTGGAATAGCAAAGACCTCCGCTAGAATAGCATCTCGATATTACTGGCCTGGAATGCGTAGAGATATTGCCAGATATGTCCGAAATTGTAAGTCTTGTCAGGGATATAAAGCGTCACAACAAGCGTTACGTGGAAAAAGGCAACCGTCTAAGAATAATCCACCTTGGGAAAATGTAAGAACAGACTTAATTGGAGGTTCAGACGCAGAGTCTAAGGACGAAAAACTGAGATGCAGAATACCCGAGA
Organism: Taphrorychus bicolor; assembly: GCA_951812265.1. Classification (NCBI taxonomy): domain Eukaryota; kingdom Metazoa; phylum Arthropoda; class Insecta; order Coleoptera; family Curculionidae; genus Taphrorychus; species Taphrorychus bicolor. Next base: position 36,987,481 of record OX638302.1, read on the forward strand.
AGCACATAATCATTACCGTTAAGCAGCATACAGCTGGAAAAAGAATTTGCTGGCGCTGTGGTAAACTTGGGCACCAGAGGCAAACTTGTGTGGCTGAGAAAGCAATTTTGTTTTGTTCGCGATGTGGACGAGATGGAGTTCTATCCAGGGATTGTCCATGTGAAAGAGTCTTTCGGAAAGGCTACCGAAATCGAAGAGACGCTCCAGACGCTCCTCGACAGGAGGAAAAAGGTAGAAGATTGAAAATGCTGGGAACTAAAGTTCAATTTTGTTATTAATGTTTAAAAATGTAGTTATAGGAAGCTGAAGGTTGTAAAAATATTTGGTAGGAAAATATTTTAAGAAAATATTTTATAAATATTTTCTTCCCGAAGAGAGAGGGGTGTGTAACGAAGTTACTAACTTTCTAACTAAACGTAAATAATCCGGTGTCAAGGTAAACATACGAGGTTAACAGTCTTTGGTTAATAAGAGGATGTCAAAACCTAAATTAAAGTATTTTCTGCGAACCTCGTATGAAACTAATACCTTTGATCTCGGGACCTGCACTTGGATCCCAGGGGAGAATCGAAGGGTATTGTTGTTCAGCTATAAAAGACGGCCGCATGACAGTTTTTGAGCATTCTGGCTCCGACTCTTGAAGAATCAAGAACTAAATTTAAAACCGATTAAAAGGGTAAATATGAGCAATACACTAGAGATACACCGTGCTTGGTAATAGTCGAGCCCCACGACACTTACACCGCGCCTGGTAGTAGTCGGGCCCCATTCATTACACCGTGCCTGGCAGTAGTCGGGTCCCCCCCATTCATTACACTGTGCTTGGCAGTAGTCGAGCCCCACTACACTAACCTCGAGTCTGGCAGTAGTCGGGCCCCATTCATTCACACCGTGCCTGGCAGTAGTCGGGTCCCCCCCATTCATTACACTGTGCTTGGCAGTAGTCGAGCCCCACTACACTAACCTCGCGCCTGGCAGTAGTCGGGCCCCATTCATTTACACCGTGCCTGGCAGTAGTCGGGTCTCCCGCATTTACATATACCGTGCTTGGCAGTAGTTGAGCCCCACTACACTAACACCGCGCCTGGTAGTAGTCGGGCCCCACTTTATATACACCGTGCCTGACAATAGTCGGGTGTCACTCACCGTAAAACCGTTTCATTCCTGGACTTTAACCTTACCGTGTAACCCGTTAAAAACCAAGATACCGTACTCACTGATCCTTCCATATCTATAATCATCTTCCTCGACCGTCGCATATCCCTCTCTGGTTGTTTGTAATATTGTGCGTTAGACAAGTTATAGATTTATAAGCAGCTCGTTGAATGTATGTCCCTTACGTTAAATAGAAACTATTGAGCAGTCTCTTGTCTTTCACTAAAGCTCTAAAGTACTTAACAAATTGACCCCTGGAATTACCATTCTGCACTGTCTAAAGGCTTACCCGAAAGGCATTTGTGGACCCTCTACCACACTAAAACTATAGAGGGTGGCGCCCGAGAAATCCGTTGCAGCGTCACAAAGGTTATTACATTTCATAATTTTTTATTTTCCTCTATCAAGAATATTTTACAAAAACAGGTGATTATTTTGTTTGCAGTTTTGAGAAATTTGCACATTTTTCCAAATAACTCGGAAACTCTGAAAATGTGGCAACCTCGAAGTGGAATCTTAAAGTTGATTTTTTGAAGACATTTATCTCCATAACTTCCAATAGAAACACTTATTTTATTCCTAACATTTGGATTTCTTATTCAATTTCAAACAGAATTTCTTAAAGTGTATGAATAAAACCAGTCGTTTTCGAGAAATTGTACCACAAATAAAAGGTCCAAATGTTAGGACTAAAATTAGTGTTTTCATTGAAAGTTATGGAGATAATGTCTTCAAAAAATCAACTCTCCGTTTTTTCCATGACATCTTGGAAATACTTTTTTTTTAATGTTGGTAGGTAAAGACCTAAAAAATAGTCATCTGTACAATTGAGGCTGATTGATATTCATTTGTGTGCATAAAAATGAATATTAATTATTGCTGTTATGGAAAGTTTGAGCGCGATTTGCTTGACACGGGAGGAGCTAGACATACGGGATGTTCATTATAAAACTTCATCTAGCAGGCAATGAAATTTTGACAGAAAAGAATGACATAATCAAAATAAATGGACTTTTGTTTCTTCATCTTTCGATGTTTGCATAAAGAACACTTCACGTCTTCAATTGAGCTTGCTGTTTGCTAAATTGAGCATTCAGTCTCTGGATGGATTCATCGGATGGATTCAATCTTGAGGTGGATACGGCATGAAGATTTTTGTGAGGACTCTGTATAAATTGTAAATTTAATTTTAAACATTTCCAGACCACATTAAGCACCTGAGAAAACAATCTGCTTAGTTAATTTCACATAATAATGCAACTCAGAATTTTGCGCGTCAAATGAGGTCCGTCAGACCACTGTGCGCCCTCGTCAATCTGCTGATTGTTGTCGTGGAAATGGTGCAACCATTCGAAAAGCAGGTGAGCACCTGAAGACATCGATTGGTAATCTGAACTAACCCCAACCAAATCAAACTAACTGTCACCTTCCTCTAGCGCTCTGGGCGGCGATAGGGAAGATCAAACCCTTACAACGACTATCCGATCCGTGAGGTAATTGTCGATAGGTTGGCAAATGTTTGCGGACAGACCTAAGTAACTCAGCTTATAGATCTGGCCTTGGTGCCAGGCCCTATCGAACGCAGGCTCTACGTCCAGCAGGACTAATCCAGAGGTCAGTCTGGAGTTCCTACCTTCCGCGATGTTCTCCATGGTTTTCAGGACCTGCAATTCTGCCGAATGCAGCCCCCGAAAACCATATTGTTTGACGGGTACGACCTTTAGGCGTGTGCACTCGTTTTGAAGTCTCTTCAGAATAACACGCCCCACTACCCATTTGTAGAAATGTCTTATTCTTGCCCCGTTTATTCAGCATATCACCATACTCAATTTAAACTCGATGGAAAGTGCCATAGCCTCAGGTTTGCGTTCACCACAGCGCAAAGATAAGCTGCACCCTTCCTAGTCAGGTTTTTCAGCATATTGGAGAGGCCAGGAACCTTTCGTTCCACAAGGGTCCTCAGGATGTCCCTGACTTCCCTGGGGGTAACCGGGTCATCGGGTCCTGCTAACTCCTTTTGCAATTGTCAGGATGGGATGATCATCATCGTCAAGGTGATCATTTAGATCTACACTCCTTTTGAATGTTTGGCCAAATGCTTCCGCCTTATCTTCGTCGCAGTACCCCATATCGTTTACTCTGTGCATCTCCTGAGGCTTCTCTGCAGTCGCTAGAGGCTAGACTAGGACATTTCTAGCTCGCTGAGCTTATCCTTAAAAACATCGACTGCGTCGCAGGCAGGGCTGTTTTCAATCGCAGGCTGCTTAACGAAAGCACTCCTCTGAGGGGCATCTGCGGTACAATCTACACAGTCGTCTGTGTTGGCCGCGTGGTTTTTGCACCTGGTGCTCAATTGTAGATAGACTTAGAGCCTGCAGCACGTCCTCCTCGAACCAACTCTGGCCAGAGTTGGACGTTTCTCAACACCGCAATGTCAAGTACGTCCGGTCTCCCGTTCTGCTGGGTAGGCATGTCGGATCCTCGGGCCCCATTACCACTGCGCCAGCACCGGTCATCATATCATTTTCAGTGTCTTGAATGCCCAGGCAATGATGTACGATGTCGTCTCTCACCAATATGGCCACCTCTCCGTTATTGGGGTTCCTTTGGTTATGGGGTTAATGATAAGTGCTATACCCCGAAAAGTTTACGCGAACGCGGCTACCAATCTGGATTTCTTGAAGAGCCAGAATGTTCCTATCTCTTTCCGCCAAGAGGAGCTCCACTTCGCCCGTTAACGTTCCAGGACATAATAGTGAGGTGTGTAGCAGCCATTACCGGAGCGGAGTGCGTCGCGAATCCATCCTCACAAGCAATTTTTCAACTTGGCTTCGATGGCCTTGATTCGACCTCCTTCTGAGGGTTTTTGCCCTTGGGAGCTTTTGGGTTCACACCCGGCTTTTGGCCCGATGTGGTACCCTCCGGCTTTTTAGCTTTCTTAGGAGTTTTGGCGCTTGGATGCGCCTTTTTCGGGGCTTTGGGGCACCCGACTCAGTTGGCTGGGTGGCCTTCTGCCCCGCAAAGCACGCACTTTGCGTTGCTGGTACCGTCCACGGATTTCACGGGTGGCTTGGTGATGACACTGCGACTGCCCAACCAAGCAGTTTCCCCAGGCGGAAACGTGACGTCATTATAACGTCAACTTTTGGTGATCATTCGTTATTCGACGTCACCTGATGAAAAAATGACAAATAAGTGACGTCGTTATTTCGACATGAGAAAGACGACTGCTTATAGTGACGTCATAATAACGTTAGATTCGAATCAAAATTTCGTGTTACTACGTAGACATTTTTAATTTTTTGTTACGTTTAGCGTTAGGTTTGGACTAAAAATTTCTGTTGCCAAAATCAAGATTTTTGAATTTTGTGTTACTTTTAGATCAACGTTTCTTTTTACTAAGCCAAAAAAAAATCGTGTTACGTTTACACTAACATTTTTCAGTCAAAAGTTTTAAATTTTTTATTATGCTTTAGATAAACTTTTCACGTTACTAGAGTCAAAACTTAAAAATTTGATGTTACTTTCAGATCAATGTTATGGAAGTATTTGTGTTTTCTAAATTGATTTTTTTAAATTTTGTGTTACGTTCAGACTACAATTTTATTTTACCACAGTCAAAATTTTTAAATTGTGGGTTACATTTAGACTAAAATTTCCTCTTAGTAATGTCAAAATTTTTAAATTTTGTGTTCCTGTTAGATCACAATTTCTTGTTACTAAGTCAAAATTAAATAATTTCGTGTTACTAACATTTCAAGTCAAACTTTTGAGAATTTGTCTCACTTCCAAATCAAATTGTCCTGAAACGTTAAGATTAAAATTTCCTGTACTAAAGTCAAATTTTGTAAATTTTTTGTTACTTTTAGACTACAATTTCTTGTTACCAAACTAAAATTAAACAATTTTGTGTTACGGTTAGACTAAATCTCAAGTCAAATTCGTATTATATTTATGTTAAAATTTCCTATTACCAAAGTCGAAACTTAAAGATTTGATGTTACGTTCGGAACAAAATTTCTTGTTACTAACTGTTTTTTTATGTGTGTTACATTTAGACTACAATTTCGGGTTAATACAGTCAGAATTTAAAAATTTCGTCTTACTCACTCTTAGACTAAAATTTCGTGTTATTAAATCGAAATTTAAAAAATTTTGTGATACGTTTATACTAGACTTTTTCAGACTAACATTTTCAGTTAAAAATTTTAAATTTTGTTTTATGTTTTAGACAAACTTTTCACGTTACTAGAGTCAAAACTTATTTGATGTTACTTATTTAATTAAATTTTTTAAATTTTGTGTTACGTTCAGTCTATAATTTTATGTTACTACAGTCGAAATTTTAAAATTCAATAATGTCGTGTTACATTTATACCAACATTTCAAGTCAAACTTTTAAGAATTTGTCTCCCTTCCATACTAAATTGTCGTGAATTGTTTAGATTAAAATTTACTTTTAGTAAAGTCAAATTTTGTAAATTCTGTGTTACTTTTAGACCACAATTTCTTCTTACCAAGTCAAAAATAAACAATTTTGTGTTACGTCTAGACTAACATTCCAAGTAAAAAAATTAAGATTTTGTGTTACTTCCAGACCAAAATCAAAATGCTAACCAAAGTCGAAACTTAAACATTTGATGTACTACAATTTCGTGTTTATACAGGCAAAATTTGAACATTTTATGTTACTTACTCTTAGACCAAAATTTCGTGTTATTAAGTCAAATTTAAAAAAATTTGTGTTACGTTTAGGTTAAAACTGTTACTAACGTCAATTTTTTTTATTTTGTGTAACTGTTAGAACAACATTTTTCGTTGCCAAGTAAAAATTCAAAAAATTAGTTGTACGTTTAGACTAACATTTTAAGTAAAAATTTTGATATTTTAGTTACTTTTGGAACAAAATTTCTCGTTGCTAATCAAACAGTTTTAAATTTCGTGTTACGCTTTAAAATAAATTCTCGTCTTACTAAAGTGAAAATTTAAAAATTTAATGCTACTTTCGGAGAAAAATTTCTTGTTACTAAGTAAACATTTTTTGTTGTGTTACGTTTAGACTACTATTTCGTATGCCTACAGTCAAAATTCAATAAATTTGTGTTACATTTCGTCAATATTTTTAAATTTTGTGTTACTCTGAGACCAAATTTTTTGTTGCCAGGGCAAAATTAAAACAATTCGTGTTACGTTTAGACTAATATTTTCAGTCAAAAGTTTTAAATTTTGTATTATGGTTTAGACTAACTTTTCACGTTACTAGAGTCTAAATTTAAAAATTTGATGTTACTTTCAGATCAAGGTAATGGAAGTATTTCTGGTTTTTAAATTAAATTTTTTTAATTTTGTGCTACGTTCAGACTACAATTTTATGTTACTACAGTCGAAGTTTTAAACGTTCGTGTTACATTTAGGCTGAAATTTCTTATTAGTAATGTAAAAATTTCTAAATTTTGTGTTACTTTTAGACCACAATTTCTTGTCACTAACTCAAAATCAAATAATTTCGTGTATCTAACATTTCAAGTCAAACTTTTGAGAATTTGTCTCACTTCCAGACCAAATTATCTTGAAACGTTTAGATTAAAATTTCCTGTTACTAAAGTCAAATTTTGTAAATTTTGTGTTACTTTTAAACCACAATTTCTTGTTACCAAGTCAAAATTAAAAATTTTTTTGTTACGTCTATACTAACATTTCAAGTTAAAATTTTAAGATTTTGTGTTACTTCCAGACCAAAATTTAGTTTTACATTTAGCTAAAATTTCCTGTTACCAAAGTCGATACCTAAAGATTTGATGTTACTTTTTGGAACAAAATTACTTGTTACTAAAAAATTTTTTTTATATTTGTGTTACCTTTAGACTACAATTTCGTGTGTTTCAGTTAGTGTGTATGTACTGTGTATCTAATTCAAATTGCCGGAACTCGCTGCGCTCGTCCCGCAAACATTCATTCGTTACACAAAATCGGACTTTTCGTAACTGGTTACATAAATAGCTATTGTGTAACTCACTCTTAGACCAAAAGCTCATGTTATTAGGTCAAAATTAAAAAAAAATTGTGTTGCGTTCAGATTAAAACTTACTATTACTAATGTCGATTTTTTTATTATTTTAGGTAAATGTTAGAACGGAATTTTTCGTTGCCCAGTCAAAACTTAAAAAAATAGTTATACGTTTAGACTTTTCGACTAACATTTTAAGTAAAAATTTTGATATTTTAGTTACTTCTAGACCAAAATTTCTCGTTGCTAAGCAAAGAGTTTTAAATTTCGTGTTACTTAAAAATTTAATGCTTCGTTTAGACTACAATTTCATGTTCCTGCAGTCAAAAATCAAGTAATTTGTGTTACGTTTTGACTAAAATTTCCTGTTACTAAGGTCAAAATGTTTTAATTTTCTGTTACTTTTAGACGAAGATGTCTTGTTACGAGATCAAAATAAAAAAAAAATGTGTTACGTTTAAACTAACAATGAAAGTCAAAAATTTTGAGATTTTCTGTTATTTTCAGACCAAAATCTCTCATGGCTAACTAGAAATTTTTAAATTTCGTTTAGACTAAAATTTCGTGTTACTGCAATCAAAACTTAAAAATTTTGTGTTTTGTGTAAACTAAAATTTCAGGTTTCTAATGTTGGATATTTGTGTTACTGTTAGACAAATGTTTTTTTGTTACCCAGTCAAACAAACAATTTTGTGTTACGCTTTAGACTAAATATCCGTACTACTAAAGTTAAATTTTAAAAGTTTGATATTGCTTTCGGATCAAAATTTCTTGTCACTAAGTATTTTTTTTTTATTTTTCTGTTACGATTATAAAGATTATAATTTCCTGTAACTACATTCAAAGTTAAAAAACAAAAGTTTTTCTTTGAGACTAAAATTGTGTGTTATTACGTCAAAATTTAAACATTTTGCGTAAAATTTAAAAATTTCCTGTTACTTTTAGACTAAAATTTCCTGTTACTAAAGTTAATTTTGTTAAATTTTGTGTTACTTTTAGTGCTTATAATTTCTTGTTACCAAGTCAAAATCAAAAAGGTAGTAGAAAATTTTGATTCCAGAAGCTTCTTAACTCTTTGACGTGGTCAAAAATATAAACCTCAGAAGAGAAACCGTTTATAGAAAATAATGTAAGCTAACGTCATTCTCACGTCGCAAAGTGACATGATTTTGACGTCACAAAGTAACGTCATGACACGTGGCAAAATGACGTCATCGGTCTGTGACTTACGCCCGTCACTATGACGTTGTTTTGACGTCATCTCATGACGTCTTTGGTAACCGACGCTTACCAAATAATTACGTCAAAATGACGTCACCTTTCCGCCTGGGTCCCTATTTTGAAAATCATGGCTTCTTCTGAACTTTTGGCCAAAACTAGGGCCAATTGCTGCATAGCCTTTCTGTTCATCATTCTGAACAGAGCAGCTGCGACATTCTTTTCTAGAAGCTCGGCCTCTACGGATTTAAAGTCCACGTCGTCAGGCAGACCTCTGTTGACCTCATACGTACATTTGTTCTCTGGCAGAGTGTAGGTGTGAAACCTACGCTCCACGGAAGCTAGCACATGGACTACCTTTTTGAAGTCCTCTTTGGTGCGGGTGGCCCTCTTCACTTTTATGCCGACAACTTTAAGCTGAGCCGACAGCTCAGCCCACTTTTGCCGGCCCTTTACAACCACAGGCGGTATCCTTTGGGCCTTTGTTGCTTCGGCTTGTTGGATAAGGTGCGAATCAACGCCTTATCCGACATGGCTTTAAGATTATGGCCATTTTTCCTTCACTTCTCGTCTCGAGCTTCAGCACTAGAGCACCTCAAAAGTCTGAACGACGCTGTACCAACTGCCCGAATACTCAACTCGACCGATCGCCACCACTTCCCGCACAAAACTAACTCTCATTCACTCACGATTTATTGCCGTTTTGTCTGCATAGAAACAGAGGAGTTATTTGGGATGTTCACTGTTTGAAATCGTCTACAATGCGTTTATTATCTCCTTTTTATATCAAGTTTTCCCAACAATCGTTCTTCGGCTTTGACATATTGATGAGGAGCTACAACGTTACATTACTAGGCATTAACAAACTTTTATCATAATCAAGACTTATAGAAGAGACAATAAGGACAAAAGAAATACATTTTGCACTGATAAGCGTGGAATCATATTATATTAAGCATAATCAAACTTCTCCTTCAAATCTAAATTAACGTATTTTTCTTGAATAAATATTTATGCAGATATGTAGGGTGGTTCTTCTTGAAATGAGAGCACTATGACATAATTAGCAGAACTCATAATTTTCGAATAATATTTTGAGGATTGAGATTTACTGATCCTTAAAAGAACTTTATATAAAGTGTCATCAAACTGATTAAAAATGCTACAAACTAATGAAAATGTATTAAAATTCAAACAAAACACTGCTAGCTGCGAGATGACAATATATGTATATCATAAGAGCAAGCAGAAAGTTGGAACTTGTGGAAACTAATTAAAGTTTTAGAACAAAACACTAGTTACATGCAAGTTAACGCGTTACATCATGCGCTGGTGTTTCTCCTTAAACCCTGCTTTGGGGCATAAAGCAAATTTCATAAATATCTTTATTGCTACTTATTAAACCTTCTTAAATTTAAGGTATACAGAATGAAAGAGAGTCTTTAGCCCACTGAATAAACCTATAAAGATGTCAGGGAAATATGCTTAGTACTATGTTATGCAAAATCGACCGGAGTCTGAAAAAGCTCACTTGAAAATATCTCGAAAGCAGGGATTTTAGATGAATTATTTGTACACAATAATCCTCCTGGGAGCCATTTTAAGACAGTAACTAACTTACAAAATAAAAAACAACTCAAGCGCTGTTAGAGTGCAAATAAGCAATTTTTTATAAGGCTTGTTTAGCTCTATCGCTTTATGTTTTCCTCCCTCATTGGCCCATAGTTTTTGGGAAGCTGTTTGGATACTGAATTATTTATTACATTATTTAATGTTTATACATTAAAAGTCAGAAATTATGTCTCAAAAAACGATGGAATAATTACTATACTTTACGATAATGTGTAGCATTTAAATAATTCTGCACTTCTGCCTCAATTGAGTTTAAAAAATGCAAGAAGTCTGAGCCTCTTACTATTCAGTATTGTTGCTGTCTTGCAGTCTTGAGTAGTCGGTCTTGCACTTCGTCTTGCTTTTACATAGATCATCTTGCCGAATTTTGGCTCCGATGGTGGCAGATAGCCGAAACCTGTTCGCCTAAAAAAGAAGGTTAATATGAGATTCTGCACGAAGCATACGACTTTTTTTTATCCAACCATCTAAACCGCAATTTGCTGCTCAACTCATTATGAGTGTTTATATTGAAATTAAATATGCCTTTTCTCCAGCAATCTGTTATAATCTTTTTTTGCAGGATGTTCCAAGGACATACTATATCCTGAAGCAACTTCGCATATCAAGTTTGACATCTAACACAATTCCGATGTGATCCTGCCCAAGAGCAATGACTCAGACAGGGAGTTACTTCCCATCAGTAAACGAAGCGGAAGTGAACTGGACTCAACACATGGACAATAATTATTCGTCTTCAGCCATTCTACCCAGCCCCAAGGTGTACCATTGGTACGAAGATGATTCGTCAAAAATTCAAATAACTTTATACGGAATAATCTTCTTTTTGGCTATTATTGGAAACACCCTGATCATCCTTACGTTGGTAAGTAACAAACATTTTAAGATTAAAATAAATATTTACATACTAAGAGGCTGATGTAGGTCTTTTTATCTCGTAGCGTAGTTTACAGCCCTATCAAAATAAGGGCTTCAAATACTGAGTATGATTTTTTTTTCAATGCTAAATCATAAAAAATAATATGTTTTCAATTATTTTCACTGCTAATTGTGATAGGTAAAATCGTTTTAAAATGCGTCTATTATTCCTTCTTATGTTGGGTAAATTATTTTACCGAGGCTAGAAAATAGTGCAGTTATGCGACAACCACTACACTCTACTGGCACACACGGAGAAATAAACACGAATAATGCAATCAAATCACGATTATTAACTGCACAACACGATAAAAGAGCTCTGCACACATATAGCAGATCCATGGGCGTAAACAGAGAGAAACTGATTTAGAAACGGGCGATAACAACACGATTTTTGCAATCAAAAACACGTTTATCAACTGCTAAACATGAGAACAGAATCTGCACACCATCGAGAATGAGCAGATAACACAATTAATTCAGTACACGAGACTGTAATTAAGCCCAAACGATAAATTTCTCAGACTTTCAGCCAACTTCTGACCTACTTTTCGTCGATGCCTACGAAAAATGAACTTGAACTTTCATTCACCCCAGTGAACGAAAGCATTTATGCAGACTTTAGGTAATCACATCGAGCGATCCATACCATTAATCCATCGCGACGATGCACAGTCAATGAGAAAATCAGCAAACCCATACCGACGTCCTCCTTATCTAGGGAAATAAAATTGTGGTGTCGGATATTTTTAGATATTATTCCGTAGTTTTACTTGAGCAAGAAGTGTATCTCCATACTTTTGACGGAAAAACTTAGGCGCATTCTGCAGAACAGCCTTGAAAAAACGTTACTAAGCATTTTTTCAAGGCGTAATAAGCGTCGGCGTAAAGGAAAAGTTTGTATTCATTGTCCTCAACCCCTTATATCATTCACCATCTACTTTCCTGAAGGACGCTAATCAACTCCAAAGAATACGATAATAATTTGAACAGCGATCTTTCAATTATGAAAGCTGAGCTAGCATTCACCCCGGTGAACAAATTCATTTATGTTGATATGAGCCAATCAAATTGAGCAATCCATACCATTAATCCGTCGCGACGCTGCATTGCCAATGGGAAAAGCAGCAAACGCATACCGATGTCCTTGTTATCTAGGCTAATAAAACTGTGGTCTGGGCTATCTTTAGATATTAGTCCGTAGTTGTTCTTGAGCAAAAAATGTATCGCCATACTACTGACGAATAAACCTCGGCGAAACGTCGGCAATTTCTGCGTAAAGTAGAACTTTTTATTCAGTGTCCTCACCCCGCTATACCATTCACCATCTACTTTCCTTAAGGACGCTAATCAAGTCCAAAGAATACAACAATAATTTAGACAGCGATCTTTCAACTACGAAAGCTGAACTAGCATTCACCCCCGAGAACGAATGCATTTATCAGTCAATCAAATCGAGCGATCCATACCATTAATCAGTCGCGACGCTACACCGCCAATGGGAAAATGAGCAAACGCATAACGACGTTCTTGTTTAAAACTTTCTTGTAATAAAACTGTGGTCTGGGCTATTTTTAGATATTATTACGATGGCTTTCTTTGAATATGAAGATATTCAACACGATTTATTGCCTTTTTGTCTGCATAGAAACAGAAAGATTATTATGATGTTTAATGTTTGAAATCGATTTAAAAAGGGCTAATTATTTCCTTCGTATATTGGGTTTCCCCAACACTTACCTTGGATAACTCTCGACGCTCACGCAGTGACGACCCTTTACGAAGATGTGGAAAGTTATTCGAAATTATGGCGGTTACTGGATATTTAGTAAATACTTTGGCCGTAGCGAGGTGCGCTCACTTGATTACTTATTGATTCAGTAAATCAATAACAAATAGAATAAATGTCTGATTATGCACTTAAAAACACTTTATATGCGCAACTTACGCGAAAAAGTATTCTTGAGTTAATTATTCTGAGCTTTGATCAAGATAATAGTGCAGTTATGCGACACCAACAACACTCTACTGGGACACACGGAGAAATAAACACGAATAATGCAATCAAATCACGATAATTAACTGCAAAACACGATGGAAGAGCTCTATACACATACAGCAGATTTATGCGCGAAAGCAGACAAACTAAAACAGGCGAAAACAACACGATTTTTACAATCAAAAACACGTTTATCATTGCAAAACACGAGAAGAGAATCTGTACACCATCCATAGAATGAGCAGGTAACAAGCAAGCAGATAGCAATTAAGCCCAAACGAACTCCAAACGATTTCTTTATCGAATTCTCGGTCAAATTGCTGACCTACTTTTCGACCGTTAAAACTGAACTTGAACTCTCATTCACCCCGGTGAACGAATGCACTTATGCAGACATCAGCCAATCATATCGAGCAATCCACACCATTAACCATACCGTCGCGACGCTGCACTCAACGTTTTAAAATGCCCTTATTATTTCCTTCTATGTTGGACATTCCCCAACAATATACTTTTTAGCTCATGATTAAAAGTGTACTTTTTATTATTACTGGAAGAAAAACTACGCTTTATTTCCGGAACTAAAAGTAAAATAATGGTCTCTTATTCCACGAAGTGCCAAAGATCTAATTTATGCCAAAAACCACTTTATCTGGCAAATGTTCTGTTAATTTAGAAATAGACGCAATTGTCGCTCTAGTTTGTGGTAAACTCCTCATCTTCTTAATGTACCCGGATATTCTGTGCACACTCCAGATACGAATTGACTAAACTAATTCAGAAAGGAAATGGTATTATCACTTTGAAGTTTAAGTCGCAATATAATTTAATCTTCGATAATCCGCGTTCTTTAGATTACTGAATGCAAATGAACTGAAAAGGTTACCGGCCGAATAATGTGACAATCCCTTAAGTTCGGTTTCCGTCAACAAGAGATTTGAAATTTAAATGTTTATTTTGCAAAGCACTCCCTTTCTATTTGGTCAGATTATTAAGGGAATTAGCGTAATACGATTTTAGCAAACTTCCTGCTGCCAATGTAACGGATATCAGCTTAAATTTATTACAATGGGGACTTAAGTAACTTTATTCCGAAAACATGATTTTAATGCTAAGAAATATCCGGATCAGCTCTTTTAGGTAAGTTAAAACCAAAAATTATTTACTTTCTCAACGACTTTGTGTTCCTTATTTCACATTTTCTTTAGTAAAACGGTCTCAAGTCTTTTGAGTTACTTAAACTAAAATCTGGAATATTCTAAAAGTTATTTTGGGATTCCGAAAAATTACAAAACAGTTAAGCCTGATGAACCAGACAATAAAATTAAAAAAAAAAACATTATAAACAGTGCAAATAAGTAAAAAAAGTATATCTAATTACACAAAGAATAAGTCAATAGATGAAACGAAAAAAGTAAAACCAGGCCTGAAAATATTTAAAACAAAAGTGGAAAAAACAGTCTTTAAAACAAAATACAACGGAAAGAAAGTTATAAAAGCAACGTTGTTTCGTCCCCCCTTTTTAACTGTATTGTTCTATTTATTATATGATTTTAAAGGATATTATAACAACTTTTAGTGTCCTGAGGAAGCTCTAATATATGGCGAAACGTCGACAAGTTCATAATGATTTTGAATAACACCCCTGATCCCACAACCCAAAAGTCAAAACCACCTCTCAATAAATTGGATCAAAAATCAATAACATAAAAGCAACCTCTAATGAACAACAAAAATCAAAGAAAGCCAAAAATTTAAAAAATAAACTTTACTTAGAAATTGTAATATTAAACATAAACTAAAATAAATATAGAAATAGAAACCCCGACAAAATGAAATGCTTAAGTAATTGGATGAAACGCAGAATTGCAATAAACACAGTTAGCATGTTTGAACATACAAAAAAATTAAAAGAGATGCGCACATGAAGAGAAAAGTAGTTGTAATAAAATACAAATGAAAAGAAAAGTAATTGCGCAACGTAAAGCTGAAAACGCAGGAATTAAATCGAAACAATAAATGCAAAAAATTTGAACTTAAGATGTACCAGGAAAAAAGGCTTATAGGTTGGGCATATGTTTTATATCATTTTAGCGGGAAGGCAAAAACATTCCAACAGACTACATATCACAATATAAAAAAGCAAAATTTTCGTTCAAAGAATTAGACATTAACTTGAAGAAAAAATAATAAAACAGTTCAAAATTAACAAAAAAATAACCTTCAGCTGAAAAAAGGGATACACATTGGAAACAGATTGTTTCTGTTTTCCACAAAGAATTATAAATTCATTGATATTGAAAAAATTAGGTAAAAAACACCGTTTAGAATATGTCAAAACGGTACAGATAAAAGACACACATACATTTCGTGATAAACAGGAAACAGATTGAAAAGAGGCTAAATTAGCAATGAGCAAGAAAAATTAAACTTTTATAAAAAATTATGGATTAGATGAATCACAGCATTTTACTAAAAAAAATAAGGAATTCTAAAAACTAAACAAACTTAAGAAAAAAGTCACTTTTAAAAGACAAAACATGAACCGTAACTACGTTTAATGTGATGGAACTCAGGATTTGAAATAAAAGACTTGATCAAACTGAGTAAACAAACTTAGAAAATAAACAACCAATGAGATGAAAAACAGCGAAAGCCATTAAACTTTGTCGTAATAGAGAAGAAATAATTAAAACCAGAAAAGACAAACCCTTGTAATTGAATGGCTCATGCCGCTCATTGAGAAATACTATTGAAATTAGGATAAAGTGTTGTTAAGCAAACTGAAAAATAGAAAAAAGTAAATAATATTGAGATGCTAAATAAACAGAGAGTTTAACTTAACAGAAATCATTAAATGAAACGAAAGCTAAAAACAGTAATTTTGTTACAATGTAAAGTGTTTTCCGGGCTTTGAAGCCGTGGTCCAACGGAATTTCTTCCTGGCGTTTCGTCTACAGCTGCGGCAGACTTTATCAAAGACGATGAGGCAATGGGCGAAGTGATCTACGGTGATTCCCGACGTTGACTGATTTGACTATCGTGAGCTCCGTGGTATTTATTCAGTCCCGACTGAGGTGGGGGTAGCGGTGGCGCGGGGTTTCGGAGCACTTGAAGTATGTCGTAGAACTCGCTTCCAGTCTGTATTTAGAAACGTAATTTCCTCCTTCCTGTTGAAATTATTGTCGTGTTTAAAGATCTCAATGTTCGTAAATCTCGGATAGAAACGCTACGATTGATATAAGATATCCACCTCGTTGAAAAGGACGTCGTGACATTCGGAGAGAGCGTGCTCTGCTACTGCTGACTTTTGTGTTTGTCCCAGCCTGCAACTCCTCTTGTGTTCCCTGATCTTCGTGTTGACACTACGTTTTGTGGTTCCAATGTATACCGAGCCACAGCTGCATTGAACTCGATAAACTCAGGGTGCCGATAGGGGATCACTGCGGTCTTTGGCCGATCTCAAGCTCTGTTGTATTGTGCGAGTTGGTTTAAAGACAGTTTTAACGTTGTGCCTTTCCAATAGCTTGCCGATCCTGTCCGTTACTTTGTGGAACTAGGGTAGACTAGTCCACCCGCGCTTTTCTTCATCTTCTCCTGTTGTTTCTTCCTAGCGCTCTAGATGCCTTGGACCGACTGCCCTAACAAACTCGTGCTTGCTGTATCTATTCCAACCAAAGTTTCTTTCTGGATGCTTCATTTCCTGTTCCAATTCAGCCGGCTCACAAATTCTCTTGGCTCTCACAGACAAATTCTTTATTTTCTCCTTTTCTGTCTGGGATGATGATTTGATCCGTTATTGAGGTATCGGTCAGTGTGTGATGGTTTTCTATAAACGATGTGCGCAGGCTTCCCATTCGGCTTCCAATGGCCTACCAAAACATCCAAAAACGGTAGGCGTCCTCCCTTTTCTATATCCATAGTGAATTCAATTTTTTCTTACCACAGTCGAATCAGTCAAGGTCGGAAAGCACGTGAGATCACTTCGCCCATTGCCGCATCGCCTTTTATAATGTCTGGGGCAATAGACGAAACGTCAGGAAGAAATTCCATTGGACCACGGCTTCAAAGCCCGGAAAACACACTTTAGATTGTATTTTGACCGGTCGTGAAGCCTTCACAGTCTTGTTTGGCTAGAGCAGAGAGTAACAACCTTAACCGAGTTACTAAGCTAGTTAGCTAACCAAAATAATTGAAAACATTCAAAAGAAGTGAAATATTGTTATACGATTAATTAGAAAGTAGTTAATTAGTGGTCAAGGGAATCATTTATTGAAGGACTCCCTCAGGAATAATATAAATCATCACTCGGTCCCTCTACATCTGTTTTACATCCGTAATTTTAACTTTTCGATTTCGTATTGGTCCTTCAGTTTGTAGAGCTTTTAACCAGGAAAGTTACAACTGTATTAAAAACTTTTTGAAGCCCCTCCATGCACATTTAATTAATTAAGCGTTTATTGCAATATTACACCTACGCCTGTTAGCGTTTTCCCCATTCCCCCATAAAACCCGAAACATATTCCCAACTTTGCGCACTGACAAATCCCTATGTTCCTCGTGTCGTTCAATTTTCGCAATTAATTATTCTATAGCGGTTTATTATTGCGCGTTTTTTCCAATAATTAATTTCGCCTAGTTAATTACAATATTTGTTATAAATGTGTAAATATTGACTGTACATGTAGCATACTCCATATTAGACAGGATTGAGTGACCTGTTTTCTTTATCGAAAGGGGACACGTGCTATAGGACACACAGTAATCGGAGTAAGGAAGGTCAAAGATTGTGTTTTTTATTAAAATGCTTTTTTATGTCATTTTTGTACGTTGAAAGTGAATAAACATGGTCATGAAGCAAAAACAATTAGTTTTTATTTTGTGTTTATATTTCGTGTTTGTCATTGTCATTTAATATTGTTACGCCAGACCGTCGGTCCACAGAGATTAGGGCCGAAGCGGCAACGCCGAGCGCCTATCGCAACCCCGGGAACCCATCTAGACCAAACGAGAACTGGAAACAGTCGTCTCCGTTCTCGAAAGTACTAGAATATGTTCAGGCCGTGTATAGAAACCAGCGAGCCGCGCGAGATGGGATCGAATAGATAGTGCAGTGTAGTAAATAAGCGAAATAAGCGGACAAGCGAACAGTGCGAATTGTTAGTAGAGAGTAATTGTTTTTTTTTACTACTTACTTTTGGGTGAAGCCTCATCCACTTTTTTGCCCGATTCGTTGTACTTTCTAAAGGTATAAATTTTTCTGTATCACCTAAAAATATTCCTAATCTTTATTTCATTTCAACAATTGAAGAAACAGTTCAAAACTTACCACAAGAACACCAACAAGAGTTTAGAATTAGGTCAATATTAATTTTAGAAAAACCTTTTGACACTAAACAAAACCTAAATCCCATTGAGCGAAAGGCACTCAATTCTTTAAAAAAAAAAAAAATAATATTAAAATTCTTCCAGATGATAAAGGTAACGCTACAGTTATAATGAACTGTATTACTTATGAACAAAAAATTGAGAGCCTTTTAAACGATGGTAATTACAAAACACTTAACAAAGATCCAACTGAAAAAATAGAAAGACAAATTTTCACCACTTTAAAAAAAACACAAAAATAGTTTCACTGATAGAGAAAGATTCAAATTAACACCACACAACAGTAAAACACCTAATACATAAAAACAACATTCCTCTTTGACCCTTTGTCACTAGCATTAACTCACCAACACATCCAATATCTAGATTTTTATTAGAGATATTAAATCCTTTAGTAGGAAACACAGAATCATACATTAAAAACTCTAGTCATTTTTTAGAAAAACTAAAAGATATAGATATAAACCCAAATCACACACTAGTAAGTTTTGATGTTTCCAGTTTGTTTACTAATGTATCTGTCGATAAAACTTTAATTATTGTAAAAAATAAACTTGAAAATGACAGCAAGGTTAGAGAACGCACTAAACTAAACATAAATACAATTATGGAATTACTAACATTATGCGTTAACACAACTTATTTTCAATACAAACATGATTATTACCAACAAAATACATGTAGGGCAATGGGTTCACCATTGTCTCCTGTACTTAGTAATATATTTATGGAAAATTTTGAATCAAATAATGTTTATAATTATAATTTTAAACCTTTAATTTGGTGGAGATATATTGATGATGTTTTTCAATATATCAGTTTGGTAATAATCATTTAGACACCTTTCTCAATCACATAAATTCACAAGTACCCACTATAAAATTCACAATTGAAAAAGAACAAAATTAAACACTTCCATTTTTAGACGTACTAATAAAAAAAGATTTAGACAGATTTGAAACTTTTGTTTATCTCAAACCAACACATACAGATCGATACTTAAACTACAACTCAAATCACCCTATTATGGTAAAAAAAGGAGTTGTAAAGAATCTATTTGATCGCGCAAAAATCATTCGTAATGATCATAATTTGGAAATTGAAAAGAAACATATAAAAATGTTTTATTTAAAAACAATTATCCAAATTATTTCATTAATAAACGCTTTAATCAATTCGAACAGCCAAATATAAGGCAAAATCAAAATAGACATATTACAAACCTTTTTATACCAAATATCAAAGGGTTATCAGACAAAATTAAACGATTAGGTAACAAATACAACATTAGAACAGTTTTTAGAACACAAAATACATTACGTGCACAACTGACAAAAACTAAACCACACAATGAAAACGAATATACAAAAAACGTTATATAAAAAAATTCCTTGCAAATGCGAGAAATTTTATATAGACGAAACTTCTAGACCTCTAAAAAAGAGAGTAAAAGAACATCAAAATTACATAAAAAACAGAGATTTTGAAAAGTCAAATATATGCCAACACGCCTTTGATAATGGTCGTAGAGTAAAATGGAACGATACTAGTATCCTTTCGTAATAATGACAATTCTAATCAAATGACATTTTCAAAAATTAGAATAAATAAAAATATAAAAATAAACGATTTCAATAAAAAAATGCAACAAAAAGTAGAAAAATTAAAGCTACTTTGATCGGAAAGGAAACAGAAAAAAATACAACAAAAACTGTGGGCAATGAAAAATGTAAACAAAAACATAATTTAAATGAGAAAACTTTAAGCAAAAAAAAATTTAAAGGAAATCCACACAGGTTTAGAAAACCCCAAGAACGACAAAAAAGAACAAAAACATCTGCAATAACAATCTAAATAAGTAGGAGAGTGTGAAAGGAAAATTACGCAAAAAAAATCGTAATTGCAACAACTTAAATTTAAGATTTGGTATAAAATAGTTAAAGCAGGTTTCAAACAAACGGATATTTGAGAGATAATTAAAAATTAATGAAGGCTTCAAGAGACATTATACAATAAAAAAAAACTTAAAAATTAGAAAAATTTAAACAAGAAAAAATCAATAAGCGCAAAAAATTTCAAAAATATGCAGAAGTCAAAAACAAATTATATGACAGAAAACATTACAAAAAATAATTGAAAACAGAAAAAATAAGACCAAACTCTTAAAAAGTAGACCAAACAAGGAAAAGCAAAACGGCGATAAAAAGAGTTCAAAAAATTAAATGAAATATTTGTTTTGAAAATAGGGCATAATCATTGAAAACATGAAAATAGAGCTGAATTGAAAAGAATAGCAAAATATGTATATAGTACCCAAAATGCCAATAAAGGGGCTAACACGAGAATTGGCTATAAAAGAGACACTCGATGGATTGAGAGTTGACACCAATTTTAGCCCTGTGTCATAATACATAATAAAAAAAAACAATAGAAACGTTTTAAAATGAGCCAAAAAGGTTTTTTAAAGAACAGAAAATTCTTGAAACCAAAAGAAGAGAAGAGCCCAAGGAATTAGAAAGATTTAAAGCACAGAACTCAGGTATAATATTTAAAACAAACGAGGAAAAACACAAGTTAAATAAGAAGAAGGTACTGAAAAGGGGAGTATTTCTAATGAGTAAACTTTATAAAAACCTGAAATATTTGAAAAAAAAAACAAGAAAACACTAACCTGAACTAACCAGAATAAAGAAGAAGAATTGCAATTATAGAAACCATATGAGACCCACATTATGTCAAAGAGATTAAAATAAATTTAAAAAATGTGAAGACTTGTAAAAACTAGGGAAAAAAGACAATTTAAAATACACAACACGCCTGAAATAAAAGCAAACATCTAGAAATAAAGCCAAAAACTATAAATTAAAAAAATTATATTTTGAGTAGGTGGTCACTAACTTGTCGATCAACCCATCTGCATACTAGTTTCGGGGTCTACCCCTCATCAGTACAGCTTTGGCTCGTCGACACATTGGAGACCGTGAGTTCGCGACTTAAAGCCGCGTAACTTAAAAAGTTACACAAGAGCGATGAGATGTTGTACAGAGCAGGAGCATGCGACATCCACTAGCTTATTAAATCTACTGCATGGCAGATGGCTCTCAGTTCGACAAGCAGCCCATATTGCTCTGTACCTCGCAGGTTATCAGAACCAGCAGGAAGTGTACAGAGTAGGTGGTCACCAATTTGTCCAGACCGAAGTGTCAAGAATAGGTGGTCATCAATTTGTTGATCAACCCATCTGCATACTAGTTTCGGGGTCTATCCCTCATCAGTACAGCTTTGGCTGGTCGACATATTCGAGACCGTGAGTTCGCGGCTTAAAGCTAAAAATCTACACAAGAGCGGTGAGATGTTGTACAGGGTAGAAGCAGGCGACATCCACCAGCGTATTAGATCTAATACTGCATGGCAGATGGCTCTCAGTTTGAGAGGCAGCCCATATTGGTCTGTACCTCGCAGGTTATCGGAACCGTAACGAAGTGTGAAAAATAAGTGGTCACCAATTTGTCGATCAACCCTTCTGCATACTAGTTTCCAGGTCTACCCCTCATCAGTACAGCTTTGGCTAGTCGACAAAATGGAGACCGTGAGTTCACGGCTTGAAGTCAAAAATCTACACAAGAGCGATGAGATGTTGTACAGAGAGGGAGCAGGCGACATCCACCAGCGTATTAGATCTAATACTGCATGGCAGATGGCTCTTAGTTCGAGAAGCAGCCCATGTTGCTCTGTACCTTGCAGGTTATTGGAACCAGCACGAAGTGTACAGAATAGGTGGTCACCAATTTGTCCAGATCGAAGTGTAAAGGGTAGGTGGTCACCAATTTGTCGTACAACCTATCTACATACTAGTTTCGGGGTGCACCCCTCATCAGTACAGCTTTGGCTGGTCGACAAATTCGAGACCGTGAGTTAGCGGCTTAAAGCCAAAAATTTACGGAAGAGCGGTGATATTTTGTACAGAGCAGGAGCAGGTAACATCCACCTGCATATTAGATGGAATACTACATGGCAGATGGCTCTCAATTGGAGAAGGAGCCCATATTGGTCTGTACCTCGCAGGTTATCGGAACCAAAACGAAGTGTAAAGAGTAGGTGGTCAGCAGTTTGTCGATTAACTTATGTGCATACTAATTTCGGAGTCTACCTCTCATCAGGACAGCTCTGGCTGGTACATTGGGGATATAATATGGGCTCCTTCTCGAACTGAGAGCCATCTGCCATGCAGTATTAGATCTAACGCTGGTAGATGTCGCCTGGTTCTGCTCTGTACAACATCTCACCGCTCTTCCTCATTATATGTTGACTTACCAAAATAGTAACAAAAAAATGTAAACAAAAAATAAATATATAAATAAAATAATATAATAAAAAGAAATAAAAAACTCAAACTTAAGAAAGTTTATCAAAGTAATAGTTGTTAAATTTGTGGAAATACTGTGTAATCTATATATTTTTTTTGCGTTTATTTTCCTTCATTTCAATTACGGTCTCTCTTTAAAGACACATTTTTAGTTCCAGTTGAAAGTTTATTTTAATCAGTTTTTGTTAAAATATTATTTTAAAATAATACTTATAACTGTCTTTTTCTTTAATGAATATGAACGTACATGAACTTGACGTAATTATGAGAGAGTAATTAGCAGATTTGAGAAAACAGATTTCATTATGGCTTAGATTTCTTCGTGATGGGATGCTGGTTTGAGAACTTCATCTTTACTCACTCACTATTAATCCATTTTCGCTTCCAGCCGAAGGTCTATATAGATGGACAGTGAGTGGACTAGCGCCAGAAATAAAAAATACAGGATTAAGCGAAACTAGCTTTATATTAAGAGTAGACAGTTAAATAGCTTTACAAACAACTGAAGGTCCATTCGGCCTAATATTCAAATGGACCAGGTTGACTTTAGCTTTGAACCCCCAATAAGTCGCTTTATTTGATTGCTCCCAAATTCAATTTTAGAAGTTAAGGAAAAGGAAATTTTGTTTTCTATACCAGAGCATGGCAGCTAAATGTAGGGTAACTCACAAAAAACAATCATTCGACATTTGAAGCAGCCTGGCATTTAATTTGTAACTTTTACGTCAAACACAGTATAAAGAGATTTGCAACTGGGACAAATCTCAAATAACATCCCCAGACTTCAGTTTACGGGAGAGCTTGACCCAATTTACTTGTTTCCTCGTTCAAAACAACATTCGAACGACCCCCAAATGTGACAAAAGTAGACTGAAATTTGAGAATTATTTATGAAACAAACAGTAATTACGGCGTTCAAATAGTTCAGTCAGACTGAGATTCAACTCAGGCGTATCACTTTCGCTATTGGTTTAAGCGACTGACAAGTGTAAGTCAAATAATTTACAAGGTTTAAACTTAAATGGAATTTCATCCCCCGCATTCCCTATAAGGAAAGGGAAATTACTTTAAGCTCCTCAATAGATATATGGTTGACAGAGAGCTCTTTACAGTCTGTGACCCGAAAACGGGGTTTTATTGAAGCTACATTAAACCTCCAAGTGAGAAATGCTGTTCTGTAGTGCGGAGATATCTCGAGGACTCCATTTTAATGCAGTGTCAACAAGAGATTGCAGGTTTGCAATTAATCTTGATAAGAGCGTGTAGCGTATTTTTTTTTCTTAGCTTCGGGCAGAATAAACTAGAAGTAATGAGAGACATTCGGAGTTACGTGAACTAATGCAACAGACTTTCGTCATTGTGAATTAGCTAGCTTTTTGCTTCCATCTGTTTAACTCGAAAGACGAAAAGACATTTTTAATTTTATAAATGTAGTTTCTATGCAAATACCTGTGATTTATATCCCAGAGGATGGAGGAAATGTTAGAGTTGCGCTAAAGTTATAAAATGTCTTTTGTAGAGAGTCCAACGTTGCAGAGGTGATCCTACCTATACGCAAAGGGGTGCAAAAAACCCGGGCGGCCAAAAATTGTAATTTTACGTCCACATATGAGAAATTTTATTTGAAAAAATGTGACGATACATTATTACAAGTATAAGAGATGAATAGCGAATGTTGGACATAAAAAATGCTTCACGTTTGCGTAATCTATGCATCTCTCATTTAAAGGCTGTCTTCTCAGTAAGTCTTTCTCTGTCCCACTCATAACTACTTAAAAGTGGTTTCAAAAACTTTGTTTTCTCGCGAGAGATTTAGTTTTAATTTTTTTTGGAGGAGTAGTTAAGCTATACCGATACGAAAACAAACCAAGGACTTTCTTCACCTTAGCCATGACAAGCGCTTAATTGTGACCTAAAAAATCACAACGACGGGTCCACGCTAATCATTGACCTTGAACGTCGGCGACATGCGTAACCTTGAGCTCGCACCTGGACCTTGAGAGCTATCTCCCATCCCAAGTGTGGGTTTCAAAACATTGGGACTTTATTCCACCTTGACGAGCTCTTGGGGGTGACTTTGAGAATCGCAACGACGGGTCCACGAGATCATACTTGCCAGTCTCGACTATAACGCATTCCGGCAATGAGATATTCATACAAAGCGACCACGTTTTCAAGAATCGCAACAAGCGATTTTGACGGGTCCACGTGCTAAAATTTCATATTCAAACCGATCATAGAGCCTCGCATTGCGGTAGTAAAACATTCATGCAAAACGCCTTGACATTCTTCAAGCCCAAATGTGAAGCTTTTGCATCGTAATTTACTCAGCGGCAGTGAGTAAATTATCAGCAGGATTAGGTGCCGATTTTCAGCGTTCGCTGACTAAACTTCTCAGCGAGTCTCGTAGCAACCTCGATACAGTGTAGACGTGTGCAGCGCGGACAATTATTTGTAAACAACTTTTTGTACCGTAAAGAAATTTAAAGAATTTGTCAACTAGATAGGCCGAGCGAAAAATAAACGAATCGTATCGAAATTAAAGATGTATCTTGGGAGCTCGCAAGGGTCCGAATCGGACCCTTGCGGCCTTCCAGGATGAAGGGTTTAAAGAACCTAAATAAAAAAAAAAGAAGAAGGAAAGTCAACTCTAACCCCACCACCCCAACAGCTACGACTCCTAGTCAGGAGGCTAAAAGACCTGCACTAGGAGTCATACCTTCAACTTCAAAAACAAAACCAACAATAAAAACAGCAACAACTGCGTATGCAAAACACCCGACCTTTTCACATACATTTATTATTACTGCATCGACAACACTCTCAAGAATACAGCTAGCGCTAAAATGGGACGAAGTTAAAACAAACAACAAAGACATTATCATCAAGCTGGAGTCCGACTTTTTAAACAAAACCAACGAAGAAGACAACACCACAAAAGCACTCAACATCCTGCAACAACAAAAAATAATTACTTCTTTCAAAGTACACACACCCAAAACAACACTGCCAACTCAGATTAACACCAATCGACACATCACTCCATCATAGGTACTCAGTGGTCGCTACGGAAGTTGATCTGGACATTACTGACGAAATGTTTCTACATCATCCACAGAAAATGCAACTCAAAATTCGCTTTTGTAAAAGAATTATCTCTTGGCAAAGAGGGGCACCAACTTTGACGATGCGACTAATCACTGGAGAACTGGCGACATACGAAAAACTTATGACTGACCGTACAGTGCACTTCTTGGAACGAATATACAGAATAGTAGAGAGCAAGCCACCAGAACCAATTCCAGCACCCGCTCTGAAGACTGCAAAAAAACCAATAAAATGCTACAAATGCCAGAGAAGCCATCAAACTACGGCATGCACATCGCCTCTGCCAGTGAGGTGTACAACATGCAATGCGGAGGACCACGCAGCTTGGAGCATAATGTGTCCAAGAAGACCAACGGCGCCGATCGAAGGAATTCCAAATGTCAAAGTTAAGTGCCACAACAATAAGACCGCCGAGGTGTCAGAAACCTTAACTAAAGAGAGCAGAGTTCACTCTCCAATAACAACTCATGATTTCATAATCAATAAATATAAACCCGAAGTTAACAAAACAAATAACAACAACCGAGAGGAACTGCTCAAAAAACTAAAAAAACGATTTATTGAAGACTTTAATATTGACACCACGGTGTTTTTTTTTTTTGGAAACCACATGTACATACTGATGTTTGATTTATTGCTGCCTAACACGATGTCCCCTACAGAACCCTTAGACCAACTTCGACAAACAATCAAAAATACAGAAAATTCAACTTAAAACTGATTTACGCCAACATCAGCGGACTTAACCACAAAAAACATATTATTTATAACTACATAGAACAAAACGATACTGATGGTTGTATGTTCGTAGAAACAAAGACTAAAATCGGACAAACACCGACCTACAGAGACTGGCAGTTTATTTGCAGGCATGGTAACACTATTAACAATGCCAGAGGAGGTGCAACGGTATTACTAAAACCCAAAATAAAACTAGGAAAGGCAAATCCGCCTTCTCTTAATAATCCGTTAAATGACTGTCTTCACTTCACTATACCTTACCTAAACGACTACATCCACATATTTCTCGTATATATACATCCCCACTCCCACATTGAACAAAACGTATTGACTAAAGCATGCCTCTACAGGTATGCTATAATCATTGGAGACTTAAACATAAACAAAAATAAGCAGGTACAGTTAAACAGATTTCTAGACAATTCAGACTTCATAAAAAAACAAACCCCGCCCACATTCCTGATGCCAGGAAACCCAGACTCGACACCAGATGTATGACCTCACTCAACCAATTTCACAAATATTATCAACAACGTAAATCTAACTAATGAACTTGGATACGACGATCTGGCAATAACGTTTGATATTGACATCCAACAAACTGAACCTACAATTAGTTCAACAAAAAACATAATGTTGCGAACTCGGGGTTCGATAATTCCAGTGTAACGATTTAACACGAAAACACTATTTATTTACTCCATAAATACACACAGGTACAATTCGACTAGTAAATAACTCACTACTAAACACTTTATAGCCTTCTATTATCGCTTCGTAACTTTAGCTTACTTATAGCTCGATTAAAATACGACTATTGTTTAACCGCCGCTCTATGCGCCTTTATATACAATCCTAAAATTACAGAAAAACCTAGAAAGTTCTTTATAAGAATTCTTGAATTATCTCACATAAAAAAAACGGTTGTAAACAACTACCTTCTAGATTAAACCAGCCGAGCAATAAATCACTCGTGTCAGCCATGACGCAGCGCGGATAGGTCGCGAAGCTCCACCAACCAACACGCTCCCATGCGTTGCCCCGCCTCCCATGCGGCGTTGCTGCGAATCGTAACATTGCCCTCCTCCTAAGGCTGTTCGTCCCGAACAGATAGAGTTCCATGGTATCGTGCTAATCGATCCAAATGAACGACCTTCATCTTTGACCTAGGGGTCCGCTGGATCCTATACACCACATCATTAATCTTCTTTATAATTGTATAAGGTCCTTCCCAATTTTGGCTAAGTTTTGGCGACTTCCCCACCTTTCGCCTCGGATTGTATAGCCACACCAAATCACCATCCAGGAAGCCGCGGGAGTTAGCTAGTAAGTCATATCTTGCTTTGGCTCGATCAGTGGATATCAGCAGTTTATTCCTTACTTGTTCATGAACATTGTCCAGCCTCTCCTTGAGATCCTCCACAAAGTTCTCAGAGTTGAGCGAGTCTTTTTCTGGTGTTCCATACATCAAATCTGCAGGAAGCCTCATTTCCCTTCCGAACATCACTTTCGCCGGAGTATAACAAGTGGCTTCATGCGTAGAGCCTCGATATGCCATCAACATGAGAGGTAGATGTTGGTCCCAATCACGCTGATGATCTGCCACCATTTTAGACAGGTAATGTTCCATGCTCCGATTAAATCTCTCTACCATCCCATCCGACTGTGGATGCAAAGGAGTTGTCCTGGTCTTGCGAATTCCGAGAAGTTCCATGACCTTCTGGAAAACAGCCGATTCAAAATTTCGGCCCTGATCAGAATGAAGTTCGAGAGGGACTCCAAATCTGCAGAACATTTCATTTACTAGCACCGTTGCCACAGTCGTTGCTTCTTGATTAGGCAGGGCGTACGCTTCAGGCCATTTAGTGAAGTAATCCATGGCGACCAAGATGTATTTATTGCCCGACTCAGTCTGAGGAAACGGTCCCGCGACATCAATTGCTACCCTCTCGAATGGAGCACCTACAGTGTACTGCACCATTCGGCCCCGTGCTCTTGTTCGAGGTCCTTTTGTGGCACAACAAACTTCACACTTGCGGCACCAAGATTCGACGTCTTCATGATAATTCACCCAGTAATACCGCTCTTTAATTTTGGCCAATGTTTTATTGACCCCAAAATGGCATCCGCTTGTTCCGTTGTGCATTTCCTGTAGTACATCAGATTTTCTGCTACCAGGAACAACCAACTGACTGACTATGGACTTGCCATCCGGACTCTCCCACGCTCTCTTCAGTAGTCCATTTTCTATTTTAAGAGAGTGCCACTGGGCCAATAGCGCCTTCAAGTTTGGACTTTTACCAGCGATTTCTTGCCATTCTGGTCTCTTGTCGTCAGTCTTTGCAGAGAGAATGGGTCCAATATCTGAATCATTCAACTGTTCTTCTCGAAGCGTCTGTGTGGTCCAGCCATCGTTTACTTCCACCGACGTTCTCCTTACAGAAGGAAGTCCCTCACGCTGCTCAGTTCTTTGACAATGCCGACAATCTTCTTTACATGGCCGTCTAGACAATGCATCGGCATTTCCGTGAGACCTTCCTAGTCGATGTTCAATTTGAAAATCGTACTGCTGCAGGCGCTCTATCCATCTGGCTTTTTGACCTTCAGAGTTTTTCATCTGTAATAACCATTTCAAGGCTCCATGGTCAGTTCTAATCAGGAACCTTTTTCCATATAAGTAGCGATGGTAATGTTCGACTGCTTTAACGATGGCCAACAGCTCCTTTCTAGTGACGCAATAGTTTCTTTCTGGCTTACTTAAAGTCTTACTGTAGTACTCAATGACCTTCTCTTGCCCGTTTTGTCTTTGAGAGAGTACTGCACCTAGACCACAGTTACTTGCATCCGTGTCCAGAATAAACAGTCCGTCTTTTATAGGGTAAGCCAAGATTGGACTAGAACAGAGGGCAGCTTTAAGCCTTGCAAATGCCTGACTGAAATCATGGTTCCACAAGAAGGGTGTTTTCTTTTCTGTTAATTTGTGCAGCGGTTTTGCGATGTCGGCGAATCCCTCTACAAATCTCCTGTAGTAAGTACATAGTCCCAAAAAGCTCCTTACTTCGTGTTTGTCTCGGGGAACTGGCCAATCTTTAATGGCAGATATTTTAGTTTGGCTAGTTTGAATGCCTTGTTCTGAGATAGTATGCCTCAAGTACTCGACTTGCTTTTGGAATAGGCTGCATTTCTCGTAGTTTAACTTCAGGTGAGCATTCCGTAACTTGCTGAAGATTTCTCTTAAATTCTTCAAATGCTCGTCAAAATTACGTCCCATGACAATTATGTCATCCAAGTATACCAGGCAAGTTTTCCAAGTCAGCCCCCTCAAAACAAGTTCCATTAGTCGCTCGAAAGTTGATGGAGCATTGCACAATACAAAAGGCATAACAGTGAACTGGTATAGCCCAGAACCAGTAGAAAATGCAGTCTTCTCTTTGTCTCCGGGAGCAATCTTTACTTGCCAATACCCACTTTTTAAATCTAGAGTGGAAAACCACTTTGATCCCGATAAAGTTGCTAAGGTGTCGTCTATACGTGGCAATGGGTAGCTGTCTTTCTTGGTCACATCATTAAGTTTCCTGTAGTCAACACAGAACCGCGTTGAGCCATCTTTCTTCTTAACAAGAACCACAGGCGACGACCATGGACTAGATGATTCTTCTATGACGCCCTCCTTTAACATTTCATTCAGCAAACTGTTAACTTCCTGTTGTTTAGCCAGAGGGACCCTTCGTGGATGTTGTCGTATTGGCTGGGCATCTCCTGTGTTGATCTTATGGACAACTAAATCGGTTTGACTGTCGTTGCTCTTGAAGTTAAACATATCAGATTGATCCATAGCAAATTTTATAGCAGACTGAAGTTGTTCCTTTGACAGGTGACTCCACTGTCGCTTAAAAGCATCAATAACTTCTGGGGAAGCTTGGTTAGAAGATATAATTTTGGATGTCTCTGCTTCGACACAATTACATACCCATTGCACAGGCTCATAATTGGCAAGAACTGTTCCTTCTTTGAGCTTGATGGTCTTTTCTCCAATGTTTGCAACTCGTACTGGCATAGTCTTCTTCGTGTCGGTCAAAGTTCGTGCTACCATGATTTCAGTCGTCAAATCCAGGTTAGGTTCTATAAGTCCTATGGACCACCCAGGATCATTTTCAGAAGTTACTGTGATAATTTGTTCTGAATTTGGAGGAATTTTCACATCTTTCACCACCAGTAGACGGACACTAGTTTCCACATTTCCATTGGTTAATGCGAACTCCTCATCTCCAAATGTGAGAATATTCTGTTTGTGATCATAGGAGAATCCATGTTTCCTGATGAGATCCATTCCCAAAATAAACTCGTCTTTGATCCTGGCAACTAACACTTTATGCCGAACTTCGAGTCTTTCTCCAATAATGAGGGTGACATCGGCTTCTCCGTCTAGAGGGCAAGACTCTCCAGTGACTGATTTTAACATAATAGGATTGGGCAAGGGTTGTATGGTATATCCGACAAGTTTATCTGGCCTTACAATGGTCACATCTGCTCCTGTATCGATGGTAATCTGGATTTTCTGTCCCTTAATGCGTCCGGCCACTGTAAGACTTTTGCCACCCAAATTATTGACTTTAAAGATCCTGGGGGTCTTAACGGGCCCGGTCAATTGCCCCCTTGCATGACCGGAATTAGTTTTCCTGGGACCTAGGGCGTTCTTGGTCGCCGCTCGGTCTTCTAAACGACGGCGACGGACTTCTTGCCCTATTACGGCAGTTACTCTTGATGTAACCCAGTCTGCCGCAGTTAAAACATTTTATGCCCCGATTGTCTGTTGATCGAGGCGTCCTTCCCAACAGGGCTTGTATATTGACTGCCATATCCTTAATCGTTTTATGTAAACTGGCCATGGATTCAGTCCTTGACGTATCCTCCTCGTCATCGCAAGTTGCCATTCTTACACGTGGAGAAGAACTAGATGACACTCGTGACGCCTCGAATTCCAGGGCCCGAACTAGTGCCTCGCTGATATTCCTGGGCCTTACTAGACGTCAGTGGTATCTCAGGTCACTATCTCGAACTCCCTCAATGAACCTTTCGGCGGCAAATTGCGTTTGAAAACATTCAGGGGCTGATGGGTATGCCAGGTGAATTAGTCTGTCCATGTCCGCCTCAAATTCTTGTAAGGATTCACCTGACTTCTGCTGTCTCATCCTCAGCTGGGCCTGGAACACGGTTTCTTTGTGCTCGTTTCCAAATCGTAGTTGCAGAGAGTGTACTAAAATTGCATAATTACTTTGATCAGCTGCCGACAGAGATTGGAGTAGTTCAGCCGCTTTTCCACGAAGTGCTACCACTAATGATGTAGCTTTCTGGGGCTCGGACCAGCCATTAGCTTTTGCAGCTGCCTCAAATTGTGTTTTATAAATTTCCCACGCCGTAGTACCGTCATAATCGGGAGGCTTAATTTTAGCGTTGGCTGTGCTAAAACTCTCTGTAGACACGGTGTCGTCCTCAAGTTGTTCCCGGAATTTCTTTTCTAGCTCGAGAACCCTCTGGTTGACAGCTTCGAGTCCTGTGTTAACGGATTCATTAACGGATTGCATTATTCTTTCTTCCAACTGTTGCTCCCTGACTGCGAGATGGCTCATTAATTCTTCTTTGAATTGTTGATGACATCGCTCTTGCACTTGATCACGTTTTTCCTGCTCTTCTTTTTGTTCTTTATAACGGCGCTCCTGAATTTGATCACGTTTTTCCAGCTCTTCCTTCTGCTCTAGATAACGGCGCTCCTGAATTTGATCACGTTTTTCCAGCTCTTTCTTCTGTTCTAGATAACGTCGCTCCTGAACTTGATCACGTTTTTCCTGCTCTTCTTTTTGTTCTACAAAACGTCTTTCTTGCTCTTCCTTCTGTTGTTGCATAAAGGACAGCAGGGCGGCAAGTTGATCCTCCATCGCTTGATGCTGGCTTCTGGTCATTGGCATAAACACGTAATGTCCGGCAATGAAGCACTCACTTACAGTTCAGTAATATTAGTCCTCAAATTCCCACTGGAATGGCACTTCTGACACCAATTGTTGCGAACTCGGGGTTCGATAATTCCAGTGTAACGATTTAACACGAAAACACTATTTATTTACTCCATAAATACACACAGGTACAATTCGACTAGTAAATAACTCACTACTAAACACTTTATAGCCTTCTATTATCGCTTCGTAACTTTAGCTTACTTATAGCTCGATTAAAATACGACTATTGTTTAACCGCCGCTCTATGCGCCTTTATATACAATCCTAAAATTACAGAAAAACCTAGAAAGTTCTTTATAAGAATTCTTGAATAATCTCACATAAAAAAAACGGTTGTAAACAACTGCCTTCTAGATTAAACCAGCCGAGCAATAAATCACTCGTGTCAGCTATGACGCAGCGCGGATAGGTCGCGAAGCTCCACCAACCAACACGCTCCCATGCGTTGCCCCGCCTCCCATGCGGCGTTGCTGCGAATCGTAACAATAAAATTGTTTGACCTAAATAGAACAGACATAGGCAAAGTGAAACGACAAGTACATGACTACGTTCTATCGCACACGACAACACCTTCTATAGAAAACCTACAAGAACAACTCACATCGGCAATAGAAAAATTTTCTCCACAAGCAAAGAACACCTTTTACCAAGATACTTTGCCAAAATTTATACTAAGATTGATCAAACGCAAGAGGGAACTGTAGAGGCTATACACACAAACTCAAGATAACGAACTAAAGAGAAAACTTAACGAACTCAACAGAAACGTGAAGACCTTAATAAACAAATACAGACAAGACAAATGAATGGAGGCATGTAAAGAGATAGAACAAGACAACGGTAAAACCTACTAGAAAAAATTAACTCTCACGGTACAAGAAAACGAACCCCCTAGGAATAATTAACGAAAATGGTACAGAACAACATACAGACCAGGACAAAGCTGACGCATTTGCCAGACACTTTCAGAGGGCTTTCCAAGAGTCTATTAATCCTAACTTTGACGACCAAAACTGGACCATAATAAACGAGTGGTACGACAATTACTTTAACAACCAAACAGACAACACACTGCAAATAATTTCTGACAATGAATACGAAGAAGCGCTTGCCCACTTAAAAAATACTGCACCTGGCAAAGACAAAATAAAAAGCAAACTGTTAAAGAACTTAACTCCTGAAACCCACAAACTTATACTAGACTTACTTAGTAACTGCATCCAATTAAATACGATACCAGACACCTGGAAAACTGGCATAATAATACCCATTCCAAAAAATGGGCTAGACAACACCCAAACACAAAACTTCTGACCTATTACACTACTCCCTGTACTAAGTAAAATACTCGAAATCATTATAAAACACAGACACGAAGAGCAAATTGGACACCACATTCCACCGCATCAATTTGGTGCAGCAAACTGTGCGTCAATTTGGTGCAAAACACTCGACTATACACCCACTTTTTATCCTAACTAACAACATACAAACTACACACCTTGATGGACATAAGACAGTCTGTTTGTTCATGGATATAAACAAAGCTTTCGACAGTTTTTGGCACAAAGGACTACTACACAAACTACACAGAATTAATACGCCAAAATACTTACTTCATACAATCAAAAATCTACTGGAAAATAGAACATTGCAAGTTCGCATAGACAACACGCCTTCATTTCCTTTCTCTCCCGAACAAGGACTACCACAAAGATCACCCCTCTCACCAATCCTTTACAATATATACTGTCACGACATATACAACCACAATAAACAGGACAAAAATCAAATTGACAAAACAGCCTATATATTACAATACGCAGACGACACTGCACTTATTGTGCACGACAAAACTACCTCGAGAACGGTATCAAAATTACAATCACTAACAGACGACACAATGACGTGGTTCTACAAATGGAGACTAACGCCAAACGCCACTAAAAACCAACTTTTATTACTTAACCATCAAATCAAAGACAACTCCCCAACTATAATTAATTGCAGCCGGCCACAGAACTGAACCCAAACATGACATTAAATACTTGAGAGTAACACTAGACCAAAAGCTTAAATTCACAAAACACTTAAAAAATGCAAGGACGGAAATTATTAAAAGGACGAAACACTTCAGAGTACTAACATATAAAGACAAAGGAATCAGTACAAAGACGGCAACCAAAATATATAAATCCATTTGTAGACCAATTCTTGACTATGGACATGTATTCAGAGCAAACGCAACCGATAAAATTAAAAAATATACACAGACTACTGAGCAAATCGCTCTAAGACTAATAACCAAAATAAGACACCCTGACAACCAGACCAGGCTGAAGTTAGATTCAGATTTAGATTCAATATTCAGATTTTTACAACTAATCAGATAAGTACTGAACATGATCAAAACAAAAATTTATAAATTGGTTCTGACAAAATACCACGCAGGAGTACGCACTTTTCACACCCTACTAACGAATAAACTCGTTAGGGGTGCAATCTACCCCCTCTTGGAAAAGCAATAAAATTCAAAATTCTGCAAATCTGACATTGTGCAGTACTCAGTAAGGAGAAGGAAGGACGTATAGATGCACCTTATAACATCCTATGAGAGAGAGATTCATTCGAAATAACTTCGTGGGAGGTAGAAATTACCCCCCGCCCCGAAAAACAATAAAACTCAAAATAGCGCAAACCTGACGTTGTGCACTGTTCTAATCAAGAGTAGGAGGAAGGGCTAGATAAACCTTATAACACCCTATGCGAGATTCATTCGAAATAACTTCGTGAGGGTAAAAATGACCCCCACCCCGATAAGCAATTAAACTCAAAATAGCGCAAACCTGACGTTGTGCGTTATTCTAGTAAAGAGTAGGAGGGAGGGCTAGATGAACCTTATAACACCCTATACGAGATTCATTCGAAATAACTTCGTGAGGGTATAAATTACCCCCACCCCGAAAAGCAATAAAACTCAAAACACCGCAAACCTAAAAATTTTTTTTTATTGTCCATTTAGTGGCGAATAATGGTTATTATTTCGGTAAAACATTACACCAAAAAATCGTCCCAATATAAATACAAAGTGGTTCAAAATTTACAGTCAAAAACTGTAAACAACTTTGATTTAAATTGATTGTAACGTACGTATTTGAGGATCTATGTCACCTTACGGGTGAGGTTAGAAAAAAAAATTATATGATAAATTAACGTTAGTTTGACCTGCCCTATACGTGCCCGAAAAATGGTCACGTACTCATGGGACACCCTGTAAGCTACGCATAGATGAACTCAACAGAGAGAAAAAAATAGGTAGGTAGTTATGGTCTACTTCATTGAGCGATGGGGCGGCTCGACCACCCTCACGAAGTTATTTCTAATGAATCTCTCACAGAGAGTTATAAAGTGCATCTAGCCCTCCCTCCTCCTCTTTACTAGAATAGTGCACAACGTCAGGTTTGAGCCATTTTGAGTTTTAATGCTTTTCGGCGTGGGGGTAATTTCTACCCCCAACGAAGTTATTTCGAATGAATCTTACATAGGGTGTTATAAAGTGTATCTAGCCCTCCCTCTTACTCTTTAATAGAATAGCGCACAACGTCAAGTTTGCGCTATTTTGAGTTTTATTGCTTTTCGTGGTGGGGGTAATTTCTACCCCCAACGAAGTTATTTCGAATGAATCTTACATAGAGTGTTATAAAGTTCATCTAGCCCTCCCTCCCACTCTTTACTAGAATAGTGCACAACGTCAGGTTTGCGCTATTTTGAGTTTTTCTGCTTTTCGGGGTGGGGGTAATTTCTACCCTCACGAAGTTATTTCAAAAGAATCCCTCATAGAGTGTTATAAGGTTCATCTAGCCCTCTCTCCTACTCTTTACTAGAAAAGCGCACAATGTCAGATTTGCGCTATTTTGAGTTTTTTTGCTTTTCGGGGTGGGGGTAATTTCTACCCTCACGAAGTTATTTTGAATAAATTCTACACAGAATGTTATAAGGTTCCTCTAGGCCTCCCTCCCACTCTTTACTAGAATAGTGCATAACGTCAGGTTTGCGCTATACTTGAATTTTATTGCTTTAGGGAGAGGGAGTAATTTCTACCCCACACAAAGTAATATCGAATAAATCTCGCATAGGGTGTTATAAAGCATATCTAGCTTTCCCTCTTACTCTTTACTAGAAGAGCGCAGAACGTCAGGTTTGCGCTATATTGAGTTTTATTGCTTTTCGTGGTGGGGGTATTTTCTACCCCCCACGAAGTTACTTCGAATGAATCCCTCATAGAGTGTTATAAAGTTCATCTAGGCCTCCCTCCTACTTTTTACTAGAATAGCGCACAACGTCAAGTTTGAGCTATTTTGAGTTTTATTGCTTTTCGGGGTGGGGGTAATTTCTACCCCCCACGAAGTTATTTCGAATGAATCCCACATAGAGGGTTATAAGGTTCATCTAGGCCTTCCTTCTACTCTTTACTAGAATAGTGCACAACGTCAGGTTTGGGCTATATTTAAATTTTATTGCTTTAGGGAGAGGGGGTAATTTCTACCCACCACTAAGTTATTTCGAATGAATCTCTCATAGGATGTTATGTGCATCCACACTTCCCTCCTTCTCCTTACTGGGTACTGCAGAACATCAGATTTGCAGAATTTTGAGTTTTATTGTTTTTCGGGGTGGGGGTAATTTCTACCCCCCACGAAGTTATTTCGAATGAACCCCACATAGACAGTTATAAGGTTCGTCTAGGCATCCCTCCTACTCTTTTCTAGAATAGTGCACAACGTCAGGTTTGAGTTATTTTGAGTTTTATTGCTTTTCGGGGTGGGGGTAATTTCTACCCTCACGAAGTTATTTCGAATGCATCTCGCATAGAGTGTTATAAAGTGTATCTAGCCCTCCCTCTTGCTCTTTACTAGTATAGCGCACAACGTCAGGTTTGCGCTATTTTGAGTTATATTGCTTTTCGGGGTGGGGGTAATTTCTACCCCCCACGAAGTTATTTCGAATGAATCCCACATAGAGTGTTATAAGGTTTATCTAGGCCACCCTCCCACTCGTTACTAGAATAGTGCGCTATATTTGAATTTTATTGTTTTAGGGAGAGGGGGGTAATTTCTACCCCACACGAAGTTATTTTGAATAAGTCTGGCACAGCGTGTTATAAGGTTCATCTATGCCTCCCTCCTACTCTTTACTAAAATAGTGCACAACGTCAGGTTTGGGCTATATTTAAATTTTATTGCTTTAGGGAGAGGGGGTAATTTCTACCCACCACGAAGTTATTTCGAATGAATCTCTCATAGGATGTTATAAGGTGCATCTACACCTCCCTCCTTCTCCTTACTGGGTACTGCAGAACGTCACATTTGCAGAATTTTGAATTTTATTGCTTTTCCAAAAGGGGGTAGATTTCACCCATAACGAGTTTATTCGTTAGTGGGGTGTGAAAAGTGCATATGTCTGCGTGGTATTTTGTCAGAACCCATTTATATAAATTTTTTTTCATCATGTTCAGTACTTATCTGGTCCGTTGTAAAAATCTGAATATTGAATCTAAATCTGAATCTAACTTCAGCCTGGTGACAACCAGCTACATAACCCACCTAACCAACTTCTCTACGAACGCACAAAAATGACCAAAATAACTGAAACACTTATACACTTACAAACCAAATGGAGAAACAATCCACAAAACTGGACTATAATAAATCCACTTTGCTTATCAAGACAGACCAGACAATCCCGTTACCTTTTCCCTACTTCCACCCTGTTAGAACAGTTCAATTTAGAATAAAACTTTTTTTTTCTCTCCCTATTACCTGTACATATTAACTAGAATAAGTAATATTGTAATACATAGGCAGAACGACCAATAGGTCGTTAGCCTTTTTTTCTTACGAAAAATGAAGATAATTTATACTTCTCAGCTGCTGCCGTCGGCGGAACCTACCGATTAGTTCTTGTTAATAATTAAACCACCAGCTAAAGTCAGTTTGACGCTTAATGTCAAAATGTCGTTAAAATTTTGAAATTCTGAATTAATCGTCACCGGCAAAAGAGTGTAAAATTTTGTGAAATTGTTAAAATATGCGTAGGCGCTTCAGTGAAAAGGAACAAATTTCGATATCAAGACTCATTGACTACTTTCAGCGAGAAAAAGTGGCACGAAAAACATTATTACCAGTTGATGCAGTGTTCATTGTAAGTTACTATTTGATGTACTTTTAAAGACTAAATACCATATTTTAGAGAGAGTTTCGGATGCCTTCGGCATTTCCATGAGTACTGTTCAGAAAATTAGTTTGCAAGGCATACATAAAGATGAGGACTTTACGCACAAGACAAGCCAAGCGATTGCGTTATCCAGGGGAAATTCACTGTTCATGAGCATGCAATTAGAATATATATGTGATAGTGATAGTTTTTGTTTTTATAGTTTTTGTGACTTATTATAATATGTCAATATCGAATGTAGTTATTTTAATACTTTGAGAAATCCTATAACCATCTTACTTAATATGACTTTGCTTCTCGACGAACATGTGTGGCAATCTGATTTTTGCTTTCTCAACTACATACAGTTGGAGATGTAGAAGTGACCCTTAAGGACGCAAACCATGTATCTAGCCTCTAAAATACAATAATTTTTTATATTACTAGGTGATTATCACAATGCCATGAACTCTGAAAACTTTATAAAGTGGTTCTCGGAACAACTTCTACCAAACTTGGAAGAACCGTGTCTGATGGTTATTATGGATAATGCGCCATATCACTCTTCTTTGGTAGAAAAAAATCCAAATGCAAGTTGGTCCAAGCTTCTTTAATTATATGGTTGAATGAAAAACATATTCCTATACCTGAGATAGCCATGAAGGATCATCAAATTAGGGATATAACTAAGAGAAATTTACCTGCGATCAAACGATATGTGATAGTAAAAACTTAAAAAATCAGTTATTTGACAATTTTATTCATATTTTTTGCGTTTATTAGGATTGACGAAAAAGCATTGCAGTACGGTCACAAAGTATTGCGGTTACCACCTTACCATTGCCAGTACAATCCGATAGAACTGGTGCGGTCTGAATGCAAAAGGTATTACGACTCAAAGATCGGTTCTGTAGGGGCTGCACATGAACAAGTAATGACTGTATGGAATGAGACTCTAGAGAAGATTTAATACTTTATGAATTAATAGGTTTCGTGCAGCACGTGACCTGTCATCGAACTTGGTGGTAAAACAACCTCAAAAAATTACATTGACGTAAATGGAAAAAATCTGCCTTCATGCATATAAATCCGTTTTTCTTTAATATTTGTTAAGATATTTACCCTGAAACAAAAGTGAGTTGTTCTAAGCAGTACATTTCCCATAGCCAGGTCGGAGCTATTGGATAACATTGCCTCATAACAAGGGAGGAATTACAGGAATTACAGGAATTACATAAAATTGGAAATTTACAGATTTTGCCTACACAGACCTTAATCTGCTTCAGGTACAGTTTAAAAATGTACTTTCAAATCACACTATTGATATCTGAGCATTGCGTGATTGGAGCAACTGTTAAGAAGCCCATTATTTCAACTCCAAATATTTTGGGAATAAGAAATGCTGAAATCAGAATTTTGTTTGCTTCTACTTTGCAATGCCTGTCTTCATAGTGCTTAACTTAACCAAGGCCAAGGAGGATACAATATTAGTAAGTAGGTGCGTAAGTACAGAATTATACCCTCATTGGTGCTTAACATACAGTTCCAATCATATTATTTTTGCTTTTTTTTTGTAATTGTTTAACTGGAGTAATGTTTTTAATATGTTAATAGCTTTATTGTTGTTGTAGAGTATGGAAATGACAAATAAGTAGCTAAGTAAGGGTACAGAAGCCATTCCATATAAGTAGTAGGTAATGCAACGAAAGGACAAAGATATATTAAAAAGAAGATAGCAAAAGGGCTTCGTGACATATACTCTTAAACATATTTGCTTCAGTAACGAATTTATTTATATAACTTAAAAATATATATTTATATTCTAGCAGTATCAGTGAGATTGTATTGAAGAAAATCTTTGAATAAGTGTTTGTTACAATAAAATGTGTTCCACAGGTTTTGTTTTAAATTCCTCGATAAACAATTATAACCTCAAAAGTAACAATGTTCTTATATTAAATTGTGGAGGAACATTTACAAATTTATTCTAAATACCACATCTTAAAAATCATTTTGCCTTAATTTATCACTGCACAGTTCAAGTGTTATCTATTCCTGACCACAGTAATCACCAAATTTTTTCGACAATTAGTTCCTCGTAGACATAAAGGTGCTTGATTTATATGGATTTGGTGCAAGATTTCCAAGTCTAGGGCATATATGACTCAGAATTCACACCTACGAGTGTATAAATATCTTATTTCATCTTCCAGCCAAGTAATCACATTATACCTTTTCACAATCCACCCTTTTCTAGTTTTCATGGCACTAAAATCTATTGGGAACACCAAACCTCTATTTTCATGCTCTATTTTGTCTAAATTTGAAGTAGTTTTGAGGCATAGAAAGTATTTCAAACTGTTATAGTTCGTGTTATCTATTTCTGACCACACCCATCAAATTTTTTTTAATAATCATTTCCTTGTAGACACAAAAGTGCTCGACTTATTTGGATTTGGTGCACGATTTTCAAGTCCAGGACGTATATGACTTAGAATTCACACCTATAAATGTTTAAATATCTTA
This sequence comes from Taphrorychus bicolor, assembly GCA_951812265.1. Taxonomy (NCBI): domain Eukaryota; kingdom Metazoa; phylum Arthropoda; class Insecta; order Coleoptera; family Curculionidae; genus Taphrorychus; species Taphrorychus bicolor. The sequence continues at coordinate 37,028,766 of OX638302.1, forward strand.
TTCCAGCTTCTAGCCAAGTAATCATATTATACCTTTTAACAATCCATTCCTTTCTAGTTTTTATGGCAATAGAACCTACTGAGAACGTCAAACTTCTATTTCCATGCTCCTTTGTCTGAAATTGAAGTAGTTTTGAGGCATCAAACGTTGGTGGTACTTGGTGGTAGGTCTACTTCACAAAATATGGCTCTCCTTATCACTTATTTCGGCATAAAGGTCATTCTTTTTTGCTTCACTGTCAAGAATGATGATTCTAGCAGTCCTCCAGCAAAATTTAAGTTTCATTCGATTTAAGATAATTGAAAAAAATTTTATTATATGCAAAGATGTCATTAATTTACATGTATTTTATATGGGTGAGGTTATGTTGTTTTACCCCCAGGTTCAAATTGTGACGTCACGTGCACGAAACCTATTGTATGTTGTCAACCTATCACAAAAAAATAATATTACAGATTACACCAGATAAATTGAAAAAATACAATCACTACACTAACACAATTATTGATGAGGCCTGGCAACACGACAGATTAGTTGATTCTTCAAATATCATGCCCGTAATTATTAACTTAAATGAATCAGACGGAACTGACGAAATTGCTTGTTGAAGTGATGAAGACAATAAAGTTCTCATAAACTAAATTAGACCGACTACCGCATCAGCTTCGGCATATCAATGCGCACCAAGTACATTATATTGAGTAACCCATAAAAGCAGCAAACTTTAACGAACGAAAGCCATGAGTCAAGCTTTTGTAGAACTAAATATAGAAACGAAAAAACGGCTTTTAAGGAATCATATAGAATGACAATGTGTCAAGAAAAGCCACTGTGTCAAGAAAAAGCGAAGAAAATTTCCAAGATAGTGCAGAAATAAAGAGTTACAATCGACGAAGTGGTGGAAGAAATTCAATCAATATACGTCACAAAGGAACTATGAATTGTTTAAAATAAGTTCCTGAACAACCACCTATTGGTCCACAAAAATATCTTACTCTGGTGTCACCTAAAGGTTAGATCCGATTCTGTGGAAATGAATAAAACTTTAATCAAAATTAGCGAGGTATTTTCAACTAGAGAAGCAACTAAAGAAAAAATGTGGAAGAACTGTGCATGCATGCGACACAGATAACCGCAAAACCGCGGTTGGGTGCCTTAGAAAAATTGCCCACACTTAGTTAGATCATGTACTCAATTTAAGTTATTTATGTTGAATGTCTTAGTATCAAATTAAATAAATTTTAAGAAAAATTTCAAGAATTGAATATACAAAAAATGCCCAACAGTTTTTTTTTATCAAATTAAAGAATGCATGCGGACACTTATTGAACTATTCCGCAGAAAAGAGTGCATTCGAACGAAAAAAAGAAAAATATGTTTGGCGACCCGATGACAAGTGTTTTAGTCGCCTAAATGGAAAAACTTTGTAATGAATAAAAGGCTAAACTGATACCTGCCTTTTTTTTCGCTTGAAAGTTAATTCTTTTTCTACGGAATTGCCACCAACTTTATATTTTCTTTTTTTTTAAACTATCTTTCCGTTTTCATTATACTAATTATTGTACAAAGCAATTTTAACCATCAAAATAGGTACCTACTGTTAATTTCATCATTGTCTATGAACACCACTAATTATCATTATTAATTATTTTACGAGAATATAATCGTTTTCAGTAGAGATTCATCTAGCCATTCACGACATTGTAAACGCACCTTTTAAAAACAATTGCAAAGTTACTAGATCAGAGATTGGTGCGAAGCGAGCTTAATGAACGCATTTATCGGATTTTAACCTAACATTTTGTAATTTTCAAACATAACTACTTTATCTCTCAAATTTTGCTCAAATCCAATTGTTGTGCTGTGTTTGTAATGTAGGAAAAGTAAACTGGCTTAATAAGCGACTAACTACCACCCAGAACTATTAACACAACAAACCAGAAAACTCATCTGCAACCTCAAACTCTGCAAAATAAGATGCCAGAATAGAGTTACAAATACCAAAATTGAGACATGAGAACCACATTCAAGCAGTTATTGATGATTGATTATTACCAGCTAAAGCGAGCGTTAAATTAGTATGCATATGCAGAGGGAAGAACTGAACTAGACCATCAACCATGAACAAGATTTCCAAAACTTTCAAATATACTCACCCAGAAATTACCTTAGTGTCCAGATGCCCTACATTTAACTATGCTTATGCCTTACATAATATTATATAGTTTACCACTTTCGAAGCTTAAAATTTAATGCAGATTGCAGTCAAGTAAAAATTGTTCCAAACCGCAAAAGCACCTGAGAAAAGTTTATGTTTTTTACCAAACTGAATTTAAGTACAGCCATATAATTTGGATTGTGTGATGATCCGTGGTGAGAGTCCCAGTGGCCTTTTTCATATAGGTACCTATATGCCATATGCCATCCATAATTATGGTCACCTTGGATCTTCAGTTAATATTAGTCAAGGTTATCCCTCATGATAAAGAAAAGAATATTTTGATCACTTTCATCATTTCAGTTGTCGTTTGAGACTGTGTTATGCGCACAAAAAGATACCACAAGTAATTAGCTCTAATCAGTAACCATAAAAGTGACTCCAATTCAGAAGAAACCTCCCAGAATTGCCCTCTACGACCTTGCCTAAGTTTCCAATATTTTTGGGGTAAGCATTAACTCTGCTCTGCTCTATACCTAAATTCTTCAGTCATTGGATGTTTGAGGACCGGAAATAATACTTATGATTCCAATGATTCCATGCTAATAATGTTTGATATCAGACACGACACCCGAAAACAATTCAGTTCTAGAACTAATTAATACGTAAGTAAGTAGTAGCTGTCTACCTATACAGGCGAAAATCTAAAAGTAGTATAAAGCGTTCCATAAAGTTTTTCCAAACGCTATTATTTGAATGACCCCTATATAATTTTTGAACTGTGTCAATGTTAATGGTTATGTTGCAAAAACCGTAAAGGAAAGATTCCGCCAAAAACGAACATACTAGTTATCCATCCATTCACTGATTTGCCAAAAATGTGATTGACAAGATTTTAACCAGTAAATTAAAAGCAGGTGAAGGTAAATGCCAATAACAACTTCCCTACAAGTTGTTATGATGGTTTAATGTAGCTTTACTTTAATATCTGCCATCAGTTTGACTTTGACTAAATCAAATTAATTTCCTCGACGTTGCTCACCTTAGATTAAAAAAACTTTTTATCACATAACAGAATTTAGACTTTCGACAAAGCAAGACCACATTGTATAGAATTTTGAAAATGATGGGGTACAAACCAAAATTAGTTTTGTCAGGCTTGAAGTATGTCATACTGCATACTGCTGAATTGAAATGTATACTTTCTTATCTTATTCCTAAAAATATAGAAATTTTCAGATGCTGTTTTTCCAATTAAAACGATGCAGTCAACAAATTTGGTGTATCTGTCACCCAGCTTGAGAAAAATTTAACAATTTTCTGATTTAAAAAAATAAATCCATGAAGTGGGTGCTCATTTTCAGCTAACTTTTTCGAATTAAGACGATGCGTTTATCGGATTTGATGTATCTGTCACCCAGTTTAAGAAAAATTATCGTAATTTTCTTATTTTAAAAAAGAGACCCGTAAAATGGGTATTTAATTTCAGCAAATTTTTTTCAACTGAGACGATGCGATTACCAGATTTCATGTATCTGTCACACAGCTTGAGAAAATTTGTAACTTCCTTATTTTAAAAAATAGACCAATGAAGTGGGTACTCATTTTCAGCTCATTTTTCCCAACTAAAACGATGCGGTCAACAAATTTGATGTATCTGTCATCCACTTTAAGAAAAAATATACAGGGTGTCCAGAATTGTACTTGCGTAATTTTAATCACGGATTGTACTTAAACGAACGCAAAATTTTATGTGAGCAGAGGCATATTGTAACCGCCAAAATAGTATTTTTAAGACGATACATACAATTATTGCATACTACCGGACAATAAGTCAAATTGGTGTACATTGATGAAACGTGGCTCCATCAAAATGGATCACAGGTTCGTCGATGGCTACACGGTAAAGTAACCCCTCTACAGTTAGACAAGAAGGTAAACGATTTACCATTTTACTTGCACGCTGGGACTTCTTCAGGGTTTTTGGAGGAGTGTGACTTTTTTCTAAATTCAAATATCAATGACCGTGACTATCACAACACAATGAACTTCGAAATTTTACAAAATTGGGTGACTACTCGATTCGTTCCAGCATTGAGTAATTTCTCAGAGAAATCCATGGTTGTTATGGATAACGCCCCGTATCACTCAGAACCGTTATCGAAACCACCCACCCTCTCTTCGAAGAAAGAACAAATGGTTAAATAGTCATAATGTAGACATACATAACGCACGTATTAAAAAACAGTTATGGGATTTAATAGAACCATTGATTGTATTTTAGAGTCTCAGAGACACGAAGTATTGAGACTACTTTATACCATAAACGTTAACGTTACGTTAAATGTCTTTATTCCTTAAAATCACAACATAACCCATACTTAAAAGCAATAGACAATATGTTAATTAAGAAAATCCATTTATAACATAGAAGAAGAGAAAATCCATTTAATAAGTTTCAGAAATCCATTTTTAACATAGAAATTAAGATAACCATTTGGAAATTTACAAAATTAGATAATGAACTAACCGAGATAAAAAACTATTTATCTGCGAAATTACCATCAGATGTACTTGAGACATTCTCCCATTATTCCAAATGTAACTACAATAAAATGTTTCTGTGTATAAAAAACATAACATAGCTAAGTTCTCCAAACTCTTGGAAAGATGATCACTCCTCAATTTAAAATGTCAAAATGACTTTTTATATAATTATACCAACAAGGAAAGCATTTTGTCAATGGGCCCCAAGTTTGCGTTTCCTGTCTCCGAAACAGAAATTCCCGTCCCTTCCATCATCAAAGATCTGGAAGTTTGCATCAGCGGTCTAATCCTAGTAAGCACAGATCAAACAGATGCACGTGCTACTTTCGTCAAATCATCACTAATCATCTAAACCCCGCAAAAAATTCATCCTCTTCCAAACGACATCACATACTAAAAGATTTCGGGCTATGTGTGTCTTTTCTCAAATCGCACCCAGAGTTCATGATTTCTAGATCTGATAACGGCAATTCTACGATCATAATGCTTAGGGAAGAATATACCATGGCTATGAATGAATTACTAAATGATAGTGCTACCTATCGTATCATTAATTCTGACCCCACATCTAAATACCAAAATCAAGCCAACAAAATTGTCGACGAACTCTTCCAACAAGCACATATCGATGAGAGCACTAAAAAAAAAACTAAAAACATACAATGCAAATTTTCCTAAACTATACGGTCTCAGAAAAACACATAAAGACAATTTATCTTTCAGACCCATCGTCAGCTGTATAAATTCCCCAACGTACAAACTATCGACATATAAACTGCTCGTCAAAATAGTCGGAACGGCCAATTTTTTGCTCATTTTTGAAAGGTTGTATCTCAGAGACGCTTTCACCGATCTCAATGAAGTGACATGATTCTAAAACCCCATTTCTTGTAGAATCACAAAAGACACCTGGTTTGTGATAAACAGTTTTGGTGAGAACTATACAGGGTGGATTAAAATGTCGTGTAAAAAGTACTAAACTTTAACCCACAGCATTTGGTTGCTAGAGTTATTACAAAACTTTCCCTACAATGGCATTTAGAGATCCTGATGAATATCTCGGGACATGTTTGGCCGATTTTTGATTTTTGATCTATGGAAGAAGTTACAGGGGTTTGTTAAAAAGTCCGTATTTTGTCCAAAAATCTGCCGAAATCACTAACTTTTATGTCTATAGAACGGATCTTTTATTAACACTCAGGGAAATCTAGCCTAAACTGATATAAAGTTAACCTGCTTTTCAAGAAAAAATATATGAATTTACAATCATACAGGGTGAAACAAAGGTCAATGCAAAATTCTTAAACTTAGCGGCTTTCTTACTTGCCCCCTGATGTTAAGAGTTACCTTAGAACTTGCATTTTTATAACATTGAGAGGTCCTAGTTCATATCTCGGGACGTGTTTGGCGGATTTTTCATTTTTGTTCTACGAAAAAACTTACCGGGGTTTGTTATAAAGTTCGTATTTTATCCAACAAACTGCCAAAATCACAAATTTTATGTCTACAGAACTGAATTTTATTAAGACTTAGAAAAACATAGCCTAAACTAACATAAAGTTAACCTGTTTTTCAACAAAAAATATGAATTTACAATCATACAGGGTGAAATAAAGAGCAATGCAAAATTCTTAAACCTTAGGGACATTCTTACTCACCCCCTAATGTTAAGAGTCACATTAGAACTTGAATTATGATAACATTGGGAGGCACTGATTTATATTTCGGGACATGTTTGGCGAGTTTTTAATTTTTGTCCTACGAAAAAAGTTACACGGGATTGTTAATAAGTTCGTATCTTATCCAAAAAACTGCCAAAATCACTAACTTTTACGACTATTGAACTGTCTATTTTATTAACATTTAGGGGAAAATCTAGCCTAAACTAACAGAAAGTTGATCTGTCTTTTAAGAAAAAATATGAATCTACAATGATACAGGGTGAAACAAAGAGCAATACAAAACTCGTAAACTTTACCGATATTTTTACTCGCCCCCTGATGTTAAGAGTCACTTTAGAACTTGCATTATGATAACGTCGAGAGGTCCTGAGTCATATCTTGGGCCATGTTTGGCGGGTTTTTCATTTTTGTTTTACGAACAATTTTACAGGGGTTTGTTAAAAAGTTCGAATTTTATCCAACAAACTGCCAAAATCACTAACTTTTACGTCTAGATAACTGATTTTTTATTAACACGTAGGAAAATCTAGTCTATGCAAACATAAACTTAATCTGTTTTTCAAGAAAAAAAATAAATCTACAATCATACAGGGTGAAACAAAGGAAAATGCTAAATTATCAAACTTGAATGGCTTTCTTACTGGCCCCTTGATGTTAAGCGTCACTTTAGAACTTGCATTATGATAACGTCCAGAAATTCTCAGTCATATCTCGGGACATGTTTGGCAGGTTTTTGATTTTTGTTTTACGAAAAAATTTACAGGAGTTTGTTAAAAAGTTCGAATTTTATCCAACAAACTGCCAAAATCACTAACTTTTACGTCTAGATAACTGATTTTTTATTAACACGTAGGAAAATCTAGTTTACGCAAACATAAACTTAATCTCTTGTTCAAGAAAAAATATGAATCTACAATCATACAGGGTGACACAAAGGGCAATGCAAAATTCTTACAACTTTAGCGATATTCTTACTCGCCCCTGACGTTAAGAGTCATTTTAGAACTTGCTTTATGATTACATTTAGAGGATCTGATTTATATCTCGGGACATGTTTGGCGAGTTTTTGATTTTTGTTCTACGAAAAAAGTTACAGTGGTTTGTTAAAAAGCTTGTATTTTATCTAACAAACTGCCAAAGTCACCATCTTTTACGTCTACATAACTGATTTTTTATTAACACTTAGGAAAACCTAACCTAAACTAACATAAAATTAGTGTGTTTTTAAGAAAAAATATGAATCTACAATCATACAGGGCGAAACAAAGGAAAATGCAAAATTCTTAAACTTGAACGGGTTTCTTACTTGCCCCCTGATGTTAAGAGTTACCTTAGAACTTGCATTTTTATAACATTGAGAGGTCCTGATTCATATCTCGGGACACTTTTGGCGAGTTTTTTAATTCGTCTAGATAACTGATTTTTTATTAACACGTAGGAAAATCTAGTTTACGCAAACATAAACTTAATCTCTTTTTCAAGAAAAAATATGAATCTACAATCATACAGGGTGAAACAAAGGGCAATGCAAAATTCTTACAACTTTAGCGATATTCTTACTCGCCCCCTGACGTTAAGAGTCATTTTAGAACTTGCATTATGATTTAGAGGACCTGATTTATATCTCGGGCCATGTTTGGTGGGTTTTTTAAGTGTTGATATACGAAAAAGGCTACAGGGGTTTGTTAATAAGTTCGTATCTTATCCAACAAACTGCCAAAATCACTAACTTTTACGTTTATAAAACTGACTTTTTATTAACACATGAAAATTTAGCCTAAACTAACATAAAGTTAATGTTTTTCAAGAAAAAATATGAATCTACAATCATACAGGGTTCATAACTTTAGGCGCCCCCTGATATTAAGAGTCACTTTAGAACTTGCATTATGATAACATTTATAGGCCCTGATTTATAGCTTAGGACGTATTTGCCGGTTTTTGCGTTTTTTACGAAGAAAATACAGGTTGTTTCAAAAAGGCTATTTGGTAAACAAAACCGTTTAAATAACCAAGTTTATATATTGATAAGGTTGGTTTTCTATTACCCTTTTGAAAAACTAAGCCTAACAACTAACTAACTAACTAAAAACATGTAGGTATTCCAAGAAAAAATACTATAGGTTATACGGAGAATTGTGGTATTACGAGCGGACAATTCAAAACAGCAACTTGATGTCTCATTTTATTTTAATATCGCGTAGGCCCACCTCGTACTCGCACCAGTTCGGCTGTCCTTCTAGGCATACTGTCCACCAAGCTTCTGATGCAGTCTTGGGGAATAGCCTCCCATTCTTCCCTAACCGCAGTCGCTAATTCATCCAAATTTTGAAATTCTTGTTCTCTCATACTCAGTTTCAGTTTCATTCTACTCCATACGTGCTCTATGACATTCATATCGGGCGACCTAGCAGGCCAATTCATTCGCTCTATGCCATTTTCTCTCAGAATTTCTTGGACAATTCGTGCTCTGTGAGGACGCGCATTATCATCTATCAGAATAAAGTTGTCCCCAAAGTTCTGAGCAAATGGCACAACAATTTCATTTACACACATATCTCGATATCTAATTGCATTCATAGTTTCTCCAATCAAAATAACCAAGTCACTCTTTCCGTCCCTTATTACACCACCCTATACAGTTACACTTCCACCACAAAATGGCACTTTGCTCACCATATTCTCTTCAATAAATCTTTCATTCTTTCCTCTCCACACTAAAATTCGCCCATCTGATGCATACAATGAAAACCGACATTCATCAGAAAACATGCAACAACTCCATTCGGCTACTCCCCAGTTCAAATGCTCTTGAGCCCAAATTCTTCGAAAAGCTCGGTGGACAGGTTGAAGAGATGGACAGATGGCACGTCTTCTGGCGTTCAGACCTCGCTCATGCAGGCGTCTTCTAATAGTGCTAGTTGAAGCTCTTGAGCCGGTAGTAGCCTTAGCTTGTGTGGCATTTAACTGTCTTCTTCTTCTGACCCTCCTACCTACCTCTACCTTGACCTTCTAGCCCTCGTAAGTGCAACTTGTTTAAGATTGCTCGTTATTTTTTTAAAATTGTTAACCTAAAAAGAACAAACTTACCGCATAATGTTCTGTAGTTCATTTTAGCTTAACATTGGCATTTCTATATGAATGAGACTGAGAATGAGAACTTTGTTCGTAGAATTGTTATGCAGAAGCAGGCGTCAGACCACCAGTGCATTTAATTAAATACGATCTGGTAGATGGCTCTCAATACGAGAACCTGCCTATAGTGCCTTGCATCTCGTCGGTTGATTGACAAATTAGTGACCACCATACCCTTTTTTGTTCGTAGAACAAAATTAAAAAACTCGCCAAAAGTGTCCCGAGATATGAATCAGGACCTCTCAATGTTATAAAAATGCAAGTTCTAAGGTAACTCTTAACATCAGGGGGCAAGTAAGAAACCCGTTCAAGTTTAAGAATTTTGCATTTTCCTTTGTTTCGCCCTGTATGATTGTAGATTCATATTTTTTCTTAAAAACACACTAATTTTATGTTAGTTTAGGTTAGGTTTTCCTAAGTGTTAATAAAAAATCAGTTATGTAGACGTAAAAGTTAGTGACTTTGGCAGTTTGTTAGATAAAATACGAGCTTTTTAACAAACCCCTGTAACTTTTTTCGTAGAACAAAAATCAAAAACTCGCCAAACATGTCCCGAGATATAAATCAGGTCCTCTAAATGTAATCATAAAGCAAGTTCTAAAATGACTCTTAACGTCAGGGGCGAGTAAGAATATCGCTAAAGTTGTAAGAATTTTGCATTGCCCTTTGTTTCACCCTGTATGATTGTAGATTCATATTTTTTCTTGAACAAGAGATTAAGTTTATGTTTGCGTAAACTAGATTTTCCTACGTGTTAATAAAAAATCAGTTATCTAGACGTAAAAGTTAGTGATTTTGGCAGTTTGTTGGATAAAATTCGAACTTTTTAACAAACTCCTGTAAATTTTTTCGTAAAAGAAAAATCAAAAACCTGCCAAACATGTCCCGAGATATGACTGAGAATTTCTCGACGTGATCATAATGCAAGTTCTAAAGTGACGCTTAACATCAAGGGGCCAGTAAGAAAGCCATTCAAGTTTGATAATTTAGCATTTTCCTTTGTTCCACCCTGTATGATTGTAGATTTAAATTTTTCCTTGAAAAACAGATTAAGTTTATGTTTGTATAGACTAGATTTTCCTACGTGTTAATAAAAAATCAGTTATCTAGACGTAAAAGTTAGTGATTTTGGCAGTTTGTTGGATAAAATTCGAACTTTTTAACAAACCCCTGTAAAATTGTTCGTAAAACAAAAATGAAAAACCCGCCAAACATGTCCCAAGATATGACTCAGGACCTCTCGACGTTATCATAATGCAAGTTCTACAGTGACTCTTAACATCAGGGTTTTGTATTGCTCTTTGTTTCACCCTGTATGATTGTAGATTCATATTTTTTCTTAAAAGACAGATCAACTTTCTGTTAGTTTAGGCTAGATTTTCCCCTAAATGTTAATAAAAAAGACAGTTCAATAGTCGTAAAAGTTAGTGATTTTGGCAGTTTTTTGGATAAGATACGAACTTATTAGCAATCCCGTGTAACTTTTTTCGTAGAACAAAAATTAAAAACTCGCCAAATATGTTCCGAAATATAAATCAGTGCCTCCCAATGTTATTATAATTCAAGTTCTAATGTGACTTTTAACATTAGGGGGTGAGTAAGAATGTCCCTAAGGTTTAAGAATTTTGCATTGCTCTTTGTTTCACCCTGTATGATTGTAAATTCATATTTTTTGTTGAAAAACAAGCTAACTTTATGTTAGTTTAGGCTATGTTTTTCTAAGTCTTAATAAAATTCAGTTCTGCAGACATAAAATTTGTGATTTTGGCAGTTTGTTGGATAAAATACGAACTTTATAACAAACCCCGGTAAGTTTTTTCGTAGAACAAAAATGAAAAATCCGCCAAACACGTCCCGAGATATGAACTAGGACCTCTCAATGTTATAAAAATGCAAGTTCTAAGGTAACTCTTAACATCAGGGGGCAAGTAAGAAAGCCGCTAAGTTTAAGAATTTTGCATTGACCTTTGTTTCACCCTGTATGATTGTAAATTCATATTTTTTCTTGAAAAGCAGGTTAACTTTATATCAGTTTACTCTAGATTTCCCTGACTCTGAAATAAAAAATCCGTTCTATAGACATAAAAGTTAGTGATTTCGGCAGATTTTTGGACAAAATACGGACTTTTTAACAAACCCCTGTAACTTCTTTCATAGATCAAAAATCAAAAATCGGCCAAACATGTCCCGAGATATTCATCGGGATCTCTAAATGCCATTGTAGGGAAAGTTTTGTAATAACTGTAGCAACCAAATGCAGTGGGTTAAAGTTTAGTACTTTTTACACGACATTTTAATCCACCCTGTATAGTTCTCACCAAAAATGTTTATCACAAACCAGGTATCTTTTGTGATTCTACAGGAAATGGGCTTTTAGAATCATCTCACTTCATTGAGATCGGTGAAAGCGTCTCTGAGATACAACCTTTCAAAAATTAGCAAAAAATTGGCCGTTCCGACTAATTTGACGAGCAGTTTATTTACAACACACTTAACTTAATAACAACAACCTTTAAATATAATGTAAAAAATTCATTCGAATTTGCAGAATTTGCCGGTTCGATGCGGCTAGATAGGGATTTTTTGTTGGTTTCACTGGACGTCGTATCACTTTTTACGAATATACCGAAAGAACTGGTAGTGTCCATAATTAAAAAGAGGTGGCGATTTTTTTCAGCATATACGACCACTCCACTCGATGTGTTCGTTCGAATTGTTGAATTTTTGTTCCACAGTAGCTATTTTCGGTTTAACGCAGAGTGGTACCAGCAACTTGATGGCTCCGCTATGGACAACCCAGCTAGCCCCATTTTAGCAAATTTAGTCATGAATGACTTAATCGAAGAGGTTACAAATAAACTCCCGTTCCCATTAGCATTTATTAAATTATATGTTGATGATACCATCTTGGCTTGCCCTAAACGCTCGATAGACCAATTATTGGCACATTTTAACGGGTTCCATTCTAAGCTTAAATTTACAGTGGAAGTGGAGAAAAATAACACAATATCTTTTCTTGACCTGTTGATTGTTCGTAGCATTGACGGGTCTCTTAAAACTAATTGGTACATGAAACCTTCAGCTTCTGGCAGACTGGTTAACTACCTGTCGTCACATCCTACATCTCAAAAAATTTCGATAATCAAAAACCTTTTTTACAGATCGTCTACATTGAGTAGCGTTGAGTTTCATAAAGACAACGAGAACAAAATAAAGTCAATCCTTTTAAATAATAACTACCCTCCCACTCTTATCAATAGAATTATAAATGAATATAAACACACACTAGAACAACAACAAACCAAACAAAAAGAAGTTAAACGACTATATTTCAAATTCCCCTATATTCAGGGATTATCAGAAAAAATTCAAAAACAGATCTCCAAAATCAACCCACTCTGCCAATTAGCTTTCTACAATACTAAAATAGTGGGTACCACATTCACCAAACTCAAGGATAAAACACCAATAGAACTTAATTCTCACCTTGTCTATAAGATTCCATGTGGAAATCGCAATGCGTGTTATGTGGGCCAAACTAGGCAGTATTTAAAGTCCAGACTATCCCAACATAGATATGACTGCAAAGAGTCCAACAAACACCGAAATGAAAAGACCGCCCTAGCTGTTCATCATTTCTCTACCAACCATGATTTCGATTTCAATAAAGTACTAATCCTTGATTTGGAACAGAATTTTTATAAAAGGAACATCAGTGAAATGATCCATATAACCTTGAATGAAACAATAAATTTTAGAACTGACACATCGGGACTGGGTACCTACTACAACCACATGCTCAACATATTTAAAACAAGACAAAAATAACATAGACACAAACCTACACCATATGCATTCTTAGATGGCACCCAATTACTTCTAGCATTAACAAGATAAAAAAAAAACAAGTATTTAGATTCCTAAAATCTACATCGACTAAAAATAATGTAAAATGCTCAGGCCGACCGACATTTCTGGTCGAGCATTCTTTCAAGAAAGACGCCGCTTACAATTATTTCGAGACGGCAGTGCCTATTTTGGTCCATTCCAATTCCTCCATTATGTGTACTGGTGCACTAAACTTGTTCGTTTGATTGTTCAAATTGACATAACTATGTTCTCAACATAAAAAAAAGGTTAGTAAAATCATATACGAGTGATCGTCCATTGTTACGTTATGTTGTCGTTATGTTAATAATTGTTTAAATGTTTATATTTATATTTATTAAGAACAAATTTTACATTTATTCTGTAGGCCTGCTGTGCAATTTCTTTTTTATATTTGTAGCCCTGAAGAAGATTGTAATATACAATCGAAACGTCGGCAATTTTTTAACGAGAGCTGGTTTTATTCAGTCCTATACCCGTAAACCTGTTCCTATTTATTGAGACTGCCTCCATATCAATGTCAATATAAAATTTGTTATTCTAAGAATTACTTCTGCCATGTACTTGATCTGAAAAACGTAGTATCAGCTCCAGTACATGGATTTATTATTTTCGCTTACAACTATTATTTTTGGTAAGTTCTGGCAACAACATTTTTTTTATAACGGCAGCATTTTATAACCTTTAAGTTATGTCAATATAACCTACTTTTCCGAAAAATATAATGAAAAGCTTTATAAGTTTAGTTAAAATATTTTGTCGTTTAAATAGACAGGAATCACTAGTTGACTTTTATATTGTTAACTCTAGCCGCTGAATATAATAAAGCGATTTACTAAATTAATAATATTAGTGAAGACTTATTTGAAAAGTACAAACAGGTTTTCACAGGTATCGGATGCATTCCAGGCTTACACACAATCAAAATAAACCCTGATGTAAAACCGGTTGTTCACGCGGCAAGTTTCCACAAGCTATATTAATTAAATTAGAAATTAAAGTAAATAAATTGTGTGACCAAAAAATTATTTCACCAGTCACTGAACCGACTGAATGGGTAAATTCTCTTGTCATTGTACCTAAAAGTAATGGCGATTTCAGATTATGTATTGACCCATCCGATTTGAACAAGAGAGCATTTTCAAATCCCTACTTTCGAAGTTAGCAGGCACGTCATATTTTTCACTTTTAGATGCATCTAGTGGATTTTGGAATATACAGCTAGATAAAAATAGTTCAAAATTGTGCACTTTAAAACCTCTTTTGGAAGGTATCATTTCTTACGCTTACCTTACGGAATAAAAAGTGCATCAGAAGTTTTTCAGAAGAAAAAGGCAGAATCTTTTGAAGGCATAGAAGGGGTAGAAATCTATGTTGATGATGTTTTGGTGTGGGGTAAAACAAAGATGGAACATGATTCCAGATTATTATTTATGGTGTTAGAGAGGGCGAAACAAATTAATGTAAAGTTCAATAGAGATAAATGCAGGTTTGGTCTCAATAAAATAAAATATCTATGTCATATTATAGACACAAGCGGCATTATACCAAATTTAGATAAAGTTAAAGTAATTAAGAATTATCCAGTCCCAACAAACGTAAAAGAATCACAATCTTTTATGGGAATCATAAATTATGTAAGAAAATTCATTTTAAACTTATCAGAAATTAATGCTCGTTTAAGGCAACTTCTAAAAGGTAACACATTTTTTAAATGGGACCACGCGCAACAAAAGTTTTGACATATTAAAAAACCTTTTAACAACTCCACCAGTTTTAAAATTCTATAATCCTAAGGAACCATTTACTCTTGCAGCGGATGCATCAAAAAATGCTCTAGAAGCAGCACTTCTGCAAGATAATTTGCCTATATGATATGCTTCAAAGTCTTTAACTTCAGTTCAGCAAGCTTATGCTCAAATTGAAAGGGAAATGATGGCTATTGTTTTTGGATGCAAGCATTTTCATCATTATATTTTTGGGAGAAGCATAACTGTTGAAACAGACCATAAGCCAGTTGTGCATATTTAAAAAAAACCACTAATAAATTGTCTTTTGAGAATTCAAAGAATGCTTCTTGATATTCAAATTTATGATATTAAACTTATATATAAACCTGGCAGGAAAATGTTTATTGCGGACGCTCTTTCTAGGATTCATTTAGATAGTGAACCAGTGTATAATTTTAATCTCCAAGTATATAAAATACGAGCAGAGTTTTTAAGCAAGCATTTACCTATTAGCTTAGATAAAAAACTTAAATTCCAAGAAGAAATTGGAAAAGACGAAATATTTCAAACTCTTATAAGGTACGTCATAGATGGCTGACCCTCATCAAGGCCCACACTAAGCTCTATTGGCCCATAAGGGATGAAATTACTTTTATTGATAATTTGTTATTTAGAGGTTCTGCTCTAATTGTACCTAACAGCTTAAGAGTATACATTTTGTCACTTTTACATATAAATCAAATGGGTGTAACAAAAACTAAACTTAGAGCAAATGGAACAGTATACGGACCGCGATATTGAATAGATTGTACTTTCATGTCATGCGTGTATGAGATTTTCAGTAAATAATCCTAAACCTCCTCTTACACCTCATGAAGTACCACAATATCCTTGGTACAAAATTGGGATTGATATTTTTGAAATTAATAGCAATAATTACTTAATTATTGTTGATTACTTTTCAAAGTTCGTAGAAATAAGAAAATTAAATAATTTAAGCAGTTCAGTGTAATTAATAATTTAAAAGAAATTTTTTCTGTTCATGAAATTCCTGTAATTGTTTTTTCGGACAATGGTCCTCAATTTATTTAATAGTCAAGAATTTAAAACATTCTCCATGGATTAGAAATTTCAACACAACACTTCTAGTTCATTACATCAGCGTTCTAATGGAATGGTCGAAAGGTGTATTCAAACAGTAAAAAGCATGTTAAAAAAATGTTACCATGAAAAGACAGATTTTAGAATAGCACTTTTGGAGAACCGTAATACACCTATTTCAAGTTCCATTTTGTCGCCTGCAGAGTTGTTTTATGGTCGCAAGACTAGAAGTTTTTTTGCCCATTTCGGATTCTTTGTTAATGCCTATTTATTAATTATAGGTCACAACGAAATAATTTGCAGAGTAGGCAAAAAAACTCAAAAATGAGTTGATGATAGACATTCAAAAACACTAAGACCAATAAATGTAGGTGACAAAGTGTACATTAAGAAGGGCAACATATGGCAACGTGGTATTATAATAAGCAAAGTAAACAATTTTTCGTACGTGGTAAAAAAACTCGAAGATAAATCAATTAAGAGACGAAATAGATCGTTTTTAAAATTATGCCATGACCAACCACAACTATATTATGATTCTTGCAATGAGTATGTAGCTCAATCCGAACGTTCAGATGAAAATGAAGACCTTATGTCTATATAACTTGTTCGGATACAGTTCCATCTTCAAATAATTCCTGTATAAACGTTTCCTCTTCTTTGTCGGATGAGGCCGGTCCTACGGCAAACATTCGTAATAGCTAAAATGCAGGGATAAGTCGATATGGACGCAAAAGAACGAAAACCGACGAATTTTTTTCCATGTGATAAAAAAATATATTGTTTTTTTTCTAGTATGTAGAATTCCGGTTCAGTTGTTATTTTAGTAAGATATAGTTTATTAAATGGGTCTGGTTGGTATAGTCAACTTTACTCTAATAAAAATATTTATGATTAAATATGCGACAAACTTTTGAAATGTTCTTACTCGCACCATCGTGAATAAAATGTATCCAAGCAATATCTTAGGTATGTTAAAAGAAGACGGGCTTATCAGTCTAATGCAACGTGAAGAGAGAAACCATGTTACTTTCCAGAGGCCATCAAAAGTTCAACTTTAAAAATTAATGCAATTGATGTGTCAATTGCTGGAACGAAGATTGTGCCTATCCTTCTTTATGCAAACTTTATAAAAACGAAAGAATGATTTCTGTAGCTACCCGTCGGTGAATTCATCATTGGAAACAATTACAAATGTCGGTGCTTGTAAAGTTTATGTCATCTCGATTTTCAAGGTTTTTTATTTTTTAAATAGTAGCTTACGGTCCATAGAATATATTAAAGGAAAAAAATCCTTGGATGAATCACTTTTCACTGAGAAATAAGGAAGAGAAAATTGTAAATTTGCGTCAAAATTAATGCGAAAACTCTCCAACCTGACAGTAAGGTTATAAGTATATTTTGCAGTGATGCCAAATGTCGGAGTTTATCGTTAAGTGCAAATATCTGGTCGCTTCTAAACAGAAAAGAAAACAAAATCTAACCTGAACTAACCTAAACTAACCTGAAGTAACCAGGAACTATAACTACCTAACCTGAACTAACCTGAACTAACCTGAACTAACCTGAACTAAAAAAAAATTACTACTACCCGTACGGGCCCGCTTCTATTTGTTTACGTTTTACTAACTAAGTACTACTTACTACCTGCTTACCGAAGAGAAATGAATCATTCTGGGCGACTAATTTCCAGGAACAAACATCTCTAAGAAATCGGTAATATTGGACAACACTAACTCGGGTGCACCCCCAAGGCTATGACTTGGCAACACCGCCTTGAAAAACATCAAGGGATTTTATTTTTCACCTGTTATCTGTCAGTTGGATAAGTTAACTAGCAAACTATCAAATAAATGCAAAATACAAAGTTTTTTTATTAAATACGTAAATTTTTACGTTTTGAAACGTTTAATCTTAACTTATATCACAAAAATTAAAAACCACGAATTTTATAAGGGTTACGGATGTTGTGGCTACAAAAAAAATGAGGACAACATCCAGGTATAAGCAAACGTATTTGGATATCCTAATTCTTCCTATTTTTTTCACAAAATTCAACCATCCAAAAAAGTTTTTGCTTAAATCAGTTAATCTTAACATAAGCTTTCTAATGATACCAAAATTAATGCTAAAATCGAGATGACATTTTCTTTACAATCACCACAAATGTCTTTCAAACTGATCAATAAATCTCTGTCAATCCGTCAGTGTCAAAATTATTTTACTTCTTTCAAAATCATGGAAAGCAAAAAGCGTTTTGCCGGGTTTTTACACCCCAAAGCCAAAAGAGTTATATTAAATCTAGTAAGTGATTTCAAAATTCATCAAGAAAATGGTAACTTTACAACAAATATCGACGAGAGGGTGTCAGAAGCTTTAGGAGTCAGTGTGAGTTCGGTCCGGAAAGTAATTAAAGAAAAAAAATCAAATATACAAGAAAGGAAAGTCGAAAGGCGCAAAAGAAAGAAACATAAAACTAGAGATTTGCCCGAAAGTCAAAAGATGGAGATACGTGAGGTAATTTATCACTTATATGCCCACAAAATTCATATAACTTTTGACACGTTGAAAACTGTTTTAAAAAACGCGGTATTTTGGATATTGGGTTAAATTCATTATGGAAAGTTGTGAAAAGTTTGGGGTTTCGATAACAAAAGATTGTAATAGAAGATACCTACGTGAGTTACTGCATGTTGTCAGTCAACGAATACATTTTTCAAAAAAATATATTGGAAACAAACATTTACAATTAAGAGGTGTTGTTTTTTTGGACGAAACAACTTCTGCCTGGAAGAAAACAAAATTTTTCATAAGTCCATCGACGAATATGTTGAAGTGTGAGCTCCTCGCAATGGCGAAAAGAAACTAGCGGCCAAAAGAATATACGGTTGACCAGATTTTAAGGAATTGTGGCAACGAAGTTTTGCGCCTGCCGCCTTATCATTGCCAATTTAATGCAATCGAATTAATATGTGTTAACACGTGTAAAAGCTAAATATGAAAAAAAGGGTTGGAGATGGGCTGAAAAGCGGTGAAGTAGAAACGGTGTGGGAACATATCATTGACCTAATAAATCAAGAACAATATCTACACTCGGTGGCTCATACCGAAGAACTTATTGGAAAGTAGTGGAATAGAGAACAGGTTTTGGAGGTCGTTGCGGAGCCCCTAGTTATCAATCTAGATAAAAATGATCAAGAATAACTTAGGCAGACCCAAAAGTGATCGCTCATTAAAGGATTTTTTTGACCACATTCACATTCACTGCAGATGTAGGCTTATCATAAATATTACAAATTACAACGCGTATCTGTTTCACCACCATGTGTTCAGGGAGTCTTCAATTCCGTGGTATCTCAGTTACCTATTATGGAAAATGTTTCTAATATTTTTTCAAGTGGGTGACCTATTTAAGTTGTTTGCATATTGCCTACGTTAAAGTGAATTCTTCCAGTGAATACTTCCAGTGAATTTTGTTAAAATTATATTCATATTTAAAAATAAAATAAATATTTGTTACCTTTTAATTTCAGTCTTTTAATCCGCCTATCATAAAGGAGGTTTGATTTGGAAAAGAAAATCCTTTCCATAAAAAAAAAACTATTTTTGATTGGTCCCTTCTTTTTTGGAACCGGGGAACATGCTCTTAATTTCGAAACACATATCAATTATGACCTAACCTTGGAGCGGAAATTAGCACCTACACATCTATGAATCAGCTGTATGTTGGCCGCCATATTGAACTTGCTAAAACATTTTGGACATCACGGTTTTCGCTGATTAGTTCATAAGACATGAGAAATTTTATAAGAGTAAAGTCGACTATATCTGTTTTTTTCTATTGAGATATGATAATACATATCTGCATATTAATATTTTCTTAGGAATGTCAACATATTTTTTTTTGACGGGGGAGATGTCATGTAGGATGTTATATTGTTACCATATATACCATTGTATTTCACAACGCATCCTCATACTCGATAAGGTCAAAGTGTGATGTAGGTATACCGGGTGTCCAGCAGAACCCTGGACATAGGAGATTAACATGGGAAATCGGTTTTTATTTTGTTGCGCCTGTACGGTTGTTTTGATTGAAAAACTTTTAAGGGTAAAGTTGTAGAGCTTATGGTCAGCTATCATCCTGTAATTTTTTTAATACCACAGTTTTGGCTATTTTTTGGAAAAACGTCTCAAAAAGTGCAAAAATTTGAATTTGGCGCGTCACCCCCACCATGCAAGTGCAATGTCGCCAACATAATAATTTCTTATGTCAGACTCGGAGCCGATTTTCATTTCTTATTTATTTTGAGGGACTATCATGTAGTAATTAACGTGATTATGCAGAGAAAATTAACTGAAAACCTGACGATAATGTTCTTAAATTATAGGTAAGTAAAAGTTACGTTTATAATTATCATAATTAGTAAAAGGAAAATCATTCCAATTTGTGTATGGCTGGTTGTCTAATTCATTTTAGTTTACCAATACGACAGCCACGATGACATGACAATTTGTCTCTTGTCATCAATTAAGGGTGTTCGTTGTTGTTGTTATTGAGGTGAATACTGAATTCATCTATCTCCAAATGTTTTACTTCAAAAGTGTCTATTTTGCAGTGCTGTGTGACGCGAGGCCCCATCCTGCATGTAAAAAAACCTTGCTAAGTGCTGGACTCTTCTATGACAGACAAAATCTCATTGGAAAACCAAATACAGAGCGCCCCAAAATGCCAATTCACACATTGACAACTTCTCGACGTTGGTCTCGGTTGTCCTGCACTGTATGTGGATTTTAGAGAGTCCAAACTCATTCATTTTGTTGATTTGAGGGACCCAATAATCCAAATTAACATTCATTGGTGGAACAAATGTTTATAGCAAATAAGCAAGACCAGTAAGCAGATAGCGATGGATGTTTGAGCTTCTAAGACCAGTTTCTTTCATGTTTTATCTATGTATCTGGAGACTATAGTGCCTGTGAAAAAAACTCTTTTCAGTGACAACAAATCTTGCCAAACTGGCCACAAACAACTTGAAAAACTGGCCAAAAATTGGTTTCATTCCAATCGATTGCTGCTGAATATGGGCAAGACACAGAGGATGGTGTTTGCATTGAGGGAGATTGGAACCGTAAATGACTACGTATCCCAGGTTAAATTTCTTGAGGTTCTTGTGGATGAGAGCGCCAAGTGGGATTTACACACTGATAACTTGGCTTCAAGACTCAATACAAGTTTGTACCTGCTACGTCAGCTTTCAGATAGGATATCTCGTACGGTACTTAGATCAGCTTACTATGCATCTTTTCATGCATGGCTCTCTTATGCTGTAGTTGTTTGGGGCCACGCCTCGGGGGCTAAGCGTTTGTTCGGGCTTCAGCGAAGAGCGGTCAGATTGTTGGCTGGCCTGGGCTACAGGGATGACTGCAGAGCGCACTTCAGAGAGTTAGGCATACTAACCCTGCCCTCCATGTTTATATTGGAAAATTTGCTGTTTGTGAAAAATAACATGTATCTGTTTTCTGCTCACGAGGACATGCAAGCTTACCTTACTAGAGGCCGAAAAAATTTAGTAACCTCATATTGTCGTTTGAGAAGGTGTCAGAATGGTCCTGGCTACTGGGCGGTAAAATATTTCAACTGTCCATAAAAATTAAAGCGTTGAGAGTGGATAGTTTCGGACAGGAAATTAAGCAAATTTTAATGGTAAATGTTTTTTATTGTGATGAAGAGTCTTTTAAGTATTTTAATCAAAATTATGAATTTTTTTCTCTTCTCTCTGTATAGTCTATTTTAGGATGTTGACTGTAAGCTTTTAGTATTAAGTAAATAATGGCATCTGGACTGAATTTATTTAAATTTAATTTGTAGACAATTCTATTTTTGACGTATGTACATTGCTGTTTTGGTGATTGTAAATATGAATAAATTTGAATTGAATTGAATTCAATCTTAATAAAGGTGATGGTGTTTTTATAGGAATAATTGTTGTTATCTGTGTTATTACCTAAATTTATGTTACATTTCTTTTTCATGTCCACTTGTTAATTTCTTGCGTTAAGAAATTTATGTATAGATTGATTATGGAAATATACTTATTTTGGTACTTGTTGCATCCACTTTTTCACACAAAATTTCCCCGAAATAAAAATGTAATGTATACAGAAACCTTGTATTTATTGATATTAAAAGTAAGGAAATTAGGAACCATTTTGTTGATACAGTGTAAAATTTTATTTTTATTATTTCTTATTTAAATGTTTCATTAGTTATGAATATTGAGGAGAGAAAACTTGTTTTAAAGCAATACTGGGCTGGTAATTCTTTTGCTCAAATTCGAGACAACATTGCTGCATTGTTTCCTGAACAACCAATACCAGCATGCAGTTCACTCACTTCAGGCGGTAGTTGCTCGTTTTGAGGAAACTGGGAGTATTAACCCGATATGTTCCTGTGAGCGAAAGCGACGACTTCAAGCTGGTGCAGCTCCAGAGGATGAAAATGTGGCAAAACTTGCAGTTCTTGCTACAGTAAATGAGGATCCTTCCAAGAGTATTCGACAGATTGGCCTAGAAACTGGACTTAGTAGATCGACCATCCATAATTATCTGCAAAAAAAAGGTTTTGAAAGCTACAAACAATAAAACCATCAACAACTCTTACCGACCCACCTTTTCCCCCCAATGGAGTTTTGTGAAATCCTGACCGAAAAAATTATTGCAGCCCCAAGATTTGTTAGAAACATTTGTTTCAGGGATGAATGCTAATTTGGATTGACTAGCTCTTCAAATCAACAAAATGGTCGGATTTGGGCACTCCAAAACCCACATATAGCATGACAATCGGGACCAACGTCGAGCAACTGTAACGTGTGGATCGGCATTTTGGGGCGCCATGTAATAGGTCCATTTTTCATTGATTGCAGTTTGTATGCCAACAAATATGGCAGTATGCTTCGCAATGACATTTTGCCTGCTGTAGAAGTCATCCAGCCATTAGAATGGGTTTTTTACATGCAAGATGGGGCGTCATGTCACACTGCAGTGCAAAATAGACGTTTTTTAAACTAAACAATTGGTGATAGATGGATTTTTTTGTTTGGGGATTCATTCAAGATCGTCTCTACCAGAGAAATAAACAATGTGCAAATGTTCAAGAGTTGAAACTTGCCATTCAAGAAATTTGTAGTCAAGTCACGGTGGTGATGTTGGACAATACATGTCGCAATTTTGAACAGAGGCTTGCATATTGTACCTCTGCAGAAGATGATCATTTTGAACAATTTCTCTGATGTGCCACATCTAGTCCTGTATTTTATTTATTTGTTTACCTCTGTGTTTGATGTTAAACACATGGGTGGTTATTCACTTTCTTTGTAGTATGTAATTAAATGTTTCTTTTAAGAGCTGCTAATCCGTATTTTTTTTTCGCCAATTCCACGATAACTCATTTGTAGAGTACAATCACATTTCAAGCTTGGTTCTTGGTTAGCCCAACAAATGTATCCACTCAACTCTCCGTCCTTAATAATTCTTAACATTAACCTAGCTTTTAGCTTTACCAATGACAAAGACAAGAGACATATCGTCGATCCGTTGTCTGTTACTAATCTAAAATGAATTAGACAACCAGCCATACACAAATTGGAATGATTTTCCTTTTACTACTTATGATAATAATAAAGGTAACTTTTACTTACCGTATGATTTAAGAACATTATCGTCAGGTTATCGGTTAATTTTCACTGCATAATCACGTTAATTACTACATGATAGTCCCTCAAAATAAATAAGAAAGGAAAATCTGCTCTGATTCTGACATAAGAAATTATTATGTTGGCGACACTGCACATGCATGGCGGGGGTGACGCGCCAAATTCAAATTTTTGCACTTTTCGAGGCTTTTTTCCAAAAATTAGCCAAAACTGTGGTATTGAAAAAATTACAGGATGATAACTGACGATAAACTCTACAACTTTACCCTTAAAAGTTTTTCAATCAAAACAACCGTACAGGCGCAAAAAAATAAAAACCGATTTCCCATGTTAATCTCCTATGTCCAGGGTTCTGCTGGACACCCGGTATATGATGAATAAAAGGCAGTTGCTATTCGGAAGCCACCTGACTTGTTTATTAAATCTTTTCCTCAATACTGGACACATATACAATAGACGATATTAATAGTTCCCTTGAACAACATATTTAAAACTTCGAAGAAGATGTACGGCCACCCAGATGGTATCCAAGAGACAACGTAAACAGAAGATGTTTTTCGAGGGAACTCCTAATTTGCTGACCCATAAGAAATCCATTTATTACGGAAAATTTTGCTGACCCGTCGAAAATTATTGCTGACCGCTATGCTGGGTGATAGCTAAGAGTGTCCTACATATTATATACGAATTTAGTAAACATCGGGCCGAAAATCACTTGGTTACGGCCCTGGAAAACTTTAAAAGTGAGATATTCTTGCTGACCCGTTAGAAATTCTTGCTGACCGCTATGCAGGGTGATAGATGAGAGTGTCTTACATATAATATACGAATTTAGTAAACATCGGGCCGAAAATCGCTTAGTTACACCCCTGGAAAGCTTTGAAAGTGAGATTTTTTTTGCTGACCCGTTACAAATTCTTGCTGGCCGGTATAGAGGGAGATAGCTGAAACTGAATCACACATTATGTACGAATTTTATAAACATCGGGCCGAAAATCACTTAGTTACGGCCCTGGAAATCTTTGAAAGTGCGATTTCTTTGCTGACCCGTTAGAAATTCTTGCTGACCGGTATACAGGGAGATAGCTGAGACTGAATTACATATTATGTACGAACTTCATAAACATCGGGCCGAAAATCACTTAGTTACGGCCCTGGAAAACTTTGAAAGTGAGATTTTTTTGCTGACCCGTTAGAAATTCTTGCTGACCGGTATACAGGGGGGTAGCTGAGACTGAATTACACATTATGTACGAACTTCATAAACATCGGTCCGAAAATCACTTAGTTAGGACCATGGAAACTATAAAAGTGAGATTTTTTTGCTGACCCGTTAGAAATTCTTGCTGACCGGTATACAGGGTGGCACCTGAGAGTGTCCTACATATTATATACGAATTTAGTAAACGTCGGGCCGAAAATCACTTAGTTACGGCCCTGGAAAACATTAAAAGTGAGATTTTTTTGCTGACCCGTTAGAAATTCTTGCTGACCGCTATGCAGGGTGATAGATGAGAGTGTCTTACATATAATATACGAATTTAGTAAACATCGGGCCGAAAATCGCTTAGTTACACCCCTGGAAAACTTTGAAAGTGAGATGTTTTTGCTGACCCGTTACAAATTCTTGCTGACCGGTATACAGGGAGATAGCTGAAACTGAATCACACATTATGTACGAACATCATGAACATCGGGTCGAAAATAACTTGGTTACGGCCCTGGAAATCTTTGAAAGTGAGATTTCTTTGCTGACCCGTTACAAATTCTGGCCAAGCGGTATGCAGGCTGATAGCTGACACCTTATTACACATTTCACATGTAATATGTAGGACACTCTCAGGTATCACCATGTATACCGGTCAGCAAGAATTACTAACTGGTCAGCAAAAAAATCTCACTTGTAAAGTTTTCCAGGGCCGTAACTAAGTGATTTTCGGCCCGATGTTTACTAAATTCGTATATAATATGTAGAACACTCTCAGGTATCACCCTCTATACCGGTCAGCAAGAATCTCTAACGGGTCAGCAGCAAAAAAATCTCACTTTTAAAGTTTTGCAGGGCCGTAACTAAGTGATTTTCGGCCCGATGTTTATGAAGTTCGTACATAATGTGTAATTCAGTCTCAGCTATCTCTCTGTATACCGGTCAGCAAGAATTTCTAACGGGTCAGCAAAAAAATCTCACTTTTAAAGTTTCCAGGGCCGTAACTAAGTGATTTTCGGCCCGATGTTTATGATGTTCGTACATAATATGTAATTCAGTATCAGCTATCTTCCTGTATACCGGTCAGTACGAATTTCTAACGGGTCAGCAAAGATACTCACTTTCAAAGTTTTCCAGGGCCGTAACTAAGTGATTTTCGGCTCGATGTTTATGAAGTTCGTACATAATGTGTAATTCAGTCTCAGCTATCTCTCTGTATACCGGTCAGTAAGAATTTCTAACGGGTCAGCAAAAAAATCTCACTTTTAAAGTTTCAAGGGCCGTAACTAAGTGATTTTCGGCCCGTTGTTTATGAAGTTCGTACATAATGTGTAACTCAGTCACAGCCATCTTTGTGTATACCGGTCAGCAAGAATTTCTAACGGGTCAGCAAAGAAATCTCACTTCCAAAGTTTTCCAGGGCCGTAACTAAGTGATTTTCGACCCGATGTTTACTAAATTCGTATATTATATTAAAGGCACTCTCATCTATCACCCTGCATAGCGGTCAGTAAGAATTTCTAACGGCTCAGCAGAAAAATCTCACTATTAAAGATTTCCAGGACCGTAACTAAGTTATTTTTGACTCGACATTTACGAAACTTTCCAACAATGTGTAATAAGGTGTCAGCTATCAGCCAGCATACCGCTTGGCTAGAATTTGTAACGCATCAGCAAAAAATCTCACTTTTTATGTTTTCCAAGGCCGTAATTAAATGATTTTCGGCCCGATGTTTACTAAATTCGTATATAATATGTAGGACACTCTCAGCTATTACCCAGCATAGCGGTCAGCAACAATTTTTGACGGGTCAGCAAAATTTTCCGTAATAAATGGATTTCTTATGGGTCAGCAAATTAGGGATACCCGTTTTTCGATTATATAACTCTCGCCGAAGGACTGGAATTTTGGATTGAATCGACCGCTTATGAGGAAGCTGTGAAAAGTGATAGCAGTGGTCGCAGTTGATATTTTCATAGACATCTTAATAATGCACTTACAGACTCCCTCCTCAGCGTTAGTAAAGGGAGAAGGGTCGAACCAACAATAACCAACTCTCAGATGAAACACTACAAGATGAATAACGTCATATCTCAATACAGAGCATTTGTTTGCCACAGAAATAAACAACAGGCAGAACGTGAGGAAAAGGAATGGAAAGCATGATGTTCTCTCTCTCTGTATTTTCGCCTCAGTGGCGTCCCTTCATTTTTTTATCATTATATTTTCAACAAAAAAATTTAAGTCATTAATGTTTGATGAAATTTGGCATGTTAAGAATTGTCCAGATATGTGATTAAGGGCCATTTGCACCAAGCAATTTTCAAGTATACCTAGTTAAGGCTTCCATTATTACCGTGGTTGCTTGGTGCAAACCAGGGTAAAGCTTCCATTCTTACAATATGGTTCCTTGAATCAACGCCAAATGCTACTATTTTTATTCCAACAATCATTTTATATATTTTATTTTATTTGCTGAATTTAGATATTTATTTTTATACCATCAGCTTTGTTTAATATGTTTTGCCTTTTTCGCAATATGGGTTGATATACTGAACAGTTCCTGCAAAATAGCAATAGCTATCTACAGGGTGTTCCACGCTATTCGGGTCAGTCGTTTATGGCTAAACCATTAAATGTAGAAGATTTCTTTTTTCATACGAGCATGTCATTTCTCTAAAGGCACAATTTAAAACTGTTTAGAACTGTATCGGTTATCTCAACAAATAATAACAAAAAAATAATAAAAGTTGGGTTTTTTTAAGTTTTTGGATTCTGCCGTCGATTTTAAGTAAATGGCATATCGACATAAGCGTGCAACGAACCGTTCGCAAGAATATGGCTGCTGACAACTGGAGTTTTCAACATTTAAAGCTCCATAAAACCTAAACTGTTGAACTTAAACAGAAATGGATTGCATATGGTGTTAATTTTTTTTCTGACAAAAATAGAAAATTCTCACTGCATGAAATGAAAAAAAAATCCGTTCTGTACGATTTTTTCTTTTTTTAATAAAAACCAAAGTCATATATATACATAAATTCACAGTTTTATAATAAAATTTATGTAATACATAAATCACATAAAAATCTAACTTACTTAGCACTTACCTAAATGTACAATTATACAAATCTAAGCTAAGAAGGCTAATAATGAAAAAAATTGCACTCAACAAAATCTAAAATACATAAAATCACAAGTTTTATAATAAAATTTATGTAGTACGTAAATTATATTTGCAAGCCTCTGTTGTTGCAATTTTATGTATAAGGGCTAGAAAATCAAGTGATTCCGATAAATCACTTAATTTGTGGTTTTATGATTGAAATTTGTGCCAATTCTAAACACCATTGCTGTGAAATAGTGGACCTTGAGTAGTTCTTTATCAATTTCAGCTTAGGGAAAGTTCTTTTCTCAGTTGAGACAATGACACGCAAGGTTAAATACAGGGTGTCTCATAACTGTAGGGATACAGACTGGGTGGAGATACTTAGACCATGTAAAAATGAGACATTTGGCATCAACTTGCCTGTACCAAGTATTGCTAGTTAAGAAAATGCAAGGCGTGCAATATTTTTTTTGTTCGAAAAATATATATTAAATAAAAAAAAAAAATCTAGCCTTTCATTGTCTGTTCAAATCTAAACAAATTGGTTGTCATGAGTTTCCTTCATTCGACGCGTCATTTTCGTATAATAAAATTAAAATGCACGTCTTAGAATCGTTAGTTATATCATCGTCAGCACCAACAGTTATTTTAATTCAAACCTGGAGTTATTGATGTTTGATTTTAAGAGTAGTCATAGTTCGATTTTACTTAAAATACTGTACGTGTGGAAGTGTAGATAGCGGGTGTAGGACAAATAAGAAGCTACTTTACAGTTGCGGATACGCCAACGTTTCGATTTTTATTTAGATCTTCTTCAGGGCTTAATTTAGTTTGAGTATGTCATCTAAGCTATGTATCTATCTTCTACCGGACATAACGCAAAAACAAAACAATGAATACACAAACAGACGACCACATGATTTAAGGACAAACGAAAACACCAGCCGCCAGGAACAAAAGTTTGCATACTACGTATGCAAACTGATGGCTCATAATTGGAACTTTAACTTAAATAAATTGTTCATTAAAACTGTAACACGTATCTTCGTAACGAGGCCCTTAAGGACCTTTAATTACAACTTTTGACCTTAAAATAATGCGACCAATCACCTCCTGAAGTTTGTCAAAATAGTGTTGAACCACCCTGTATAAGGAATGTTATTTTTTATCCAATAGGTTCTAGTTCGTCTCGGATTTATCGCTAAGATAATCATTAAATGAAGTATCACAAAAAGACACCAACGGGCACGGTACTATTTCTTAGTTTATGTTCTAGGTGATTGGTTAGGTGTGAAGTTTGAAGTGCATATCTGACATTCTACCACAACTATCAAAGAAAGCCACGGTTGTCTGTGAGACATGCAGATACCATGAATTATAAGAAAAATGCTTTTTCTACTTAAAGAATTTTGAGAAAGAACATTGTAATATTTTTCAAAAACCCACCCTTCCAGTTATTATTTGTCACGCCCTTCAATTTATCAGTTTATTGATTTTTAAATAATATTAAATGAGTCATAACACTACGAACACGATTGGTTATGGTGCCGCTTTTTTTTCTTGTTTCGTGGTGTATTCTAATTATAAAAAATCTTTTTAGTATTAATTTAATTAATGTCAACTGATGATTGTCTAGTAATTCCCCATCGAAAACGTGATTACCAAATGAAGAAAAAAACGTGTCCAGGTAAACAATTGATTGTACGTCCTATTAATACATTTACAATATTCTGATATTTGGACGAATATATATCTGAATTAAGTTGTAAAAATCTAAGAGTTTTCTTGCCCCTTTTACATATATCTATTACAAATTTTGATGCTCTTATCAGGTTGCCGTAAGTTTTTCGTTTTTGAAGCATTGAAAACGTCTCAGAGCTTTCAACAAGGCAAAGTCATTTAGAACATGTCACGCATTTCTTAAGGGTTTTTACAACATACCCAGCAATGTAAATAATTACATCTTCTAGATAAGAACTCAGTTGCCAACCTGCAGATCCAAAGTAATCATGATCATTTACTTCCTCACAGAAGTTTGTGAATTCGCGAGAACATTCTAAATCTTCATCGTTGTCATTCATTGTAATCTTCCTATTGGAAACATTAAAAATTAAGGTATTGTCTACAGCCACAGCATTCGCAGTGTCTGCACCTTTCACCTCTTTCGAGATGAGAAGTTTTTTAAAGGATTCAGGTTTGAAATTAGATATCTCCAAGTCAACAGTCTCAAGAAAACTGAGGTATAATGTGCACCGGAAAACTGTGTTAAGCCTAAATCTTTTTCCAAAAATTCTAAAGCGTCAGATACACTTTTGCTAAATGTGTGCGTCGCAATTTTTTCTCTCATTTTTTCGCGAGCGTATTCGAGATGCCTTTTTTAAATTTTTGTTGTGGCAGTTAATCCCTCAGAATCTTGCAAAACTACAAGATCTTCCAGATAGCTCCATTTAATTAAATTTTCGTCGTCTGTTTTTAAAACTTTAAAATCACCTAGACAGTTTCTAATTAATTTAATCATATTGGAAACATATAAAAATATAAATACCTTTTATGGGATTATAGGATGTTGAAAATAAGTTTTTAAATTTTGTGGATCTTAAAAATCAGCACCTAAACTCTTAGCCATAGCCATGTTGCATACAGCCCCATCAAAAGTTAATGATGTTATTATAATGCCGGTGCCATGTAAAAAGTTTAAGAAAGAGCGTACTAAATTTACCCGTTCACTTCCAGAAAGCCCATCTAATAAAAAATAAGCAACGGGAAGTTTCCAATGGCCGTTTACACAAGTTACCAAAAAAACAAGAGCTTCTTTTGCTTCTGGTAACACATCACCCTGAGCATTTGAACCTCTATTCACGCATCCATAAAATTTGCCATTCATCCATTCAGTTTTTTTCCTAATACTCATTTCATCCATAACTAAATTGCAATAAACTAATTTTGCTTTGCTTTTAAGAAAATCTGCTTTACATTTCAACGCATTAAAAGCTTCTTGGGAACAACCCGGTTCACCATTAATATGTTGATACCATTTTGTAATTGTGGATAGATGTGGTAAAGATTTGTTGAATTTTTCCCTCACATAATTGTAAGCCCTTGGCGAATAAAAATGTAACGTTAAAGCAAATGCTCTAAGTGCTGGGGAAAATTTCATTTTTGTCTGTCCTCGAAGCATCCTTAATATAATTTGACTTGCAGGCCCTTAAAGTGATGCCTAAAAAATAAAAATATGATGAAGTAAAAGATTAATAGTTATCCTAACAGTTATTAGAAGCTTTTCTTGAAACCAAAAACACAAAGCAAAATCTACTTACTTCAATGTGATCTTGCCCAAATTCCGAAATAAAGTTTTTTTCTCTAAGTAGTTTGAAAAGGGCGCCTAAAGATTGTATTCTAGATCGCAATCTGACATTTTGCTTTCTCAAATTACCAATTATTTTTGATTGCTTTTGAATCTGCCTTTTAGCTACTAGAAACGCTTTTTTTGCCCTTTTAGGACTATCAAAATCATCTGACGTGAAGTCACCCACAAAATGTTCCTAAAACTTTCCTAAAAAAATATAAAAATTTAAGAATAAAAATAGTTAAACAACATTTAAACTATAGGTAGTGATTAAAATGTATAAGTGTTATTTCAAACTTGTAATGAATTTATATGCCTGTGTAAATAACGAAATAATATTTGGTATTAATATATCAACCTTTTTTTGCAGATTCCATTAAAGATGTAGGCTGAAAAGATTTTAAAGTTACTGCTCTCGAATCCGCTTCTTCCACAGTACCAAAACTTTGTCCTTCTATACATTCTTTTGAATCAGATTCAATATTTACTTCTGATGTGGCTGTTAATGTTCCAGATGAACTAACAGCTGCCCTAAAAATAAATTAACTAATTTACTAATTTGTTTTAACAAACTTAATGCTTTAAACATTATCTTCGGAAAATAACAGTTATTTTTTTTTAAATCTCTGTTTTTTTTTTAATTGTGTAACTATGTACAAGAGATTTGTTAAGAAAAAATGTGCACCTGTTCTTAGGTAAATCTGTCATTCCCAATTAAGATTCCATGTCGATATGATGAAAAATATCTTGATGGGAAGAGGAGATACTTTCAGATTCGGAAAATCGATCATGAAAAGTATTGGAAGGTGTTAAAATGGTCCTAGGTGAAACCCCTAATGTAGTGCCAGATGACACAGTTAAAGTACCACTGGGTGAAGAAGTTAAAGTAGCACTGGGTGAAGCAGTTAATGTACCACTGGTTGAGCCATTACCAGTCCGCTGAACATGTTCCGTACCACTTAAAAAACACCTATAAAAAAAAATATGTGAAATGCTTTAATTTGCAATTAGTGACAATATTCATCTAAGGGCATCACGTCTGTTCAATTAAGAAGCACCAAATAATGCTTTTACTATAGCAACAGGTACTGTTAATTTGTATAAAAAAATTTTGTCCAATTATTATTCAAAAAACGTAAATCTTTATATAGCAACCAATTTAATAATATTTATTAAAAACAAAATTAGTCAACTATTTCTTGAATAAACCATATTTAAATTCAATAATTCATCTTAATTCAAATTAATCAAAATTACTTTTTTTATGTTCAGCACTTTACCCACCTTACTTACCTTAAGTGAGGAAGAGGAGTCCCTTTAATAACCTTCTTCCCATCCAGTCTAATTAAAAAATCTGACTCTTGAAAGTGATCTGAACAAATATACACCCATTTGCCAATTTCTTCAGTTTGATCAATTCCAAGTTTCTGCCAGCACTGCATCCTTCGGTTAACTTCACCCTTAAACATCATTATTTACTTCAGAATATACAGCCAGCCCCAAGGAGTGTGGCTTTGGAAAAATATTTGCATCACCCTCGAAATAATACACAAAAATAGATAATAATACCAATAATATCCGATAATCAAAATAATATATAATATCAATAATACCTGATAATCTGACGAATACTTCAAATTCAAATTACAGTGTATTAATCCACATTACACAGCTACTTCAAATAATACGGATAATACCAATAATATCAATAATATTGGAAATAAATAATACCACTTAAGGTGGGTTTATATACAAAATAAAATAAAATAACAAATAAAATAAAATTAGAAAGAGGAGTTGGTTTTGAAAACAAAAGTGTGAATTCGAAGATCAATGGTTTGAAACATTAGCCATTTGATAAAGAGTTACATGAATATGACAGTTGGTACAGACTACACCGTATTCCCCCACATAAGCTAGACCAGAAACTAGCTTTGTTTTAGTTCCAAATTATGAACTGATTCAGGACATTTATATGGATTACTACATTTGAAATTTTTTTAAACCAGTCCTGTGATGTGAAACAGCTAAACAGAAATAGAAGCCAATTGTTACATAGAAAAAAATCTTTTTGAATTGGGATTTAACTGTTCCCAGAGTACAGAACTGAATTAGAGAAATCCAAATTTGGTGATCTGGGAACACATGAGCATTGAAATAGCTCCGAATCAGTTCAGAGTTTAGAACCAAAACAAGGCTACTAGGGTCATGAGGTCTTGTCTCCATGTCTATGTCCATCTCTTGGTCTGTGACCAAAAACTAAGTCATTACCTACAGGAGATAATAAAATCCCACAGGCCCGATTATGTAGAGTTTTAAAAACTACACTTAACTTCCAAATTTGTATAAGTAAAAGGTTTTTTTTTTAAATATGTTATGTGTGGGGAGTTTAATAGAAACAATGTTACCAAGTTGAAACAAAAATGCAATCAAAAGCGATAATTAATTCCGCGAAGTTTAAGCGCATAAAAACCATGATTAAACTTTCAAAATCAATTCATCATTTCAACTTTTGATAATTTTGAACCCTTAAGCTACGCCAATGTCGCCAATGCCTGAAGAGCCATGCATGCATGTAAAATATAAACAATATGTAATTACCCGTGGAAAGACCTGGGATTGCTTTTTTCACTCCACTTTTTGCACACTAAACACTTATTAGGCATTTCTGATGCTACTAAATCAAAACGTCTTGTAAAAAACTTTCTAGAAACAGGAAAAAAAGGCCGTAATAAAAATATAAACAGGAAGTCCACATGTGGTGAAAAACAACAAAGCACTGACGTGATGAAGCGTCGTTTGAAATTCAGAATTGTTATTGTTCAATAGACAACCCTGGTTCTCCGTGTTTTGATGGTTTTGCTGTCTTGTCACGTTACCACATGAGAGTCTATTTCGTCGAATAATCACATGCATTTTATTGCCATATTGATATCAGTCGTTTAACGTTTGTTTTGATAATTGTGGTGAGGGTGAGCTGTGGTAACAATAAAAAACTTTGGTTTTTGCTGCACGTGGATTTTAAGGACAAACCAAACACCTTGTTATCTATCTTGTAGTGTTTCATCTGAGAACCAACTGCATTCGCAATTTGTTAGAATCCAAACTGATCACTACATCATTAAACGATGACACTGTCAGATTCACAACAGCGGGCGGTTGTCCACAGGGCGGAGTCCTTTCACCACTCCTGTGGTACCTGCTAGTGCACCAAGCATAAGAAGACGACATTGTTGTCCTTATAAGAAACCGCCCAGACCAACAAATCTCCAGCACGTTGCATGAGGTGCTGGAAGTTGTACACAGCTGGTGTTCAAAAGAAAACCTAGCAATCAACCCTAAGAAAACGGTGATTGTGCCATTTACCCGAAGGAAGAGGGTGGACTTACTGAAACCGCCGTCTTTCTTCGGGACGACAAATCCGTTTACCAGCAAAGTAAAATTTTTGGGAGTCATCCTGTACAAATTACTCACGTAGACCCCACATGTGAGTCGTACCGTTATCAACCAAATCATGGGGGATGGGACCCCAACAAACCATGTGGTTATATGTGACGGTAATAAGACCGATAATCATGTATGACAACGACGCCCACCGCAGCCATGGAGCGCATGCTTGACCTGCTTTCACTTCCAATACTCCTGGAATGAGAGGCAACGAAGGCGACATACCGGCTGCAATAAGTGACGCACGTAGCACCGCAGCCATTCGATGGTAAGACCAATGGCTATGATCAATGGCCAATGAGACCCAGGCTGGCTTAGAAGGCCTTGCGGTATTGAACATGGTCTCCGACCTAATGGCTTCAAAACGTACCTTAGACACTTGCTACGTCGTCAGGGTTCCCTCACGGTTAGACTGGGACGAACGAGGCGAAGATCTGCAACTGGCAGGAATTACCTGGTATACGGACGGATACAAAACGTGTAGGGGAGATCAGATGACATCTTCATAGCAGAGAGCCTGGGCCGACTCACCACAAAGTTTCACGCAGACTTACATTCCACTGAATTTTGTGCCTGACACCTATTAGGGAAGGGAGGACACACTAGATCAATAAAGATCTGTTCGAATAGTCGGGCAGCGCTTCTAGCGCTTATGTCTTTGCTCTGCAATTCCAAAACCATATGGAACTGCCACGGGACTCTGAACACTCCATCGCCGGAGAACAGCGTCACACTGGTACTGGATCCCGGGCCATCGTGGTCACGAAGGCAATGAGATGGCCGACTCGCCGACTAGCTAGGAGAGTCCCATATTATCTGGTCAAGGCTGAACTTCAGAAATGGCACCAGGCCAAGTCCCAGGACTGTTGGGAGAATCTACCCGGATTCTCCAAAAAAATTATCACACTCCAAAAAGTTTTTCAAGGGAACAGGGAGGGCAAAAGCCCAAACATTCCTCAGTCTAAATAGGAGACAAATCAGAGTGGCCACTGTACTGTACACAGGACATAGCCACCAAGATCTCACATGCACAGACTCGGAGTGTACGAAGAGACGGAGTATCGGCTATCCTTGGAGGACGACGAGACAGTCGAGCACGTCCTGTGTGACTGCCCGGCTATTGCCAGTTCGAGATACTCACTGTTCGGAAACACGATCATTGAGTCTCAAAATGCAAACGCAGTGTTGCCCCAGAAACTTATCAGATTCGTTGAGGGTCTGGGCATAACGAGTGGCAATTAGTGGGGCAAGCAGGGGCAAACCTTGCTGGCAACACTTCGAGTGCGCCACAATAGACCGCAGGTCGTGGTGGATTACTGTACAAGTCCACTAACATTGAATAAAATACAATACAATGCAATGAATGGATTATTTGTAGAATGCGACTAGAATATCCAAGTTTATTCCAGGAATATTTTAAGAATATAGATATCACACGGTAAAAGTTTAAAATCTTCCAAAATTAATATTCATAGAATATTCCATGAATATATCTTGCCGTCTGAGAGTGTTAAAAGTAAATACCATATAAATTTTAATAGAAATAATGATTTTTATTTCGTTTGTAGAAAAATATTTTATGGCATTCGGGTTAAAAGTGCAATTTTAAGGAACGCATGTGAAAGTTTCCACATTTCTCGCTTCGCTCGTCCTGCAATTCGCATGAGTTCATTAAAAGCATTACACTTATTACATCATAAATAGCTATTTTATAAATTTATATTAATTAAGTAGCTATATAGAATGTTTATTTTTCGTTTTACAATTCACATTGACAGTCAACAAAACCTTTCGTGAAAAGCATCTCGTATTTTCGCCGGTAAAATCCAAATGATGAAACTAAAAAAAAACACAGATTGTAACGTTAATATTGCTGCACGTGGGCTCATACTTGCTTTGGCTTGCAAATGCTGCTGTAATGAAAACATATTCTGGACAATGGATGCCTCATTACAAAGTGACAGTAATGGCGCGAGATGCAGGAATTATTACACCCTGAAGAGCAAGGTGCAGCTACGTAATATATTATACCACTTGATTGCTTTCAGGCACAATTTGGTCTGATAAGACCAAGAAATGGAAAGCTTTTGTTATCTGCAACAAAACATGGCAAATTAGCCATAAAACTCGGGATAAATCACGAAAACTGGTTACGAAATATCACGGCTTGACGTTTAATTTGTAACTTTTAAACTTTTAAGAGGGTAAATTCAATTTAGTTTCAGAAAAAAGCTTTTTTTATTTTTATTTTATTTTAAACCAGATACGTGACCTTAGGTAGTTTTAATAAAATCCTTAAAAATTATTAAAGTTATAGTAAAAAGTAATCATGATACTTCGCGTCCTTATAGATATAGGTGTAGAAAGTATTGCGGGTGTAGGACTGGAAAAATGAACTTCTCTCACTTCTCTTCTTCACTCACTGAAAAAGCCCTGATGAAGATCCAATAAAGGATCGAAACGTTGGTAATTTCGAAAGTGTGAAGTGTACTTTTCCAGTCCTACACCCGCAATACTTTCTACACGTAAAAAGTAAGGTTATATGGGTTATATGACGGCTATTGTATTAGCTACTGAAATGCCAACTCCAACAATGAATCGCGATAATATTTTTTGCTAATATAATTTAGAATTAATTTTGATTGTTGCAATTTCGTCAATAAAGCTATTTTTTTTTAATTTCAAGCACCTTTTGGTTAAACCCAGATTTCTTGTATAATGGAGAAGTAGTAGTACTAGTAAACAATCGGGGGGGGGGGGGGGGGGGCGAAGCCTTGCGACTAGGCCTTAGGGGCCCTCTTCACAGCCCCCCGGTCCATCCATCCCTACTCCAGCAGGGCCCTCACTTCCTCCACCAGTCCACCCGTCCCTCTAATGAAGGAGAGTATCCCGTGCCATTTCAGAGTCGGAAGCTCCTCTCGATGAAAGAAAGCGGCTCCAAGTGTCCTATGGCGCAGTCGCGCCCACCAATGGCACACTCCCAGGTCCCTGGTCTCTCTACATATGCCTGACTGTGTCCAGTTTGTCCTTGTACTCTCCCATGCCCATTCATTCAGAGTGTGAGAGCCGTACCTTCTTACTCTTAGACATAGCTCTGTTCCAGTAAAGCATGTCTGGGTACCACGTTTAGCCCATTCGTCGGCACGCTCATTCCCCTCGATGCCCCTATGTCCAGGAACTCATCCCAGAGTTACGCTTTTTGTTTCTGCCAGTGACTTGACCTCTTGAGTGACTTTCTGCCAATGAATTGTTTTATTGCCTCCCAGTTTTTTTTGTTTGACAAGAGTAGTAAAGCGATGTTGTTCGGGCTAATTTGTGTTCCACATTTTACAGTTGTCTTGCGTCGTTTTGTCTCCCATCTTGGGCATTTGAAAAGAGTATGTAGTGAGTTGTCTATTTGTGTGAGGTCGCAGTATTCGCAACCTGGGCTTGTCTTCTTTCCTATTCTGTGAAGGTATCCCACGAATACTCCGTGTCCTGTAAATATTTGCGTCATGTAATGGTCTGTCTCTGTCCAGTCTGTAGTTATCCATTTTTCTAGGTCTGTGATGAAAGTCTTTGCTGTTCCTTTGTAGTCATTCCATTCATTACTCCACTCTCTGTGTACTTCATCCTTTATTTCAGCTATCTGAGTTTTATTTTTGCTGTTGTGTATTTGCGTCCTTTGCCTTATTTGTAGTTTTATGGGGAGTATTTTTGCTATTGCTAGGAGTGCGGTAGTGGGGGCAGTTCTGTATGCCCTCGTTATTCTTAGAGTTATTTGCCTGTTTGTCTTCTCTAGGAGTGCAGCGTAGTATTTATAGGTTGTTATATTTTCCCAGATCGGTGATCCATAGAGGATGATGGATGTTACGGTGCTCATTAGTGCTTTGCGTTGGGTGAATGTTGGTCCGTTTTTTGTTGGTGTGACCCTTGAGAGCATGTTTATTACTGTCTTCGCCTTGTTGCATATGGTTTTTATATGTGTGTGGAATTTGAAGTCCTTGCCAATATTGAGGTCCATGTATTTGATATAGTTCTTTGAGACTATTTGCTTGTCGTCTATGTTTAGTTGAAGTTCTGTCAGCTTTCTTCTTCCGTTTAAGATTATTAAGTCTGTCTTTTGTACTGCTACTTCAAGCCCCATTTTGTGTAGTAAGTATTTTGTTGTTGTAACTGCCAATTCTGTTCTTGCCTCTAGTGATTCTTTGGTTTTTGCTACTTTTATTATTGAGAGGTCATCAGCGTATGCAATCAAGTGCGTCTCTTCCAGTTGTATTTCCCTGAGTATCCTATTGTAGAAAAGGTTCCACAATAGAGGCCCTATTATTGAGCCCTGCGGGACTCCACAGCTCATTTTCATTTCCTCGCCGCAGGGAAGAGTAATAGTTCTGTTTTCAAGGTAAACCTGGATAATTTGTTGCAGGTAGCTGCTTACATTTGCCGATTGTAGCGCTTTGATGATGTTTGTCCCGGGAGCTGAGTTAAACGCATTTTTTATATCGATGGTGACCATTGCTGAAAACTTCCTGTTTTTGTACGCTACTTTGTTAACTTCTTGGACAATTTATTTTACTTTTTGTAGGGCACTTATTGTGCTGCGTCCTTTTCTGAAACCGTATTGGTGTTCGTGGATCAAGTTTTTCTTTTCAAGTTCCGTTGCTAGTCTATCTTTTACTATTTTTTCCAGAATTTTCCCGAGCATATTTATGAGACATAGGGGTCTATAAGTTTGGATGTCGTTGGGGTTCTTTTGCGGCTTTTCTATCAAAACTAGTTTTGCTTTTTTCCATATTTCAGGAAAAGTTCCG
Organism: Taphrorychus bicolor; assembly: GCA_951812265.1. Lineage (NCBI taxonomy): Eukaryota > Metazoa > Arthropoda > Insecta > Coleoptera > Curculionidae > Taphrorychus > Taphrorychus bicolor. Next base: position 37,068,622 of record OX638302.1, read on the forward strand.
GTCGTCACGTATGCATTCATTACATTTATCATATTGTCTACAAAGTGTTTATTTTCTATAGCTTTTTTAATTATTTCAGAGGTGATGTTGTCTGGTCCCGGGGCTTTTTTGCTCTTGATGTCTCTTGTTGCTGATATCACTTCCTCTGTAGTTACTATGGGTACTGTGCCATTTTTTATTGTTTTATTGTGCCATCTTATTATAGGATGTGAGGGAAACAGTTTGTAAAATTGCTCTATTTGGGTTTCTTTATCTGGAGTTATTTTTGGTTTGATATTTAGTTTAGAGCATGCTATTTTATAGCCTCGTCCCCAAATGTCTTGTTCCGTTTCGTCCAACAATTTGGTCAAACTTTTTTGTTTTTCACTTTTGATCATTTTTTTCAGTTCTTGCTTAGTTTTTTTGTATAACTTTTTAATTTCTTCTTTTCCGTTTACATCAGACGGTGTTGCGTTTATTCTTGTGAGGGTTCTTCTAATTTTATTGCACTCTTTTCTTTTCATTGCAATATCTGTTGTCCACCAGTGTGCAGGTCTATAGTTTGAGTTTGGTGATTTTCTTTTTGGGAATAGTTTATTGCATAAGTGTGTTAGGTATTTGGTCAGTTCTTCAGCAGTGTTTAGTTTCGTCTGTGTGTCTTGTTTGAGGTAGTTTTCCATCTTTATTTTGCCCATTTCGTCCAATTTCCACCCTTCCAAGTTTTCTTTGTTGTTCGTTACTTCTTGTTCGGAAAATGTTAATTCATATGTTATGTAAAAATGTCCGCCTAGGCTGTCTATATTGTTAACTACGTGCCAGTTGCGAATTTTATTACATATTCTGCTTGATGAGGCTGTGATGTCTATTAATGAGGTGCCGTTTGCGTTGGAGAACGTGGGTAAGTTTCCAGTATTTATGGCTGTTAGATTATTTGAGATTAGTAGTTCTTCTAACAGCGGTCCTCTAGAATATCCTTACTGCAATTTTTTATAAAGGTGTCTACTTGGCTCAGAAAGTTTTCAAATGCTTGCAGAGTTTTGTTTGGAGAGAAGTAGCATGAGATGACAATCACTGTGTCGAGTTCAATGGCTGCAAATCCGTGATGTCGGGTTATTTTCATCAGCTTTAGTTGTTTGGATGTCCATATGAAGCAGTCGTTGTTTAGGTCATATATGAAGTTTTCCTTTTTCCGATGTGTTGGTTCTTGTCCTAGTATTATGTCTATGTCTTGTTCGTATGTAAATTGCCTAAGTAGGTCTAAGGCCCTATATTTTCTCTCTATGTTTATCTGTAAAATTTTATTTTTTTTTGGTTTCGCGTTCTGCAACATTTTGGCTTTAAATCATTCTACGAGTTTGCCTCATTTCTAATGCTGATAGAGCGGGCATTTGTAACTGTATGTTTTGTGGTTATTATTGTCAGTGCAGTTGAGACATTTCGCTTGTTCTTTGCAGTTTTTGATTTCATGCTGGGTCGAACTACAGTTAAGGCAACTTCGTTCTCTGCGGTCGTTTCTGCAGTTAGGGGTGATGTGTCCAAATTTATAACAGTTTAAGCATATTACTGGCTTGTTTGTTTCCTCTACTCTACAGTTACTCCATCCTATTCGTATTTTTCCCGTATTGATTAGTATGTTGGCTTTTTCAATTGGTAATTTTGCAAAAGCATAGAGGAATTTATTTTGGTTAGGTTTTATAGCTAGTTGTATTTTAATTTCGCTTTTTTCCTCAGGGGTGATTTTTAGTGTATCGGTAATAGCGTCTTCTACTTCTTGTTGTTCAGTTGTGCTAGTTATATCCTTTATAAACACTGTTTTGTAGTTTTTGGCTATTGATGTGTCCATATCTTTGTCTATGTTTTTTTTACTTCTTCAAGGAAAGTTTTCTCTTCATGTTCGTTTGCTTGATATCTGATATGTATCTGTCCTTGGTTGTCGTGTCTAATATTGTGCACTCTTACTCCTATGTCTTGGATTTTGATGTTTTTTCTCATTTTTGACGTTATTTGGGAGTATGTAGCTTCCGAGTTTACTCCTTTTATTATAACTGTGCCTGTTTTCTTGTTTCTAGTTGTTGTCCAATTAAAGTGATCGTTATTTGTAGAAGTACCTGTATTTGTGTTCAGTTCTCTGTTTGTGTATACTCTTTGTTCCTGTTTTGTTATTGGTTTGCACGGAGCTCTTGTAGTTGAATATATTGTCATGTTCATGTCGTGATCTTGCAATATTTTTTCCGCCAGTCGTCTTATTTTTACTATGTCTACTTTCGTGTAATTTCAGAGTGTGATTTTTTTGGTTGCCTTTTGTTGTTCTTTTTGTATTAAATCCTTGAGTCCCTGGTAGAGACTCGTCCATTTTTCTAGGGAATGTTGAAATGTTCTTCTCAGATTCGGGATTTTTTAATCCAAGGACGTGTAGTGTATTTCCATTTTCTTCTTTGTTGTCTTCATCTGTGGTGATTTTTGTGTCGACGCTAATTACTTTACCTTCATCTGGCTATCGAGATTTCAGGTAACTGAAGATTTGCGGAAAGGTTTCGCTTAGTTTTTTCTTGTAGCCATTATTTCCCTGTTCGTCCGTATCTATGATCACTATGGTGTTATTTTCGATTGAAAGTGGGTTTCCTAGACCCGGTGTTGTTTTTGGGATATATTTGTCATTCCATTTTAATTTTATTATCTCCATGATTTTGCTTATGTTATTTGCTTTATGTAATTATCCTAGTATGCTCTTTTGGTCGTAGTTCGGGTCCGTTTGTGTGTCACATTTTTTTTTGTTTCCGCTGTTTTCGTTAAGTATTGCAATGTGTATGTTTCTTCGTTTTGTGTGTCTGTAGTTTTTGTTTCTGGTTTTTAGTTACATGATTCTGTACGAGTTCCTATTTGTAGGGAGTTGATGAGGTCCCAGATTTCTGCGGTATTCATCAGGCTCGACTTTGTTCTAAGTTTTTCTGTGATGTCTTTGATTTCCCTTTTGGTGTTTCCATTGTTTCTTACTTGATTCGAAAGTTGCTTTACAGTTCCGTCCAAAGTTTTGATTAAGTTTTTCAGTTTCTTTAGTTTCTCCCTGTCTGCTTTCAGATATTCTTCGTCGTTGTTCTCATTCGCACTTCCTATTGATGCAATTCTTTTACGCTTAACTGATTTGCCTGCTTCATCATCCCAGCGCAGTGACTCTAGAGCATCCCTGCAGTCCTGATCGTGCTTTGAACTCATTCCGGTCCTGCAGATGGCTCGCAGAGTCGCCTAACTGTCAGAGTAGATCTAGATGTTCTGCTCTGTTCCCTATCTGACTTCTCTTCGTGTGGGCTCCTCGAGTATTGCAAACACCCCCGCCTGGAAAACCGTCGTGTGGCTTAGCCCTCGCCCTCTACATGGCCTGCTGTGTATATTCCGGCATCTGACAACTGTGTATTAGCCATTCTTGATCCGTCTGTACACCATACCTGATTATTCTCAGAAGGTTGCTGAAGCAGCTCTTTCTTGAATTCGTCCCTTGTTGGGATATTTTTCCCAAATAGCTGTTTCAGTCTCAGTTGAACACCAAGTTTGCTCACCCCTACGAATTGTATTGAAATATACCGATAGCTAACCAAGACAAACCGTGGGTTCCGCATGTAACGTACGGTAGTTGTAGGTCTACTTTAGAAGCATGATATCGTGAATATTCAAGAAAAATGCCATATGCATATCCAAGAATATGGAGAGAATCCACAAACCACGCTACGGACTGCTATTTTTGTTTGGTGGATTTAACTAAGTACAAAAGGCCGTCGCACCGTCATAAAATTGTGTATTCCGTTGAGCAGTCTGTTAGTTCAACAGTCCTTTACTGCATTGATCTTCCTCTACCATTGCCTCCTAAACTTTGTAATACCCAAGATTACGACGAAGAGGAGATCGCAAACGTTAAATCTGAGGAGATCGTTGAGAATTTGAATAGCGATCCCGACTACAAATCTCCTAACGAACCACATTTAATAAATCAAAATGATTTGGTAAGGGATTTAGGACTTACTAAGGAAAATGCAGAGTTAATGGGGTCCCGTTTGAGAGAATGGAATTTACTGGATAAAACCACTAAGAATACTGTCTTCAGAAAAAGGCACCAAACTTTCTAAGAACATTTTTCAATTCACGAGCGTATGTGCAGATATCAATGGACTTTTTAGAAAAATTGGTCTGAAGCACAATCCTAAATAGTGGCGTCTTTTTATTGATAGTTCGTTAACAAGCCTAAAAGCAATTTTACTGCATAATGGCAAAAAAACTCCCTTCTATTCCTGTTGCACATTTAAGGGAAGACTACATAAACGTAAAGCAGCTTTTGGAAAGGATTAATTACGATTTATATAGATGGAAAGTTTGTGGCGATTTAAAAATGCTGGGTTTCTTTCTTGGCCTACAGAGTGGCTATACTAAATATTCCTGTTTTTTGTGTTTATGGAACAGTAGAGCAGATAGTGAGCAGTACTCAAGAAAGTATTGGCCTCTTAGAGAAGAACTAGTTCCAGGAAAAGAAAATGTTATAAATCAACCACTAGTTTCAAGAGAATAAATTTTGCTGTAACCTCTTCATATTAAACTGGGACTTGTAAAACAGTTTGTAAGAGCGTTAAATGACAGTACACTAACATTTCATTACATAAGGTCCATGTTTCCAAGCTTATCAATAGCTAAAGTAAGGGCAGGTGTATTTACCGGTCCACAAATAAAAAAAATGCTTGCTTGCAAAAGAACTTGAAAACAGAATGTCACCTATAGAAAAGCAAGCTTGGCACGCTTTCCGCCAACTAACTGAGAGCTTTTTAGGAAACCGGAGCAAAAATTACCTACAAATAGTCGAAAACCTTCTGGGAAGCTCCAAAATTATGGGATGCCGATTGTCACTGAAAATACATTTTTCGCACTCTCATTTGGATTTTTTTAAGCCAAATTTAGCGAAGAACACGGTGAAAGATTCCATCAAGACCTTCAGGCGATGGAAAAGAGATATCAAGGTAGATGGGTTGCTGCAATGATAGGAGATGACGTGTGGGGCTTAGTAAGGCGAAAACAGCGTCATTTTTAGTCAGTTTTAGGTTAGTTTGCCAAAAAACATATACCTTTCAATGCAAAACTGTTAAGTTGTTAGTTGTTGTCATGCATGCATGTCAAGCATTCAGATTCATTTTTTTCTAATTTGTTAAGTCAAGTTAAGTTAGTTTTAGTCAAGTTGTTGTATTTTATAATTTTGAATAAAAAGATTACCTTCATCAAAAAACTATCAAATGTATTATCGAATAGGCATTAGACCCATATTTGGTATATATGTTAATTTAACTAAAATAAAACTAAAACAAATTCAATAAATCAGATAAACAATAGTAGATTATGTCACTAGGAGTAACCCCAGTTGCAGGCCTCAGCTTCGCTTCGGCCCTCAATCTCTGGGCTCAGCACAAAAAGACCTTTTACTCCGAGTAACATATACTATTTTTTTTTCAAGCATGCAATAAATAAGAAATATTATTTAAAAGTGGTTCAGTTTTGCAATTTTCTCTCATCCTCTTTATGCGGGTCTAGGTACTTACCCAATTGTGTATATTATTTGTAAAATACATAGAATATGTTAGAATGGTGGTTTTCAATGTTCAATGGTTTTAATGTATTAAATAATAACCAATGATTATGGTAAACTAAGAATTTGTAGCATTATTTCCAATACTAAATTAATAAATGTCACATTGACAGATAAATATGATGACGCGCATGACATTTAACAGACGAATTCAGAATTCGAGAACCTATGCGATTTCGACAAATAACGGTTTCGGATGGTGCTCTTGAGTGCTCTGAGAGTATTTCTGTCCTTTGTTTTTTCAACAAGAATGTAAAGATGGCAATACACTCAGATCGGTTTATCTGGTGTCATCTATTATTAAAATAATTTTGGTGAATGAAAATCGTTTATATATGCGCCACCATGACACTAGCGGTGACTTTTGACTTTACTTTTACTGCCTAGGACTTTTTGCTACTTTTTTGGTCTCAGGATTTGAAAGCCCGCTTTAGGTGTGCGTATGGAGAAAACAAATGACGTACTTTTAGTCCGCTTGAAAAAAAAAAAATTTTTTTTATTAGTTGCCTCCTTTTCTAATGTTTGAGTGGGCACGATTCTTCGTAGGAATGGCCTATGGACCTCTTGAGCCTTTCTACCTCCCTATCTGTTTTCTCTGTGGAGAGCACCTGCCGCTCGTTGCAACCCATGGCCTGACTTAAAAGCTCTTTGAACTTTACCCAGTGTGTGGTCCTCTTCGACTGTCCAGTCTGACTCGATTTCAAATCTTATCATCCTGTGGTTCCTGGAGAAAGCCAAGTACATTCTCCGAACACTGCTTTTTTAATTAAATTGATTCGAAAATTATAAATATTTTCAGTAAAAAGGTGATGCAATAGCAGGTTTTAGTCTTAGGACACACTATTTGCTTTTAAATTATAACAAAAATTTTACTTTTGCCGAGGAAACGCTTCTTTAGAGCCCAAGCGCGCATGGGGACTTCAATTATGTTTTTTTTCTTTTTAATATGCCATTTTCTTCTGTTATGTTATCTTTTCTTCAAGCCTTTGAGCCATATTTTAAAAGCGCTCAAAGACTTGTAGCTGATCTTACCAGCGGCAGATAAAGACATTTTTCGGAACGTCATTTTAGTACCACTTTCTTTGACACAATAGATGAGGCATATAGCGTTAAATTATTTCGAACCCATACCAGTTTTGAAATCCGATTATACTCAAAGATACATCGAATTGTATTTTCAGGCTCAGAACCGGCGTATGCGCACAGTGACCAATCTGTTCCTGCTCAATTTGGCCGTTTCGGACCTTCTGCTCGGAGTACTCTGTATGCCCGTTACCCTTATTGGAACTCTACTAAGGGACTTCGTTTTCGGAGAGACCATGTGCAAGCTTATTCAGTTTTTCCAAGGTAAGTGCTAATACTGTACGTAGTAAATTTTACGGGCTTCGACAGTGAATTTAAAAATTTTACACGAACATAAAAGTCTACCGGCACCGTGCCCTGTATTGACGAATAATGGAAAAGAGGTCTTGACATATATATTTATATAAAGCTATTTACTATCGAGTGGAATTCAGATTCTATTTAATTTTTAGTATTAGAACGTAGTTCGTGAATCCTCAGTATTCAAACATTTATAGCCAAAAGTAACTTTAGTAATTCTGTTTCGTTCAATCAAACTAAAAATTTGCACTTTTTAGTTGCTTTTTTGACAAATATAAAAAAACTAATCTTGAATAGAGAAAAAACTTTAAATTTATGGAAAAAAAAACTTTTAAACAAAAAAAAATAATGTTTTACGGACTTTGAAGCCGTGGTTCAACAGAATTTCTTCCTGACGTTTCGTCTAGAACTGCCACAGGCATCATCAAAGTCAAATGAGGCAACGGACGAAGTAACCTCCCGTGCTTCCTGACATTGACTGATTAGACTGTGATAAGCTCCGTGGTATTTATCCCCCCGCTTTCGCGCTGCAGTGGAGGGACTGTATGTCGTAGAACTCGCTTCCAGTCTGCATTTAGAAACGTAATTTCCTCCTTCCTGTTGAAATTGTTGTCGCTTTAAAGATCTCAATGCCCTCTTTTGTTAGTCTCTCTTTGATAGAAACGCTGCGATTGATATGAAATATCCAACTCATTGAAATGGATGTAGTGACCTTCGGAGAATTTTGTGTTTGTCCCAGCCTGCAACTACTCTTGTGTTCCGTAATGCTCCTGTTGACACTGCGTTTTGTAGTGCCAATGTATACCAAGCCATAGCTGCATGGAACTCGGTAAACGCCCATAGGGATGGTCTGTCGTCTGCGTGCCCGACTTTGACTGATTCGACTAGTGAGCTCCGTGGTATTTATTCCCCCGCCGTCGAGCTGCAGTGGAGGGAGTGGAGTGGGGGTATTGGTGGCGCGGGGTCAATGCCCTTTTTCGTTAGTCTCGAATTGAAATACTGCGATTGATATAAGATATCCACTTCGTTGAAAAGGATGTCGTGACCTTCGGAGAGAGCATGCTCTGCTACTGCTGACTTGTGTGTCCTCGTGTTGCTACTGCGTTTTGTGGTACCAATGTATACACAGCCATAGCTGCATGGAACTCAGTAAACTCCGGATGCCGATGGGGGATCTCTGCGGTCTTTGGCCGATCTCAAGCTCTGTTAGATTGTAGAAGTGGTTCTAAAGACAGTTTTAACATTACATTTTAAGATATGTAGTAGATTTAGAGTCAGTAATTGGTTTTTAGTTTTATACGGCATAAAAAAAATGAGGATAACTATAAATAAAAACTTAAAAAAAAAACAACAAGAAATAAGTAAAAGAACTAAAAGTAAAAAATCTGGAATATTAGAAAATTATTGAAATAAATATTTTCAAACGTGGCAGATACCTTGGACCATAATTCTTTCAACAAAAATTGATTTTTTTTATAGAATAATATTGCCCAAAATAGAAGTTATAGAACTTCTATTTTGGGCCATCACTGTACAAAAAAAAAGAAAAATAAAAAATCAAGGATCATTAATCGTTTAAAAGGACCGTTTTGTGCCAGTGGATTTTCTCAATGGAAATCTATGTACAATTATTTACTCGTTGTAAAAGTTCAATTTTAGTTAAAAAAAAACTTAAGAGGGTGAAAACACCATGAAAAGTTTCATTAAGATCCGTAAAAAAATGAAAGAACAAAAATTTCATCGAAACTTAACGAAGAATAGAAAATTAAGAAGAATAAAAGAAGAACAGTAAGCAAGAAAAAGATAATTATTAAACAGGAAATTATAAACAATTATTGCATATTTATAATTTTGGGCTAAGATCATATAAAAACTTTTTTGAAAAATGTTTTCCTTTTTGGACTAAAATTTTCTCATTAAAAATCAATTTTTGGCTTGTTGAAAAAGTTCTATTTCGAGCCAAAACTGTATAAAAACTTGAAAAATCATCCATGTTTTGGGCCAAAATGGACTCAATGCAGATCGATTTACTTTACAATTGTTTACTCGTTAGAAAATGTTCAAGTAATTTTAGATCGATGAAAAAAAAAATATATTAAAGAACAGAAACTTGAACGAAGTGTGGTAAAGGATAAGAATAGAAACGTATGAACATTAGTGAACAGTAAGAAATAAGACAAATAAATAAAAAACTAAAAAAACTAAAAAAAAGTATCCAAAGTAAAAAAGTCTGCAATAGTTAGTAGTACAGTTATATGAAAATTTGAAAAAAAAATGCGTATAAAGTCCCTTTTGAACCAAATTTTTTTTAATTTATAATAATTAATTCTAAAGGAATACAGTTTTGAGCCAGACCGTCTTAATGGAAATAACTCATTAGAAAAGTCCACAATGCAAAGTTTAGATTGAAAAAAAAAATAAAGAAAAAACGTGACAAAAAATAAGAATAGAAAATAATCAACAATAAAAGAACAATAAATTATTAAAAAAGAAACGACAATAAGCACCGGAAAAAAAGAAATCAGCAAGAGTCAGAAAGTACATAAAAAAATATGTCCAAAAGAGGTAGTATGTAGCTAAAACAAACAAATTTAATAAAATTAAAATTGTAAGCCAAAATTTTGTACAAACTTTTAAGTTTGCAAAGAAGGTTTTTTTTTTAAATGATATAATGACCATATATATCGATGCAATAAAAACCGGCTGTTTATAACTCCCGTTATAAAAGTTCTCGATCAGCCAAAAACAGTAAAAAAACTTTAGAAATATTTAATCGTAAAAAACACAGATTTTGCCAAAATTGTCTCATTAGAAATTTACAATAGTTCACTTATTTAAAAGATTGAAATTAAACAAAATGTATAACTAGCATGATAAATAATAATATAAAATATGTAAATAAAAAAAAACAATGATAAAGAAAAACTTGAAAAACGAAAAAAGGCGACAAGGTATAGAAGACGAAAATAAACTAGAAAAGCAAGGCAAACAACTCTAAATTACAATAGGTTTTGTTTTCATATTTTGTTAGTTACTTAGAGAACAAGGGTGAAAATAATTTTAATAAATAATTAGTAATTAAAAAGAAAATTGTCAAAAAACTAGTATCTAGTAAAATTTATAAGACTTTTTAATTGCTAGGTTTATACGTTGCTTCGTTCTTGGACCTATATTACAAAGGGGTGGGAAATTCTTGGGGTACGGTCCTATGATGATGAGGAGAGATGGACAAACAAAAATGACCTCTGTTGATCCTCTCAGTTATAATTTTTTTCGTCAATAAACGTCTTGATGCGGATTGGCATCTTCCCCAGTAGTGACACAAAACACTCTCATAATCATCAAGGAAAAAGGCCAAAATCGTTTCTTCCACGTTATGTTTGCAATTTTGTTTTTATTTATTATTATTATTTTTGGTTTTTTTCTGGTCATTAATACATTATTTGTCGGCCGTGACAGTAGTTGGTACCACGGGAAACCCATGGTTAAAACGGAAATACCATGCAGTCGTTATGTATATTATCTGTAGAAGCAGTTTGTTGTCGAGTATTTGAGTTTTAATTTTATGGTGCATGCCCGGCAACCCTTACAGGACTACCTGTAAGAGCAACAAGAGGGTGCCAGGCATGAATGTTATGGGAGTTGATCTGGGAGTGGAACCTTATGATTATGAGAGTGTTTTGTGTCACTACTGAGGAAGATGCCAATCCGCAGCGAAACGTTTATTGATAATTGAGAGAATCAACAGAGGTAGTTTTTGTTTGTCCATCTCTCCTCATCATCACAGGACTGTATCCCAAGAATTTCAAACCCCACTTAGACTGTGAAGGTTTTCACGTTCGGTCAAAATACAATCTAAAATGTTTTCCGGGCTTTGAAGCCGTGGTTCAATGAAATTTCTTCCTGACGTTTCGTCTACAGCTGAGACAGACATTATTAAAAGAGATGAGGTAATGGGCGAAGTGATCTCCCGTGCTTCCCGACGTTGATTGAATCGATTGTGGTGAGCTCCGTGGTATTTCCAACACTGCCTAACCACTACATATTTTCAATGGAAGGAATATTTCTAGGAACAAAGTGATGGTGTAGGTATGGGCAGCCCCCTTAGTCCAGTAATAGCCAACTATTTTATGTAAATGTTCGAGGAAAAGGCGTTGGCTTCGGCAAATAAAAGGCCAAAGTACTGGATCCGATACGTGGACGACACCATTGTTATTTGGAGCCATAGCGAGGGCGCACTTCAAAACTTCCTTTTACACCTCAACTCTATCAACCCAAAAATTCAATTCACTATGGAGATAGGCAAGGAAGAAAGCCTACCGTTTTTGGATGTTTTGGTATCAAGGAGGCCGAATGAAAAGATTGGGCACACCGTTTATAAAATACCAACACACACTGACCGATACCTCAATAACAAATCAAATCATCATCCCAGACAGAAAAGAGGAGTCATAAAGACTGTGTCTGTGAGAGCCAAGAGAATTTGTGAGCCGGCTGAATTGGAGTGGGAAATGAAGCATCTGGAAAGGACCTTTGGTTGGAATGGATACAGCAAGCACGATTTCGATAGGGCCGTACGTCCAAGAAATGTCAGAAAGAAATTCCATTGGACCACGGCTTCAAACCCTGGAAATCACTTTAGATTGTAAACCTAAAATTGTTAGTAGAGGAGACTAAAGAGGTTCTAAAGACATAAGATTATGCTTTTGAGGAAGTCACTAAGCAAGTAGAAGGGACCGTTAATACTGAAAAAAGTGTACCTTCTACTTCTACCTAAAGAAGAAAAAGGATGTCAGTGAAGAACGAGCACAAGTTGTTACAATAGGGGGGGGGGGCTCGAAAAGAGCCACTTACTACAGTTATTATTGAAGAAAAACCTAAAGAATCAGAATATCAAATTAAAGGACTATCCAAGGACGTTCAAGATATGAGTTTTGAACACAAACTAGATACCTGAGAAGCCTTATCTACTTTGTCATCAGAAGTTGTGAAGAGGAGATTAATTGTTAAAAAAAAAAGAAAGATGACAAAGTGAAAAAAACGAAATTGTTTCTGCAGAGATATTGTGATTTGGTGTAGATCAAACGTACTCTGCAACTCTTGATTTCCAGATATCCCTTTTGGTTGCATAACCTAAATTTACTATTAATCGATAAAAAACACAGTTTTGTGCCAAAATTGTCTCAGTGGAAATCAATTTACTTTGCAATTATTTACTCGTTCTAGAAGTTCAATTTTAGGTCAAACAAACTTAAAGAAATGAATAGGTACAGAATAAAGAGTCTAATTTACATACATCAAAAAAATTGAAAAAATAACAAAAATTTGAAAGAAACGAGACAAAGGATAAGAATAGGAAAATATGAAGATTAAAAAAACACTATGAGAGAAAAAATAAATCAAAATATATAACAGCACCGAATTAAGAATCCTGGGAGAATCAGGAAACTATAAACCAATATTACATATTTATAATATTGGAAAATGGCGTCAATACAAATCTATTGACATTACAACTGTTCACCCGTGAGAAAAATTCAATTTTCAAGTCGTTCTAGATGGAGGAAAAAATATATGAAAGAACACAAATTTGAGCAAAACATGATAATATGAAATAATATGAAAACATGAAAATGTGAAAAATAAATGTAAAGTAAGAAATAAAGAAGTAAATAAGAGTTAAGAAAAGTAACAAAAGGAATAAAAATCTAGAATAGTTGGTAGTATAATTATGTGATAAAAGAATCGTTAAAAGGAGAAAACGAGTTTTTAAGAAAAGAAAGAACGTCGCTAAAGAACGATCACAAGTTATTGCAGTCGAGGAGGCTGGAAAAGATTGCCTCACTACATTCACTGATGAAGAAAAACCTGAAGAATCGGCATACTAAATTCAAGATCTATCCAAGCTTGTTCAAGAAATAACTTTTTGGACACGATGCACCTAAGAAGCAAGATGTAAAAAGGAGAGTAATTATTAAAAAAAAAGAATGATAACAAAGGACATAAAACCAAAATTGTGACTGCAGAGAAAGCAGGAAAAAAATGTCAAACGGTCTTTGTGAAAGAGAGTCCAATTTATGCTACTGAAAAACTACCAAAACAAGTACAGGAGCCACAATTCGAGAGGAAGGTATTTCAAAGTATAAACCGTGACAAAAATCTAGTTATCAAGGAAAATAAGAATAGAAAATAGTTGCCTGAAAATACGGTAACTGCAGAAGAGATAGAAAAAGAAATCAAAGAAATTTTGAATATTTAAAAAAAATTACCAAAATTGGCTATTTTCTTCAAAGTGGTCACTAAATCACTGGAGTGGGCAAAAATTACCAAATCTTCGATTGGAGGTGTTTTGTACATACGTTCCCGCATACCAAAACTTCAGTTTTTCTAATTCAGATCTGTGTTTTGATAAATCTGTTCCGAATTAATTAAACTTAGCTGTTCCCAGAACACAGAACCGAATTAGAAACACCAAACTTTTGCAAACGGGAACGTATGCATGTAGAAATAAATTCGAATCGGTTTGGAATCGGACCCACAAAATCAGCTAATATATACTAAGTAGCCACGCCCCCACTCATCTCACTCGTTGAAGGCGGAGCTATGTGCAGTCGGCCAACTTAGTTATTGCAAAAAAAGCGGTTGCTAAACTGAGGTGACGCTGCACTCGGTTTACAGTGAAGAGGTCTTTGAGTTTAGCTTCTCACCACCGTAAATTATGATACCGTGTATTGTACCAAACGTGTTCTGCAACCCTCATTTTCTAAATATCCTCATTGGTTGCATAACGTAAAACAAATTTTTCTTATAATCATATATCAGAATAATATATATCAGAATAATCTAATACCTACAGTAAGGAAATCAAAAGAATTGAGATTTCAAGTTATGTTTTCTTTTGATATTATAGACGAAAATTGTATTATTTTCTAAAAACCACTCTTACATCTGTCCTTTCTTGTACCCCAAGGTCCTTTCATCGGCATTCGCCGACTGAAACCGGAAACGTAAACTAATTTCAATAATAACAAAAGACTTGTTTTTTTCCTTAGTATAGAATAACAAGGACATTTATTTTTATTGGAAAACTACAGTAAAATGCTCCTTTTTTCTCTCAGAGGTGGAAAAATAACTCTTTATTATGCGTCTCTCAGCAATCTTTTTCACCTTCAAATCCGACAAAAGCCCCTGATAGGAAACTCGAAGACGCATTTTATCGATTTATTGCGCGAAAGCTTGACAGAGATATTTTTGCCTTATAAATACTTTGAAAAGTTGGTTTCAGAAGTTTTTTAGAACTGGAGACTAAAATCTACAGCGGACGAGGAAACTAAAGCCCCTTTGGCACCAACTTTGTCTGCGTAATGACGTTAAGAAGTTTATGGCGGTTACGAAGTACATGTGGCGTTTTAAATAATTCCCTCTCGGAAGTGTTTATCAAATTACCCGAAACGAACACGAAATTTCTCGGGTCTTAACTGTTCGCTTCCGAGAGATTGAAGAGATCCAGCTTGAAAAGTCTTTTATTTTGAGATAAATAGCCTCCGTCTTATAGTTTTCGGAAAATTGACTCGATTTTCACATTAAGAACGACTCCCTTCTGTCTCTAAAACGCGACTCCCTTCTGTCTCTAAAACGCAGAGGATTTCACGCTTAATGGGAAAGTTTTACATAGGGATTTGGAGGCGGCTCCGTCGATAGGAAACGTCATGGAAATATTGGAAATGTGTATTGGTTACGTGTTTATTCTAAGAGGAATAAACTTTCAGTTTTTACTTGATCTGCTTTTGTCCGCACAGGAATTGTATATATACAGATTTTCATTCGGTGCCTGAGGGAGTAACGTCTACATTGTGTTTTGTAAGCGCTAAAATAATAAAGGAACATCTTTATTTTAGGATATGCAGGGGGTTATTGTTCACTTACAGACATTTGAATTTAATTGGGCGACTCAAAAATATTTTAACAAACTCGTTGGCGTACCTACTCCTGACAAAGCCCCGTATCAACTGTCGTATCGAAATCCTTTATGAATATGAAAAAACAAACCAATCTAAAGTGTTTTCCGGGCTTCGAAGCCGTGGTCCAATGGAATTTCGTCTTGACGTTTCGTCTAGAGCTGCGGTAGACATTATCAAAGGCGAAGAGGCAATGGGCGAAGTGATCTCTCGTGCTTCCCAACGTTGACTGATTCGACTATGGTGAGCTTCGTGGTATTTATTCCCCCGCCGTAGCGTTGCAGTGGAGGGACTGGGGCGGGGATAGTGGTGGCGCGGGATTTCGGCGCACTTAAAGTATGTCGTAGAATTTGCTTCCAGTCTGCATTTAGAAACGTAAATTTCTCCTTCCTGCAACAGACAATGCAGAAAAGACGACAAAAAATAAAAAAGAAACTAGTCAACAATAAAAGAACCATAATATATAAACATGTTAAATAAAAGCGACGAAAAGAACTGAAAGAAAAAATCTGAAAGTCAGAAATTATAGAAAAATGAATGTCCAGTATGTAGATGGAATCACAAATTCAAAATCAACAAATACAACGAACAAAAAAAACTACCGTCAGCCAGCTCCATTTTAATGAAGATCAGATTGATTGTTTGTGGGAATGGCGCATATATTTTTAGTAGTAGATACTCATGTAACCTAAAAACTGACTGTGACAACCTTAGCAAAATATATTACAATATCTTCATATTCAAATTTGATGTGCAACCAGTGGCGTGCGTACCAAAATGACCTTTTATTTTTTTGGATCGGAAAATGGTGCAACACTGGTCTATCAAAAAAAGAAGTTTTAGAGTCTATTCGTCAAAAATTACTTTAGTTTTTATTTTGACGAGTAGTATAAAATCCTGTCTTAACGTACTGATGCCTCATGATTAGAACTTTCAACATTTTTATATTTTTTAATCAAACTTGAAACACGGGATCTTTTAAACGATGGTATTAAGGCCCTCCTTTATTAGAACTTTTGATAGTAAAATAATGCCAGAAATCACCTCCAAGTTTTCCAAAGTACTTTTTAATCTTCACTTTTCAATTAAAGTCGCCTATAGTTATCAGAGTCTAAATTTGGAGTGCACCGTGCACCATGCACCTTAACATTAATATTATATTGAGTTGATAACCGGTTTCGAATTAGATTAAAGGAACAAAAAATGTGAAACTGAAACCATTTATCATTATCACGTTACGCGTAAATGAACCCTTAGGACCATAATAAATGCATTACTAGATTATTATAGGTTTACCAAATGGAGCGTAATGCTTTTGGCGATTGCTTGCTTTGTAAGCAGCGGTAGGGTGTTGAATAAATCATTCTGGTTTGTGTGGGACGTAGAAATAGCTTTCCACCGTCAAGTGAATGAATGTGCATTTCCACTCTAATATTTACTCAAGTTACCAAAGTCATCGGGTAAAGCATGCTCTATTGCGGTGGATCCGTAAAATAGTTATTTTCCTAACAAGTGCAGAAAGTGTTACTTTCCCCACGCGTTTGCTGTTGATCCGAATGACGCAAAGCTATCTGCCGCTGATAAATATAATAGTTATTTTCGTATAAAAGGCTGAAAGTATACAATTGCGCAATCATACTTTCGGCCTGAAGTGCGCACAACGTTTTACGCAAAACTGATGTACTGTTATTGCGTTGTGCTAAGTTTTATCTCGGCTTTGACATGGTTTTTTAATATGGAATGATTAACCATTACGACACCAGCAAGCGTATTGCGACAAGCCGATTGTAAAAAAACCGTTACCAGGTAAACGTCTTTATTTGATTGTCAAACAAGTCAACTAAAAATTTTGATTCTTCTATTCGAAAATGTGTTCCATCGATGACAAATCCTCGGTAATCATGAATATATCTGAAGCTGCCGACGAAGCATTAACCGAGTTGTGCCCAAAAACATCAAGGGAGATTAAATTAAATTTTGAAAAAAGGTACTGTTTTTAATAAAATTATATTTGTTTGACAGGCGGGCATTTTCTTGACGGGCGGTAAAGTAGAACTTTCCGCCCGCATTTTTGACCCTATTACGTACCAGTTTTGCGTAAACATTTATACTTTGTTATTTTTTAAATTTATTTTAATCAGCTCAAAACACTAAACTGCAGAAGTCAGTTGTTGCTGTTGTGGAGTAATTGCTGGTAAATCTCTGAACTGCATGGTCGATGCGAGTCTTCGAAGATTAATTCTGAATTATTTATTGGGATTAGTTTTGATGTTGAGGGTCCAGATTCCTGGATCTTATTTGAAGTTATTGTCAGAATTTTATTACAAATATCCTTTCTTCTGTATTACGAAGTCCTCCGGGTATCCCTCAAGGTGAACTTCCATCCGCCTAATTGTTTTATGTTTGTAATTTCTTCTCCAGAGCCGGTCCAAAAACGTGGCAGAAGAGCAGCGAAAACCGTGTAGCTTTGAGGCGCTGTAAGACTGGAAACTGGCAATTTTGAAAAACATCTGTCCAAAACAGTTGACACCTACGCACTGTTTTGTGTTGAACGAAAAAGGGAAAATGGGCAATGTTTGGCGGTCACAATGGGGCATTTTTTTTTAAAGCCTCAAGACTGCTCTCTTGTTTACGTCTTCAGATATTGTGAAAGATCTCACGTATTCTTGCCTTGTAATTTACTTTATCCTCGATATTATCACAAGACGGAATTTGGTCATATTTTATGGCGGGCACCTGCCAATTCAAAGCTTATTGCAACCTTCATCAAAAATTAAAAAATATCTGGAGCCTGTCAAGGCTTTCACGGTCAAAATGCAATCTAAAGTGTTTTCCGGGCTTTGAAGCCGTGGATGGAATGGAATTTCTGCCTGATGGGCGAACAGAAACGCTTAATCGGCACTTTGGACTCTATGAGTAACTTTTAACCAATTTTTGCCGTATCCTTAATTTCAATTTCTCCAAAATCCTGCAAATTTTTATTTTAAAAATCGATGTAAATCGTTTAATTTTTAGACGCTCTATGTAATTGTGTTACCACTTTTGACCCTAAGCATAACCCAAATTTATCTAGAAACTTTCAATCTGCATTTTTGACGGATTTATTAAGTTTTAAACGATTTTTGCCATAACATCAATTTAAATTTTTATAAATCATCTAAATTTGTATTTTTACACGCTTTGAGTAATTTTTTACTGATTTTGCTCTTAATATTATCCTGACTCGCTCACAAAACATCGAAATTAAAATTTTTAGTTAAAATTATTAATTTTCGATAAATTTTAGTCCTAATTCTCCATAGAATCCAAATTTGCATTTTTAGACGCTCTGTGTTATTTTTTAACCACTTTTCACGCTAATCTTAACCTGAATTTGCTCAAAAACTTGGGTAATTTTGAACTGATTTCGTCCATAATCCTAATTTGAATTTCTCCAAAACTCACCAAATTTGTATTTTTTCAAGCATGTATAACTGACTTTTGGTCTTAATCCTAGCCTGACTGTCTCATAAAACATCCAGGTTCAAATTTTTAGGTAAAGTGCTTAATTTCTGAGCAATTTTTTTCCTAGTTTTAACCTTACTTTCTCAATAGAATCCAAATTTGCATTTTTAGACGCTCTGTGTTATTTTTTTACCACTTTTGACCCTAATCTTAACCCTAATTTTTCCAGAAACTTTTAATCCTTTGGACAGTGAGTAATTTTTAATTGATTTTGGCCATAATCCTAATTTGAATTTCTCCAAAACTCTCCAAATTTTTATTTTTACACGCATGTTTCACTGGTTTTTGGTTATAATCCTAGATTGACTCTCACACAAAAAAATGGAGTTTTAAATTTTTAAGTAAAGTGTTTCAGTTTTCATCAGTTTTAGTCCAATATTTAACTCGATTTTCTCCAAAGACTCAAAATTTGCATTTTAAGACGCTCTGTGTTATTTGTTAACCACTTTTAACCCTTATCGTAACCTGAATTTCACCTGAAACTTTTAGTCTGTACCTACTTTGGATACTGAGTAATTTGTAACTGATTTTGGCCATAATCCTAATTTGACTTTCTCCAAAACTCTCCAAACTTTTATTTCTACACGCATTTTTCACTGGTTTTCGTCATAATCCTCGATTGACGTACACATAAAACATCGCAAAGACTCCAAATTTACATTCTTAGACGCTCTGTGCTATTTTTTAACCACTTTTAACCCTAATCCTAACATGAATTTGCCCAGAAAATTTTAATCTGTACTCCGGACACTGAGTAATTTTTGACTGATTTTGGCCATAACCCTAATTTGAATTTCTCCAAAACTATCCAAATTTTTACTTTTACACGCATGTTTTACTGTTTTTTGGTCATAATCCTAGATTAACTCTCACATAAAACATCGAGTTTTAAATTTTTAAGTAAAGTGTTTCAGTTTTTATCAATTTTAGTATTAATTTTAACCAGAATTTCTCCAAAGACTCCAAATTTGCATTTTTAGGCGCTCTGTGTTATTTTTGAACCACTTTTGACACTAATCCTAACCTGAATTTGCCCAGCAACTTTTAATCTGTACTTCGGAAGCTGAGTAATTTTTTACTGATTTTTGCCATAATCCTATTTTGAGTTTCTCCAAAACTCTTCAAATTTTTAATTTTACACGCATGTTTCACTGGTTTTGGTCATAATCCTAGATTTACTCTCACATAATACATCGAGTTTTAAATTTTTAAGTAAAGTGTTTCAGTTTTTTTCAATTTTATTCAAAATTTTAACCCGAATTTCTCCAAAGACTCCTTATTTGCATTTTTAAACGCCCTGTGTTATTTTTTTAATCACTTTTAACTCTTATCCTAACCTGAATTTGCCCAGAATAATTTAATCTGTACTTCGGACACTGAGAAATTTTTAAGTGATTTTGGCCATAATCCTAATTTGAATTTCTCCGAAACCCTCTAAATGTTTATTTTTACACGCATGTTTCACTAGTCTTTGGTCATAATCCTAGATTGACTCTCACATAAAACATCGAGTTTTAAATTTTTAAGTAAAGTGTTTCAGTTTTTATCAATTTTATTCCAAATTTTAACCCGAATTTCTCCAAAGACTCCAAATTTGCATTTTTAGACGCTCTGTGTTAGTTTTGAACCACTTTTGACCCTAATCCTAACCTGAATTTATCCAGAAGCTTTTAATCTCTACTTTGGACACTTTGAAAAAATATGTATAACTGATTTTGGCCATAATCCTAATTTGAATTTCTGCAAAACTCTCCAAATTTTTATTTTTACACGCATGATTCACTGGTTTTGGTCATAATCCTAGATTTACTCTCACAAAAAACATCGAGTTTTAAATTTTTAAGTAAAGTGTTTCAGTTTTTTTCAATTTTATTCAAAATTTTAACCCGAATTTCTCCAAAGACTCCTTATTTGCATTTTTAAACGCTCTGTGTTTTTTTTTAATCACTTTTAACTCTTATCCTAACCTGAATTTGCCCAGAATAATTTAATCTGTACTTCGGACACTGAGTAATTTTTAAGTGATTTGGCCATAATCCTAATTTGAATTTCTCCAAAACCCTCTAAATGTTTATTTTTACACGCATGTTTCACTGCTTTTGGTCATAATCCTAGATTGACTCTCACATAAAACATCGAGTTTTAAATTTTTAAGTAAAGTGTTTCAGTGTTTATCAATTTTCGTCCTAGTTTTAACCAGAATTACTTAAGACTCCTAATTTGTATTTTTACACGCATGTTTTACCGATTTTGGTGTTAATCCTAGCCTGACTCTTTCATAAGATATCGAATTTTGTTTTTTTTAGTAAAGTGCTTAATTGTTTATCAGTTTTAGTCCTAATTCTAACCTAAGTTTCTCCATAGAATCCAAATTTGCATTTTTAGAGGCTCTGTGTTATTTTTTAACCACTTTTAACCCTTATTCTAACCTGAATTTCGCCTGAAACTTTTAATCTGTACCTATTTTGGATACTGAGTAATTTTTAGCTGATTTTGGCCATAATCCTAATTTGAATTTCTCTTAACCTTAACCACTTTTGACCCTAATCGTAACCTGAATTTGCCCAGAAACTTTGAGTCTGTACTTTGGACATCTTTGAAACATTTTTAACTGATTATGGCCATAATCCTAATTTGTATTTTTAAACGCATGTTTCACCGATTTTGGTCTTAATCCTAGCCTGACTCTTAAAAAACATCGAAATTTACAATTTTAGATAAAGTTGTGTTTTTGTCTTAATTCTAACCTGATTTTTTCCCAAAACTCCAAATTTGCCTTTTGTTGTGTGTAACTTTTTAACGACTTTTGACCATAATGCTAATCTAAATTTGTCCAAAAACTTTTAGTAGCATTTTTTGACATTTTTATTAATTTTTAACTGATTTCGGCCATAATATTAACCTGAATTTTTCTAAACTATTCAAATGTTGTATTTTTACATACTTTAAGTAATTTTTTGCCGATCGATTTTGACCTTATTTCTAGCCCGACTTTCTCATTAAAGATCAAATATTACATTTTTAGACGACCTCCAAACTTAATTTGCATTTTTAGACATTTTGTGAAATTTTTAACTTATTTTAAGAATATTGTTAATATTATGAATTTTTCCAAACCCTCTAAATTTGTATTTTTACATACTTTAAGTCATTTGGCACCCATCTTGGCCTTAATTTTAGCCAAAAAACCTCAAAATTGTCATTTTTAGATGAATTGTCATTATAAGATGAAACGGGTAATTTTCGAATCATTGTATTCATGACATCAAATCTTTTTTGAAGCTCCGTGTAATTTTTTAACCACTTTTTGCCTTAATCCTAACCTGAATTTTTCCAGAAACTTTTAGTTTTTATTTTTAGACGCTTTGAGTAATTTTTAACCGGTATTGGCTATAATCTTAATTTGATTTTCTCCAAACCCTTCAAATTTGTATTTTTACACATCGAGTCATTTTTGCCGATTTTGGCATCAATCCTTACGTGACTCTTGAAAAACATAACTTTGCGTTTTTAAATGGGGTAAATAATTTTTATACGATTTTTGTCTTAATTCTCACCGGAATTTTCCCACAGACTCTAAATACAGTTCAAGACGCTTTGTGGCATTTTTAACCGATTTTGGCCCTAATCCTCATTTCAACTTTTACAAAAAACATTTTGTTTACATTTTTATATGCTTTTTCTTATTCAAATCAAGTGGACGCACCTCCTGATTCTAGAGTAGAAAAATATTTGGCTCACGAGCGAGACAGGACAAGATTCGAGACAAGATGTAACTGTCTTGTCTTGTATGGACGAGTTTTTATCTTGATATTAGGAACAAGACAAAAGTAATTTCAATATTGCATTGTCTTATCTTACGGTAACACGCACTAGATCTAAAAAAAGAGAGAGAATATCTAAAAAAAACAAATAAAACATTTCTCTAATTGTTTATTGAAATCAATATCAATTGGATGTTAATAAGCGAGTAGTATCATTCATTTATTGATCGATTATGACTCTTTTTTAAAATCACTTTTAATCGAATCAAATGATTGTATTGTTACGGGATTCGGGTTTCAATACTTTATCGTTAATTAACTACACTCTCTTATTTACTTTTAACTGTTACAACACGATTAAAACAAAGTTGCTCTCTACTAACAATTCGCACTGTTCGCTTGTCCGCTTATTTCGCTTATTTACTTCACTGCACTATCTATACCCGGCCTGAACACACTCTCGTACTTTCGAGAACGGAGGCGACTGTTCCCAGTTCTCATTTAGTCTAGATGGGTTCCACGGGTCGCGGTCGGCGCTCGGCGTTGCTGCTTCGGCCCGAATCTCTGTGGACCGACGGTCGGGACTAACAGTATGGAGTATTTTGAATTTTTATCCATCCATAACTGGATATAATGAATTTGGATAATCGAATGATTTTTAACAGTATTTATTCATAAACAATCAATCGAATGATCACTCGAACAACCGATTATAAATGATTTTTTAAAAGATCATCTTTGTTGCTAGCAATCGATTCATTCGATTATGGAAATGTATCGATTATGCCCATTGTTAATCTCAATACGTATTTATATGGCCTCGATAATTTATCGACAGATTGTCGTAACATAAATATCTCTATATACAATCTAAAGTGTTTTCCGGGCTTTGAAGCCGTAGTCCAATGGAATTTCTTCCTGACGTTATTAAAGGCGATGAGGCAATGGACGAAGTGATCTCCCGTGCTTCCCGACTAGACTGATTCGACTTTGGTGAGCTCCGTGGTATTTATCCGATGTGGCGCTGCAGTGGAGGGACTGGGGTGGGAGTGGCGGGGGCGCGGGGTTTCGGCGCACTTGAAATATGTCATAGCACTCGCTTTCAGTCTGCATTTAGAAACGTATGCAGACAGGAAGCGGGTGAATTCTAAATGCAGTCTGCGTTTAGAAACGTATGCTCATTTGCACCATTCACTACGTAAAGGTTTTAGAGCGTGCCTCATAAGGTAAATATTATTACAGCTCTACCTATTTTAATCCTAAATAATGTCTTTCCA
This sequence comes from Taphrorychus bicolor, assembly GCA_951812265.1. NCBI lineage: Eukaryota > Metazoa > Arthropoda > Insecta > Coleoptera > Curculionidae > Taphrorychus > Taphrorychus bicolor. Next base: position 37,092,104 of record OX638302.1, read on the forward strand.
AACGAGTTTCATCGACTAATTTTCAACGTTATAAATTAGAGTTTTTCCTGCGAAATAACGGCGACTCGCACACAAATTGTCTGTGTCTGAGTGAGGGTGGCTATTACACGGCTTATTTCATTCGCTCTTTCGCCCCCCTCACCCCAACTGGGCTCAGGTATAATACGACAAATTATGCCGATCCACACGACAAACTTCGTTAAATTATCCTATCGTTTCGTTTTTTCTCGTCCAGTTACAACAGGTGCAAAAGTTGCAATTTACGAAAGTGGTTTAGTTTCAAAAAGGGTAAATTGATGATAGCAATTGTAATAAAAATCAGTCGATAATTATTACGAGTGGGTTTAAACTCGTCACGTGAAACTGGACAGGTAGAGACAAGATAAATGACAGGCCATTTCGATGTGTGAATGGGATTATAATTGTTTGCCTGAGTCCAGCTATAAAACGTTTATTAAATATAAATATTGATGAGTACGAGCATTTTACTAATATTAATGTGGCTTTAATAAAAGGTTTCTGACCCGCTTAAGTATAAACACAAATTTGAGCCAAATTAGACTCTAATATAGTTCATTCGTGATGAATAGTTATTTTTATTTCAACATTTGAGTTTTCTTTTTCACAAATATTAAGGCTCAGTATTGTTTTTTCTTCAAAATCGTCGATACTTAACTCGATTGCCCCACTCCGCCGAGAGATGACTAAAACAAAGCCAAGATAAAAAAACTTAATTGGTTTGGACATTAGTAATGATGTTCCGACTGTGGCTAGTCTAACTAAGATTCTTTCATTGAGCAGATTCACAAATCTTGTAGTACTGGGGAAAAGTGACCTCAGACTGGTTCGCGAGTCAGTGTGTGGTAACATCTGTGGATATAAAACCGACTTTGCTGTTGATGTAGCTAGGGTCAGCGCTTCATTGAGACTTATAAACAGGATACCGTCATACCGTAAATTCTATGTGCGACCTAATAAAATTGCACATAACCATGAGCCAATCATAAGGTGAGTCAAGAATCGTGGTCTGCGGATTGTGGAGCGCATCTTACTGAGCACCTTTGAGGACGTCTGCTGAAGCTGAGGGGTCGGCCGCCGTCATCTCCGAGTGCTTAGGAGGAAACTGTTGCGGGTTTGATTGAAGATTTGGAGACTTTTTTAGCGGTGAGAGCCTTGAAGGGACCTTGGGTATGATGCTCATTAATATCCCGTCGCTGAGAAATAAAGTTAGTGAATGTGAGTTATTTCGACCCGATCAGCGACATGCACATACTTGCTCTGTCGGAGCACTGGTTGAGATCGGGCGAACCTGGTCATATTCCAAAATATACGGTGTAAGTAGAAGTGACCCAGATCTATTCAGAGGTGGAGGAACAATGATTCTGATCGAAGAGGAATACTGTAGGAAAAATACATTTGTAAACTTTGCTAGGTTTTCATCCTTGAGCTAGAGAGACAATACTAGAATTTTACATAGCATATTCCCCAGTTTTAAGACTGTACATATTATCTTTTTATATATCACATCAGGTGACATAGGCTTGTTTCTGGATGATTTCTGGCGGCTGTTTTCTCAGCTGCCCGATAATGGAGAACGGATAGTGTGTGGTACACAACAGGTTCGTTTATTTAAAACTGTGTTACTTTCTTTAGACTTGCGATTGTTGGTGAATGCTCTAACTAAGGTCACTGCACATTTCTCGAGCATGATTGACTATATGCGTCCACTGTAATATGGTACCGGCAGGACTTTTCAAACCATGAAACCCTTGTGGGGCATTTTAATTTTACGACTAGAGGAAAGAATAGGGATTGGGTTTTGTTTAGGGTTCGTGGATTTTGCTATCGAAGGACCATTGTGTCGTGATCGTATTTAATGCTAATGAAATGATTTCACTGATAACGATTAAATTATTAGCTTTATTCGCTACAAAAAAAAAGATTTAATTAACGAGCTAGACATTTACGTGTGACAACTAGCAACAGAGTCACTTTTACGTTCGCCGTCATCTCTAGGTTAGAACATATACTCCATACATATTTACATACACACATTACACATACTCTATACAATATTACCGCACTTAACTCGCAACAGGCTTACTACAGGCAGTTCACAGAGAGAAACTATGCGCAGTTTGATAGGGTATGTCGTGGGGCTCATTGGTTAGTGGAAGATAATTTGACTAGTGCACTTGACTCGTTTTATGAAAAACTGATTAATATGTTTCATGTGAGCTTCCCCGTAAGAAGACTCATATGCAGAAAAAGGAAACCCTGGATAACTAAAGGGCTAAGAACGTCAAGGTAAGATTTATGTGCACAGTGTGGCGTTTTTAACATATTTCAACAACTATAGAAGAATATATAGACAAATCTTAACTGATGCGAAACAGAGTTACCACCGACGAGACTGGGAGGGAGCGCCGAACAGATAAAGGTGGGCGTGGCAATTGGTGAACGAGCTTGGGGGTGTTAGCAGGGGTTCCTCGCAGAGTCTCGAATCTGTGGTCGCATCAGATGAATAAGTACTACTGCACGATCGGATCAGTGGTTTCTGGGTATGATGTCGGATTCGGGTACTTCCTTAGCGGGGCGTCTCCACGTGAGTCGCCATTTCCCTTAACAACTGATATTGGAGAGTTGAGAGAGGTGATAAATAGGATTAGCAATACTAGAGTTAAAGGTGAAGATGGCTTGTCAGTGAGATTTTTAGGAGACTACCAGATGAGGCAGTCTCGGCTCTTGCGGTGCCCGTGAATCATTCCTTTGCGAGCGGGCGTGTTCCTGCATTCCTCAGAGCCTTCCTGCAACCTGGTTATTCCGCTTCATAAAGGAGAAGAATCCGACCTACCGGGGAACATCGACCCATATCATTGTTGCCTACATTGTCAAAAATTTTGGAAAGGGTAGTAAAAAAAGATTATTGTCTTTTATGGTTAAGGAAATACGGATTTTGGAATCAGAGGGACGCAGGAGACGCAATTTTTTCATCCATGGAGCGTCTTTACTTAAGTCTGAACGAGAGAGAGGGAGCAGTTGCCATATTTTGCGATCTGTCGATTGCCTTTGACTGTGTGCGCAGGACATCTTATTGAGGAAGCTAGAGCATTATGGGTTCAGAGATATGGCATTGGAATGGTTTGCTTCTTATTTATCGGAAAGGGAACAGAGAGTGTCTTTCAATGGCAAATTGTCTGGGCGACGTATTATGTATTGTTGGGTGCCCCAGGGCTCGGGTCTGGGTCCGGTTCTTTTACTTCTTTACATCAACGATTTAACGAGAATCGAGATACCGGGGAGCTTCACGCTGTTTGCATATGACGCTACCATTCTATGGCGCTGCGGCCGGGGGGAGCGTATGTGTGGCGTGGTCGGGGGGGATTTGGGTCTTGTGCGGGAGTGGTATGTTGCCAATGGTCTAACCTTTAATGTGAACAAGACTGGCATCACATCATTCAGGAGTGGCATCGTCTTAGAGAATGTACCGGTCAGGGGGATGAGCCAGAGTAAATTCTAGGAATATGGATTGATGACCTACTGAGATTCGACAAGCATACTGACTTGTTGGCAACAAGGCTGGTCAGAGGGTGTTTTGGGCTACGGGTCATAGCCAGCGAGCTTGAATATTTAGTGACAAGGTCAGCATATTTTGCCCTGGTTGAGACTCACTTGAGACGCGGAATTTGTTTTGGGCGCCTTGTGGGGAAACGCCATTTCATGAAATATTTTTGCTACAGAATAGGGCTCTGAGATGTATCCGTCGAGCGGGATCTCGTGAGTCATGCCGGACATTGTTTGTCTCCTCGTTTCTCTAATCCATCTGAAGATTCACGGTTTAATTCTAACGAAATTAAACAACTCAAAGGGGAAACTCCTGAGAAGCAGCTAATTGCTTTAGTAACCAGAGATTTATTGTTTTCTGGCAAAATAGAACACAAAGAGAAAATTCCTTATAAAAAAGGAATAACTTACTTTAGCATCTCCTCATCCCTCTGATCCATCCGAAGATTTAGCGATTTTTGACAAAATTGGGCCATATAAAGAGAAAACTCCTGAGAAGCAGCCAATTGCTTTAGTAACCAGAGATTTGTTATTTTCTGACAAAATTCAACCACACAAAGATGAAATTTCTTCTGAAAAAGGGTCATTTACTTTAGCATTTCCTCGATTCTCTAATCCTTCCAAAGATTCACCGATTTCTGACAAAATTGAATTACACAAAGAGAAATCTCCTGAGAAGCAGTCAGTTGCTTTGGTAACCAGAGATCTTTTATTTTTTGGACAAAATTGAACCATACTAAGAGAAAATTTCTTCTGATAGGAGATCACTTATTTTAGCATCATCTCGTTCCCCTGATCCATCCAAAGACTCACCGACTTCTTAGAAAATTAAACCACACAAAGAGAAAACTCCTAAGAAGCAGCCAACTGCTTTAGTAACTAGAGATTTTTTGTTTTCTGACAAAATAGAACCACTCAAAGGGAAAATTCCTTATAAAAGAAGGATAACTAACTTTAGCATCTCCTCGTCCCTCTGATCCATCCGAAGATTTAGCAATTTTTGACAAAATTGAATCACACAAAAAGAAAAGGAGCCAATCGCTGTAGTAACCAAAGAGTTACTAATTTCTGACAAAACTAAATCACACAAAGAGAAATCCCCAAAGACGGAACAAGTCGCTTTAGTAACCAAAGATTTACCGATTTCTGGACAAATTGAGCCACACAAAGAGAAAACTCCTTTGAAAAACTCACTTACTTTAGCATCTCCTCGTTTCTCTAATCCATCCGAAGGTTCACCGATTTCTGACAAAATTGAACCACACAAAGAGAAAGTGTTTTCTGAAAAGGGGTCACTTACTTTAGCATCTCCTCGTTCTTCTGTTCCATCCGAAGATTCATCGATTTCTGACAAAATTGAACCACACAAAGATGGCTGCAACTAGCAGTATGCGCATTTTTGCAACGTTGCCACATATAAAATAAAATTCTTTGAATAAAATATTTCTGCCGTTCATAGGGTATATTCGTAATAATCATATATAAATAATAAGGTTTCGCTAATTCATCAATAGTTTTAAATTATAAATGATGTAAGAAAAAAAATAGCGATTACATTAATTTATATACTTTTATGTGATTTTGGCAATTTTCGAAAATTAATGTAGATATCTACTGAACCAGGGGTAACTTTGATCCTCCAACAAGCAGAACAAGTTATGTAGTTATGGATTGGTGGTTATGTACCTAGTTATGGATTGGTATATATGGGAGTTTGACCTAACGTCAACTCGTTGTCTTAAGGACTATAACCCATTGCTAACGTTCATGTAAGGGAATTATTTGCTGTAAATGAAGTACCTACCTAAGTGATACCACACTTTAAGGAATATGTTTACTTTGGTTTTTGTTATGCCCTTTGCGCGTGGTTGAAAAAAAAGAAATATCACATCGGCAACCTTGCACTGGAGGCGGTCCTTAAATTTTCTATGATAGTAAAGATACGATGTTGACGAAATTTTGAGGTTAGTTTGTTTTTGTTATTATTTTTGCCAGATTTTGTGCCTTGTGCCTATATTGTGTCTATTCTTTTATGAATATTGTTACAAAAAAGCAGAATTCTTATCAACCAATTAAGAAAATAGACACAGGTTTCCAAGAAGTATAGTGCCATGTCTCTTTAGTTTAATTCTCGATCAGTCTTGCCATTCTTCATCATCATCAGTCCTGATGATTTTGTTCATGTACACTTTACTTACCTGACCCCTATTTGGACCAAACAAATTTAGGTAAACCTAAAATTAAGGATCCCTAAGACATAGCTAATAGCATGAGGAAGTAATAAGGAAAGCCTTAACTAGGCGTACTTGAAAATTGTGTGGTACAAATGGCAGTTAGTTTCATCATATATAAGTGAATTAAGTTAAGAGGCACTAGAACAGGTACCTACATATATTTGCTGATCTTGGACACACTCAGCAACTGGTAACACTTTAATTCGTTGAAAGCCTACTCTTTATGCAAGATGCCTTACAATTCATCATCATTCTTATATATAAAGTTAGCTTTAGCTTTGTTGAAATGAACATACTGGTGTGAGTAACAACCCTTTTTTGAAAACACATTTGAAATCACTGGATGAAGCTGATTTACTATCACCTTCAGCTTCAGCAGTGTTTGCTGATGAACACAGCAAATTTTCTTTGAATTAACTTGACTCTGCCCTAAGAGTGAACTAGAGTCAGCTGTGTTTTCTTGGTATGTTAGATACTCGGGGCAGGGTGACTTAACTATAATACTGGGCCCTAGGAGAAACTGCGTGGACCATTTTAGAGTCAGTTGTAGAATTGTGGTTTAACTGAACTTGAGTGGTACTTGACCAAGAAAATTTTCTATAGAAATAGGTGGAAGTGAAACTAAGAAGTTTTCAGCCTTTACGGTTGCTTAAAAATGAGTGAGAATCAATTTTGCTTGGTCCCTACCTACAAGGAAAAAGTGAAAATGAAGGGATAAATCGCCATAATCATGTGCAAACACCTAAAAGTCAAACTGTAAACTGTTAAATCAATAACAAAATTCACACTTTCATGTGTTCAAGTAAATAGACTTTTATTCTTTAATTTTTTTCTTTTGACATTTCTCCCGCTACTTTATCATGTACTTAAGTTGATTGCTAAGCTAAGATAAGGGAATAAATAAATATATACATAACATAATTGTAAATATATTATTTATCTTTGAAGGTATGTAGACACAACTATTACTTAGTATCAATTTAAATATAAGATTTGTTGAAAGACGTAACCACTTTTTTTATGTGGAAACAAATGGTATCACTAACACTTAAATAGGCAGTCACATATTGTCACGACCCGTTTGTGGTCGTTGTGACTTATTTAACTTGCCTCGGGATCGATTTCTGAAGAGGGGTTGAAAACAAGATTTATATTCTAACAACTATATTTATTAAAGTTAAAGCAAAATGGTTACAATGCGTGGGGTAAAACTTAACTAGAAAAATGGTTACAACTTAAAGTTAAAAGGTACTTACATTATCGTGGGCCAATGCATCATCGAATGCTTTAACAGCTTTGGAGACCGAAGGGCACTTATTGGGTTATGGATACATTAAATAATAAACTTGTACTTCACTAATAAATTACTAAGACAGACTGGCCTCCTCTGAGGTTTAATTTCTTGAGAGTCACATCATGGCTGCGAGACTAAAGCAAAGAGCCCCTTACTAACTCTGTTTATTTCTTTTTATACAATTTCCTTCGTCCCAACTTCGAGTGGAAACGAATGGTATCGGAGTGGAAAAAATGATGATTTCATCAGTCAGCACATTCCAATGATTCGGGATTGCGCGTTTTTTAATTGTTTTGTTATTTCCGTTTGGACCGAGGTCACTTCTCGACCCGGGTGACTTTCAAGTAATGTGATACATATTGTCGATGAGTGCATCATTTTTACCTTCAGGGGAATATAAAGTAAATTCTCATTTTACAGTATTTTCGTTCGTGACAATATTACCAATAAGCATATTATACTTAACTAGTTGAATAACATCTACGTTGAAACAAAACACCAATTATTATTCTCAAAAAATGTGACACTGTAGCAAAGGGTATGTATTTCTTGCAATGATAAGCTGATTTAAATTGAAAAACCTATGTGTAGGTAAAAATATGTACCTAAAATAGGCTCTACTGTACAATATAGGCCATCATTGAAAAAATTTATTCCCCACTACTAGTTCTCAAGATATCTGACGGTCTCAAGTTAAAAAGTCCATGCTGTATACAATACCTATCTTTAATGTAATATAGTTAATTTTATTTAAAAATGTATATAATAAATATCAATTTTGATCAGGTGATATTGTTTCCATCCCGTCCCCTGTCCTGATTGGCCAGTAGTTATGAATGAATACCGCGTGGATTTTATGAATGAAGTATGCCTCATGCCCATACTGCCTCGTGTGGTGCTCCCAAATTTATTGATTACAGAGAAAATTGTTCCACACAAAGAGAAAATTTCTTCTGAAAAGGGGTCACTTAGTTTAGCATCTCTTCTTTTCTTTAATCTATCCGAAAATTCACCGATTTCTGACAAAATTGAACCACGCAAAGAGAAAACTCCTGAGAAGCATCCAATTGCTTTAGTAACTAGAGATTTGTTGTTTTCTGACAAAATTGGATCACACAAAGAAAAATCCCCACGTCTTCTTCAGGGCTATTTTCTTATAACAAGGATGGTGTCAAAGTTTAATTGTACAGAGTATCCCATTTTCGGCATTTTTGCGGGGTATCTCCCTTATATTTCAATACTGAATATCACGGAGTAGTTCTGATACCAAACTGGCATTTTACAACACTAAGACTGTAAATCCGATTTTCTCTAGATTGAAATACCCAATACCGACCGCTCTTTTCTCGAAATTAATATATAAGGTAACATGTCAGAATTGTAGTAAATGCTATGTCGGTATGACGCGGCAGTACTTAAAGAACAGAACTTACCAACACGAATATGATTGTCGAGAAGTCAATAGGAATAAAAAAGAAAGAACGGCCCTAGCGCAGCATCATTTCCAGTTAAACCACGATTTTGACTTTGCAAATGTCTCCATTCTCGATCGCGAAAAGAATTATCGCAAGCGAACAATAAGCGAAATGATCCATATTTACATAAACAACACAGTAAATGATAGAACGGATACACAAAATTTGAGTGTTTTATATTGCAATCTATTATAACACTTAAAAAAAAAGGTGAAGAACAAGAAGAGAAAAAGGGCATCTTGGTTAATCGATCCCTGGTTGCTTATGCTCTCATGCTTAGTGTTGGCAAAAAAACCACAATAAATTTAGAGAAAAAGAAAAAAAAACAAAAATTCGCAAACTAAATATTTATCACCTACCGGTTCATTCCGTACATTTCGCTTGCCCATTAAAAGACCAAATTTCAACCTAGCTGTAGCTCAGCCATCGCTAATGTGTGTGTCGCCCTATATGTTGTTCGTTTGCTCGTTTTTTCGTGAAACTGGAGATGTTTCATGTTCATTGGAATGTTGTTCCTAGTTGACAAACTTCGAATATTGAAAAAGGTACGCTGGGTACCGCAGCTAATTGAGATGCACGATTTATAATGGTGATTATGTAGTGTTAATTTTAGTCATGTTCTCTTGTCTGATTTTTATAACTCAATTTTAGTCATGATCTTATGTCTGATTTTTTTATAACTAAATTTATCTGTGTTTATAAGCACTTGTAACTGTATATTTGCTATATGAATGTATTTATATTTTAGACCTGAAGAAGACCTCAATAAAGGTCGAAACGTTGGCTCTTTCACAAATGTGAAGTAGTTATTTCTGTTCTACACCCGCTATTTTCACTTCTATCGACCTGATTAAAGGACGCAAAACGTATATGATAAACATTTTAATTTTAAAGATAGAGGGTTGCGGTTTTCGCGACAATGTGCTACTTTTTTGTGAAGCTAAAGATGGCGCCAGCAGAATTTTTGTAGCACTTTTGATTTTTGAAATACATGGTGGAATTGAAAAGTATCGCTTTTGAGGCATCCCCCGTATCACAGTTATCTTTAAATTTATTGAAGAAGTTAAAACGCATTGTTAAGCAAATTTTTTCCGTAGAATCCAGTGGCGTAGTCAGTTCTTTCCTAGCAACTTCAGTTTTTGAGTTACGAAACAAATATATGTTTTTTTTTAAATGGAACACCCTGTATATTATTTTTTTAGTTTATTGGCCATAATATGGGCTTTCCAAAAATATATAATTGTATGCAATTATTTTCAAAACAAAGCTCAGAATTTAAGATTTTCTTAAATTTTCATTTTTATCCAATTCGTAGGTAGTACAAAGGGGTCTGATCCATAATGATTTGGTATATAGTGCAGGATTTGCAATCCATGCTAGAAAGGAGTGAAAGTTGGTAAAAAAAAGTAAAAGAAATGTGTTATGATAAATATAATGATGACAATCATACTGAGGTTCAAAAAATTCTACAGTTTTTATCTAATTTTTTCGAAATTAGCCACCTGCTTAGCGCGATTTCTTGAACGTCACGTTAATTAAAAATCTCCGGCTCGGCGCCGCCTGGCAGCGATCCGTTTAATTAAAAACAGAAACAAATGGCTAGATGACTAGCTTATTTGGAACAAAAAGCAATATGTCAAAAACTTTGTGGTTTTGGCACTTTTTGATTATTAGTAATATGCACGGTGAAAAACCTTTAAATGAGCTATTGAAGCCAGAATTGCGAGTTCTTGCTTACGAAAACCTGGCCGCAGTCCTTGTGGGCGGCGTGACTGTCGGCACACCTATTGCATGCCTGGTTATTTTCCTTATCCATGATTGGTGACATGTCAAGGCGACAGCCACCAAAATTTGAATGATATAATAATTATTTTATAGTTTTTAAGCTTTTAATAGAATTTCTAGCTGCCAAAAAGCGTATAAGTTAAGTCCTAAATGGGGAAGCCAGGCTGTGCAGTTCGCAGCCGTAAACCGCCAAATCGTTCGCGGAGGTTCAGATTTCCAAATCCCGACACACGTGCTTACCCTTTTGCTTTATAGAAGACTGCAATTGCAAACTTCTTAGTAATTCGCTTCTGCTGTGATGAGGAAATATACCAAAGGTATCAATCAAATGTATAGCATAAGTCTTCATTATATTAAAATTATGTTAGATAGAGGTTCGGAGCTTGGCTAAGTACCGATGTTTTGTATAATTTACATAGAATCTACAATGGTCCTATATGCCCTCTATCTTTTTTTAGATATTGTTTATGTGAAAAACATTTTAATGAAAGTGAAATGCTTTATCTGAGTGAACGTCTGGTAATTTTGAAAATTATGCCCACAAAATTTCTGCCTACAAAGGGTAAGTTGTAGGTAAATATGTATAAATATGTAGATAAAACTAAGATAATAAACTATACTATATCTTCATATGTAAATAAATATTTGTTCACACATCAGTTTGTAATATTTACAATGTTAGATTAGAATTGTAATGAAGAATCAACCCCTCTAATCAACGCGGATAAAACTGGCGAAGAACAATTTATAACAGAAAGGCCAGCTGAAGAGAACGATGAAGGATCTAAATTTGCTTTCAAAGGTATATTGAAAATGCTGACTAGCTAATTAACACGTTTATATAAATCATGGGCGTAGCCACGGTGGGGCAGGATGGGGCACTTGCCCCCCCCCCTTGGCTCAAGGAAAAAATAAAAAATTTTAATTGAAAAAGAAAAATAAATCAAAAATTGAAATAGTTGAAATCTAAAAAAGTACATTTCAGGTTTTGTGCAAATCGGTACATATCAATTTATGTTATCAGTTATGTGCGTAGAACAATTTAGCAACTAATTATTGCTACTTCACACAAGGTTATAATCGCCACTTTTCGCAAGCTCGCAAGTAATTTTTGAGTGTCCAAATAAAACCAATTATTTTTTTTGCGGTTTCTAGGTTTTGCCCTCCCCTGGAGGAAGTTCGGGCTACGCCCATGATATAAATCTAAATGTGTTAACGATTATATTGTTTGAATCAAAGAGTCTCAGTGGAAACATAAATTGTGGGCTAAGGAAAGTGTTATCCATCACCCCACGTTATTCTTGAAGGAAGAAAAAAACAAATAGACGGTCAGAAAAAAATAGATACCTTTAAATTCACAGAAGGTCCAGAACTAGTCACAAAATGTCATAATTGATTTTTCTTTCTGGCTATAATAGTTCAGAGAGGATGCATTTTAGGACACACGTTCATAAGAAGAAAAAATCTTATTTTGACCCCAAAAATACGCCGCTAAAATATTTGTATCAAATTTTTTATGATTCAGTACATGGACTCATCAATAATAGAACAGTAATATTAGCCAATTATTTCCGTGGCTTAAAAATAGCTATTCGTGCATACAAGACGGACTAAAACTAAAGCAAAACAAAGCTCTGAAGCGTCATCAGAGCCTGACATACAATTGGCTTACATCGCCGTGGTCGAATTGACCCACTACAAAAAGTGCTTTGTTTTGGGTGAGTTCGTCTTGGATTTGAAGGAGCTATAGATGATTTTCCACTTAATGGTATCTATGCAGGCCTTCTTATGGAGTACACACATTTATAAAATATATAAATGACAGATTTTTTGTTACGATTACAGAGGGAATGTACAAGAGAAAGCGTCCTTTAATGAAGAAAAGTCAAAAGCAAAGTAAGTCGTTTTGATAAAAACTTCTCATTTCAGATTTCATTGGTGTATTTGCTGTAGTTATTTCTTTAAAATATTTGTTGCTATTTTTACTGATATAGGTATATGAATATGTACGGGGTGTTCATTAGAAAACTTCATCTAGTTGGCTGTGAAATGTCAAAAGAAAAGGATGGAGAAACAAAAGTCCATTTACTTTGATTATGTCATCCTTTTCTGTAAGCATTTCATAGCCTGCTAGATGAAGTTTTCTAATGGACACCCCGTACATCGTACATACACAGTGATTTACGGTGTATTCAACTCTTCTTAGTTTTTCCATAAAGCCTTGAAGATTTTCAGGCAAACAGTTCTGTATATCTTAGTCTATTATTCCTATAGGTCTAATTTTGTTCTCACAAGCAGTAATAATAAATTGTCATTGAAAATGATCTTATTTAGATAATACTAATTACTATACTACTACAGACTAAAAGTGCTGTGTCATTATCTCATTCTCTCATACTAATTACTATAGTATTTTCATTCTTATTAACGATTTTAAGTACAAATTTAGAATCTTAGTGGTAAACTCTTTAGTTACATAAAAAAATAAAAAAATGTAGTTATATTCTTACTCGTTTTCTTCCAATTATTGGAGCAATATCCAGAAAAATTAACATTGACACAAAAAAATACTAAGAATAAATAAGTAATTTATGGATTTAGTTGTTTTATTGAGCCCCAGGAAAGAAAGTGGATTGAATGTTAAAATACCTACGTAATTAAACGGATTCGTATGGAGTACATAAATGGTATGGTTTCAGTTGCATAAAACATTGTACCTACATATTACGATTGAAAGATGATAGCATATAAACCAATAATTTAAAGTTTGACTATGATGTTTTAAAACTCCCTTAACTTTTTTCTGTTAATAAAGTCATTGTTTAATACATTACAAACCAATTATTTAATTAAGCCCCGTTTCTGCCAACGAAACTAAGAGCAACTTTTTGTTTCTGCTGCTCAGTTCAGAAAATAAGTCACTTATTCCTGCTTGTCGTCATCAGGATTGGTTTGCGAAATGGACAGAAACAAAAAGTTGCTGCAGCTTCTTCGGTGAAAACGGAGTTTTAGCCATAAACGTAATAATAATTTTTAACTGCCCCCTGTATATTCGGCAAAAAAAGTTCTTGCAAAGAGGGCGCGACTAAACTTCATTTTCATGACACTGACATTTTCATCTATTTAACTTGTTTGTCTATGGTAATATGCTTGTTGTTTTGGTGTTTCTATTTTACTATTTAGCTGCTAATTAAATTAATTTTGTTAGAATAATGGCGGTTTACGAAAATTATGAGAAGTATGATATGTTGGTTTGTTTTATACAATCTAATGAAAATCCTCAAGAAGCTTCGGAAGTATATATCCAAAGGTAAAGTATTTTGTACTGTAAAAGTTTTTGTTATTATTAGATATCTAGAGAGAAGGCAACCTTTCCCAGACATATATGTCCGAATTAAATCAAATCTAGTAGAGCACGGATCATTTATCCAGTCCAGGCCTAAGGCATACTCCAAACAAGATAGAGAGAGAAAAGAAATAAACGTGTTGAGTTATGTAGAAGCAACGCCTCCATCTTTTTGCAAGCATATAGAGGAAGTAGCTGGTGTATCCAAGTCTGATGCTCAAAGCATTTTGAAAAACTATCACCCCTATAAATTCCACATAGTTCAACGTTTACACCCTGGCGATGCCGAGCGCAGAATGTTGTTTTGCCAATGGTATTTACAACAAATCCATACTGATTAATCTTTTGGCAGACTCGTTATTTGGTCCGATGAATGTTATTTTTCAAGTGCGGGAATTTTTAATCGCCAAAATACTAGACATTGAACCACAGAAAATCACCATTTAACTTTTGAGAGGGCACAACAAGGACGCAATTTGGGGTTGGAGTCTCGTGTTTCATTTTTGGAAGACGCATAGTCTACAGAATTGTTGAAGGAGGTCTCACAGCACATCGTTACCGAGAAATTCTTAAGGAAGTTATTCCAGAACTAATGGAAAATGTTCCCTTGGCCCTTTATAATGCCGTTTTTTTTTCAACAAGACGGTGCCCCAAGCCACAACTCTGCCCTTTTAAGGGAATTTTTAGACGATAACTTTCCTCAAAGATGGATTGGTACCTACGGACCTGTAAGATGGCCCCCTCGATGTCTTGATCTTTCAATTTTGAGTTTTTATTTGTGGGGTTTCATGCAAAATGAAATCTATAAAACACAATATCAGTCTCGAGCGGAGCTTCTTGCGGCAATCAATTTAACCTTCCAAAATTTGCAAAGAAGGCCTATGATTTTGTTTAACGCGATTAGAAAAATAACAAAAATGTGCCAATTTTGCATACAGGAAAATGGCCGTCATTTTGAAAACCACCTTTAAAAACTGTTTACTTAATTACTTTAAAATGCTGTAATAAATAACCAATAACTGAGATTTAAAAAAGATCTTTTTTTATCAAACGGACTAAAAGTACGTCATTTGTTCTCTCCATACGCACACCTAAAGTGGGCTTTCTAATCCTGTGACCAAAAAAAGTAGCAAAAAAGTCCTAGGCAGTAAAAGTAAAGTCAAATGTCACCGCTATTGTCATGGTGGCGCATATATAAACCATCTTATTGCCATCTTTACATTCTTGTTGAAAAAACAAAGGATAGGAATACTCCCAGAGCGCTCGAGAGCACCACCCGAAACCGTTTTTAGTCGAAATCGCATAGGTTCTCGAATTCTGTTAAATGTCGTTAGTTGTCATCATATTTATCTGTCAATGTCATTTTTATTAATTTAGTATTAATAATAATGCTATACATTTTTAGTTTGCCATAATTTACCTCAACCATCTAAACCATTGGTTATGATTTAATACCATTAAAACCATTGAACATTGAACACCACCGTTCTAACACATTCTATTTATATACACCACTAATTGGGTAAGTACCTAGACCTGCTTAAACAGGATGAAAGAAAATTGCAATACTGAAACACTCTGAAATAGACTTTCCTGCATGCTTGAAAAAAAAATAGTATATGTTACGCGGAGTAAAAGGTCTTTTTGTGCTTCGCCCAGTTGCAGGCCTCAGCTTCGCTTCGGCCGTCAATCTCTGGGCTCAGCACAAAAAGACCCACTTTTACTCCTAGTCCTAATCTACTATTGAATTAAATTTGAAGGTGTTACACATTAGAATAATTATAACTTACATGGATTTTGTTTTTAATAAATTTTAGCCATAGCCTACTATCTACGAATTGGACAAAAATGAAAATTTAAGAAAATCTTAAATTCTGAGTCTAAGTAAAACTTGGTATGCAGTATAAAAAAACATGTTCTCTTTAGCAATAGCGTGAATGTGAAACTTTCTTCACATACGTTATATTTTTAGATTGAACAAAAATGTGGGTACTTTAAAATTAATTCAGATTCCAGAAACTGTGTAAGCAATAATCCCAATTTGCTTTATTTAACTAACGATAAACCCTCGAATTCCAAAAACACTGCATGGAATCAAATAGCTCTTTAATTCGTATTACTGAGGCCCTCAAAACCGAAACCGCAAAGGGTCGCTCTGGATCGACCACCGTGAAGGGGTAATTTAAAGCCACACACACTCACACACACAGCAGCTGACAAAGCGGAAAACAAAAAACCCAGTAACTCTCCACGTGGCTGTGTAAACTTGACCAGTTGGAGGGGTCAGGTGGGTGGATTCCGGAGCATTTCGATGAAGGGCAATTTATTAGCGATGGTGGGTGTTTTTGACAACGTTTCGAACTGATTTTTAGGTGCGGGTACCTTTCTTACAACGTCAAATTAAATTAACCGTCACTGGGATGTCGACAAAATTTTTAAATTATATCAGGTGGAAATTTAATAAGTTCGTAAGCAGAATTCCACGCTTCATTGGGCGATTTGCATAATTCGGCGGCATCCAATTTAACTTCCTATTATGCCAATCAAGTTTGTTTTGCGGCTTGAGTTAAATTAATGTGGAAACTTTATCCCCGTTTTAGACGTCTTTCAGAGGAAAAACGTTTAGGTGATATATTGCCCAGGTGTTTTGGTCTATAGGTATGAAAGTTATAAAGCCTTCTGTTTAGACCCTGCTTTGTATCTTGAATTAATACTCAAGCTGAGCTTAAGGTTCGTGTTTGTTGCACATTAAAATGGTTACATTTCAAAATGTTAATAGTAGTATAATTAGGCTACTGAACCAATCATGGTCTGTTTGTGATTTGAAATTGATTTACAAAATATATTATTTCTTTATCCTATGTGATTTTTGGTCCTCCGAGCCTGTCCGTGTTTTTTTTTTAAGTTTACAATTTTTTTTCATATATTTTTATGGAAACGTTCATTATTTGAAAGAAAGTGAGTGAACCCCTTCTGACAGTTTTTTTTTGTACAGGGTGTGTCAGCGGCTGTCTTTAAGTCTATTTTCCCTTCTGTTTAATGTGATATCCATAATGCATTTTTAACCTCGTCAAGACATATATTTGCAACCTGTTTTAATGATGAACAAAGAAAAATTTAAAGGTATCATGCATTTATACAACTGTTCTATAACCTACCACCAAAATCTTCTCTTGGATTAGATCCTTACACCGAGTAGATGTCGAAGTCTATGAAACTCCTCGCCTAGAGAAAAGGTTTTGGTAAAAATTTGTGTATCATATTCGATGATGCTTACATTGAAATATTTAAAAAGAAAAGCGATAAGTTACATTTATCTATTAATAAAATACATGAAATTTTAAACACTAAATTTAAAGATATTGCAATAGGGAAACATAGTGATGTCTATTGGCACGGTGTCTCATAAATCCTTTACTAATTTAAACTTGAAGTTATTGGTATGGATTTAAATTATAGGGAAATAGACCTCAAAATCACTTATGATCACTATTACATTAACTAATTGGGTAATATTATGATTCATTGCTAATAATTGCTATCCACCTTGCCCCTGCAAGATACATAAATTCCGAATTTAATTAAGAACACAAATTTTAGAATTTATTATTTTTTAATTCAGGAACAGTATTGATTTATAAAAATATATCAACAAATACATTTCCTTCAAGCCCTTGAAATCATTAATAATTCATAAGCAACATCTATAATTCCTAGACACATCTCAAAACAATGTGAACAGAAAGACTCATCTGATGCTGCTGTGTTACTCCACCTTTTTCTCTCAACCATTTACTGCCAACTTGCTACCTTGTTTATTATGGAACACTACCTGTTCTGAAAGTACCATTCGCTATATAACAATTTTTGTAAAACTTAGTTTTATCTAATCATTCGTTGTCATATCTGTGATGATTTATTCCTTGACCTGAAACTTCAGTTGCTTCTGGATTTCTCAGCAAAAAGGCTTGACTAAGCAGTAAGCGCAGTACAAGAAGTAAGCATGTAAAGCACAGAAATTATTTCTCATTTTTTTATGTTGTAGAAAGAAAGAAAATGACTTGAACTACACCATTTTCACATTTCACTTGTATTAAAGAAATCAGTCATTTGGATTTCAGAATGATGTTATTTGAATTCCTAGTAATGTTTTTGAAATACAAATGAAGGATTCTAAAATACAAGTCAAACTACATGTAAAAATGATATAAAATAGATATTATGCAAAAATAGAGGGTAAGAATGACGAGAGTAGTTAGGAAACACGGGTTCTGGGACACTTTGACCTTGAAGCATTCGTGAGCTTAGGTGTGGAGCCATATTCGTTGGAATTTTTAGCGGAGGCCTATGTCATGTGTCAAAAATCCCCCTGTGTAAATGTGTCAATATCACATGTCGTGGGTCTCCTTGCCAGTCGCGCCTCATATCACTCGATAGAGTGGTCTGTCACTTGTCGCAAGGTGAAAATCAGCTGGGACAACGTCATGCTGGGCCCCACTTCGGCTCTTGCAGCTATACGTCAACGGTGCCCTAAGTGACGTCAGGTGTGTGCTAATGACCTCAACTGCATTGAATTAACTAAAATGCAATTTTGTGCGGGCTAGGCGAGGCTAGGCTAGCCGGTATTTTTAAATAAAACAATATTGATTAAAAATGCATCTATTTACAAAGTTTTTAGATTTTTATTGTTCCTAAAAGAAAAGAGAAATGAGATCTCTCAATAGGTCTCAAGACGCGCCTAGACGTTAAGGCGCGACGTTCCGCTTTACCTTTTACGACCAACATTTATACCAATCTGGTAAATCATTTTACGGTCCTCTTAACGTCGCAAGTCTGAAATCTGACGTTAACTTGCCGTGAAGTTATTTGACCCAGAACAAACCGTCTTTGACGCGTACGTTAGTTCTAGTTCGTTCAAGAGTACCTAAGTGGACCTCGAGTGCTGTTAGGGTTGCATTATGCGTCATGCCACAGGTTTATTTTAAGTGTGTTTTTTTCAACGATTCGTAAACGAGAAAAGAAGAAGTTATAAGGACGGGCATATTAGCAGCTAGCACATTAAACTCCACCAATTATGGTGGATTAGTGAGTGTTTAAGTACTCCCTGTAGTAATTTTTTTGAATGTACCTATAAGTAATATATTGAATGTTAATGCATTAATACCACAAAGATTCGTAATCGAGTTAGAGTTTATTGATAAATGTTACTAAGATAGACCTAAAAAACACGTGCGTCTGGAATTACTTTATTATTTGTTAAACGAACCATAGAATAATTATTATTGATTTTTTCAGTTTGACAAAAAAAATCAAAAATTAGAAGAACGGCTCTGGAGTTTACTTTTTGTATAAAAGATACTTAAATATTAATGATTAAAGTGTTTTTTTCTACGTCTTATCCCAATTTTCTCTCAAATTTATAAAATGGCCACTATTGTAGACCAACAAGGGCTCGAAATGAAAATGGCGAGGTAAATTTAGGTAAATTATCGCGACCAATCTGTGAAATGACTTAAACGATGTTTTTTGACAAATGACAAAACTGTTTATTGAAAAATGACAAGTGAATTATGATAAATAATACATGTGGGAAATTTCGAGTAAGCACAGCCAGAACGTCGATGTCTGATTGGCCAAAAATCCAAAATTCACATGGCAGAAATGTCAAATGTCGGTCTCAGGCCAATCAGATATCACTCATCACAATATTACCGCTGCGGTGTTGAAATACCTTTAGTCCCGACTTCCGAAGACATAATTGACAGATCCTTTTGTTTTGGTTTTTTTCTGTTTTTTAGGTTTTTTTTTTCTCGTTCTCCAAATCAAATAGTCCAGCGTTCTTCAATTGAATCATCAAGTAAAACAAGTTTTTGCCACATTTTTTCACCCAAAGACTTTAAACTTAAAAAAAACCTACTTTTACCAAAGCTAGCTTTACCAAAGATGATGTGCGAAAACGGATTCAAAGTTGTGTTCATTAAGCAGCTCAAAGAAATCGAGCCTGTGCCAAACAGATGGGAAGAAAACGGGAGGCTGTATTGGCAGCCGTCAAAAAGGGAGGTGCGCCAAAAACAGTCGGATCCAAAAAGTTTTCCAAATAAGAATTGCTGGTTGTGTTATGAATGTACTGTAAAACAAAACCAATTTATTACATTTAACTCGGCCTCACAGGCGGCAGACCGACTGTGCAATGAAAGCACAACAGAGTACTCATCCTCTGAGGATGAAGCAGTGGGTAAAGCTCAATTGATGCTGAACAGAGTTTCAAAACCTCCAGCTAAATTCTCAGAGTATAGTTATGAAAGCAGCTTCTTGGAAGCTGGTCCTTCACGTGCATTAAATAGCAAGCCGAGTTCTGATAAGCCGAGTTCAACAGTAGAACTGATCCAAGCAGCTACTATTACCAATAAATCTATTGCGAGTCAGTCTAACATTGATAGTACTATAGGACTTGGCGATATGAGTTTAGGTGAAAACACTTTGCTGTTTAATAGCAACAATACATATGATGTTATGCCTAATGCTCAATTTCAGTCCGAGTTTGAGAAGTTGTTTGCCTTTCTAAATAAATGTAAGTAAAAGACTTATTGCTTGGTTTAGGTTCTGCTGCAGATTGGAATGTGGGAAATGCCTTAGCAGTGTTTTGTAAATATTTGTGTGTGTTCTTTTAGTCCTAGAAGATGTTGCAAAAAAAATTTGCTGAAGTATCAACCAAGCTTGATTTTTTGGATCAAAAACTTAACAGTTGTGAGGCTATGCCTGAGCGAGATCAAGATACATATCTTTTTCCTTTAAACTCAGTGCATCAAGTCAAGGAACTGGAGAGAAACCTTGGCATGGATGATTATAGAGGCAAACTATATAATCATCTAAAAAGAATTGTGGGGACAGGAATGTATTGGAAAAATGCCTATTACAAATTGTGTGGAGTATTATTTACAAAGTAATTATTGTAGTAATATAACTCTATTCTGTGAATTTTTTATTAGAGTAAATTTTGAGGTGTGGGTTTAACATTTGGTCAAATGTAAAGGTCGTATTCTGGCATAGCGATATGAGACTAACATAGGAATACAGTTCTAACAAGTCAACCATATTATACTGTATGTATAAATGAATATTAATTATTATATCTTTTTTTAGAACTTTGTTGACACAGTTTTCCTGGGCAGGTGTTAGCAGAACAATGGCTACTAATGAGCCATTTAACAAAGTGGGCAATGGTTTAGGTTAGAAATAATAATTTATTTTATAACAATACATTGACAATGCAATTAATTATTATTTTTCAGATCTATTCTTCCGAGTTATTTATTATGCTGATAACTCCTTTCATTTCTCACAAAGAGATTCTTTTTTTCGTGATGGAGTTTTAAAGCATAGCATGACAAGACTTGGAGGAACAAAGAAAAAGGGTAATGAACCGAATGGTATGAGATTATTAATCTATCTGATTTGTATTGCTTGTTAACTAGACATAATATTCTTTCAGGTCAGGTCGATTGTGTTCCAGTGTCTGTGATTCTTAATACAGAAGTTGAAGATGAGAGCATTAATAGTTAGTGCTTTATTACATAATATATATATTAAATTTTTTATTCAATTTTTATTATATAGCTATTATAAAACAAAAGTTTTTACCAAAGCCCTAAGTTAATAAATTTATAAAACATTATTATAATATAGGTAGTTTTATGTTCCAATTCTGAACTTAGTTACATATTAATTATAGGAGTAAATCAAGTGTGTGAGGAAGGGGTATAAATACAGTTTTTTCTTTATACTTCATACCAACTAATTTACATTTAACATCACAAATTTTATATGAAGCTGGTTTAGAAAATGATTCATGTTTCTCACAAAAAATATTCAAATGTGAAGACTTAAAAGGAAAATCAAAAAGATCAAACAGTGTGCTAAAACTACTACCATATATAAAAATCTCCTTATCCACAATATAAGCACTCAACATTTTTACTACTTTATTGTCCTTAGTTAAAAACCACCGATTCTTAACATCAGAAGCTAGAACAAGATTTTCATAAACTACCAACCGTTTATAAGCTGATTGAGTAGTTGTTGACTTCATTAGAGCATCATCTTCAATCTTCAATAATTTGGGGTATTTTACTTTGGGTGACATGCAGCCTGTTCAGACAACCTTTTTACAACCTGAATTAATGGTTTGTTACCACTCTGTAGGAGATTTTTTATAATCCCTAACTGGTTTTCAAATGGATAAGAACTTATGGTAGTTAAATGACCAAATCTCTTTACATCATCTACAACATGTGTTAAGTTGTGAAAATTACTAGTAATTGTATCAATGCCATACAAGGAAATAATGTTTAAAAAGTTCCTTTGGCAAGTAGTCGCTTAGAACAATAGGTCCAAGATATAAAAGAAAAGTTCTATATTGTGTTGCCTTCCAAAATGATAGGGTATTTAGTTTCCTAACTGAACGATGTAATTCAATAGGACGATAATAATTAGTACTAAGTAGCCAATCTGAAATTAAATTGATTTGGTTTTGAAAAAATTTCATTTTGAAATTCTTGCTTCCATTAGTCCATAAAGTGAGACATTTTTTCATCACACCTAAATCGATAAGATGTAGTGAGTCAGCAACGATAATATCTTAAATAATCTCCATGGGAAGCTCTTCTAATGGGCTATTAATAATTTCTCCTTCTTCATTCTTGGCATGATGGCTTTCATCTACTTTATTCCGGAAGTCAATATCTGTACGCTTGGGACAATTTAATTGAGGATAGCTCAAGCGTTTTAAAGTTTTGAAGTAAGTGCCTTTTACTGTGCATTTTTGGCATCCATAGTATGCATTAAAAGGAACTACACCTAAAAGAAAAATTAGAAAGCTAGTAATTTGTATAAGTCCCACAAATATTCTGCTATTTATATTTAGGAAAACATCTTGCTGGTGTGTCGCAAATAAAACATCTTATGTACACCTTAATGTGAAATCCATTTATACAAATACCATTCTCCAAAATATTTTTGAGCTCTTCCATAAATCTGCCTAGAAATGCAGTAGCACTGGCCGGTTTGGACTCCCCATAACAAATTGCCACAGGATATGGACAAATATTCATATCAGATATGTTTATCAAAATAGGCCAAAATTGATGTTTTGAGCTTTTATAAATGGGGACTCCATCAATGTTTATGTTTAAATGTACATTGGAAGGTTCATTGACCTCTTGTAACATATCCTTTAAACAAGTTTCTACTCCATTAAACCAAAACTGACAATTTCCCATTTGCACAATAGGTATACTGCGAGGTGTTTTCAACAAAGATCTGCAATCATTAGGTAAACCTTGTATACCACAAGTAGATATAGTACTTCTAATTTCTCTTGAGTGTTACGTCATCGCTTACTACGTAACCACAATTTTAGGGTATGTCTTAATTTGATATATATGATTAAAGTCAAATTGACGCTTTTTTATAGGTAAGTGCACGTATTTTCTTAATCGGCGTTAATGGATAAGTTAACCAGTATATTTTTTATTTTTAATAAGTGGTTTATTAGTATATTATTTGAACTCACCCAAATAAATTACCAGCCTTATGTAAGTAATAATAAATTAAGAATCATTTACTTTCTTTGGTTTTCTTATCACATCAGGACTTAGTAGGTATGAAACTAACCAAACCGGGAATATTACGTTTCACTTTAATTTTTTAAAAATCACAAGCAGCTAAACAGATAGCTTCAAAGAAATTCCGATTATTAACATTTTTATTTAATGTGATATACAACACATCTACAATAAATATTGCTTTTCAGCAATCTGTATTTAAAGCAAGTAGGTACACAGTTAAAAGAAAACAAGTAACAAGTAGGTCTCAAAAGTACAAAAATAATGGTCAAGTTCAAAAAAAAAAAAAAGTTTCTAGTGGCGCACTAATTGTTTTGGAGCACTGTAGATAACGCAAAAGCAGCACATTTGCTGTGTGTATGGCGAGTAGCAGAGAAATAAATAAAACAGGTTTGGAAGAAAAAATAAGATACGTTTTTTCCCATATATACTCCCATATAAACTCCCATACATATATTATATAAATATATAATAGATAAAAAACTCCCAATTATTTTAAACAAAGCACAAACGTTCTAACGGAGAACAAACAGCTAAAAGCAAACAAAGAAGTAAACAACATTGCGAAAAATCGCTGTAGAAATAAATGTTATTAACTATCGAATTCTTCCTCGGATTCACTATCTTTATGTCGAACACAGCTTTTCCATTACTCAGGAATAACCTGCAAAAAGAGTGTTGTTAGTAAGTTAAGTAAATAATTTTTTAAAAATTGAAAAACGTGCTTTTTTCAACGCCTCGTTCCATAAATTTAAAATGCTCTCGTTTGTGATTCGATGAGCAGCATTGACTTTCGAATCACAATATCGTTTACACTGAGACCCTACCATTTCGATGTAGTTAAAATGACAATGGTAAGGAGATAATCTTAATACACGATGGCCATTTTGAAATGCTAGTTGTCTATTCTGAAGAAAAAAAAAACACCAAAACTAAATTTACTATATGTCACTATAAAAAAGCGATTTTGGACATCCTACAATTATTACAACGTAAAATACCAACCGATATCTTTTCTCCAGCATGTTCTTTTCTGCTTTGCCTAAAAGCTCAGCTTTCATAGCAAAAGGAGAAAATGTAATGTGACGCTGCTGCAACATTCTATTAGGCAAGGTTTGGATCAGCTTTGATAGGGTAACTTTTCTACTTATGGAGTGGTAAAAAGCATTGTCCATAAATATCAGTGTGGGTTCCTCCAAATTAGACAAAAGCTGTTCACAAAACAATTTTTCGAAATTTTCAGGATTCATCGAGTCATAGTAATGACCTGATTTACTTCCCGCTGTGAATACTAAGCTGACATTCTGGATAAAGCCATTCTCTTAACTAGCATGCAAAACTATGTATCGTGTTCCTTCTGAGGAAGACTTTAAATATATTAATATTAATTAATGGCGTTTATATACCTTTACTAAAAATCCATGTTTCATCTATAAAAACCGGTACTCTCTCAAAAACCTTATCCTTTTATGTATAATATTTGGTTGTTCCATTAGATAAAAAAAAAGTCGACTAGATATTATACATTTCGTCCACTTAAACTTGAGTTTTTTCAAGCACAAAGCCAGGGAACTGCAATAAATTATAACTTGATCTATATTTTGCAGATGGTTATGCAAAGACTGGAGTGTAAGATGTTCGCCTGTAATAAAAAAATTAATTCAATAATATTCGATATCTGTCGTGGATATTGTTATACTGTATCTGCTGCATAAATTCTTCCCCTTATTATATGCTCACAGACTTGATGTTGTGGTGTTTTCTTACACAATGTAGACTCTTCAACAGCATGATCTTTACTCGCTCAATTAGTTACGAGTCTCTGAATTGTTGTTAGGGACACTCCTAATGCCTCTCCTACCCTCTAGAAAAATAATTATCAGATTTTTTTAAGTATTAATACTTGTAAGTATTTTTATCACATATGCTTACATACATTTATTACACTGGATTTGAATAAGTAGAATAAATGGTGTTAAGCATTTTGCGTTTCTTGATTCCATTTAACAAGAATCGCCGCGTCCGTTTTTAATTTTTAGTTTTTTAATTAATTTTAGTCTTTAATTTTAACTATAATAGGTATCGACTTACGTTATTTACTGCATTTAAAGGTATTAAACTCTATCCCGCCTCTTTTTCTTGTTGGAAATGTTGAATTCATTTCAATATTAACACTTGTTCATCCTCGGAGAATGTTTTGCCCGGCATTTTTCGATTTAAGAGCAGATTTGATATTGCCAGTGACAATGTCAATGTCAAGTTTCAATATTCTTATCCGATGCATGTCGGTGACGCAAAACTTTTGTCTCATACGTTTAACGTGAGATAAAGTAAGGGTGACTGGTGACTTATTTTGTTGCTCACAGCCCATCTTCTTAAAGCAATTCGTAGCTTTGCTTCAAAATTTATAGAATTATCCATCTCGATGCAGTCAACCTCATCCAATACATATTTTAGATTAAAAGCTTAATCCTCAGTTAGATTATTCCACGGATCATCATCAGGCTCAACCAGATGTACTGGAGATTTGTTAAAAGTTTCAGAATATTCTGAAGCTGCACTTGGTGTATTATAAATCTTTGAAGCATTTTTTATATTGCCATGTTCTGGTTTGGCCTTATTGGTAGAATAAGTTGTATTATGGTGGAGTTGTGAAGCTAATCTGAGTTTTGTTTGTCTGTAAAATGTAGAGGAATATTTGAAGCTCCTATTTCTTTTCATATTTTTATTTTGCAATTTGTTAATCACTTCAATCCCAATATTATAAACTATAATCTGGATGTAACCGATTCTAGCTTCTAACCTTATTTTTTAAACCGCACTTTTAGGACTTTTGACATCAATGAATGATAGAGTGGATGCGCTTAGATAAAAATATAAAAATACGAAGGATGACGATGGTTTGTGTTTGGTAGTTATATAACGACGTCAAACTAACGACGTAGCGTAGTCGTGTTCAGTGTACCAGTCCCAAAATCCGACCTAAATACGAATAGCATTACGTTGTTCACTAAAGGCCGTTTTACAGTTTGCAATTTTTCCTGCAATTGGCAATTCTCTTGCCATGCGCATGCGCAGTATCGGACCAGCTGGTCGATTTCTTCAATTCTTTTGCAACTGCAAGGGCTTGCCAATTATCGGTCTTGACCGATTTTTATTGCAGTTTACTTGCAACTCTGGTGTAAAATTTGGTAACTTTTGCACCATTGCAAACAAAAGTTACTGGCACAAATTATTTGAGGTTAAGTCTGCATCATATGCATTTTGTTTTGTTTATGTATGGTTTTTATTACTTTTATATGTTTTAGTGGCCTTGTTTAATTGAAAAGCCAGAACACAAAGTTTTAGTCAGTCTGGGAAGTTAAAGAAATGTGAATATTGGCAGCACTGTTGAATATTTTCAGAAATGGCATGAAATTGCAAACTATAAAACAAACTTGTCAAATATCTGGTCGCAATATATTGCAGCTGCAATGCATTGCTGCAATAAATTGCATGAAGAATTGCAAACTGTAAAACGGGCTTTAGCCTCGCCTCGCCGTTTTCTGAATTCCGTCATGTCAACGTCCTGGTCTCAACGTTAGAAAAGGTTGTGTTTCGCGACGTTCGTTTGACCTCAAAAAAGGACGCAAGTTAACAAAGGACGTTACATTAACCTCGTGGTCACAACGTTAAAAAAGGTATACATTTGTTTCCGTTAAAACGATTACTTTAAGAGTTAAATTTTAAAACTGTTCTATAATAGGGTCTGTTCGTGGTCGCACGGACCTAAGTGTTTGGACGTTGTAATTTTTGACCATTTTTGACGTTCTCTTTGGTGCATAAGTAGTTGTAGGTGAACTGATGTGCTACTTGGGTATGTTTTTGCTTTTGCAATACTTCTTCTAGATCGATGCAAGCACTGAGGTGGTCAAAGAATCGATTTTTATCTAGCAAAAGTTGCTGTTATCGCAACGTCCCAATTATTCCCAGAAACTTCTAGACTTGATTTAGTAAACGTTGATCAATTTCATAACTTTTTTTTTCATTTAATAAAGCATATGCGATAGATTTCCTCTCTTCACATTGTGCGGTCCTGAATTTATGGGCCAACAAGGTAGCTTCGACATTAATTAAATCTCTTTTAAGCTCAATATAGTTAGTGTAGCTTACTAATGATATCGCATTATTGTTTGATGATGCATATCTTCTAATTTTTTTCTATACATTTCAACGAGACTTTGTTGAAGAGAAAGCATAAAAATACGTCTTATTAGGAACATGTTGACCGATATAGAACAATTTTAATAATGATACAACAAAATGTTAAACATATGTTTATACAGCCAATTTTTATTTTGGTGCAATGACGACTACGTTTTCTTACTCTATATTCATCAAACCATTTTATGTCGCGATTCATGTACGCTTCAATACAATGCACGTACACAAAAATACTGCATCACCTAGATGGGCATAAAGACGTTCTTCCTAGTAGTTAGAGCGTCTACGCAATAGGTAAGTATCTC
Source organism: Taphrorychus bicolor (assembly GCA_951812265.1). Taxonomy (NCBI): domain Eukaryota; kingdom Metazoa; phylum Arthropoda; class Insecta; order Coleoptera; family Curculionidae; genus Taphrorychus; species Taphrorychus bicolor. Next base: position 37,119,933 of record OX638302.1, read on the forward strand.
ATCCTTCAGTTCAAAATTCGCCTTGGTATAGGCATTTGAAGGGCAACAATTCACGTTGACTCGGGCATATCTTAGTAGCAATATAGACCTGGGATGTTGGAAGGGATCTGTTAACGTAGTTTTTACTACTGTGTGAAGTAATGTTACTAAATTTTGTATGTACTTAGCTCATCCGACATAAACGCTTAACCAACTATACCCTTAATGAACGGTGAGCCCTATAGAGCTCTCCATTATGCTTCGTTTTGCTGACTTGGCTTTGGAAACAAGGATTGATAGATTTACTGAAGTTTATAGTTTCTCTCTCTTTCTGAGGCCAATCTCGAACAACGGATTGGATAAGTTTGACAACTAAGCAGGATTACTTGTCCTCTTTACTCACAGATACACACATGGCTCGAACTTTGAGCCATCTATCATAATAAAGCAAGTTTGATGCAAACGCACGTGTTGCATATTTACTGTTTAGTAATGCATCCGCAGGATGTGTACATGTTGTTTTCTAATGGTTGACACTTACTGCCTGTTAATCATATATAAACTAGCCTAAAGCTGACGCTCGGACTGAGCATATTTGAAACAATAATAGCAATTATTGTTGTTCGTGCCGATATTGCGTCAGAACTCGGGAATAATTGCTAAAGGAAAATGTGGGATTACGATATTTTCTCTAAGCTTCCACAATATTGGAAAATCTGGCACGAGGCTGGATGTATTTCCGTTTCTAGTATTTAGCTAATATTGGGTGTTTAATTAGGAAAAAGCCTCTCAGGGCTGCTTAATAATTTTGTCAAAGCTTTCAAGAATCTCACCATTATGTGAGCCGAGTTATTAATAATAAATTATTCACGCAATATGCATTATCTAAATTGATAAGTAAAACTTTTTGAGGTGCATAAAAGACTGTTTGTCCTGCCCCATTCAATTTCTTCAATATCTGAATTAATGAATCTTAGAAACTTTGTTGGTGAAGTTAGCAGGATTGGGACAAATAATGCACCTCTTTTTTATGCGAAAATGGCCGAAGTTTCGACTATTTATTTAGTCTTCTTCAGGGCTATTCTCACTTAGAGAGGGTAGTCAGTTAAAAATACTACATCTGTATATTTGGCGATAGTGCCAAGCAAATATTGTTATTCGCAAATTTTGTACCTTATGCAGCGGACGTGTAGTTGGTCGAGCCTAAGATACCAGGGTCACCGAACAATCGAATGGAGTTTGCTATTTTAACCATCATGAATAGATTTTTAACTGACTACCCTCTCTAAGTGAGAATAGCCCTGAAGAAGACTAAATAAATAGTCGAAGCGTCGGTCATTTTCGAATAAAGAAGAGGTGCATTATTTGTCCTAATCCTGCTAACTACACCAACAACTTACAACTTAAGGACGCTAATTACAACAATGAACTTAGAAACTTTGTTAGCAAAAGCTGTCAATTTTCTAACATTGAAAAACTCAATGTTGCTTTATCTTATGTACAAGCAACATGAAATATTACGGATCCCCTCTTTGTAAATTAATGAAGGTTACCCCGGAACATATTGCTCTCAAGTATATATTCCTCCAACGCTGGAGTAGATAAAATATTAAAACATATCTAGGGAATTAATGGAGACCGGAAACCCTAACGACATTTGTTGACGTTGGATTTACACCCGTGGGAGTTCGCTTTAAGGCACACGTGACCATATTTTAGGGATACGGCTGCAATCATGCGGAGAACTATTTTTATTACCCACCTAGCGAGCTATAAAAATGGGCATAAAAACGGTTACTGGTTAAACTATATATAGGTAATAAAGGCATGCAAAAAATCTCGTATAAATTAATTGTGGGTGACAAAATGTGGCAGTAGGTCAAGACTTTTTATTTCTCAATTAATGTCTGCTATTAGCTATAACTTAAAACTATTTGGAATATGGTTCGTCTAAATGGGTGATAAGTTATTCATTAAATTTTTGAATATAATAATTTATCTGCTGGAACTATTGTAAAAGAAGTAAGACAAGAGGATGGGTCGGTTATGAGCGTGCAGCGGTTGATAACTATTATCCGAATTTACGGTAATATTATTCGGAAACAAGGAAATGGGACAGATGAAGAGAAGATGGAAGAAGGATAATCACGAAGGTGCTGCGATTCTTGTTAAAGTGCACGTTAAGTTCCGCGGTAACAGGTGTAAATCGCACTTCTGTCAGAAGAATAAGTTCATTACATTTGCTGATTGGTTTTAGAATTGTTGCTTCGTTAGATGCTACTCTTCAGCAATAGTATAAACACTCTTCTAAACATCAGACAACCATACTATATTAATCTTGCTTTTCCGGATACCTATTCTTTGATGGACACGAAATGTACTCAAAAAAATATTTAGTCCTGGAAGCAAGTGGATCCCCACGTTAACCACTTTGTAAGTCGGCAGAATTTGTACTTTTATTGTATAAAAAGATAGAATTTCTCGGTAGCAGCAAGGGATTGAATGACTACCTGGAATCTTGTGTTTCAAAGGCTGCCTCTGACCGATATAATGTTATAGATGATTAGGAGTAAGTGAGCAATGTAGTGCCAATGATTACATAGATGTGTACTGAAATCTATTAAATAGTTATTTATGTATTAAGAGCGAAAAGTACAACTTTTCTGCTCGGAGAGTGAAGTTTGCAATCACTTAAAAGCAAAAAAGTTACTTTTTGCTCGTAATGCATACAACGTTTTTTCTGCAAACGATCAATTTCAAATAATCTGAATCACAACTGAGCATAACTGAAGTCACAATCTGAAAATTTAAATCAAAGTGACAATGACGTTTTTAATAATTGATTGAGTGGTGGTAGTTGCTATTAACAGCAAGCGAAATAGTTATTTTCCTAACTAGTGCGGAAAGTGATACTTTCCCGCACGCTGTCTGCCGATGCAGCAGACGAGTGCGGGAAAGACACTTTCCGCATGAGTTAGGAACAATATTTTTTCTACGAGCCAATTCATTGTAACAAAGACAAGGAATACACATACAATACATAAAGAACTTTATCTTTGTCTACAGTATGACAGCTGAATTAATCAGCAATCAATTGGTTGTTATGACAAAAACTTTGTGTGATTGTTGGTGTGACGTAATGTTTCAGGCATGAACTGGTGACATTGGAATAAAAAGTGCGTGTATTATGGGTATATTTTGTATCAAAAATCAATAAATGCAAGCATAATAGTTCCTTAAAACAGATAAAAATGTTTAGCACGGCTGTAAGGCAGGTGCACCTATCTAGATAGACAGACTATAAAGTCTAAATTATATTATAAATCAGTCATTCGTTAAATATTTACTTTCCCGCACGCCAAGTTTACTTTCACGCACGCCGTGCGGGAAAGTGACGCTTTCAAAAACAAAATGCGTGCGGAAAAAGTGATATATTAAGAACGCTCGTAGAAAAAAATCTTTTTCGCTTGCTGTCCTGGGCAACGCGCGGTAAAGTAAACTCACATTCTGATCCTCAAAAAATGTTAGATTTTCGTTTGTCTAATGAAAGCGTAAAATGCGTCATTATTTGACGTTTGTAAAAAAATACATTTTTGTTAAATATTCCAAGTACCTCACACGTCTTTTGTGTGTATCTACGAAGAACAATCGAGGATATTCCCACTAAGAGCCCCTATGAACCAATCTTGTTTTTTTTTCGTACAGGTTGTTACGTAGATGTTTGTGACTTTTTCCTAATGCAATTGGTTGCTGATAGTATAGTTAACATATTTTAATAAAAAAAAGGGTTTATATAGAGACTTTAATTATTAGACACCAACATGGCTGTAAACGTGTTACCAAAATGTAAGCGCATTGACTTGTGGGAAATTCACCCAGTCTGCTTTTCAACTTAAGGTTAGAAAGTTGTATGAGTTACATCTGGTGTCTTTGGAGACTTTTTCAATTTGATGTCTGTCATTTTGTCTACCTCGGGAGTGAGATCTACCATGCTAGTATTTTGAGATTTGACCTCAACAAATGTTACTAGAAGGGGTACTGGTTTGGTTACATGAGCCGCTTTGTAGACTCATTCTCTACAGTTTCCCGTCACTTCTTCAGTTTATCGAGGTCTTTCTTCTACTTTTCTAGATCTTCAATTTTAGGGTCCTTTTTCTTCTTCTTGGCTTTCAGGGTTGTAGTCTTTTTAATGTTCTTCAAAAATATGCCATTCACTTTGAGAAGCGCTTTAAAGTACTGGCTTCGCTGACCGGACACATGGACAATTCTATTCATAAGCCTCAAACCCAAAGCTTCAGGTTCCTTTGTTACTTTTGTCCTTAGTTATTTCCTTTTCTTTCTTATTTTATTCCCTTCCACAGCAGGTACTGCTGTCTCTGTGGTTTAATAAGGCTTGGAGCCTAAACTCTTCTTCTTCAAGGTTTTCCAACGGTTTTAGCTGCGATTTTTCGTGTTTCTCTTCGGGTTTGGGTTTCTGTGGGTACTTGCGAGTAACTTACGGTTGCTTCTTATCTTCTATTTTCTTAAGTTTTCCAAGCAAGTTTCTTGTCTTCGGGGGCTCTTCAAACTTAACTTTTCTTTCTTTTTTTTTTTGTTAATTTTTCGCGCGACTTCTTTTAACCTATCGGTTTCGTCATAAAGAAATTCCGATGTTTAATCTTTCTCTTGGCGCAGGTTCATGAGAGGAAAGGGTGCCACAACAGAATGCGATTTGTGTGGCAACTTTGACAAGGAATATGCAAGACACTCCTTGTCAAAGTGCCAAAGTTATGTACAGCGACATCATTTTAAGTGTCTCATCCAATTTGCTTCTTTCCTATTCCGATTTGAAAAAAAGTTTATTCGCGCTTCCTACTTCGGCCACGAGAGGACGCCAAATCTTTATTTAGAAAATATTTTATCCGCCAAATGTGACGGTTGTCAAGTAAGGCTAATTTTTCTTAAATGGAATGATATATCATTCCTTAAGCTAGATCAATAGATCCGAAGAAGCTAATTTAAAAAACACTTACTTTTATACCGGGTGTCCAGCAGAACCCTGGACATAGGAGATTAACATGGGAAATCGGTTTTTATTTTTTGCGCCTGTACGGTTGATTTGATTGAAAAACTTTTAACAGTAAAGTTGTAGAGCTTATGAAGAATATGTAAACGCCTCGAAAATTGCAAAAATTTGAATTTGAACCAAAAACATGATGGTAATGTTCTTAAATCATACGGTAAGTAAAAGTTACGTTTATAATTATCATAATTAGTAAAACGAAAATCATTCCAATTTGTGTATGGCTGGTTGTCTAATTCATTTTAGTTTAGCAATACGACAACCACGATGACATGACAATTTGTCTCTTGTCACCAATTAAGGGTGTTCGTTGTTGTTGTTGTTATTGAGGTGAATTCATCTATCTCCGAATGTTTTACTTCAAAAGTGTCTATTTTGCAGTGCTGTGTAACGCGAGGCCCCATCCTGCATGTAAAAAACCCTTGCTAAGTGCTGAATTCTTCTATGACAGACAAAATATCATTGGAAAACCAAATACAGTGCGCCCCAAAATGCCAATCCACACATTAACAACTTCTCGACGTTGGTCTGGGTTGTCCTGCACTGTATGTGGATTTGAGAGAGTCCAAACTCATTCATTTTGTTGATTTGAGGGACCCATTAATCCAATTCCCAATCCATAACCCAATTAACATTCATTGGTGGAACAAATGTTTATAGCAAACAAGCAGATAGCGATGGATGTTTGATCTGCTAAGACCAGTTTCTTTCATGTTTTATCTATGTATCTGGAGACTATAGTGCCTGTGAAAAAAACTCTTTTCAGTGACAACAAATCTTAATAAAGGTGATAGTGTATTTATAGGAATAATGGTTGTTATCTGTGTTATTACCTAAATTTATGTTACATTTCTTTTTTATGTCCACTTGTTAATTTTTTCCGTTAAGAAATTTATGTATAGATTGATTATGGAAATATACTTATTTTAGTACTTGTTGCGTCCACTTTTTCACAAACAATTTCCCCGAAATAAAAATATAAAGGTTCGATTTTCATTTGTTATTTTTGACAGAAAAAAACAATTGAACATCGAATATAGGAACCATTTTGTTGATACAGTGTAAAATTTTATTTTTATTATTGCTTATTTAAATGTTTCATTAGTTATGAATTTTGAGGAGAGAAAACTTGTTTTAAAACAATACTGGGCTGGTAATTCCTTTACTCAAATTCGAGACAACATTGCTGCATTGTTTCCTGAACGACCAATACCAGCACGCAGTTCACTTCAGGCGGTGGTTGCTCGTTTTGAGGAAACTGGGAGTATTAACCCGATATGTTCCTGTGAGCGAAAGTGACGACTTCAAGCTGGTGCGGCTCCAGAGGATGAAAATGTGGCAAAACTTGTTGTTCTTGTTACAGTAAACGATGATCCTTCCAAGAGTATTCGACAGATTGGCCAAGAAACTGGACTTACTAGATCGACCATCCATAACTATCTGCAAAAGGAAGGTTTTAAAAGCTACAAAAAAGAGAACCATCAAAAACTCTTACCGACCGACCTTTTCCCCCGAATGGAGTTTTGTGAACTCTTGACCAAAAAAATTATTGCAGCCTCAAGATTTGTTAGAAACATTTGTTTCACGGATGAACGCTCATTTGGATTGACTGGCTCTTCAAATCAACAAAATGATTGGATTTGGGCACTCCAAAACCCACATATAGTGCATGACAATCGGGACCAACGTCGAGCAACTGTAAACGTGTTGATCGGCATTTTGGGGCGCCATGTTATAGGTCCATTTTTCATTGGTGGCAGTTTGAACGCCAACAAATATGGCAATATGCTTCGCAATGACATTTTGCCTGCTGTAGAAGGCATCCAGCCATTAGAACTAGTTTTTTATATGCAAGATGGGGCGTCGTGTCACACTGCACTGCAAAATAGACGTTTTTTAAACGAAACATTTGGTGATAGATGGATCGGAAAGTTTGGAGCAATTAATTGGCCACCTCGCTCTCCGGATTTGAATCCCTGTGATTTTTTTTGTTTGGGTATTCATTCAAGATCGTCTCTACCAGAGAAATAAACAATATGCAAATTTTCAGGAGTTGAAACTTGCCATTCAAGAAATTTGTGGTCAAGTCACGGTGGTGATGTTGGACAATACATGTCGCAATTTTGAACAGAGGCTTGCATATTGTACCTCTGCAGAAGGTGGTCATTTTGAACAATTTCTCTGATGTGCCACATCTAGTCTTGTATTTTATTTATTTGTTTATTGTTCTTGTTTAGCTCTGTGTTTGATATTAAACACATGGGTGGTTATTCACTTTCTTTGTAGTATGTAATTAAATGGTTCTTTTAAGAGCCGCCAATCCGTATTTTCTTTTCACCAATTCCACGATAACTCATTTGTAGAGTACAGAGTAGATCACATTTCAAGCTTGGATCTTGGTTTGCTCAACAAATGTATCTACCCAACTCGCCGTTCTTAATAATTCTTAACATTAACCTATCTTTTAGCTTTACCAATGACAAAGACAAGAGACATATCGTCGATCCGTTGTCTGTTGCTAATCTAAAATGAATTAGGCAACCAGCCATACACAAACTGGAATGATTTTCCTTTTACTAATTATGATAATAATAAACGTAACTTTTACTTACCGTATGATTTAAGAACATTCTCGTCAGGTTTTCGGTTAATTTTCACTGCATAATCACGTTGATTACTACATGATAATCCCTCAAAATAAATAAGAAAGGAAAATCGGCTCTGACTCTGACACAAGAAATTATTATGTTGGCGACACTGCACATGCATGGCGGGGGTGACGCGCCAAATTCAAATTTTTGCAATTTTCGAGGCGTTTTTCCAAAAAACAGCCAAAACTGTGGTATTGAAAAAATTACAGGATGATAGCTGATCATAAATTCTACAATTTTACTCTTAAAAGTTTTTCAATCAAATCAACCGTAAAACATAAAAACCCGATTTCCCATGTTAATCTCTTATGCCCAGGGTTCTGCTGGACACGCGGTATACCTAACGTCAATGGTTTTCAATATACAGAGCGACAAAGTCATTGAATGTATAGAATCATTTTAAGCGTCTCATCCAATTTGCTTCCTTCCTATTCCGATTTGAAAAAAAGTTTATTCGCGCTTGCTATTACGGCCAAGAGAGGACGCCACATCTGTATCTAGAATTTTTTTTATACGTCAAATATGACAGTTGAGTTTTGTATATGGAATGATACATGATTTTTAAAATAGATCGATAGAGCTAGAGAGGCTGATTTGAAAAATACTTATCCTTATACAGGGTGTTACTTAATGGTATGTCGTAAATCTTAGAAAGAATTCCTGATCGTAATTCAAAGAGAAGAGTTAATATAAACTTGTGTTCTAGAGAGTCTGGTTTTCAAAATATTTGTTTCAAAGTATCAAAGGAATCGCATTTAAGATGTAATTTTAATAGTTTTTTTGATATGCAAATGGTTTTTAATTCGAGGTTTAATTTAATCAAAAATCCAAGCAATAAATTTGTCTTGCTGTGCAAAGTAAGGAAAATGTAAACAAAAAATACAAAAAAACGTTTGAACAATAGAAGTTTACTATTCGTTGAAAAGAAGTTGATAACAGAATACGTCAAAAATATACAGGGTGATTAAAGTTGTATTTTTTTAAATGAGACACCTAGTAAATTATTGTATTTTCGGTACCTACGGATAAAAGTAAAGTAGTTTTATTAAGGTTTATGGCATCTAAACCGTACCGTTCTTCAGATATTCGTGATTTTGTGAAAACGCAGCTTCACTTAGTACTTAAAGGGGCCCTGACCCTCGCCCGATCGTTTAAACCTTTATATTAATACCCTTTTTATTATGAGAAAGGGTCATTAGTTTATTAAACACCACTTTAATTGTTTGGCAAACTTTTGCTTCTTTCTTCACTTGTCGTGTTTAGCATCCAAAACTTAGTATCTTGTACACTCTATACAGTTTTTGTTTTAATATACGAGGAAGTTATTTGTTAGTTTTTTTACTGTGCATTTTATAAGTGGTTTGTGTTTGTATTTATTTTTGTACGTATTGCAAAGTGTTATCTGGAGTAAATTAGCCATCCCTATTTCCAGCCTTGCTAAAGACTAGATTCACAATCGAAACTTCGGTAATTTTTAAATAAAAGTTTTAAAGCAATTTATTTGTCCGCCATCCGCTAACATTATCTGCACTGATACCAACACGAAGGCACCTACTATTTCCCATTTTAGTCAGAAGATCGCAATTAGAACCGAATTAAATCGATAAATAAAATTATTCAAAATTTTTGGAGTTGAATTACCCTCTAATTTAAACATGCAAATTCAGTATTTACATACAGTTTATAACATTAATAAATTCATTAAACTGGTCTTACTTTATGTGCCGCACGTTTTATAAGCGCAATTTACGACTTGATACCTGCCGCGTCTCACAATAAAATCTTCATATAACTCAGCGAGGAAATATAAGCACTATATATTGTGCTTGGCACGAGTATGAAGTAAAAATAAGTATTAGATACGCTATTCGGAAGACTCAACACGTAAATAGGTCAGTTGAAATAATATAAAAATTTTAGAATGGACATTAAACCTTTTAAAATTTTACGTATGAGTATATTGTCTTATACCAGCTTTAGCTATCACATAGAAAATTAAGATGTTTAGATATTTATTATCTCGTATTCATTGATTTAGAACTGAGTGGTACCCATTGAAGGAATTTATTTTGGATAAGAATACGTTCTCCTCAAATATTGCTTCCTACAATTTTCGAAAAAAATCAATACCTATATTTTCAGTTATACAAGACACCAGACACATTTGCCAGAAAGGTAACAGAATATCAACCTGATTGACACCAGCATGATGGATGATATTGTATGACCAAGAGCGCGCGAGGCTTTAACATCCTTGCTATAGAAATATTTATCCATGCTCTCGGATAAACTGAAGGACGGCAATTTGTTGTTCAAGTGCGTCATCCAGGGACGCAGCCAATATCAAATTGCCAATAAGTAGGGTGAGGTCAGTCACAATACTGGTTGTAATCGAAACTTGTTGCCTCATTTTATGAGCAGAATTACAAAAATTGCAACGCTGCATTGCCGAGAATTTATTTTAGTAGTTTTCAGACGACATGGAAACCATTAATCCAGATAACTAATTTGAATACGAGGTCAGCCCTCGTAAACAGCTGCTTTTACATTTTGTGTTTAATATTATGGGAGTCGATAATGTGCATAATTGAGATAACGACTTGCGCATTCATTAATATTTAACTTGGATATTGCAAACTACTATCCAGCCAGATATATACCGGGCGATTCAAATGTTATCGTAACATTTAAGGGATTCCTGACATAAAAATAAGAAAAAAAATCCATATTCACCTAGGTCCAGAAACCTTTTGTTTACGAGCTAGAATCCAGCTCGTAAATTGAATGTTAACAATTGAGTAATAAAAATGGTTTTTGTTTTATAGGAGCCCTTAGAGGAACTGGAACTAAATGAAATTTTGGTTAAATTCTATGTATTTTTAGATTGTTGATTTCAGGAAAAAAATCTACTCTGACTGACATTTAAGTCTCTTCTACAAATTTTCAATGATTTATTCCAATTTAGATTACTAGTTTATCTAGAATAAATTCGTTGAGCTTTTAATAAAACGGATGCCCTTATTTTGAAATTGTACTTTTATAGAAAATTAATTCACATTCGCTTATGAAGCGTGAATATAACTTGAAAAAAGGAATTGTTAGATTGCTGATTTCAGGAAAAAAATCTACTCTGACTGCCATTTAAGTCTCTTCTACATTTTCAATGTTCTATTCCAAATTAGATTACTTCTATGCCTAGAATAAATTCGTTGAGCTTTTAATAAAACGAACACCCTTATTTTCAAATTGTACTCTTATTGAAAATGCCTTTTAAATTCGTTTATGAAGCATGAATATAACTTGAAATAAGTGGTTTTAGATTGCTGATTTCAGGGAAACAGTCTACTCTGATTGTCATTTAAGTCTCTTTTACGTTTTCAATGTTTTATTCCAATTTAGATTATTTTTTATCCCTAGAATTATCGTTGAGCTTTAATAAAACATACGCCCTTATTTTGAAATTTGACTTTTATAGAAAATGCCTTTTATATTCGCTTATGAAGCGTAATAACTTGAAATAAGTAGTTTACTGCTGATTTCAGAGAAAAAATCAACTCTGACTTCCATTTAACTCTCTTCTACATTTTCAATGATCAATTCCATTTTAAACTACTGTTTTACTTAGAATAAATTCGTCCGGTTTTTAATAAAACGGTAGCCTTTATCTTCAAATTGTACTCTTATTGAAAATGCCTTTTATATTCGTTCATGAAGCATGAATATAACTTGAAATAAGTACTTTTAGATTGCTGATTTTAGGGAAAAAATCTACTTTGACTGCCATTTAAGTCTCTTCTACATTTTAAATGTTCTACTCCAATATAGATTAGTTTTGTGCCTACAATAAATTCGTTGTGCCTTTAATAAAACGGACGCCCTTATTTTGAAATTGTACTCTTATTGAAAATGCCTTTTATATTCGCTTATGAAGCATGAATCTAACTTGAAATAATTAGTTTTATATTGCTGATTTCAGGGAAAAGAATCTACTCTGACTGCCGTTTAAGTCTCTCCTATATTTTCAATGTTCTATTCCAATTTAGATTATTTTTTATGCCTAGATTTAACGTTGAGCTTTAATAAAACATACGCTCTTATTTTGAAATTTGACTTTTATAGAAAATGCCTTTTATATTCGTTTATCAAGCATGAATAAAAAATGAAATAAGTAGTTTTAGATTGCTGATTTCAAGGAAAGCAATACACTCTGACTGCCATTTAATTCTCTTCTACATTTTCAATGTTTTATTCGATTTTAGATTACTTCTATGCCTATAATAAATTCGTTGAGCTTTTAACAAAACGGACGCCCATATTTTTTCCACTGTAGAGGTATACAGAATATAAAATGAAGATAAATATTTTATAAATTGGTCGCCCTTTTTCTTATCTTGACTTTTATACTGGCTGTTGAAGATACTTGTCGCTTTTCAATACCTCAGTTTTGGCTGTTTTTTGGAAAAACGCTTCGAAAAGTGCAAGAATTTGAATTTGGCGCGTTACCCTCGACATGCATGTGCAGTGTCGCCGACATAATAATTTCTTATGTCACAGTCAGAGCCGATTTTCCTTTCTTATTTATTTTGAGGGACTATCATGTAGTAATTAACGTGATTATGCAGTGAAAATATGTTGGCGACACTGCACATGCATGGCGGGGGTGACGCGCCAAATTCAAATTTTTGCACTTTTGAGGCGTTTTTCCAAAAAACGGCCAAAACTGGGGATTAAAAATATTACAGGATGATAGCTGACCATACGCTCTACAACTTTACTCTTAAAAGTTTTTCAATCAATTCAACCGTACAGGCGCAAAAAAATAAAAACCAATTTCCCATGTTAATCTCCTATGTCCAGGGTTGTGCTGGACACCCGGTATATCTTTATTTAAGTGTTTTTTTACTACATTTTATGAAACATTTAAAGACGTTTTAGAAACCGGTCGCCATTTCTTAAGGGCTTGATTTTGCTTTGGACAATTATATGCGATTTTTTTGAATACACTCCCGAAATTAAATACAAAACTTGACGTTCTAAAAAAAATTCGTTGGCTTCACAACATATCCATATTGAATTTCCACTTACAATTTATAAAATGGGTGGGTTATTTCTGATGTTATTTTCAGCTGTTACTTTGACCTATCTGAACCCGTTACTTTCAAGTGTCCCCATAAGTAGAAATCGAGAGGATTCAGATCAGGCGATCGTAGTGTCCAGGATGTTGCCAATGGTTAATGGCAATGCCCCAATAAAATACAAACCATTTTTATTATATTTAAAGAGCTGTAGCTTAGAAACAAAGCGTTTCTGGGCCTATGTCTATATGGACTTTTTCTGTTATTTTTATGTTAGGAGTACGTCCCTTAAAGGTTTATGTTTAGATTTGAATCACCCAGTATCTCATTAATTTATTATTGGCATGCAGTTGACGTTGGAAATCCCACTTTTACAATATCTTCTCCAAATGTTCTGAAAGGAGATAGGCTTAAAAAAATAAAGATTTCAAAGAAAATTAAATGACAATAAGTGGGAGAGTTATACATAAAAATCATTTATTTGTTTTTCCTATTTCGTTATTTTTAAAGTTTTCATTTTTTTACTCTTATCTTCTTTCAGCACAGGTTGAGAAGTTATACAGAAACTAATTTCAAACAACTATTTGACGTCAATAATAAGTGAATGGCTTATACATACATATATTTCCGAATGAAAACTACGTGGAATAAATGATGAGAAAAGTTTAGGTACTTGAAACATCTCAAATGTTTAATAAAGTAGGTCGGTTTCGTACGCTTTTCTTTTTGAGTAATTAGTTTTTTCACTTTGTGCTTGAAAAGTTGCACCTTTGCGGTTAGTTCAGTTCAGTTAAATTTCAATTCGACGATGTTTTGTCCGAGCTCTTGTGGGTGTGGTATTTTAATTGGAAAACTTAATTCGAAGATAAAACACGAATACTTTGAATTATAAATAACTTTAGTTCGTCAAATGAAGCTACACGAAGCGGTTCAGGTGAAATTTGCTGTAAGTGTTTCCTGATGAAAAAATTAAGTTTTTTAACAATTTTCTCGGGAACTTGATGGAATATGAATGATAGATTGTTCATCACTAAATTAAATTAGTTTTAGATTTAATTAAACAGAACAAATTAAACAAAAAAAGTAATTGAACTTCTTATTTTTTTTTCCTATTGAAGAAATTAAAGTTAGAATTCTGTATGTTCATCAAAGACAAAAGCAGCCCGTAACCATTATGCAAGTTACACTATTATTTTGTGCAGTAACGTTACCTATCCCCGTAATAGCGTGGCTATGGCGGTCGACTTAATTTCACATCACTCAGATGCTTCTTTTTAAAACGAAAAACCTTGCGGAAACGACATTTTTTTAATTACACCAACGCTAACTTAATTTAAAAGTTCCAGAGAGGACGTATAAAATCAGCAATGTTACTTTGCATTTTAGATTTCATTAATGGAGTGTTTCAAATGAAATCCCTCAGGAAAGTTAGTATTTCTCATTGGGAATAAATTTCCACTAAAGACTTCTAACTAAAAGTTCGGTTTATCAATCGTGGTATTAACGGAGTAACCTTTCTAGTAGAAATGTTTTTATAAATATTAATTAATTAAACCCCACAAAATAAAAACTAAATGTGAATCATACTTTCAAAGATTGTGTTCATCCTAAAACGATTCACTAAGTAATCGAAAGATAAAGCAACCACACAAAATAAAATAAAAAATAATTCTAGAGAATATATTACGAATCAGTTTATTAAAAAAACACTATGCAAAACCACTTGAGGAATAGGCAATAAATGTAGGTGACATTATAGTTACTTCAGCCTATTCTTTTGGCATTCTTCGGTCAACTTAATGGTTTTTTTCTAGAGAACGCCCCCTGTTGATCCGCAGGATGTCCCCCGGATATCCGCAAAGTTAGTTACAAATAAAAGAATTTATCGTGAAACACATAAGTTTTTAATTTATCCATTAAATTATGAGCCTGAGTTTAGGCTTCCACGTGCTTCAAACGCAAATAAAGCTCTATTATCCTCGCACATGAGCTTATTAGATTAAATCCTACACCTACGAAATTTTGGCCACAAACAACCTCTAATAGAAAGTTAATTGCATTAAATTAACCCTCAATAATAATTCGCATTCCGTTTGCGAATAAATAAATTCTTGTATTAAAATTTGAAACGTGTCTAGAAATGTTGAATTATTATTTAAAACGAAAAAGCTAACACTTGATTGTTTGACAAAAGCAGAAAGTCGTTCTATCACTCTCTTTGAGCAAAAATTGTAAAGTTGCATTTTAAGAACAGAAATGAGGATGATTGTATATTCTGAACAGCTACGTGAAAGTTATTAGTTATTGGTAATGTTCAGGTGCTGATTCTTTAAAGTTAAAATTGAAACTTCCGCTCCTGTTTTCCTAAGGGACGAAAGTTTTCACCGGGATCCCGTCGAGTTCAGTCGTAAAAATAATTGATACAGGTTATTTGAGAGACTAGTGGGAAATCACAGGGGATACGAAGTTCTAAAGGACATTTTTCCTTACAGCATTTCGGTATGCTTGACATTATATTAAATTGTACATTTCTAATTACTCTAAGAATTATTACAGCAGAAATCATCACTTTAAAGTTACTAGCGGGGACAGACAATGATTTTTCACCTACGAAAACTGTACTTGAACTCCCTTTCACCCTGGTGAACGAAAGCAACTAAGCAGATATCAGTCAATCATATCGAGTGATCCAGACCATTAATCTGCTACGAAGCTGCACAGTTAATAGGGAAATCAGCAAACGCATACCCACTTCCTCGTTATCTAGGGTAATAAAACTGTTGTCTGGGCTATTTTTAGATTTTATTGCGACGGTTTTCTTTGATTAAGAATACATTCGACATGTATTGTGAATTTTTCCTTACAGCATTTCGGTATGCTTGACCTTATATTAAATTGTACTTTTCTAAATACACCCTAAGGAATAATAGAGCCGAGAAATCATCACTTTTAAAGTTAATGGCGGGGACAGACGTCAATTCAAGTACGAAAACTGTACTTGAACTCTCTTTCACCCCACGTGAACGAATGCAATTAAGCAGACATCAGCCAATCACATCGAGCGATCCAGATCATTAATCCGCCGCGAAGCTGCACAGTTAATGGGGAAATCAGCAAGCGTATACCCACGTCCTCGTTATCTAGGGTAATAAAATTGCGGCTTTCTTTGATTAAGAATACATTCAGCACGATTTATTGCTATAAGCTTTATGATAACAGGCTTCAAAAACGAACTTTTACTGCTTAAATCGCTTATCCCTTTAATAAGTGCAACAATAATCGTTTTCGTTCGAAAATCAAGTTTGGATAGCCGCAACACGTGCAATTTGAAATGGTATAGGGCCTAAAGGGTTGCAGTACATTTCCGGGAACTGACTTTTCTCAACGACGAGAATATTGCGCGATATGGAAGGAAAATTGAAATGGGATTTTCAGCGGTTTCTGCGTGTGGCGTTCAATATTATAACTTCTTTTGGTTGTGTAATGCATTTTCTTGGCCCACATATCGTGCTGCGCAAACGTTTCGTAATATAAAGTTAGGAAGGTAATTTTACAAAAGCTGGAAAACGGGCAGTTTGTTGTGGCTTGCAATAATCTTGTCATGCTGCGGTAATTTTGTGGAGTTTTTCTTGTTTTCTCCGAGGGTTTTATCATCTTTATGAAATATTGTGTCTTGATATGTGATCATAGGTGATTCAGGAAACCTAAATAGCAAAATCATAAAATGAATTAAATTTGAATTATCTTTCTTATTTTTATTAATTATCTTTCTTAAAATTCTTTAAGTTGTCTGAGTTGCTTAAACAGCATATATTATAGGGCAACTTTCAAGTCTACAAAGTAACTTTGTGCTGTTTGTATTAAGTATTCTCAATATCTCGCTTTTAGGTACCCAATTTTTAATGAACCAAAGCTGACTTATATGACACATTTTCTAATTAAAATTTTTAATAAAACCATCCAGTTGCCTTGAATTAAATTATACAATAATTATAATCTTTTAAGTTTTTTGAACCTCAGAAGGTGGTATTTTGAGTCAACTTTCTAACATAAATATTGAAGAGTAGGTGGTCACCAACTCTTTACAGTTCGTTCTGGTTTCGATAACCGGCGAGATACAGAGCCATATACTGCAAAGGTAAGATTGCTTTTTGGTGGTTTTGCGCGTTGTGGTTTAATTCCTTGTCACCCAAATTATCAACTGTTCCTCAACTCCTCTTATTCTTCTTTGTGTTGAACTGTCAATGATGATAAGGAGCTTTCTTTAATAAAATACCCTCGACCTCTACTTCTTCAAAGGCTCAGCTGGTAGTTCTTCCTTTTACACAACTTTTACAGTTTCAGGAGATTCTTTTTCACGTTTAGGTTTGAAAACTCCCATTTAACTACAACTTCGTCTTCCTCTTCTTGTGATTTCTTTACCTGTTTAAGCTTGAGTTCTTCGGGTTCAGTGCTGGAACGATTGACACAACATGTAACTTATGGAGAAAGCTGCAAGTAATAATGTGAACTTCAGTAAGATTCAAAGAGGTTACCAGAAGAGCTTCGGTTACTTTATATATCAGATCCCCATAACAGCGTTGGGAGAGCGTCTTGGAGGTCAGTAAGCTCATCAACAAAGTTTTTAAAAGGCAATGGTGATGGGTTCTTTGGTGGTCAGCGTGCACGTAGATGGTTTAATTCCTTATTATCCAAAGCATCAAGAATTACTTCACTGAATTTTGGGGATACGGTCTTCCTCAACTCCTCTTATTCTTCTCTGTGTTGAGCTGTAACTTTTTCTTTATCTCTTTCTGAGGTTTAGGAGCTTTCTTCAATAAAATACCTTCGACCTCTACTTCTTCAGGTGCTCAGCTGGTGGTTCTTCCTTTTATACAACTTTTACAGTTTCAGGAGATTCTTTTTCACGTTTAGCTTTGAAAACTCCCACTTAACTACTTCTTCCTCTTCCTCTTCTTGTGATCTCTTTTCCGACTTAAGCTTGAGTACTTCGGGTTCAATGGTGGAACGATTGACACAACATGTAACTTATGAAGAGAGCTGCGAATAATAATGTGAACTTCAGTGCCAAATTTGTAGGACTCAAAGAGGTCACTAGAACAACGTTGGAGTTCCTGTTGTTCGCTTTTATATCTCACAATCGTGTTAGGAGGGGGTGACATTTTGTACTAGTTTTCGAGGGTTCGCCTGTGGTGATAGTAACTGAACAGGGGTGAGTCAAAAATGGTGCAAATTTTATATATTTTTTCAGTTTTCTCGAAAATCGTGAAAGACAGCCTCGTTCTGATTGCTTTACCTTATAGTCCTTCATACCACCTATTTACATGCATATTGAGAAGTCTTACCGTTTTCAAGATAAAGGCCAAAATCTCAATCGTTAGTCATCGAAGTATTCATCAGAAATCGATTGTCACCTATTTTGATTAAAATGACGTCGAATTGTAGAGCACACGAAAATGTATCATAAAAATGCCAAATCGGAATTTCCACTAATATTTTTCCCCTTCAAAATGGCGCCTAAAAACTGTTTTTAGTCCACAATAGTGCATAGCAATCTTTGACAGATTATATCTCCTTTCGATAAAAATTTTACCGAAAATGTATAAGAAGAGCTAAGAAAGTAGAAGAGCGAAGCCACATGTCGAATCAACTTTTGGGTGTCCACCTGTAACGGTAACTGAACACGAGTGGCCAAAATGTAAGGTAAAAATTTTATATAGTTCGTGACGTCTCCATCCTTATCTGTTCAGGTTCACCTGAATCGGCAGCTGCCGGATTTGCTCTCTCCACAATGGACTATGATGACTAGTCCAGAATCGAAAATAAGTACACTTTGCTTGAATTCATAGCGAGAGAAACACTATTTATGCAATTTATTGCAAACTACGAGGAACTAATCTGCACACCCTCGGTAATACATACGAGCGCCCGAACGAATACCAAACTACTCCATCGAACCTTCTGCCAATTCGCTGACCTACCAACACAGATACATTTACAGACAGAGACATTAGACAGCGATGCTTCACCTACGAAGTCTGAACTTGAACTCTCATTCATCCCGGTGAACGAATGCATTTATGCATAATGGTCCGCTTCCCTAGGGGCATTAGCCAATCATATCGAGCGATCCATATCATTAATCCGCCGCGACAATGTACAGCCAATGGAAAAATCAGCAGTCGCCTACAGACGTTCTCGTTATCTAGGGTAATAAAATTGTGGTTTGGGACATCAGCACGATTTGATTCTCCTTTCGTCTGCCTTTTGTCTGCAGCAAACAGAGGATTTATTTGGGATGTTTACCGTTTGAAATCATTTTAAAATGCTTGTATTATTCCCCTCTTATGTTGGGTTTCCCAAACAATTATAGTATGCTTATGTAATATTCAATTTTAGTATTTTATATAACTATAATCGCACCACTCTGTTCTTTTAACTTTATATTCCCTTGACTCTGTTTCCCTTCAATGTATGCACTTTAATATCCGCAATGATATCAGTCGATTCTGTATAGTAGGTACTGTCTAATGTTTAATATAGGGTAAGTTATACATATTTTATAAATATGTAAAATTAGTCAAAGTTTGTTAACTACAAATATGGGAACGGATGGTCAAAAAATACGTCTGGTCTCATTCGATGCAGAATTTAATGTCCCACTACATTTAAAGCGGTCACGTTTATGATATTGTAAATTCTTTACGTTATTTACGTCAATTCTTTACGTTCTTTACGTCATTACTTTAAAAACGCAAAAATACCTATTTTTACGTGTTAAGGGTACATTTTTATGGTATATTTTTACAGGATAGTCATATTGAGCAACAAATGAAACCATTAAAGCATTGAAAAGTTTTGCAGCAATTGTTTTCGATTTGAAAATTGTTTTCGATTTGAAAACAATTGCTGCAACAAGAATGGTAAACCTGCTGGCCTATTTGTTAATTTGGCCGTTTCGATTGAATTCTCTTTGCCAAATTGTCATGACCTTTTATATGAAAAACGTTTAGTGAGTGCTTTAGCGGCAAAATGTGCGAGTTTATTGAGTAATATCCAGGTCTAGGAACAACTCAGCCCCGTAAAACTTTAAAACGAGAGGTGGAGTTAGTGAAATACATCACAAACGTCTTAAACATAATAACCTTTTCCTGCTTCCTCTATTACTGCCAATTTCAGAGAATAATAGGTAACTTTAAAGTTCTCTCTTTTTAGACTTCACAGAACCGGCTGGCTTATAACACATGAGTTTGAAATGAACTCTAGCAGAGAAGAAATAACGACTCGTATACGTGGCAACTACCAACAATACAGGGAACAATTCTTTCAGCAATGCAAAGTTAAACAATTCTATTTCTCCCTGTTCTTTTACGAAATTGGAAAATTATCCTCGGATTTGTTGGACTCGAAAGAGTTCAACAGGGAAATGAGATTGTTGGTTATGTGAGCCACATGAGCCACATAAAGGAATTTTAATTAAAAGTGTAAACTAATCTGAAAGTTCCAGAAACATGTTTAATTTGTTGTAAATGTGAGCAGCCTTTTTGTCATATATATTTCTATCAAATTATCAAAAAAATAGTTATTTAGCAAAAATTCCTAAATGGCAAAATCGTTTCCAGGTTTTCCAGCTTTTAGCCTGAGTTATTGAGCTATTGAATAAATTCTTTCTTCCTGCATCGGCAAGCATGCGGCTTGTACAGGAGCTATCTATGTCTCAAGCCTGAAATACGAATACACCTGTTTTATGGGGCAACTTTGTAAGTAATACATAATACAAGGAACGAGCACGTGTCGCTGCTAGCTAAAGAGTATCGATATATTCAATACTAAGAACAGAATATCAAATCGATCATATTACGTTTTCCGTTTAGACGAGAAGGAGTAAAAACTTCCACCCAACTGAAGTCTTATAACATTACATTTTAACCCATAGCGCCTGTTTAGATATTCCAGCTGCGACTTCAATAGCTGACTGATTCCAAGTTATGCATCTCAGCTCTTTTAAAAGTTTGCAAGCTCTGCGTACTTGAGCGCGAACGAATGTTGATTCCGTATGCAAAATCGCCAGTTTGAATCAATTTACTCATCCAAAGCGTTTTAAACTGTGCTATGTACACAGCTATCTCAAAGCCATAGATTTTGCTTCTGTTAGGAATTAGGTCAATGAGTTGTGCTGAACTGAAAAGTAATAAACTGTTTAAACAGTTTACAGATTTTAATAAATCCTAGCAATTCTTATGTTAGCATGTGAGCAAAAGTGAGTTGAATGATATCAATAATCCTTAGAGGTTAAGAACACAGGTAAGCGAATAAAATGGAGAAGCAGTTATTATTAATCAACAACAAACTGCTGGTAAAAATGGGCAATAAGAAGCTTCAAATTGAAATTATCTTGAAGACAAAATTTAGGTTGAATAAGTTTTTATCCATCTATTTTCTTGTAGTGGAAGTTCTGGTTACTAGAGTTGTTCTGGGAGCCATGGCGAGGACGAACTTCAAAACTTTCTCTTACACCCATACACCTGTCAACTTATTATGGACAAGGCGTTAGAGAGGGAAAGCTGTCGTCAGTAGTTTGCGGAGAGCGATGGGTAAAATTACGGGTCAAGTCCGCAATATTCGCCAATTGATTGTGTGTATTTGAGGTGTAGCTTCTCTGAAAATTTCTCTTTTTTAAGAATATTTTTAAGTGGAAAAAATAAACGTTTTTTTTTTTTGAAAACAAACATACAATAAAATGGTTCAGAGCTGCTCTGCATTTCATTGTAAATCAAAAAGTGTTCGCGGGTGCCAAATATCCAAAAAATTCCATCGGTAGAGTCAAGAGGTTAGGTAGGCTTCTTTTTCTTATAATAAACATTTTCTAGGTTTCCGAAAGTTCCTTTCTTGAGGAAAACGTGGATTCTTGCTACCAAAAGAAAGAATTTTATTGAGTATAGTGAGGAGGCGCATTGTAAATACTTAGAAAATTGTAATAATGTGGTCAGTTTTTCATACATAATTAATGTTGTCGAATATATTTCGGGGTTTGAAAGTAAGAAACTGGTTAGAAAAATCAACTGCGAAATATGTGCAACTGCACTAAGTACTGATAATGTCAGTTTGTCTTCATTACTATCTAGAAAAAATAGAGGCCGTCTCACTAAACCTCAAATGATGTAGTAAAACTCTGCCTCGCTGCTGAGGGAGTAGTCAAAACAATATCGGATTTCTCTGGTTCCAATCTTATGTTGAAAATGATGGCGTTAGGAGTTAGAAATATAAATGTTTTAAATTTATTCTCAGAATTAAGGGACCATTGTCATGACCCTTTAAGTAGACATATTCTACAATTAATAAAGTTAATTCTAAAAACTTATTTTACAATAAGGTTGCACCATATTAACAAAACTAAGTTTCAATCAGAAGTAAGAATTAGACACCTATTTACAAAACTTATACATTTTAAGCATCAGTAGGTAAGATGTGCAGTTGACATCGACACTGTTTGTTGAATTAGGTATCTGTGTTTTGGTGTGGTGGGACCTTTCCAAGCCAGGCTTATGTTGGTGTGGGGAATATGGCAATTGGTTGTTGGTTAGCAACTGACATCTATCTTTTCCACTGCCTAAGAAAATGTTAAGTATTATTAAGCACGTATTAGCTGGGTTCAGTATGGAAGCTCTTCCATCTTTGATCTTTATACAGGGTGTTGCATCGTCGTCCGGGACATAGGAAATCCCATGTAAATTTTAAAAGAGTCTATTATTGGTTTCCCTAATTATTTTATAGAAAAAATCAATTTAGATTTTTTTAAGAACATTAAAAACCACTACTAAATGGACAACTTCAGATATTTTTTATTAACCTCTTAACGAGTTATTTCCAATAACTTGTTAAGTACTTTGTCCTTTTTATCGCCCTGTATTTACGGACACCAGTAAGACTTGGCTATCAAACACAATTCATGAATGACAGCCAACTCTTACCTTGGCTGGTGTCGGTGAATACACGACGATAAAAAATGTTACTGGCAACTAATTCGTAAACGGGTTGATCAAAAATGCTTGAAGTTATCCTATTGGTTGCGTATTTTAGCCCTCTTTAAAAAAACTAAATACATTTTTTCACCAAAATAATTAGGGAAGCCAATAATTGACCCGATCAAAATTTACATGGGATTTCCTATGTCCCGCCCGACGATGCAACACCCGGTATGCAAAATAGCTGATATCTGACAGCATCAATTTTTTATTTTGATTTGATTTGGAGTGAATAAAATCATCTCCATAAACTTTACCTTATGAGGTGGAGTTGCAGGTTGCAGAGGTAACTCTGTTTATTCTGAATACTGCCAAAGTCAAATCAGTAACATTTTGTCAACGGTCAACGGTCGAGCAACGTGTGGACTTGAGAGTGATCGCTCCTTGAATTGTTCGTTGTCTCGGGTGTTTTTCGGATTACTAATTTCACGTATGAGTGACCTAAGCAGTGATGAAAAATCACAGGCAAAAAGTGAAGAACCAAACATGCATCAAATAGGAAGAAAATACAGAAGTCGTTCTGCAAACTCCTTAGGTTTATTGAACGTTAATGTAAACAAACTGATTAGCCGCAGGGCCGAAACAGATAAGGTGAATATCAGGCACATAGAAGTAGATCCTTCGACAATACCAGGGAAAGTACATAAGTTCTCAGATAAACAAGATTTACACTATGAGGACGGTTTTCAACCGAAAACCTTCATCGCGAGATCGCCAACACACGTAGGAAAGGATGATTCATTGGACACTCAATTCGCAGGCAACCAACAAAAGGTAAATAACAAAAGACATAGATCTCAGGAGAGTCCCTCTGCAATTAACATAAAAAAACGAGCAAATGAACAACAAACCCCAGAATACACTCGTAATTCAACATCGTCAGCAAACCACGCTTCTGCTCAACATAGTGAAGTAACTGAGAGAAATGACGTAAGCTCATCACTTTGTTCGGAGCAGATGATACAGAAATTCTTCCTACTAATGGATGATATCTCAGCAATATTAGAAAAAGATAAAACCACAGAGGATAAGCTCATAATCTCTAAAGAAGAACAAATTAAACTTAGAAGAGCAAATTCGCAAATTCATCAGTAATTTACTCTCTTAGTATTCAAACTGGGCAAATTGGAGAACGAAAGCATGAAAAGCAACGCGGCTCATCAAGTACAAAAAAAAAGTTGAAGCCACTCATTATGGAGATGAGTTAGCGCAATACAAGAAAAGTTTTGCAGAGATCGTACGGCAAAAAGATTACAGTGAACCGACAACAGAGAATAATCCATATCAAGAAGAAAAACAACCTTGGACAACACCAACTACAAAGCAGAAGCATGAGACTATTATACGGTATAATAACATAAAAGATTCACGAGTAGCTTTTATCAAACTTAAAAATGAAATTGGCGGTCTAGACATTGGAAAAGGGTTTAAAAACATACGACACACAAAAACTGGTGCACTTGTAGTCGAAAGTTTTGACAAAGAACAACAAACCAATTTAAAATTAGTGTTAGCGGATAGAAATCATCTAACTGCAACAGAAGCAGACAGACCTCACCCCATGTTCATGCTTACTGGAGTGGAAGATTGCAGTTTTACTGAGGAAGCATTCCTGGAAGAATTGGAGAGTCTCAATTACGACATCGTAGAGGAATTGGGGTACAGTGTCAAGGACAAAATCCGTGTGGTAGCCAAAAGAAAATGTCGAAACCCAACGAAAGATAATTGGATACTGCAAGCAGAACCGAAAACTACAAAATGGTTTCTGAAAAGAGAAAAAGTGCTATTCAACCTTTTAACAGTACACGTACAAGAACATCTAAACCTAGCCCAGTGTTTTAAATGTTGCGGATTCGGTCATGTCGCTAAATATTGCAATCAAGAAGAGTGTTGCCACAAATGCGGAGGAAAACACAACGGGACTGAATGCATTGCCGATCTAAACTGCCCCAATTGTACTAAAATGAAGCTACATGATCGAAAGCATTCTGCGAGAGATCAGAACAATTGCCCTATTTTCGGAAGAAAGCTTACATCCTACAGGAATAATATAAATTACAAAGATTTTTTGTAAGTCCACCCGAAAGGAAAAACAATAACAGGAGGAATACCGCATGTACCTTAGCAACATCGCAAATTTGTTTAATACACCAAAATGTCCGATCAATTGGAAATTCTATTGAAAAGTTGGAATTCATGCTACAAGAACACACAACCTGCCAAATATTGAGCATCACGGAACATTGGAAAACCGTCACCCAGCTACTAAATTACCGAATAGACGGATTCCATTTAGCAGTTAGTTGTTGTAGGCAACAAGAAAATGCGCATGGTGGTTCAGCGATCTTCCTCAGAGATTCTATTTCGCATACTATTAGAGTTGACATAAATAGTTTGAGTGTTGAAAGACACGTGGAATGGTGTGCCTGTGAAATTAAAATAGGAAGCACAAAAATTATTTTGGTATGTATGTATAGACCACCAGATGGGGACCAAGGTTTATTTATTCGAAAGCTTGAACATTTGTTAGGTATAAGCATACAAGAGAACAAAATGTGTTTTATTGCGGGCGACTTCAATGTAGACTTTCTTTCCGATAATAACAAAACTTTTGACGTTATGTCTGTAATAAGTGCACACAACTTCAAATTTGCAGTCAACAAAATAACTAGATTAGCTGGCAAATCTAACAAATGCATAGACAACATCATTTCAAATGTACAAAGTGAGTTAGAGATAGACATATTAGAATATCATATTTCTGACCACACTGCACAAAAGATAACATCTTCAATACAAATGAAATCCAATAAATCTCACGTAGAAACTAGATTAATAAACGATAGCAATATAGTTAAATTTAAGCAATTACTGGCGGAGCAAGGCTTTGGGAATGTTCTTGCACTGGAAAGGGATCTAGTGGATGAACAGTGGGATAACTTTTCTGCAATAATATCAAACATCTATAATCTGTGTTTTCCTATAAAAAAGGTTCCGATAAGAAATTATAACAAAGCCAAATATATGTTAGATGACCATGAGGTCGCTAATTGTAAAAAGACATTAGACGATTTGTACATTTTGAGGGACCAGGGCGCCGTATTTAAGATGAGATACAGCGATCAGAAAAAGCGATATGAAGCGCTACTGAAAGACTTTATTTATATATAATTTATATAATAATTTACTAATAAAATCAAGAAATCTGATAGCAAATCAAAAACATGCTGGAATATTGTAACTGAAATAATAGGCAAAAAACACAAAAGTGATTTGGAGGTAGACAAAGAGAAAGAGATTGAAATCTCAAACGCATTTAATAAATTTACGGTAGACGCCCCTATAAAATTGGTGAATAGCCTGGAGAATATCCCTTTCTCAACTATCAGTACTGCCAGTCCAGAAACCATTGCCCTGGATCTAGTCGACGATAAAGAAATATTAACTATTGTCAACGATCTCAAAACTAAGAATAGCACTGGGCACGACAGTATATCCACAAACATACTTAAAAGCATAATAACTTCAATTGTCAAACCGATTGTCCATATAATCAATAATTCTCTTAAGTACGCAAAGTTCCCAAAACAACTAAAACAAGCAATTATTATACCCATATATAAAAGTGGAGACAAACATCTCCTAGAGAACTATCGGCCCATTAGTTTACTCACTAGCTTTTCAAACATATTTGAAAAGGTAATGTATAATAGGCTTATTGATTTCCTGCAGAAAAACAATCTCTTGAATGAATTTCAGCATGGCTTTATAAGAGGAAGATCAACCCAAACGGCTATTTTCAGTTTCATAGAGTCAATATTATGCTCTCTAGAAAAACAGGAAATACCGATGAATATTTCTAGACTTATCTAAAGCATATGACACACTAAATCATAATATCTTGACTATTAAGTTAAACAACTGTGGTATAAGAGGGATTGCAAATGATTGGTTAAAGTCTTATCTGACAGGTAGGACTCAGCAGGTGGTTATAGGTAGGGGTAAAAGTAAGGTTTTTTCGGACTTTTTAGAAACAACAGTTGGTGTTCCACAAGCGAGTATACTGGGCCCACTGCTATTCTTAATCTACATTAATGATATTACTGAGCTTCTGGGAAGTGACATTAAACTTCAAATTACCAACTACGCAGACGATACCAGCCTTTTCCTAACGGGTACTTCCATATCGTCAATTTTCAAAGATTCAAAGAAAATTTTGCAACAAGCAAGTCAGTGGTTCGCAAAAAACAAGCTTGTTTTGAACAACAAGAAAACAAACGTGGTAATTTTTCAAACGAATAGGAGTAATTTGGATGTGCCCTTAGCAATCAATTTAAACAACTCTGATGTGTTCATAAATCAAACGACTAAGTTCTTGGGTATTAGTTATGGTACTGGATAACTAGTCTTGGTTATGGTAACTAGTCTTGGTTATGGTACTGGATAACACTTTCCTGGAAAGAACATGTACGACACCTGATTACAAAATTATTAAGAGTATGTTATACATTCCGTATCTTATCAGAATCAGAGTATTTAAACAAAACAACAAGGAAAATGATATACCACTCCAATTTTGAGTCTCATCTTAGGTACGACATCATATTTTACGGACAGTGTGCTGATATAACAAGGGTTTTTATTTGTCAAAAAAGAGCATTGAGAACTATACTAGGGCTCAGGTCAAGAGAATCGTGTAGAGGAAAATTCAGAGAAACAGGAATACTTACGGTTCATGCCATTTATATCCAGGAATGTATATTATTCTTTTTCAAAAACCAAAGCTTATTTCATCGGCATGCCCCGACAAATATACGCTCTTCAAGAACTTTTAATTACATATTACCAAAACATAGATTAGCCCTTTATGAAAACGGTGCATATTACAACTGCATATAATTGTATAATAATTTGCCAACTAAAATTAAGATCATAGATCAAATGAAGCAGTTCAAGAACCAACTTTATAAATTTCTGTTGAATGTAGAACCTTACACTCTTAGCGAATTCCTGGATCATAGTTATATTTATAGTTGATCGTGTATGATCATGTATATTGACGTTATTTCTTTTTATGTACCTGTACATAATTTCGAAATAAAGATTATTATTATTATTATTATTATTATTATTATTATTATTATTATCAGGTATTTTCTTAATATTTAAATTTAATAATAATTGCAAAATTGAAGCTGTTCTCGACCGTTAATCGACAAGGAAAGGGTTTTCTCAGGTGATCGGTCAGTTAAATCTACGTTAGTGGATACATTTTTTACGACGCACTCAAACCTGGTCAATATTCGCTCACATGATACATTCTGCGTTGTAGGGGCAATGCCAAACTTAGATCCCAGCGCAAGAAAATGCTTTATGTCAATAGGGATGGCCACATTGGTCAAGTTTTTAATCCAATTTTCCTTAGTGGGAATGTTATATTGATGGTCGTTGTGTTTTAAGTTGTTAAGATTTCGAATGTTGCCCTCCCTGATTGATCGAAAGCGTCTCTCATTACTAACCTGCTGTCTTTTATAATACTTTTCCAAGGTGTGACAATTAATGAAGTTCTCCAAGAGTTCCTGTGTTTTCTTCATATCCTTTGTTATTAGTTTGAGGTTATCGTTGGTGACCTCTATTTCCTAGTTGAGCAGGCGCCTATGTGCCATGTTTTTGAGGTGGTCAACTCGCTGTCCCACCTGTCCGTCTCGAAAGTCAATGTGAGTGCCCCAGTTGGTGGTGCTGTTGGTGATGTGTTTTGGCATTATGCCCTCCCTTCTGCATCGCAGTAAGA
Organism: Taphrorychus bicolor; assembly: GCA_951812265.1. Lineage (NCBI taxonomy): Eukaryota > Metazoa > Arthropoda > Insecta > Coleoptera > Curculionidae > Taphrorychus > Taphrorychus bicolor. The sequence goes on from OX638302.1 coordinate 37,148,516, forward strand.
AAATCCGTCTGTTGCGTAGAGATGCGACTGTGGTGTTATTTTTTGCCCACTGTTTGAGGAGTGAAACTCCCCTAATCCCATACTGTTGTAACATGGATTCGTAAAACCCCATCGCATGGCAGCTGTTTTATCATAGCGTATAAAGTGAGCCCCACTCCATAGGGAATTTGCATAAGTGGTGAGGTCCGCGTCAAAGTGAGGACCAAATACGCATCAAACTGAGGACGGCCTTTAATCGATGGAGCACCAGCCATATATGTGATTTATGCTAAATTTAGCCGGACCTCAGAATAGGGTTTTATGGCAAAATTGTGTTTACTGCAGTTCAGAAAACTTCCGTAGAGGCGCTGCAACTCCCGTATTCTTTACATCCGTGGGTTTTGGCATCTCCTTGGGTTTACGGCCTACACGAGTTGTGAGTGCCGAAGAATTGGCAATAACGCCCGGACCTCATTGAACGCGTTACACAGATATAGAGGTTATTAGATATATTTCAAGTTGTAATTTAGTACACTTTCGCATGGATAGACGATAAATGTTATCATTGATTATTGCAACAGTTCAATTACTGAAAATTATTGTATAAAAATTGAAAATATCTGACCGATATTAAACGGATATTTTTTAGTAACAGGTGGCTGGAGATATGATAAGACATTTTGGAAATGACATGAAGCGAATGGATTTTTTTACAACAAGAATTTAATTTTTATTTTTACGGGTTATTATACAGTATGTCCAAGATGAGAATTACTCCCATGAGGAGCGCGTAAACCTCAATAATAGTCTTAGTTCTAGTTTAAATGGAAGAAAATTATCGCATTCGCACAAGTAGTAGTTTTAGAGTGAAAGCACCCAACTACAAAATTATTTTAGTATTCGAATTTGGTTTTAATACCACCCCGGTAAGTTTCTTGCCAATTTTTTATTTCATTTTAATAAAATTATTCACATGATATATACTATAAGTACCTTCAATCTTTAAAATGTTCCACTACATTTTAAATTAAAAAAATGGTAACATGTTAAATATGACCTTAGTAATATATAAATATAAAGTAAAAAATTCCTTAAAAGAGTAACGTACGACACTAGACATACCAAATCGATAGATAAGTTTGTAATAAAATTGTCTTAAAATCCGCACAAAAAATGTTAAAGCCGCATTTATATAAAAGTTGATTATTCACTCAATGGAATTAAAAGAGTTGATTATCCTTGAAAATCATAACGTCTCATAATAAAACCAAGATAGTCGTGTTGAAATTTATTAAAACTTTCAATGAAAAGGGCTTTTAGTTTTTGTCGATCTTTTACCATAACTCAAAAAATATTTAAAACAAAATTCAAAAGTTTGGTTTCTTTATCGCTTAAAAACCTATAATAATTTTGAAGATTTATTGATACCCTAAAACTACTTTTGAATGTGCAGCTTTTGACACATTTAAGCAAATCTGGGTCAATTAAGGTTCGCGAGATCCTCATGGTGGCCTTTTTTTATTGGATACTTTTATCTTAGAGTTGGAAACTGTCATTTTTTTTATATAAATAAAGACACGTATTTTTAATTATACAGGACTTTTCAGAAATACGCTATAACAATTTTAAAACAGATTATGCTAATAAAAATTAGAGCAAAACATCATGAACAGGAATAAGAAAAATTAGTAATTACGGAAATCGCGGGCGGTAAAGCAATTAACCGATTTATTATGTTCTAAGATATTGAAAGGACGGCTTGAGGTTTTTTCTGTGAAGACCATTCGGATGCGATATTAAAATAATCGACCTAAAAAGTGCAGAAAGTGATACTTTTCAGCAAGAGATTGCCTACCGTTGTTACAATACACTTTTCTTTGGAGTGTCAGTTTTATTTTTTCTAATTGTATAAATAGTTACATAGAAAAGAGAAGCTTTTATTTTAGTAAATTTTATCTAAAGTGCCTTTGTAATCAGTCATAAATTTTGTTCGTGTTTGCGTGCTCTAAAGACCCTTTACCGCAAACACTAGTGCAGTAAAACATTTTTCCTACGGGCGTGCGGTAAAGTCACTTTACCGCACGCATTTCCATGCGGCAAGTAGCACTTTACCGCACGTCAAAATCAAATCACATACAATTTGAAGCTTTATTAATCTGAGCGTTACTTTTGCATAATTTTATTCTTCTTGTGTTGTTGTTTTTTGTTGAGTTGAAATAAATTGATTGCGTTTTTCTATACTTATCTGGATGCTTTAGAGTTCAGAGGACATTTAACACTATTAATAAAGTACCTACTACACGTGCGTGCGTGTAGAGGTTAACGCACGTTCATATTTATTTGAACTTACAGAAGATAACAAAATTAACACACATGCGCTCGTAGGATATTATCTATCCACTCCGAGGAATTAAAAGAAAAGTTGGTCCTCACCGGTATTGGAGCCCACGACCTTAATTTCACAAAGTACGAGGTGTTCATTATAAAACTTCATCTAGTTGGCTGTGAAATGTCAAAAGAAAAGAATGGAGAAACAAAAGTCCATTTACTTTGATTACGTCATCCTTTTCTGTCAAAATTTCATAGCCTGCTAGATGAAATTTTATAATGAACACCCCGTAGGTGTGTCAACCACTACACCATGCATTTATTTTGTTGACATGTGTTAAACCAAAATAAGTTCGAATTAATTACAGTTTGACAAATGTCAGTTTTGGTATTTAAAAATAAATAAATTTACAGAGAAAATAGATAATAGAGACAAAAACCTTCAAAACATATAATCAGAATGGTCTTATCAGACGAAATTTGAGATGCAGCAAATAGGTGCCGTCTTCCAGTGACTTATTGTAAAAGCACTAACACTTATAAAGAATTTCATGAAGTTGACAGGCGTGCGTGAAAAAATTGTAGCCCACGCAAATTTAAAGAACTAAACTAGGGAAGACGAAAAAGATTAAGAGAAATTGGCTCGTAGAAAAATATTATACCTAACACGTGCGGGAAGTGGTCGACCGCACTCGATTGCTGACCGAACTCCGCTACTCATCGTTCGGTCATTTCAATCAGCGTGCGGTAAAGCATCACTTCCCCCACTTGTTAGGAAATAGTTATTTACCTTCCCGCGCTTGTTAGGTAATAGTTATTTACCTAACAAGTGCGGAAAGTCATGCTTTACCGCACGCTGATTGTGGCTACGCGTCGTTCGGTCAGCACGTGTTAGGTAGATAATTTTTCCTACGAGCCAATTTTCCTTAATTTTTTCGTCTTCTCTGGTTTAGTTCTTTAAATTTGCGTGCGGTAAAAACTTTTATTCACAACCATATATGTAATGCTGTCATTACTAACGTCATAGGAGGGTGGGAAATTACCTATTACCTACCTCTAAATTAGACGCAAGTAATGGGTATTCATTACCACCCAAGTGCGGTAATGGCTTATTACCTACCTCTCTTTCAACCCTCATTTTCCATGCTTATTTCTTGGCCCCTAAAATTTAATGTCTTTATAGAATAAAAAAGGTGTCCCTAGTAGCATCGAACTAGATAAGATAGTTAACTGGTAATTTTTAAAAAAGATAGTTAAAAATGTTATAAATATCTTATACGAAAAATATAAATTCATATTATGTAGGTTGTAAATAAAATAGTATACACACCTCGGTAGGAAGTTTCCTTACCGTCTCGAGTTTTATAATTTATCTCGACGCTGCGCGTCTCGACAAACTATCAAATCTCTCGACAGTAATGAACGACCACCCACCCCGGTATGTAATACATTATTACCGCACACAAGTAAGATCCTAGCCTAGGTCAGTATCAACAGATTGCTCTGACCTGCAATCTTGGTTCTTCGTCGGTTCTTCGTCGATGATTCCAAAAAATTTGCCATACTTCTGAGAGTTATAAACTCTTTTAAATTTATTCCTTGATGATTAATCCAGACTACTCTGGACAGAATACAACAACACCTGGGTATGTATTGGTATATATAGGTGGTATATAGAGGTCCAGACTAGTCTGGACACAATACACCTGGGTATGTATTATGGTTTTAGTTTAGTCAGAGAAGTCTCCTGTCCATCATTCATTCGTTTTTCCTAACGCACGGCTGTGTGCCATCTCTCATTGTTATGTTAGGTTTCGTAAGGGGTTGTAAGAAATAGTTATTTTCCTACGAGCGTGCGGTAAAGTCGCTTTACCGCACGCATTTGCATGCGGAAAGTAGCACTTGTAAAAATGTTTACCGCACGCAAAGCCAAGTAACATTCAATTGGAAGCTTTATTAATCTGAGCGTCACTTTTGCATAGTTTTAATGTTCTTGTGTTGTTGTTTTTTGCTGAGTTGAAAGAAATTGATTGCGTTTTTCTATACTTATCTGAATGCTTTAGGGTTCACAGGACATTTAGCACTATTAATTAGGTACCTAACACTCGGGCGTGCGTGTAAATGTTAACCCACGTTTATATTTAATTGAACTTACAGAAGACAACAAAATTAACACACAGGCGCTCGTAGGAAATTAACTATCCAAGCCGAGGAATGAAAAAAAGTTGGTCTTGAACGGTATTCAAACCCACGACCTAATTTCACAAGGCAGGTGTGTCAACCAGTATACTGTGCATTTCTTATGTTGACAAGTGTTAAACCAAAATAAGTTTGGATTAATTACAGTTGGTCAAATGTCAGTTTTGGTGTTTTTAAAAATAAATTTGCAGAGAAAATAAAAAGTAGGGACAAAAACCTTCAAAACATATAATCAGAAAGATCTTATCAGACGAAATTTTGGATGCAGCAAATAGGTACGGGCTTCCAGTGACTTATTGTAAAAGCACTAACACTTATAAATAATTGCATGACGTTGACAGGCGTGCGTGTAAACATTTTTACCGCACGTGTGCGCTCTGATAGGTCACACAAGGGTGATTAGGTTATGGGCAATACAAAACTTCGTCGGTTCTTCGTCGATGAATTCAAAAAATTGTTTTAATTTTTTGTTAGTTTGGGGAAACGTAAAATGAACCCTTAAATCCTATTAGGTAAAGATTCTCTCTTTGCCTTCTGCAAAAGAAAACGTTCATAGGCAAGAAGGAAAGGGAAAGGAACCCTAACCTGAACATGTAGAAATAAAATACAAATATAAAAAAAATAAGAAAAAAACTAGCCTGCAACACAACCAAATTTGAATAACAGAACTAATTTAATGTAATCATAAAAAAGCTAAATTTAATAGCTATTTATGTAACCAGTTACGAAAAGTCCGATTTTGTGTAACGAATGAATGTTTGCGGGACGAGCGCAGCGAGTTCCCGCAATTTGAATGAGATACACAAAAAAGGTTTTTCGTCACGTATTTCATACAAGATTTTTTCTAATTTTGACTACAAATACCTACTTAGAGAGAGAATTATTATTATTAAATTTCAATATTTACTTTTAAACCACTTTGTATTTACTTAATACCGTAAAACTATACCAACGGTGTGCCACAGCCGAAACCTGCAACTGGTGGTGACACCAACTTTTCATCACTAGTTACGAAAGATTTTACTTTTCGTAACTAGTTACGAAAAGTAGGACGTTACGTCACTGTCATCAGTATTGAAAAGTGCCACTTTATATGTCAAAATTAGAAAAAAGATTTTATAAATCCCAGAAGTATGGCAAATTTTTTGGAATCACCGAAGAAGAACCAACGAAGAACCGAGATTGCAGGTCAGAGCATTCTGTTGATACTGACCTAGGCTAATATCTTACTCGTGATAGATATTAGTACTACCAGTTATATATTGTCATGCAATAGCGCACAAAATAAACATGGCAACACCGACGGCCCTCATAACAGTGGTTACGCAAAAGAAAATTTTCTAAACGGTCCTCATAAAATCGATCGAACGAAAAAATTTATGAAAGAATACATGGATTTCACTTTAATAGTGGCTTAGAAGGACCTCACTTTGATGAGGTATACACGAGCAATTTTTTCTTAAAACTTAAAGGTTTTATCGAGTATATTTGTGAGACATGTGGTGCTACCTACCCCCAAATGGTTATATTAAAATATGAAAACTAGGAAATGGCGGGAAAAGGTGGTCCTCATAAGAAGCGTAATTCAAGTGCTCCTCAGAAGTTTAGCTGGGTCCATATTAATGTTCTCGACCGTTAATCGACAAGGAAAGGGTTTCCTTCCCTTTCCTTTAATAATAATATTAATAATAATAATAAACATTCTCATACAAAATTATAACATAACTCTTATTCCGGACTGATTCATATAGGGTTCCTTGAGTATGAAATATCAGTCATCCCTTGAGGTATGAAATAGAGGATGTAAACAGAAGTGTAAATTATTCGGATATTTGAAAGATAGGTACTTGTTGTAGAAATATAACTAGTTAGGTACCTAATTTAATAGATACCTACTTGGGCCAAAAAGCATCGAGAAAATAAATATTTTCAAAAAGTATTGTGATAAGTAACTAAGATATTAAAAAACTATCTAAGATAATTACAAATATCTAAAATGTTTTAAAATATTAAAGTTATGGTAAAAGTATTCAAGTTACTTATGTATCTAAATTGATTTAAGAAAAAAGATAAGTTACTTTTTGTTGCTGTCAAAATCAAAATCACTGTCCACACCAAATTAAATCAATTATATAATAAAGTGATGTGTATTCCAACATGATAATGAGTTAGTTAAAACATTGTAGGAGGATAGTGACGAATCATCAGCACCGCACAATAAAAATGTTTAAAAAGTTAAATTGCGGTAGGTCAAAGCTAAGATACTCCAAAAGTATCCAAAATACTTACAAAGTAACTAAGGTGTTATGTGTGTGTTAAGGTAAGTATCTAAGATAATTTTTTAAGAGTCTAGATACTTTTTAAAAGTATTTTCCTTAGTTACTTTCAAAAAGTATCTAAGATATAGTTAATTTTTCTTTAAAAATAAAATTATCTAAGATACTAGTATTTACCTATTTAGATAGATACATTCTTTATTTAGATACTTTTAAGTATCTTTTCTTAAAATACTTTCACAGCTCTGGATGTAAGTAATGAAGAAGACCTAGACAACACTTATTGTCATAGTGTTAATTATCACACAATTTTGCATGAGAATATCAATTATTATTCTTTAGGTACTTACTTTTATTCCTCAAATATCCCTGACTTCAGTTTGGTGTAGAAACTAGCAATAGGTCTCCATTAATTATTAATTGCCTTGTTTTTGTGATTTTGGAACATTATATTGAGAATAGACTAGTTAATGCCATTTTCACTCTTGCTTAATTCTTTTGGACTTTTGACAGTTCTAACTAAAGTGCAAAACATAGAATTTAGGACTTACTTTCTCCAAGGCCTAAAGGCTTACCCAGAAGGCAGTCTAAGAGGCCCTTTTAACACGTTAACCTTGTAGGGGGTGGCACCTGACTCTTCGTTGGATATTGACGATATGGTGACAACGGTGTTAAACAGGGTAATCTGGTTAAGTTCATTAGAATATTCATACTCTAGGTGGATATTCAACTAAAAGGTTTTACCTTGCATTATAAAATCACTTTTGTAGCCAACAATGCAGCAATGCAAAAATCCAATTTTCAACCCCAATGCTTCGGTCATTCCAGAAAATATAACTAAACTAATCTTTATACATTTATATTTCCTTGTAGAGGCAATAAAATTCTACAACCTCAACTGAGTAGCAACTTATAATTTTACCCAAATTACAGTTCGCAAGATAAATAACGTATTTACATTACCTCAACCAGGCAAGGTCATTGCCCTCTGTTTATACGCTTATAACTCCGTTAATACCCTAAATTCACCAATAACATAATTTTAAAATCAATTTTGAAACTATTGTACCTTAGTATACTACGTTTCAAAGTGGATATTTGTGGATATAACGGGAGAAAAAGTAGTAAAGCACGGATGGACTAGTCTACTATGCATCCACAAAGTAACGGGCAGGATCGGCAGGCTACTGGGAAAGCACAATGTTAAAACTGTCTTTAGACTCACTCGAACAATACAACAGAGCTTGAGATAGGCCAAAGACCTCATAGATCCCGGAGTTTACCGAGTTCCATGCATCTGTTGCTGTGACAAATACAAAAGTCAGCAGAGCACGCTCTCTCCAAAGGTCAGGACCTCCTTTTCAACGAGATGGATATCTTAGATCAATCGCAGCGTTTCTATCTGAGACTAACAAGAGAGGCCATTGAGATCTTTAAACACGACAACAATTTCAACAGGAAGGAGGAAATTACGTTTCTAAATGCAGACTTGAAGCGAGTTCTACGACATTATTCAAGTGCGCCGAAACCCCGCGCCACCACTACCCCCACCTAAGTCCCTCAAGTGCAGCGCGACGACGCGGGAATAAATACCACGGACCTCAGCACAGTCGAATCAGTCAACGTCGAGAAGCACGGGAGATCACTTTGCCCATTTCCCCATCGCCTTTTATAATATCTGTTTTGTCTGCCGTCTACAGCCGCAGCTGTAGCTGAAACGTCAGGAAGAAATTCCATTGGACCACGGCTTCAAAGCCCGGAAAACGATTTAGAATGACACTGTTTTTTGAGATTTCACAGCCAACTTGATGACTTTTTAATCAAATAATGTGCGATTTATTCAATTTAATTCGATTCATTAAATCGTTGTTGTTTGGATTTTATTGAAAAAAAAAACACCATAGACAACATGGAGTGTGTGTCATTAAAATAACTGTTTTTAAGGAAAATATATTCAGTTAGCTTTCCAAAAAGGCTAATACATGTCTCTACAATTGTTAAAAAAAACAGAAATAAAGAAAAAAAGGATTTTGCTGATTAATCTGCCCCATCTAGTAAAATTACAATATGAAAAGACAAGAACTATAAAGCAAACTCTGAGCTAAACAGTTTCAAGAAGTAGGTCGGGTTAATCCAACTTCGTAGTAATCGTAGTTGTAAAAAACAGTAAATCCATTGCAAGCCTTAAGTTTACAATTACGACTACGTTTGAGAAGTTAGATAACCCGGTCCTAACGCTTCCAAAAGCTAAAGTCCACTAAAATTTATTGTGCATGTCAAATAGAGGACATAATAATAAGCTAAAACTAAAAATATCCAAACGGGTTCATGTTTCCTAAACAAGAACTAACATGTTTGTCTTATTTTCACTATCCTTTACCTACCAGTTTCAATTTCCTTTGCGATTTCACAAACTAATGAGGGTTAGGAGAAGCACAAGTAATAAATTACTGTATTAAGGTGAACAGAACGTATCATTTATTCTCGCTATTGTTGCACTCCGGTGTCAAGTTGATAAAGCGAGTATAATAGTAGAGGGATGGGTGTCTGTTATCGCAGCGTTATAAACTATGTAATTTTACACGTACCATTTTACATCTTCTTTAGCTTCTCTTTCGCTTAGAATTAACAGAAAAAATACCGTGTCGTGCCGTAAGTGGACACTTGATTTCTTCTCACTGATTGAAGTACGTAATGAAGCCTCTGCTGGGGTAACCCAACAGAAGAAAAGGAAATAATAAACGCATTTTAAAACTATTTCAAACAGTAAACGTTCCAAATAAACAATTGGTTTCTCTGCAGACAAAAAGAATATATACATATTCAAAGAAAACCGTTGTAATAAAATCTATAAATAGCCAATACAATAGATAACAAGGACATCGGAAGCGTTTGCTGATTTCTCCACTAGCTGTGCATTGTTGCGACGGATTAATGGATCACTCGATATGATTGGCTGATGTATGCATAAATGCATTCGTTCACCAGGATGAATGAGAATTCAAGTTCAGCTTTCGTAGATAAAAGATCGCTTTCTCCGGGGCGGGAAATATATCGATCGAAAATATCGTTGTCAGTAGGTCAGCAGGTTGATTGGAAGTTCAATAAAGTAATCGTTTGGTGTTCGTTTGTGCTTGATTGTAGTCGCGTGTACTAAATTGTGAGTGTTTTTATTATCTGCTCCTTCTCGATGGAATGCAGATTCTCTGCTTGTATATCGCAATTGATAAAATTATTTTTTTTTTACAAAAATCGTGTTGTTCTCGACCGGTTTCTAATCCAGTTTTTAATTCGCCGTGTGTCCCAGTAGAGTGATGATGTTTTCGCATAACTGCACTATTCTCTGTCCTGGACAGATAAAAGCTCGGGGGATAATTAAACCAAGCAGACGTTCTCACGTAAGTTGTGAATTGAAAGTGTTTTAAGGGCTTAATCAAACATTAATTTTCTTGTTATTGATTTACTGAATGAGTAATGAAATGAAGAATTGCTTAGCTCGTGCATTTCATAATATTAACAGTATTTTCCATGTGGTCCTTTGAAAAACCATAATAACCTCCCAGCCCCATATGCTTTATATTCGTAAGAAAATCAACCTTAGTGTTAAACCTTTTTTAAAGAGGTGTTTCCTCCAGTCTCCAAACTAGTTTCTGTTTCACTTGAGAACGGGCAGAAAGAAATACGAATGTAAGAAATATGATAATACATTTAAACAAAGCAATAGAAAGATTTCCAAGAACTTTTAAACAAATGGTTTTTATTTCTTTACAGCTTGTTTGGTGTCGGTCAGCGCCTGGACACTGGTAGCTATTTCAGTGGAAAGGTACTATGCGATTTGCCATCCACTCCGATCCCTCGCCTGGCAGACACTCAGCCACGCGTACAAAACCATTTTGGCAATCTGGGTGTGCAGCTTCGCCTGTATGCTGCCCATCCTGGTCCTCAGCCAGCTACAACCCACCAAGTTTGGTAAGTACACTGATCAAATAAACAGATGTTTTCTAATCTGCTTACCGCTGATTACAAAAATGCCGATGATTAAAGTTACCTTTACCTCAAGTTACCACAAATCTATTGAAACTATAATACCTTTAATTACCCTTAGATCGTTCGTCATTTAAGGTGCGTTTTAATACCAACTAAGTTACTTAGAAGTTACCCAAAGTTACTGAATCAAACTCTCAATCTCCTCGTCGTTAATTTTTACCTAAGTAATATGGATAGAGCCAGCTTTACTGAGCCAGCTAGGTGTCAATTGAGGTAACAGAAATTCTCTGCTATTACCTCAAGTAATACTTTCTTTCTTCCCCGTATTATATATTTTTATAACGCACACTTAATTCACTGAAGATTGATTGTCATGCCAATGAGATAACTTCTAAGTTGAACCTCAAAAGTTATTTTCTAACTAAGCTTTGGCTAAACAACTTTGGAATCACCGTCATATTACAAAATAGTAAAATAAAATTTGTCACAGTTTGACTTCCATATCAAATTTTGAATTTCAGTATCAACCAGGTTAGGTGTAAGTCATAGCAGTCACAAAATTATCGAAATTATCACTTTAACCCTTAGTGGATACGATCTAAAATCATTCGCCGGAAAAATGTGTATTGTTGCTAGAGTTCTTAAGTTATCTTAAGATCAAGTAATTTATTAATTACTTGCGTGGAATACTGTCTATAACAGTATATTATACAATAAGCATTTAATGAGAGTCGTTATTCTCCAGCGCAACGTTTGAGCCCACGAGCGAAGCGAGTGGAACAAGTTGCCCGAGAGAATAACGCTCATTAAATGCGAGTTGACTACTATACTTTATTCACGACCAAGACTCCGCGTTTTCTCAAATATGATAGGTTATAGGTGGTACAAAGATAATTCACAATTTTAAAACCACGACTGGTTTCGGTAATCGACGGCGCGACGTTTGATGCGTCAGATAGATGATGGTCTAGTCGCCCGTGCATGTTCATTTCAATGCTATGAGGGTGGATGGTAAATTACTTAATTTGATGGCCAATTTTAAGTATTTTGTAGTGAAAAAGAGATGCTGCAACCTACAGTTGCCTCAAAACATCCTAATAGAAGAATAATTATTTGAATGAACCTTTATTGAATTTTATTGAAACATTATTCACAAGTGAATAAACATTAGCATCAATCTTGAGAATGTACAAGAATAATGTGATTATTATAGTCTGATGGTGGATAGATACTTTTATTAGATCCGTACTAAAGACAAAAGAATCTAGAAAGAGGAACGGTCTGTGCTAAAATGTTACCATGCTTATCACAATTATTGCACCTTGGGGAATCAAAGACATATTTTACTAAAAACAGTTATATCCGATTTCTTAAATTAAAAACAAACTTCCGATCAAGTTAACTGCTAGTTACAAAAGTAATTGATCTGAGCAATATCCGACGTTCAGTAATAAAAGCTATCAAGTTGGCTACGAATTTCGAGGAAGGGATAACAAAAGGGGATGGTTCTTTTGGTACTCCCTTCTTTTCTCTGAATAATTGTATGAATTCACCTTAAGGTGAATTGTTACTATTAGAGCAGTTGTAACTTGTAAATGTTATTGAAGCCACAAAACTAGCGTTCTTCAGGAATGAATGTCTATCCTTCGATAACTCGAGCGAAATTTAAAGGATAAATGTAAACCAAGGCAACCAGAAACAAAATAAAATGTGAAATATTGGCGAACAAGTTCAACAACCCCCCCCCCCCTTCTGCTTTGGTTCAGATTAGTTCAATTATACTTTTCCGTTTGTCATGTTTTTCCAATTTTACATTTTCTTCGATTCAGTTAATTCAAGTGAATTCAGTTTTAGTTTTCTTTTGGTTATGTTTGTTCAGTTTTACTTTTCTTCGGGTTAGGTTGGTTCACTTATGTTTCTACTTTGGTTAGGTCAGTTCAGTTTTGCTTTTTCTTTTGCTTAGGTTAGTTTAGTTATGTTCGCCTTTTGGTTTGGATAGGTTAGTTTAGGTGTGTAGTTTGTTCAGGTTAGTTTAAGTTAGTTTAGTCTTGCTTTTCTTTTAGTTAGGTCAACTCAGGTTAATTCAGTTATGTTTCTCTTTAGCTTTCTCTAGTTGCGTTCTTTTTCTCCTTTAGTTAAGTCAGTTCAGTTTCGCTTTTTCTTTTGCATAGGTTAGTTTAGTTATGTTCCTCATTTGGCTTGGGCAGGTTAGGTTAGTTTAGGTCTGTGGTTTGTTCCGGTTAGTTTAAGTTAGTCCAGTCTTGCTTTTCTTTTAGTTATATCAACTCAGGTTAATTCAATTATCTCTTTTGGTTATTTGTGTTCCTTTTCTTCTTTGGTTATGTCAGTTCAGTTTTGCTTTGTCCTTTGCTTAGGTTACTAAAGGTTGAATTGAATTACTTATCCTGTGCTTTTAATCATCGGCAATTTCAGTGGGTTGCATTACCTCTGAAAGTAGTACCACCGCATGCTAATTATGTTTCTCTCACATATTTAGAAATGCCATAATGAAGGTTAGAAAAGACAAAGAGAGTTAGAAAAAGGCGGCCATTTCTTTTATTCATTCACTTTGCAATTATTGGAGATTTAGTACAGTGTGTCTTCAGTTAAACGACTTTTTAAAAAATGTGAAAAAAAATTATTTTTTCTTCGTTCAGCCCTGCTTGGTCAACGACAAATTTGTGTCATAATTTAAGTTTTGAATAAACAAAAAAGCGCTGAAATTTTTTTTTTCTTATTTTTAAGCAATTATTACAAATTTTTTCCGCATAGTTGTTAAGGAACGCTGAAAACCAAATTTAGAAAGTGATGAAAGTTGAAAAATTATAGTATGCGAAGTTTCTGAAATTTGGTATGTTGACGTAGTTTTTGATTCTAAGTTACTTTTCTTAACGACGTTCTCTCAAATCTCTCATAGAAAGGTAACTTTACTCTACTAAAAAAAGGTTTTCTGACAATTTCCAAGCCCTCTATTCTTAATACAGAAACAGAACGTAAGTAATGCCAGAACTCTTTTAGTAAATAAAGCGAATACCCAAATTTGTACAGACGGAAAAATCACGTTCATTTATTGGAAAGTACGAGGAACTAACCTGCACACCCTTGATAATACACAGATAAAAGAAACACATTTTAATCCAGTTCATGCGACTGCGATTAAGCCCGAACGAACACCAAACGATTACAGTCTAAAGTGTTTTCCGGGCTTTGAAGCCGTGATCCGACGGAATTTCTTCCTGGCGTTTCGTCTACAGCTGTTTTGGTTTTACCCTATTTGAGTAATTTTTCATCGATATTGGCCCTAATCCTAGGCTGACTTTCTTAAAAAAACTCTAAATTTGAATTTTGCAGCGATGGTGAGTAAAATTTCACTTATTTAAGTGTATTTAAGTATTTAAGTAAACAAATATGTGTAACACTTTAATTTCAGTAAAGGTATATCAGAATATTCAAAAAGTTCTCAGGGAAAAGTATCAGCTTAGGAACAAAAAATGCTACAAAACCGGCCGGTAAAGTGAGTTCGGGGCGCCACCAATTTTAATCAATTAATTGGAAAAATCCTACGCTGTTAGGTAGCTGATCAGTTCCCTGTAGCCTCTTCTAAAACAGCCATAGTATTTGCCAACAAAATAAAACTAAACAAGTTTAATTTATGACCTATAATATCAAAAAACGAAATCAATGTTGTACAATATGATGATTGTACTTCAAGTCAAGGAGTGAAAGGTTTCTCTTAATTCTACTTATCACAATTGTTTGGAATATATTTCCCTAGTGGTGATCACCAAGCGTAATACTAAAAAAAGTTAACTTAAATACAACTACTTAGCTTGACACGACGCTATTGCAGATGGTCACAAAGGCCAGGTGCCCTAGGTCCATAACAACGCAAAAGGTAGTGGCTATTGGCCCTCCAAAAATTATGGTGGTAACTGTCTGCCTCTTACACACAATAGTGGTGGTTTTCAAACAATAAGGTAGTGATTTGCACCCCTTGGAAACACTAAAAGTGGCTGTTGGCCCCCTAGGAAACACTAAAGGTGGCTGTTGGCCCCCTTGGAAACAATAACGGTGGCTGTCGGCCCCCTTGGATACACCCTCGTCTACGAGGGTTCCCGAAAACAGAACAAAATTAACACGTGGAGTGGCTGCTTTCGGCCCTCACATTAACCTTGCTGACACGTGGCGCAGTGGCTTATGTGACCCTGGATCGTAGTATATGTTGACCAATGCTTAGTTTGTAGACCCACACTCTCCTGCACAATCCCGAAATTCGGTTCAACTTCCCTCATCCAAAAACGTCTCAAAAACTGGTCGAGTGACCACAAAACTAACACCAACTAAGGGAAGTTGAAATACTATTACAAATCGACTTAATCCCACGAGGTGGTTACACTTTCACGTCGAAATAAGTAGCAGCGAAGAGATGAGTGATGTCTTCCACGTGTCTTGATCCAGAAAGAAAGATCTCCCATATTCCGATTTTCAATAGATATAAGGTCGGGGTGGGGAAAAGATATTGGTCGAGAGCGCCAGCGTGCAACGAATAATTGACGAATGACAATTAACATCGTTGTCGAAAGGCGTTTTTGGACGACACTCAAAATACTGTTCTCGCTACCCTTTTTACTCCTCAGAAAATAAGCAAATTGTACCATTTTAAGTTTGTCCCACAGGTTTCATATTTCATCTGATGATATTATTATAAAGTAACGTTTGACTTACGAACAGCTAACAATGGGGTATTAGGTTCAAGCAAGGAATTAGCAAAGTTATCTCAAACATGGCGGACTTCCGGCCTAGAAACGAAGCCCCTTAGGCTGATAGGCAGTCACCTCCATATCTACACAATTCAACCATTGCCAATCCGTCAACAAATCAGTCAACAAACCCGACAATTGAAATAAGACAGTTGTTTATTTATTTCTTAAGTCAGTCATTCGTTCGCATAACACCCCAAAGTTGGACTGAGTCTTCCAATCGATTGAACCAGGGAAAAAACGCCGTACGTTACTTCAGTCAGCACAACCGTTCCCTAGTACCCTGATCGACTATGCGAGAAATTTATTATTTCTCCAATCGAGAAAAATTTAAAAAAATAATTTTCCGGTCAAGATACTCAAAATTCAGTAAACTATTGTCAATACGGTTACTGTTCCGTTTTTTGTTTGACTGAACCAAGAGACAACGCGTACGTGACTTCTGTCAACACGACTGTTACATAATGAGCGTTAGCGTCAGTTTTCCTGTCGAGATATTTGCCTCTTTGTAGGTATATCAAAATGCAAGAAATACATTGTCAATACGGTACCGTCTCACTATCTATGCACGCAGCTGCAGCCAAACCTGTTTTGCTTTTTGATCGATTGAACCAGGAAAAAATGCGTACGTGACTTCAGTCAGCACAATTTTTTCTAATGCCCTGGTCGCTAGATTGGGGGAGAAATTTACTCTTCTTGTTAATTTTCCGTTCTACACATTCTCTACATTGTATACAAAAATGCAGTAAAGTCAACATTTTCATTACGATACCCTCTTACCGTCTATGTACGTAGCCAAAATTATTTCGGTTTCTAATAGAGATAATGAAGGGAAATGCGTACGTTACTTCAGTCAGCTAAATTTTTTCTAATGCTCTGATCGCGAGATTGAGGGATTGAACAAAAATGTCCAAAGGGGGTTACGACTTTTTTCTCAATTCTCAACTTTAATCGCCTCTAACTTGAGAACGCCTTGATCGATCGGAAGGAATCCAAATGTTTTTTTTCCTTTTCTTGATGTCCTCTGTCACCTCCCACCATTGGGAGTTCTAAAGTCCTGAGACCCCTGACAAGACAAAACGCGAACCCTATCCGCCTTCCATAGGTTAGCAAAAAAAGGTAAACTAACAACCTCAACTACCACCGACTAATTCTAGCGGCAGTTTTCAACCGTTACATATGATTGTACCATTTACTTGAATTAGTTTTGCCTGTAGTTATTCCAAAATCGAATTTCTCTAAAAAATGTCAAAATTTGCATTCGTAGAGACGCGTCACTTTAAAAGACGTCTCTTCTTAAAAAACTTCACGTTGAACTTTTTAGGCGCTTAGAAAATTTTTTAACCGAGTTTGGCCTTAGTCCTAACTTCATATTTTCCAAAGACTTGTCGTAATTGGCATTTTTAGACGTGGAGTCATGTTTAGCCGATTTTGTCTTAACCTGCATTTTTCCAAAAATTTAAAGTTTGTGTTTTCTAGACGCTTTAAGTATTCTTTAACCGATTTTGACCCTTATGGTAACCTGATATTTTTCAAAGACGTTGAATTTGCATTTTTAAATGTTTTGACTCATTTTTAATCGGGTTTGGCAATAATCATAAAATGAATTTATCCAAACACTCCAAATTTATATGTTCGTTTTATATATAGAGTCGTTTTTAAGTAAATACATTCGTATAGAGTCGTTTTTAACCGATTTTGGCCTTAATGCTAAACTGCCTTTGTCGGAAACTGTCAAGTTTGCGTTTTGATGCGTATTGAGTCTAATTTACCTTAGTGCAAAAGTGTGATTAAAATGAATCCAACGGTTTGTTGTTATTCTTGATTATGGTCTTCCGAGAGACCCCTTCGATGGTCGATATTTTTTAGATATTCTTAGAATCGAAATCGACACTTTCGCCATTTTTTAAAAGTCACTTTTGGTGCTAATTTTGGGGATTGTAATCGTCTTTTTTCGACCAAAAATAGCATATTTTTTTTACATTTTTCTGAATTTAACGAAATGGGTAGGGGGGTATTTCTTCTTTTTTTTCAAATAATTCGATCAGGTTGAAAATGACATATGTTTTTTTTTGCTCTTCTTCATGTCACCTCTCTCCTTCCACAAACCATAGTCTCATTTATTCAATAATTTCGACCAAACTGTAATACTTCGTTTATTTTTCTCAATTTTCTACTTTCACTGCGTGTAACATTAGAACGAATGGATGAAATGTTTTCTTGAGGTCATTATCTCCTGCTTTCGTTTGTTGGCACTGATGAGGACCTAGAGCGAAACGGCTTTCCGCTGTAAGTTGTTTAATAAAGAATTAGAAAAGTATACTTCTCTATTTTTCTAATCCAATTATTTGTTATTATTATGCCCACAGCAGAAACCAGTTTATAAATACTCATGGGCACGAAATTCCTCCTCACCCTAAAATTTTGCCAACGTTTGATCTGCGTAACTTTTTTATTTTGAATCCGACTTCAGAGCAGTTTTCTTCAGTTGGTAGATAAATTTATTCGCTTTATTGTTACTTTCGTAACGATTTTTGTTTGGCAAGTTATATACCGGGGCAATTCGAAGAGGTGATTTGTGTCCGAAATTTGATGCACCCTGAGGAATTGAGGGACGTATTTTCCTTCTCACTAAATTTCATGTAATGCTGGAAATATTCCCTACCATTTCTAGCCTCATTACTTGTAACATAGTTTTTACTATCGACTATTGGATTTTTAGCGTCAGCAAACTTAAGACCTGACTATGTGACCCTCAATCTAGTAAACATACTATTAAACTCTCTCTCACCGGGGTGAATGAATGCATTTATGCATTTTTGTCCGCTCCCTGGGAGACTTCAGCCAATAATATCGAGCGATCTATACCATTAATCCGCCGCGACGCTGCACAGCCAATGAAAAAATCAGCAGAGAATTTATTTGGGATGTTTACTGTTTGAAATCGTTTAGAATGCGTTTATTATTTTCTTGTTATTTTGGGTTTATCCAACAGACATTATATAAGATTTTAGTGACTTTGCAGTATAATTTGAGGATTTAGACATCACTAGCAATATTGTTAGAAAGACTAGTGTCTTACTAAATTAGTTTTTTAGTTTGATAAAGTTTATGTTTAAAACTTTCACTATACAGGGTGTCCCAACTCTATTTAGACACTAAATATCTCCGCCCCTGTACGTTTCAGAGAAGAAAGTTTCAGATAAAAAGTTCATTGTTTGGAAAGGGGCAATAACAATTTACTAATATGTACAGGGTGAAGCAAAAACGTACTTTTTGACGTAAACTTAGTTTTTTTCAATGGAACACCCTATATTTTATTGGAGATTTGGATGCCTCGTTAAATATTCAATCAACAATGTATGACACTTTTTTTTTTAATTTCAATACTTTTCGAGAAAATCACAAAAACCTCATTGCATGTTCAGTATGACGGGTAATTTTCAAAATCTCGCCTGCTGCGCGTTGCTATGGTTATCAACAATCATAGCAACGAAATTATTATGTCATTGTCATTCTGAAAGTTTTCTGTCAAAAACGTTCAGTTAATCATACCTTTTCTTTTTACTGCAAGTGGATATGTAGATATGTTACTGATCTATGGCGAGTGTAAAAAGAATGCTCGACGGTCGCAACAACTATGCAGAGAACGGTTTCCAGATCGGAACACACCAGTTCTAAGGACGTTTGCTAATGTTGAGAGAAAGATGCGTACAGGTGTTTTTCCAAGCCCAAGAAATGCCACACATGAACGACTGGTAAGGAATGAGGCCACAACAGTAAATGTCCTTGGACTGGTTGAAATAAATCCTCAAATTTCAATTCGTAATATCTCGGAAGAAACCGGAATTAGCAAATCTACTGTGCAACGCATGTTATGTGAAAATCCGCTCCATCCCTACAAAATTCATTTGATTCAAGAGTTGCGCCCAAATGATTATGATAGACGATTGAATTCATTGCGTTTTTGACTATTAAGCTACATGATGATCCAGGATTTCTTAATAAAATTTTGTGGTCTGACGAGTCCCGATTTCATAACAATGGTATTGTAAACCGCGACAACTGCCATTATTGGACAACGAAAAATCCACGTTGGATGAGGGAGACGTATTTCCAACAAATCTGGGGTATTAATATCTGGTGCGGTCTTTTCAATGGGCGATTAATTGGACCATATTTCTATGAAGGTACTTTGAATGGCGAGAGATATTTAATGTTTCTGACTGAAGGGCTGCCTGTACTGCTGGAAGATGTAACCATAAACGAACGTTTAAAATGTGGTGACAACAAGATGGTGCGCCGCCGCACAACAGCTTAAATGTGTCAATTTTTTCAAATAATTCTTTTGGGAATAAGTGGATAGCTAATCAAGGACTAGTCAGGTGGCCCGCAAGGTCACCTGACTTGACACCATTAGACTATTTTTTATGGGGTTATTTCAAGAATGAGGTTTATTCTGTTCAACCAAGAAATTTGGAGGACTTGAAAAACAAAATTACTCATGCCTGCAGAGAAATATCCCCACAAACTATTAGAAATGCATGTACCTACCGGGGAACTGCTTAGAAGGTATGAATTTTGCCATACCGAAAATGGACGCCAGTTTGACATCTCTTATAAGTTTAGTTTTTAACGACTGTACTTAGTATTATTATGTTTTTGTGATTTTCTCGAAAAGTATTTAAATTAGAAAAAAAGTCTTATACATTGTTGATTGAGTATTTGACGAGGCATCCAATTCTCCAATAAAATATAGGGTGTTCCATTGAAAAAAATTAAGTTTACGTCAAAAAGTACGTTTTTGCTTCATCCTGTACATATTAGTAAATTGCCATTGAAAGCACCTTTCCAAACAATAAACCTTTTATCTGAAACTTTTTTCTCTAAAATGTACAGGGGCGGAGATAATTAGTGTCTAAATAGAGTTGGGACACCCTGTATATCAATGATTATAAACTAAGAATCAATTGAAACGATGCACCCTAAATAACATTAACTTAAATAACACACCAATTTAAAACTGTCTATCCCTAAAGACACTCAACCGATTTTCGTTGGAGATGCCATTTCGGTAAGGTCCATGTATAGTCTGCTTTTTCCTAATACAGGGTTCAACAAAACTTGATACATTTTTGTAAAAACTTTTTGAGCAGATAATTCTGCGGAAAAAAGATTCGGAACCTTTTTTGCGAGACTATTTTTTGCCTCTTACATCGGGACATATTTGGTGTTTTTTTGGTTTTTTGCCTGGTTCCATAGATATTTACTTTTTTCTATAAAAGAGGTATCATTTAACACTGGGGCTCCAATTTGCCCCTTAATACAAATATTGATAAAAATTTCATATGGAATATAAAGACTATCCACAGGGCAAGCTAGACGTATAAGGAATTATTCAGAGTTCTTAAAAACAATTTTGTTAAGCTTTGTACTGTTCTAAGCTTTACCTATTTATCTGTTAGTGTTTTCAAGGCCCTCATGTTATTAATCTTTACGCGAGACATCTTGCTATACGCTATTCAATTTAAAAATTGCGACTATCGGTTAATTAACTCTGTTTCGATTAATATAAACAATTTTCGAAGTTCAGTTTCATTCAGTCAGAACTCAGATTGTAAAGATTAAAAGATTGAGGATTAATATCAGTTTTGTTGCTCACCCTGTATATCTAAACAATTAGGCACAATTTTGATTTGCAGATGACTACGTCCAATTCCAAATTGTTGTAATGCTCAGTGAATAGGAGATTTTTTTTCTTATGGTCTTGAAATGTTACACTTATAGAAAAACTGGAAATGTTATTAGAAAAACCTACTTTTTTTTAAGTAATAAAGATATAAAGAAAGAGAGAAAAAGGTCCCGAGGTATCATTAGTAGCTGCAAGAATCAGGTAGCGGTATTCCAAAATCGTCCATACATTTTGACAGATGCATTTTGACAAAATGCATCAAGTTTTGTTGAACCCTCTATTAGGAAACCTGCAAAACATATAAGCGAGTACATAACTTCTTAAAGCAGTCTATACGTGGATCTTACCAAAATAGAATCTTTAACGAAAATCGGTTGAGTGGCTTTAGAGATTTAAATTTCATTCAAAATTTGGAGTGTGGATGGTTTCAATTATGGCTTAGTTTCAGTCAGAAAAAAAATTTCTCTCCTAAGCCACTTCTACGTTTTAAACGTTTCCATGCTTTTTAGCATGTTCATCTGTTTTCCACTGTGTCAACAAACACAAATTTGATATATATAAAGAAAATGTTCAAATTATTTACTAAAAGGTCAAAGCGCAACGACACTTCAAAAGCAATTGCTCTAATGGGCTTTTATCGGTCTTTTTTTATTTCTGGTGGCTCATCGCTCAAACAATCGAGCTATCCTCGACGTGAATTAGCTAAATAAAAGAAAAAAGCATCTTGAAATAGGCAAATTTGAAACTGCTGAGGCACAGCGATACCGACCAGACGTTTTCATTAAAGTCTAATGGAAACTCAATTGATTGCAGGCAAACATAAATGCAGAGAGAGCTGGCCATCTCCCGACTACGAGAAAGCCTTTTATCTCTTCCTCGATGTCGTTTTGATGGTTTCCCCTCTGGTCGTATTGGCTGCTACATACTCCCTTATAATTAGGACGCTTTGGAAGGGCATTAAGACGGAACGAGCGTTGCGCTGCAATTCCAACGGTAAGTTTCTAATAACACTTTTTTTTAAAGTGAAATTTACCCTATAAATATTTCACTCACAAACAGCTAGCTCAACAGTGGACATCTACGTCAACTTGCAAAGTAACGCGGCCACCAGTTGGCGTTTTAAAAACCGAACCAATATCAGACAGCACACTAACTGGACAACCCTGCGAAATTGGTCGGACGAATCAAATTCCCCGCTTAGCTCCAATAGTTCCAAAAGGTTGACCACCGGCCTAAGACGCACCAACGCCGAACGCAGTCTGCACAATAAAAAAAGAGTCATCAGGATGTTGTGCGTGGTGGTTTTGGAATTTTTCATTTGTTGGTCCCCCCTGTATATCATCAACACCATAGTGGTATTTCTCGGCGATAGAGTTTACGAGGCCATCGGCTACAAGGGCGTCAGCTTCTTCCAGTTGTTGGCTTACAGCTCAAGCTGCTGCAACCCGATAACTTACTGCTTCATGAATGGCGGCTTCAGGAAGAGTTTTTTGAAGCTTTTCAAGTGCTTCAAAACTGCGAGGTACCGAAGCAAGTTCGGAGGGGCGGAGAACAGCGACTGTCAAATGGACATGAAATACAGCAACCATCGCTATTCGGAAAACTGATATATGGAGAAGTTGACTTTGCTGTAGAGTGTACGATTTCGGGAATTTATCGAGCAAGTAAGCCGTCAATTTGGGAGAATTTTAGGTGGTGGATTTCCGGCCATATCTGTAAATATCTACATCTATACGTGATTGTTGTCAAATGTCAAAATATTTTATTTTAAATAAATGTCAGTAATGTCGTCTTTTCATCAATTGTGCAAGTCATTTTTGGTTTTGGAGGCGGGAGAAATACCGAAAAGTAAACTCAATGTTTTCATGTCATATGTTTCCGCTTATTGGCTTCATCAGACAAGTTTGACCGTCTTCCATGTGTGAGTGTTTTAAATAAAAAAACATAAAAACTCTCTCAAAATTTCGATATTGAAATTTGACTCAAAGAACAGCTGATAATTTACAACTGGCACCTGACAGCTGCCAAGTCACATCCTACCAGGGTGTGTTCAGCGACCCACTCCTATAAGCCAACAAATAACTCTATTGCACTATTCTTTAGCTCAGCACATCCTCTCAATACAGTTGTGGAGAAGTCCAGGTCAAATTTAGAGCCAAAGTTAGTTAAAAAAAATGGCAAAAAGCGTTGAAAAACGTGAATGAATAGAATCAGGACTAAAATTGATTGAAAATACCCTATCTCGTCCAAAAATATAAATGTGCTGTTTATGGATAAATTCAATTTTAGAGCAAACTCAGACAAAACTAACTTAAATAAATGGCAAAAATACATTTTTGGACCCAGATAAATGAAATTTGGCCCAAAGTTTCTGCAAAATACAAATTTGGTGTTCTTTGAGAAATCCAGACTAGGACTATGAATTTAAAATTTTCGTCAAAGTTGTGTCTAAAATCAGTTAAAAATGACTTAAAGCGTCTAAAAACGGAAATTAAAAGTTTCTTTAAAATATCTGTGTCAAGGGAAAGGTTCATAATCCGTTAAAAATAACTTAAAGCATCTAAAAATACAAATTATATATATTTTTTAAATTCTCGTTAGGAAAGGTCCAAAATTGCTTAAAAATTTCAAGGACCACATAAAATGCAAATGTGGAGCTTTTGGAAAAATTGATGTTAGAATTGAGATATTCAAACACACAAAATGCACCTTTCAAGTTTTCGGAGAAATTAAGAAAAGAATTAAAATCAAAATCGATTTAAAATAACTCAAAGCATGAAAAAATGAGAATGTGGAGTTCGCGGAAAAATACAGGTTAGGATTAGGGCCAAGAATCCTTAAAAATTACTCAAAAAATGAACAATTACAAACTTAAAGTCCTTAGAAAAATTCAGATTATGAGAGTAGTTATAACGACGCTGTGCTGGGACACTTTGACCTTGAAGTCTACGTGAGCGCTAGTGTAAAAGGGGGCCTGGACCCCAAAATGCGGTCATTCTTGTCAAGTGACAGATTTGACAGATGACGTGTGACATGAGAGTTTTATGACATAGTACAGGTGAGGTGTGACATATGACAGACTTGACACTTATAACACCTAGGTAAAGCTAGACAGGCTTGACAGGTAGGCAGGTAGTGTAGATCGAATGCCCAGTGTGCCCAGTAAGCCAGTGTACCAAGTGCCCAGTAAATAGAGCCAGAATCGTTCTTGCCAGAATTTTTTTAATTTTATTAAATTACCTAAAAATACAGATTAGATCACCACATCCTCAAAGTATGTAAATTTTTATGTTTCTGGAGAAATTTAAATTTAGAACAAAATCAGGCAAAACTGATTTAAATAAATGATAAAATTACATTTTTGGACCAAGAGAAATGAAATTTCACTCAAAGTTTTTCAAGAAAGTCAGGCTAGGATTAAGGTTAAAATCAGTGATAAAATACTCGAAGCGTGTAAAAATACAAATTTGCAGTTTTTGAAGAATTTTAGGTCAAAATTAAGTTAAAAAATAACTCAAAGTATCTAAAAATGCAAGTTAAATGTTTCCATGAAAATTCTATTTCAGGTTAAATATCTAAATAATTATAAAGGACATAAAAGCTATTTTTTTTGCGTTTCAAACATTAAAAAACTCAGGAAAATGCAAATTTTGAATTTTTTGAGAAATTCATGATGTGATTAAGGTTAAAACTGTTTGAAAATATCACGAACCAAGAGAATGCAATTGTGGAGCTTTTGGAGAAATTGATGTTAAAATTAAAGCTAAATAAATTTTACAACAAATAAAAATGTTTATGTTTTCGAGAAAGTCAAGTTATGAGTAGTGCCAAAAATATTTAAAAATTAGTTTAATCGTGTAAAAATATAGACCCGAAATTTTTGGAAAACTTCAGATCATGATTAGGGCCATAAGGGCTTAAAAATGACTCAAATCTTCTAAAAATACGGTATTTGAAATTTATGGAAAAATGCAGATTAGAGTTAAGACTAAAATTGATTAAAACTGACACGCATCCTCTAAAAATGTAAATTTTTATATTTCTGAAGATATTTTAGATCAAAATTAGGTAAAACCAATTTAACTAAATATTAAAATTTCATTTTTAGACCGAACGAAATAAAATTTTACTCAAAAGCTCTGCTAAATGCGATGCAAAAATTGATGTTTTTTGAGTAAGTCAGGATAGGAATATAACAAAAATCAGTGAATAAATATTAATAGCGCGCAAATGCACAAAGTTCGGGGGTGTGAGAAAAAATTTAGACCAAGATTATGTCCAAAATTAACTAAAAATGGCTCAAAATTGCAAACTAAAAGTTTTTTAAAATATCTGGTTCAGGATTAGGGTCATAGTTAGTTATAAATGACTCAAAGCGTCAAAAGATGCAAATTTTTATTATTAAGTTTTCTTTGTGATTCAGATTATGACTAGGGCCAAAATCGTTTAAAAATTTTACAGTTCACGGAATGCAAATGAAGGTTTTGGAGAAATTGACGTTAGAATTAAGGATAAAACAATGACATATCACCTAAAAACGCAAGTTTGTTTTTTTTTAAAAATTCGATTTTTGGACAAAGTCTAAATTTAGTAAACACAGTTTACTAAATTTAATTTTTTTTCGAAATATGTTTAATTTTAAAGTCAAATCAACATCTAAAGTCAAGTTATAATTCGCAAATGTGTTTAAAAACAAAAGCCTAAAGTTTTTAGAAAAAATCAGATCATGATTAGGGCCAGAATCGTTATAAATTGCTTAAATGGTCTAAAACGGCAAAATTGTAATTTTTGGAAAAGTATAGAATAGAATTATAGCTAAAATTGGTTAAAAATGACCCACATTTTCTAAAAAATGTTAATTTTGTAGTTTTTGTAGAAATTTCATTTTAGAACAAAATCAGGCAAATTTGATGCAAATTATTACTAAAACTACATTTTTGCACTAGGGGATGAGAACCAAAAAACACTAAAAATATGTACAAATACACATTTGGGGAAAAATCTCTGGAAACTGCAAATTTGGTAATCTTTGAGAAAGTCAGACTAGGATTAGGACTAAAATCAGTGAAAAAATACTCAAAGCAGGTAATAATACGAATTTGGAGTGTTTAAGATAGTTAGTTCAATGTTGTGTCCAAAATCATTTATAAATGAGTTAAAGCGCCTTAAAAATAGAAATGAAAAGTTTCAGAAACAGATTTTTTTTTAATATCTGGGTCAAGATAGGCCTCATCATCCGTTAAAAATGACTTACGACACCAAAAAATGTAAATTTTATTATTTTTTTTTTATTCTGGTTAGGAATAGGGCCGAAATCGCTTACAAATTTCACGGACCACATAAAATAAAAACGTTGAGCTTTGGAGAAACTGATATTAGGCTTAAGCAACTATGTAAAGCTTTTGGAGAAATTGAGATAAGAATTAAATTCAAAATAGATTTAAAATATCTCACAGCATTATAATCCATAACTGTTAAAAATTATTCAAAGGGTCTAAAAATACAAACTTGAAGATTTTGAAAAAATTCAGATCAAGATTAGGGCCAGAATCGTTTAAAAAATGACTTAAAGCGTCAAAATTGCAAAATTTTAATTTCTGGAAAATAAACAGATTAGATAATAATGATGATGAACTAAATTTTTAAATTTTGATGTTTCTGGATAAATTTAAATTTAGAACAAAATCAGGCGAAACTGATTGAAATAAATGATAAAATTATATTTTTGGAACAAGGTGAGTGAAATTTGACTCAAAATTTCTTCAAAATTCAAGTTTGGTGTTTTTAGAGAAAATTAGGCTAGGATTAATGTCAAAATAGGATTAGGACCAAAATTGTTTAAACATTTAAGAAACCAAAATTTAACAAAATTTAGCAAACCAAAAAATGCAATTATGGAGCTTTTGCAGAAACTGATGTTAGAATTAAAAATAAAATTACCACACAACAAAACTCAGTGAAAAAAGGGCGCAAAAAAACAAATTTCGAGTGTTGAAAAGATTATGTCCGAAATTGGTTAAAAGTGATTTAGAGCGTCTAAAATTGCAAATTAAAAGTTTTTTGGAATATCCAGTTCAGGATTAGGTTCAGAGTTAGTTAAAAATGACTTAAATTGTCTATAGATGCAATTTTTTATTATTATTTTTTTAATTAATGTCAAGATTAGGGCCAAAATCCTTTAAAAATTTCACAGATTACAAAAAATTGACATTTTCTGTAAAAGTTTTGGAAAAATTAATTATTTGAAGAATTTTGTCTAAAAATGCAAATTTTGTTGTTTTTGAAATAAGCCAATTTTAGCCCAAAATCAAGCAAAATTGATCTTAATCTACTAATTTGTTGTTTTCGAAAAAAAAATGTTTTTATCAAAATTTTATTAAAAATACCTCAGAAAGAAAATTTGGTAATCTTTGAGAAAGCCAGACAAGGATTAAGCAACTATGCAACAAAACTAATTCAAATTAATGTTAAAACTACATTTTTGGGCCAAGATAAGTGAAATTCACTAAAAATCCCTGCAAAATGCAAATTCAGTGTTTTCCTAGAAAGTAAGGCTAAGATGAGGACTAAAATCAATGACAAAAACACTCAAAGTGTGTACAAATAGAAATGTGGAGTGTATGGAGAAACCTAGGTCAAGAATATGACCAAAATATTTTAAGAATTACTCAAGGTGTCTAAAAATGCAAATTGTGAATTTTTGGAGATTTAGCCAAAATTGTTTAAAAATTGTATGAACCACAGAAAAGGCAATTGTGGTGACTTTGGTGAAATTGATGTTAGAATTAGGCCTAAAACAATGTTAAAACACGTTGTTTAAAAAAGTAAATTTTGATGTTTTTGGAAAAATTCAATTTTTGGATGAATTTTGGCAAAATTAATTACAATCTTCTTGTTGTTATTAGAATATTTAATTTTTGCTAATGAACAATACATAATTAGTCCGGATTCGATAAATACCACACGTAAAGAAACTAACGAGGATGTGCTCTAGCGTCCAAACCTCGAACCAAGACGTCTTCTTCTTCTATATGTATGTCTTCAATAGGTAGTTTTTATAAATAGAGTACGTGACCTCAATTAGCTCCACAAAAATCAAAAATTATAATAAATTAGGAACTCTTTCTGTATGTTTATTGGATACGATACCCAAACTTGAATATTATCGTTATTGTGGGTTAACTAGCTGATAAACTACTTAAACCTCCTCTGTAGTCTTGATATTATTCGAACTTTCAATTAATGATTGAGAAGTATCACGGCTCGAAGCGTCCGCATCTAATGATTGCTACTTACTAGATGCAAACTCTTGGCCTCTATGTCAAATTAAAGATGTTTCCTGAAGGAGGGTTGACTTAACTTTTCTCTGGTTAACTTTCTCCATTGCTAAATCCTGCTGAATATTTCTCTTATCGCCTTGAACCACCGAAACTATAAATATCTCAATTGATAGCTTGTTGACCGATAATTTGGGCTCCAACCCTGCGCTCTTGTAATGATAGAGACTGGTTTTATTGGCTGTTATAAATGCGTGTGTATTTGTGTACTTTCATTATTAAGCTAAATGTTTTTATAATTAAAAAATGTAAACTTAAATCACAGGTATTTTATTTAGGTGAGTACGAGACGCCGCATAATCCTTTCCTTTTATCGCCATTCCACTCACCTGTTCCAGCCACCAATAACCCCCTTGTTGTCGCAGGATGTAAAAAATTGCCCCATTAATTTCACTAAACTCGAAAGGCTGAAGGGGAATAAGTGATAAATTCAAATTTTTCTTACGCCTCCATCGTTATTTATCGTTATTAAATTTATCGAGTTTTTTTTTGAGTCTTACTCTTAGCTTCTTTGTCTAAACCTAAAAATGTTATTCCTCCACCTCTCCACTAGCACTCGTTATTGCGGTCTCTAGGGCCGAAATGCGATTAAAGGAATGACAAAAAAATGTCGAACAAACGGCACAAATCTGTCTGTAACAAATTTAACCCGGAGATTTTGACGGAATTCGTTATTCGGCTATTGTGAGGCTCTTTCAGATCGATCTGATGGTTTTTTTTTCTGTAATAGGATAAAATTCTTTTATTAGTTATGTTCAGGGATTGGAAATATATGTCTGGGACCGGAGTAAAAAAGTTTTCACACAGATACAGGTCACGTCACATGTTTTCATCTTAACGCTTTAAAATTTTAATATTCCAAAAAAAAAAACAATCAGCAAGTTTCAACATTAAAATCACGACCCAATTTGTCATTTAAGTCCCAGACGGGAAGGTCATTTTGACGTAATTTTTTGGTAAGCATTGGTCACCAAAAACGTCACGGGATGACGTCATAATGTGTGTGACAATTGAAGATCTCAATGGCCTCTCTCATTAGTCTCGGATAGAAACGCTGCGATTGATAGAAACGCTGTGATTTCTATCCGAGACTAACGAGAGCGGCCATTGATCTCGCAGTTGTAGACGAAACGTTAGGAAGAAATTCCATTGGACCACTTCACAGCCCGGAAAACTCTTTAGATTGTATTTTGACCGGCCGTGAAAGCCTTCACAGTCTTATAATTTTAAAAGACTTTAAGAGCGACATAAAAAGTAGTCTATGTCGGTAAAGACCACAAGTTTTCCAATCTCAATTCCAACAATGTTCTATAGTCACCACTCAATTTATTCATTCGATTTTAATTTCTTTTTCCTTATGCCGTCTGAAGCAAATTGTCACATTGGCGATGATTAGTGAAAAAGGTTTTAAAATTGAATTTGTTCTGTAAAGCGTCTAGTTACCCTAAAGAGTAACTTTAAAACTTTTAACAATAATAAAAGCAAATTCTATAAATCGATCAAGGGCACGGGTTTTCCAATCTCCAATCAAACAATACTTTATAATACACAGTGGTCTAATGTAAATTCAACCGAGTAAACTTACATGTGTATCGTAAATCGTTTGGACAACAAAAACGAAAACAAATGCTGCAATATCCCACTCAATCTCAAGGGTCGTAATTTATCGGCATTTCTGCATTACCCCCTTTATTGGTCTCCAGATCGTGCACGTGCATCGGTTTTTTGGGTAAATCTGGATTTGATTGCATTACAGGGCAAATCTCTTTCCGAAATCGAGTGACATGATTAAGTGACTTTACGTGATTTGCCCGGTGGCCGAACATGAGTATTTTCCATTGACTAAACATTTTCGTCATGGAGTTGAAAGTTATAGATGTTGGCATTTGCGTTTTATTTTTATGGAAATTGTAGGAGTAATGATATTGGTTAGCCGACAAATATCTTGTCACTTTGATATATGATGCATTTTTATTTTTGCTTGGTACGTTCGGCTGAGAGAACAAATGTGATAATATTTCCACTGTGCGTAATAATTAGCAGGTTAGTTCCGGTTAGTTCAGGACTTTGTGTGTGAAATATTTTCTTAAATTTTATCGTTTAGTCTTCTATTATGAAGGCATATCACATCATATGCTTGGTCAACCTACAAAAAAAAACGGGATTTAACGATTGATATGTTTTTGCAACTTTTCTGAAAGAATATGAATGGGAATTTGAAGTAAACAGATTCATTAGTAGAAGTTGCTTGTACAGAAAGAAACTTGAAGAAGTTTGGACAGAAGTCCTAGTGGGACAGTATCTTTAATTTTCGAAAAGATCGAAACCATACCCGTGTTATAAAGATTAACCTAGAATTTTTTATCTTTCCTGAATGACCAAGTATGAATGGGAATTTAAAGTTAACAGACTGATTAGTAGATGTCGTTTGTACAAAAGAAAAATTCATTGTTGTAATTAGCGTCCTTAATTTGTAAGTTGTTGGTGAAGTTAGCAGGATTGAGACAAATAATGCACCTCTTCTTTATTCGAAAATGGCCGACGTTTCGACTCTTTATTTAATCTTCTTCAGGGCTATTCTTACTTGACTACCCTCTCTAAGTGAGAATAGCCCTGAAGAAGACTAACTAAATAGTCGAAACGTCGGCCATTTTCGAATAAAGAAGAGGTGCATTATTTGTCCCAATTCTGCTCATTTCACCAACAATAAAAGAAAAAAATAAAGTAGCTTGGACAGAAGCCTTGGAGGGACAGTATCTTTCATTTTCGAAAATATCGAACCATACCCTTGTTATAAAACTTACCTAAAATTTTTCAACTTTTCTGAGAAGCCAAGTATGAATGGAAATTTGAAGTAAGCAGACTAATCAGTAGACGACTATTTGTACAAAACAAAAAATTAAAGAAGCTTGGACAGAAGACTTGGTGGGACAGTATCTTTCATTTTCGAAAAGATCGAACTCATACGCGTGTTATAAAGATTAACCTACAATTTTTCAACTTTTCTGAGGGGCCAAGTATAAATGCGAATTTGAAATAAACAGACTCATTATTAAGAGTAGTTTGTACAGAACGAGAACTTGAAGAAGCTTGGCCAGAAGACTTGGAGGAACAGTATCTTTATTTTTCAAAAAGATCGAACCCATACCCGTGTTATAAATCTTACGGCCATATAATGGGTTAAAAATTTTTAAAAAATGACTGTATAGTAACGGACAGGTGTATAAAACATAAGAAAGGACATTACTCAGGTATAAAAGAAGCAAGGAAAGAGATGACTAATCTGACATTATAAAACTGTAAATTGTGTAAATTACTACAATCTTTGCAGTGAGTAAGTAATATTCATAAATAGCAAGAGTAAAGAAAATATTTTTTGCAATGAATGCTACAAGGATTTATCAGGAACAATAAAATTTCAAAAAGGCATCAGGATATCGATGAAAGAAATTGATATACAAGCGGATAAATGCCATTTCTCAACTAAAACAACTTAGAAACAAATTAAAAAAAAATCCAAGATCTTTGATCATCAATAATAAAACCAAAACTTTTTTCTTAATGAAAGTTTGATCAAATAATTTTATCTTACTAATTTATAATTTATATCTTTTTAGCCTTAAAATTTGGCTTTGACATTTTTTTCGTATCTTTTCAATATGTGCTATAAAAAACAGGTATAAAAAACTTTAAATTTTTAAAGATATGAAACAAGATATCTTTGAATCACAGATCAGTCTATACCTACGTAATTTTGATTAATAAGCCACTTAATGGCAATAATTTGGATTTGAATGCTCCAGAGAGATTCAATTTAGCCATATAAAATGTACGGTTGATGATAGCGTAAGCTGAGAGGACAATTTGATAACTTTGGTAACAAGTAACGTATCTAAGTTATATGTGTGTCTGATGGGATTGTCCGGGCAATAGACGAAAATCCTTCAAATCTAAATTGCAAATTACGAAACGGATAGAACGAAATTTGCATTGCCAATACCAATTATCCGTTGAGTAGATAGATGTCCCTGTTCCACAGAATGGTCACCGGATTCCTTTTTGTTTTCGACATGTTGGAAAAACGTTTAAAATTTTTTTAAAACATATTACATTTTGATGTTCAAGCAGCTATTCATGGTGAAAAAAGAGTTCGGGCAGGGATATAGACAGATTTTGTCGAAGTGGCACCATTTTAGACAAAAATTGTATTTACAGTACCCAAATTTACGTTGTGGCACCCGACTTCGGGTGCCGGTGCATTCGCCGTGTATGTTTTCGCCTATTATCATAAAAGAGCATTTGCAGGCGTCTGTTAAAGTATTGGCAGGGTGCCTCTTTGACAATATTTTTGAACGAACATATTGATGGTTTCTACCTTCTTCCGATAGGGGGCGCTGTTTTATATACAAATGTATATAAATGTATTAATATGGTTAAACTAGCACCCGGTATGCATAATGTCAATTTGGCACCATAAATTTGGCAACGCCGCTTCCTTCTTAAGCCATATTAGTGATAATACGAATATGAGGCATTTGCGTGCAACTGTTGATGTTGTTTGTTTGTTGGTTTTGTCTTTTAACATTATGGAAATGAAAAGTGTGGATAATTTATGTTTCCATTTTTCATAAAAATAGTTTCTGTACTTTTTGTTTCATTTCTGAAAGGTCAGAAATAGTAATATGAAAAAATTCATTATGTAGAGATTTCATAACAAGAAAATAACACAGAGTTTTTGTTTTAATGTCAAACTTCCTATAGTCCCAGCCTTTATGTATGAACGTTATTTAAAAGTCTGTTACCTTTTTTGCCTTTTTTTAAATTGACAATTGAAACTTGCTATACGTTATATGTCACGTACATAGGCATTATTTGGGAGATTTAGGTCACTGTTTTTTTATTTCTTGTTTGCCCGAAATGTCTCCAAAAGTTTACGTGAATTAAAGCACCCAGTTAATTTTTTTTGACTATTTTAAATTTAGAAGAAAAAAAACTATAAATTAGTTTAAATTTTATAGTTCCCAATTAAGTTTGCAAATATGAAATAGAATGGGCAATAAAGTATCAAACTCTCCTTAACTTAAATTATTCTTTCTCGGTACCGTTTAAGAAAATGGGTAAGCGTCAAATTTTAAATGGTAATTACTTTCTTCTGTTAAAAGTAAATTCCATTTTAATTTTAATAAAAAGGATAGTTTTTAATGTGTTACTTCTGTGTAAAAAAACTGTTTGGAAATTATGTTGAATCGTTTCAATAATATTATAGGGTGAATAATGTATGCAGGTCCTAATATACAGGCGCCCAGGTGATTTTCTTCTGATTGGGTAAATAAATCGAAATAAGCTTGAATACGTCAACTTTAGGTTTTAGAAAGAACAAATTTTCAAAAAAAAAAATTAATTAGAAACAGAGGTCAAGTGAACCTTGCTTTGACGGCCTTACAAAAGTCTATACATTGGCCAAATTTCGTAACATTTGATCAAAACAATCCAAAATGACGGCAGGCTAACTTACAAGTTTATGTAGATTGGTTTGACCAAACGACATGAAAACTGGCAAACGGATAGACCTTGCTGAGACCTTCAAAACGAACTAATCTCTCGATCCCTCTTTCCATTCAAAATTTCCAAGTCAGTACATGAGGGTTTATGTTAGCGGATTAAAGTTCCCAAAAAAATTTTTTCCTTAAAAACGAAAGTTTTTCGACGAATTTAACTCACTAGAAGAAAAACGGGGTGGCTCCTTTTCGATTGGCCACCTTGTATTTTTATTTTTACTTTATAAGACAATTTGAGTTGTAAGCTTAAAAACGTACATGTTTCAAGTTTTATATATCTCTAGTACCTGATTAAACGTTTCTAAAGCTAAATTCCTCTGATACTTAATACCTATATGTTATAAGCATTATTTCCTAACTAAATAATAACAACGACCATCTTTTTTTTTCTACGACTAATGTTACAGTATTTTTCTTTGATTTATTCACTTTTTATAGAATGCTTCGGAAAAAAACAATTTTTTTAAAAAATTTTGTGTTTTCTCTGATTTTATTTATTATATATTTTAACAATGACACATTGCCTCTTTGTTGACTCTATATGTATCTATACCTATTTAATTTCTCTCAACGTATGGTCTATTGGTCATCAACTTAATATTTTTAAACACAGACATAGATTTTTTAAGTTGTTGGTGAAGTTAGCGGGATTAGGACAAATAATGCACCTCTTCTTTATTTGAAAATGGCCGACGTTTCGACTATTTATTTAGTCTTCATCAGGGCTAAAACCAATAAGTTCAATAGTAACAAATCCCTGGGCCCAACGTAAAATGGTAAATAATGCTTGTTCAAATGTGGAACGTAAATTCCTATACATCCATTACATATATCAAATTTTTAAAATTTTAAAAATGTTTTAAACACAAAAAAATAAAAATATTAAATATACAGACAAACTGTAGACAACTACAAGAATTAACAATTGACAAATACCGACAATACCAAATAACCAACCTGCTAAGACTTCACAATATACATAAGGGAAAAAAATAACAGAACCATAATTGTTTCCAACCTTCCACCTGGATTGGTAGTTGGGAAACTTAAAGTGATCGACACTTGATACCGGCCCCCCTCGTCATGAGCGTACTACATCTTTATATTGGGCGTTAGTGCCAAGCAAATATTGTTATTCGCAAATTTTGTTCCTTGGGCAGCGGATGTGAGTTTTGTCGAGCCTAGGATACCAGGGTCACCGAACAATCGAATGGAGTTTGCTACCGTAACTATCTTAAATCGTACTTTAACTGACTACCCTTTGTAAGTGAGAATAGGTAAGTTCTTTCATCCGTAATGTACGCCTCCATGTTTACTGGTTATTTGGTATTGTCGGTATTTGTCAATTGTTAATTCTTGTAGTTGTCTACAGTTTGTCGGTATATTTAATATTTTTATTTTTTTGTGTTTAAAACATTTTTTAAATTTTAAAAATTTGATATATGTAATGGATGTATAGGAATTTACGTTCCACATTTGAACAAGCATTATTTACAATTTTATGTTGGGCCCAGAGATTTGTTACTATTGAACTTATTGGTTTTAGCCCTGATGAAGACTAAATAAATAGTCGAAACGTCGGCCATTTTCAAATAAAGAAGAGGTGCATTATTTGTCCTAATCCCGCTAACTTCACCAACAACTTATAACTTAAGGACGCTAATTACAACAATAGATTTTTTAGTTATCATATAAATTCTACTCTTTATTCTATATAATATACTAGGTTATTCAAATTCGCCGCTCATCAATGGGATCTCATAAACCATAAGGGGTTTATATAGATTTATAATACATTCGGTTAAAGTGAGGCAAAGTTGCGCTTTGCGTGCAGATCATAATGACATTTTGAAGTTTCTAAAGTTCCACAACTTGCAAAGATATTCGAAAAAAAGTTAAATTTATGTAAATGGTTTTTGGTATTCACTGAACTTATTTGATGTGATATTTTGAAATAAATTGCATATTTTCTGATCTACATTACAGTGTTTTTTTTATTTTGTAATCAGACGTATTTTCTGGGGCATTATCAAGTTTAGTTTTTCAAATTGGCGGTTCAATATCAAAAATTGAAAGTCCTTCTTAATATAAAATGAAATTCATATGTGTAACACTTCATGTTCTCGTTACAGTTTATCTCCTTTCAAAAATTTTCTTACTTTTAAGCAGAGTATGCAGGTACATTAGAATCTCAGAAATCACAAAAGATGCGAACTAGATTAAATTGAGATAAGTTTGTAATAAAACATACGACATTTGCCGGAAATCAACAAATAAAATCGAAATTTGTTATATGTAATAGGTTTTATTTTTTTCTCAAACCTGTTTCAAAAAATGTTGAAATTGTTGTTATATTAAGACACTTTTTTTTTACAGATCGAATTTCTAATATAACGTTTTGAATTTTAGTAACCATCATCAGCTATTTTTTAATAGGGACTTTACCTTTTTTTATTCTTAGAACGGTTCACTTTTCTTACCTGATTACTTCTTGTAGAAAATAAAAAGTGAAATTTATTTTTCATTTATTTTATTTTTTTTTGTTGTTTTATTTCCGTAAGTGGTTAGATTTTTTGGACCAATTTAATCTGATTCGACGAATTTGCCGTCGAATCGAATTCGAAAAAAAAGCCGTACACTTTGCTTAAAATGAATAAATCGTTTAAAATGACATAAGCGTTAACGAATATAAAGTGTCACGTGTCATTGAATTTATAATAGACGGCTTCTAATTTTTGTCAATCGAATTTGAGAGTCCCAATTGAAAAACTAAAGTTGATGATGCCCCAGAGAAGTTAACACGTCGGACTACAAATTGAATAATTCCCTCTTGTAGAGCAGACAAATTACCCATGAGAATGTACAATTTATTTTTAAATTACGCGTCAAATAAATTCACGAAAAACAAAAAAAAAACAATTTTCAGGAGTTTCAGTTCGAATTTCTTCGGAAGCAGTACGGTATCCCGTCCTGTAAAAAGCTATTCACCGAACTAAACTCAAGTACGTAAAAGTGTCCTAAATGGTACAGTATGAAATAAATAACTATAACTGCTGTGTCTCAAAAATTACAATAATTTAACAAACAGTTCTTCGGTATTTATGAGAACCTGAGTTTACCATTTAGATACATTAATAGTAGGTCCCTACTCTAAAATGAAATAAAAAAAAGGAATAAAATATTTTGAGTTTACAGATGGTTGAGCGTCTATTAAATTACTACTTTTGTTTTGTGAAAAAAAAAAGATAATTGATATGTTGTCTATGTTTGTTTGATTAATACAATAACTGAAATTGATATGTTCGCTTGAGCTAAAAAGGCCATTGGGCAAAAGACGCATATATAGTTGTCAGGTTGAAAACATAGTTACATTGATTTTATAATATTCAATTTTAAGATATCCCCCTATGCAGATTTGACGTAAATAAATTATAACATGGAATCTGCTTAGAGGGATATTATACCAAATGCGTAGATTTTGCCGGTGAGAAACTACATTCATATAGGCGCCAATCATATTTTAATTGAGTCTGAGCTAAGGCGGTCATTGGATAAAAGGCACCCATGAGATTCAAATGATGCTCATTTTTGAGTTTATTCGAACGCTATATAAACATTCGAGATTTGTGGCTATATCTGATAAAGTAAAAACTCTCCAAAATATCAAAAACAGTTTTATGGCTTGACTAAGTAATTATTTAAAAGGTTATATTAATTAAAACCGAAAATCAATTCGTTATTTCATTTTTTTAAGAAACAACTAATCATATTTCTCTTTAAAATTAAAACATTTTTAGCTCCCAGTATGAGGGCTAAAAGTGATATTTTCATTAATATGTCTTTTTTACAAACACATCACAATTTCTACTTTTAACACTCTCATAAACTATTAGACTTAGCGTTTTAAGACACTAGTGTTAAAAGTAAACTACTTATAACCCTAGTGTTAAAAGTGCTTTTAAGGAACTCATGCGAATTGAAGAATTCGCTTTTCTCGTCCTGAAAACTTTCACATGCGTGCCTTAAAATTGAACTTTTAACACTTATATAATAAACAGCTATTACCAGTTGCCCTATCTCAAATAAAAATTGTCAATACTGGGCTTTTTATAAAGCTCAAAGTGTCATACGTCAAATAAAAGCGTTTTTCGTTTCGAACACATCTAAATTCAATAAATGACCTACTCAACTTTCTTGCCATCAAACATTTTTAGCGGCTAAGATGAGGCTGAAAAGGAAAAAGTTATTCCTGTGTAAAACAACTGTTTCGATAATATTACAGGGTGAATAATGTATGCAGGTGCTAATACAGGAGGGGTACAGGTGTTTTTCTTCTGATCGGGTAAATAAATCGAAAAAAGCTTGAATACGTCAACTTTAGTATTAAGGAAGAACACATTTTTAAAAAGATTTTTTTTAGAAAGAGACGTTAAGTGAATCTCGTTTTTGAAGGCCTGTCAAGGGTCTATACATTTGCAACATTTTGTAACATTTGGTCAAACCAATCCAAATGACGGCAAGAAAAACTTCAACCTCAAAACTGGCAAACGGATAGACCTTGCTGAAACCTTCAAAACGAGGTATCTCTAGAACCCTCTTTCGATAAAAAATTTCCAAGTCAATGCATAAGAGTTTAGATTAGCAGATTAAAATTAGTAAA
The DNA here is from genome assembly GCA_951812265.1 of Taphrorychus bicolor. Classification (NCBI taxonomy): domain Eukaryota; kingdom Metazoa; phylum Arthropoda; class Insecta; order Coleoptera; family Curculionidae; genus Taphrorychus; species Taphrorychus bicolor. The sequence goes on from OX638302.1 coordinate 37,187,292, forward strand.
AAAATTATTTCGCTAAAAACTAAAGTTGACGTTTTCCAACGTTTTTCGACGAATTTAACTCAGCAGAAGAAAAACGGAGTGGATCCTTTTCGATGGGGCACCTTGCATATTTATTTTTCATTTTTAAGACCATTTGAGTTTTAAGCTTAAAAACGTACATGTCTCAAGTTGAATGTCTCTAGTATCTGATTTAATAAACGCTTCTAAAGCTAAATCCTTTTGATGCTTATATACCTTTTAGATATAAGCTATATTTCCTAACTAAATAACATCAACGACCATCATTTTTTTATTTTTTCCTAATGACAGAATGTTACAGTATTTTTCTTTGATTTATTCATTTTTTATAAAATATAAAGCCGGTATAATAAAATTATTGTGTTATCGTGTTAACAAAGTGGTGCTAGACCGTGACTAGCACAGACATCTTGCACATTATAGTGGTAAAAAAATTACCACCACTCCAAACTATGCACGTACGTGATGAATTAAATCATCATCCAGGTCGGCCATTTTCTTAACATCTTAGAGGAAGAACTTATTCATCCATGGAAGAGAAATAAAGCAAAAATGTGCGAAAACAATGTCGTAGAAATAAGTAAAGGTAATGACTTTATTAGAAAGGATTCAGGCATTTTCGGTTTATCGAGTGCGGTAGTTACTGCTAATACATCAGTTATATATATATAGACATAAGCAACACTACATTTAAATTGATAAGACACCTAGATAGGACTGGTTGGATTGTATGTGAAAATTCAGCTTCCAGGGATATTGGAAGTCTAGTAATTATCATTTAGTGTTCCATCATCTTCCACCATCAACACACAAACGGTAATATGGTCTTCTTATTACTTTTTTTCAAATTTTCTATTGGTTTGCTATTTTTTTAAATTGGCGCATAAATAACTATTATTTGCAGTATAAACTAATTTACAATCTTGTAGTCTGATTTAGTGTTAGCTTTGCTAAATCACATTAAGGGGCAATTGTATAAGTTAATTTTAAATACAAATTTAAATTTGGTTTTAAGATTCGGTTTAAAACTAAATTTAAACATCGAAATTTCTGATCTATGTGGATGTACGTTGTATAAGTAGAGCTTAAATTAAAGAAAAGATGGATGTCGAATTGTGACGGCAAAATATCGTTTGTAAGAAATATATCTACATTATCTTCGTCGTCCGATATTATGTGACATTTGCACATTTTCCCCATAAAGTCTTCACCTAAGTAAACCCTAAAATTTTCCACATAAAATGTATTGCTGCCAAAAAATTGGTAAGTGACAGATCACTTGACAGCGATGTATTCCGTATGGAAAACTTTAAGGTCCACCTTAGGTCAACTTTATGAGGAAAGTTGTGCAAGCAGCTATCTCTATATCTTAAAAAAATCTAAAAATATTTATTTCAATTTATAACACTAACACAAACATTTAAAGTGACAAAAACTGTTAATTTCCTTAAATTAAAACCGACCTCTAAAGCGTAAGTCCTGCTTCATCCACATCATATCTTAAGATAAACTTAAAGTCTAATTTACGCTTAAAATGAACTTATACAAAGATCATTACGCCAGTTTGCGATTTAAGAAGAGCTCCTGTATTTAAAATCAACTTGAACAACCCGACCTAAGAACAATGAGAAAGAAAGAAGATTAGAACAAAGGAATCTGTCACCTCGATGTGCGCGTAGGTATTGATTCCCAATTGCAGTTAATAGTCAATTGCATTATCTAGTTACATCTGCTATCAGCACTAGACAGGAACTTTATTACAGAATTTGTTACCTAGCACAAATTTCCTTAATTAAATAAGTCGCAGGCAGACCAGGACCGTACTCCGTCAGAAATCACAAAAACCAGCATATTGGTTTACTGATCATCATCTGATTTTTGGCTCTAAAGATCAAAATAATGGTAAACCTCACAAGGTATGAATACCAGAATAGTGAAGAGAAGGCAAAAATTAAGCCCTTGCATTTTGTTTATCTTTCCAATGTTCTCGGTTTTTAAAATTTTCCGTACACAACAGTTGTTGGGAAACCCAACATAAGAAGGAAATAATAAACACATTTTAAAACGATTTCAAACAGCAAATATCCCAAATAAATCCGCTGTTTCTATGCAGACAAAAAGGCAATAAATCTTGCTGAATGTATTCATATTCATAGAAAGGCCGTCGTAATAAAATCTAAAAATTATAAAAGTTCAAACCACAGTTTTACTACCCTAGACAACGAGGCGTCGGTATGCGTTTGCTGATTTCCCCGTTAGCTGTGCAGCGTCGCGGCGGTTTAATGGCACGGATCGCTCGATGTGATTGGCTGATGTCTGCACAAATGCATTGGTTCGCCGGGATGAATGAGTGTTCAAGGTCAGCTTTCATAGATGAAAACTATTAATGATTGAAAAACATTAATAGCCTTTCAGTGCCATATTGTGAAATCTTTTTTAAAGAGATGTGTTTGTTGACTGAGTTCTTGGAGTTTCTTTTGTGCGTAATGATGGTAGAAATATCAGGTGGATGACGCAGAAACTCTACGTCTCTAGATAAAGATCGCCGACTTCTGCGAATTACTCTAAACTCATTGCAAATCGCCCCATACTGTGTGCCCAGGTTCTGATAATGTGGATCATTTCGCTGATATTGCGGCTCCGATAGTGACTCTCATGGTCCAGAATACTGACGTCGGAAAAATCAAATGGTCAGCTGCCAATGCTGCTTTATGGTTTTTTCAACCCCAATCATATTGGTGGCAATAAATTAGAGATTTGAGGTATTGTCTGGTCTGCCCCACATAATCTTTACATCAACCGTTACAGGGTACTTTGTCTTATAGTAGACTGCACGTTGTAAGATCTTGTTAGAAATAGCCAGCCATAAAGTAACATCAAAAACCGACCTAGAACATGTTTTCACTATCCAGAAAAAGCAAAAATGCCACCAATCGATTCAATTCTTTCTCCGTAAATAATTTTTTTATTAACCTGTTTCATTTTATTTTGTTTCAGGACAGAAAAATTGGTTAAGAATATAATATTCCTCGGTTATCAAAACTAAATTTCGCTGCCTCTAATAAGACTTGATGAAGTTTTCCAAAGTAGAACTCTCCGCTTTATTCCTCTTTTTATACGTTATATCTCAGCGAGTTATAGAGCGTAAATATAATTGGATTGAGCAATAAAACTAGCCATTCCTACAACAGCAAGGCATTTTATTAATCTCGCGAAATCCCCAAATGTTTCGTCGAAACAATGTATCGCTGTAGTGTAATAATTTAAAACCACTGGTAAGTCGACTCGGTTCGGTTATTCTTTTAGAATAACCACTATCATACAATGTCTTCTTCGAAGCCGTTCTCTTCAATCTCCAGTCCGGATTTTCCGTTTTGCTTTAAGTCGTCCGAGCGGCCATTTTTCCACAAACACAGCTTGCTGCGCATGCTCGAAGTCAATTTCGGAATGTGTGATCTGGGTATCAAGAACGTGGACAGGTTGAAGAGGTCTACGAAGACTTTGTAGCGGTCGCTGAAAATCAAAAAAAATAATTAATAATTAATCGATGGTGATGTTTAGCGGATTTAGAAGATTAAAATGAAACACAGCCTATTCCAATCCTCAATTCTTTTTGAAATATTGAGGTTTAATACGCCACTTTTTGGACTTTTGAGGGCCGCACAGTGGTCGGACGGACCTCATTTCACGCGCAAAAAGGAATTTTATAAAGTGATTAAAATTATTGAAATATTGTGTGACTCTAATTCTAGAATAGTCAAAGAGTAAGAAAAAAGATAGTTGGTTATTAATGAACCATGTGACAGGATAATAGCATTTGCTCTTGAGCAATATGGCTTAAATCTATTGATAGTTTAGTATCATTTAAAACTGTACGTTATAAAACTGAATCGTAATAAATTTGCACGATTTTATTTTTGTATTAATTGTTCATATATAGTGTATTTAATTTTAGTTTTTATTTCTTTCAAGTCGCTTTGAGTTGGCTCTATCTAGGTGTTAAAAAGCAGTTGATTTTTTTTTTAAGTTAAAATTTGATTTTTGAGTTTAATTTTTTTTACAGATTTTTAGAACTTTGTTATTACTATTACTATACAAAAGAAAGCATCTACTACCAACTACTAAAAGAATTAGCTGCGCCCAGATGCGCCTAAAAGATTTGTGTTACTTTTTGTGTGCGTCTTACAGAGGCGCATTAGGTGTATAATATTGAAGCAGCGCAAGTTTTTCGAAATTGAAGCCATTTCGTATATTCAGTAGTTTAAGAAATAAGTCCCATATACATCATGTTAATTCTGATAGACTATCTAGACAGTTTCAACCAGAAAAAAAAATCATTTTAATATATGGTTATTGCTTGCGTCTAATTATCAATGAAGTCAACAACCGTTGCCGTAAGTTAAATCGTCTTGTCGCCACTTGGACTAATGTGATTTGTGATATGATATGTGATGATAAGCTGCCTTGTGAAATTTGTATCTTAATATACTATTAACAAGTTGAAATTGCTAATTATATGACATTTTCTTTAATGCGTTTCGTGCATTTCACACCTTTAGGGCAATTTTCGGAAAAAGCGCAAGAGGCACGTAATAAAGATTTTAGGAAATATAGGGAACATAATACTCGCAAAATGAGCAGGTCAGAATGCAATGAAGATCTTTATAATCTTCATCTGCTAATTGTTTCTTCTGATCCTTTAATATCAAGCTTAAGGTCGCTCCCATTGCGAAAAGCAGGGACTGTTTCCAAAGATGTATTATCTCTACTACCACTCATCCAAATTCATCGATATTTATCGAAGAGATTGACGATGATGCAACTTAATTTTTTTCTCACGAAGCTACTTAAGCACTTAATTTTAGTTTACGTAAAAACATACATATCCAAGGAAAGATTGCGTGTGCAGATAGTTTAAGGTAATTGTGCATTTTAGATGGTAAATAATGGTATAAAAAAAAATAATTGTTCTTAACCGTATTGCCTTGGAGAGCACCAGAAGAACTTTCACATGTGAAACATTTATTGTATTAATTTAATTAAAGATTAGTATAAAGTTCTAAAAACACGATAGGCTTTTTTAGTGTAAAATTTAGATAAACAATGAGAATAGTACCATTTTTAGTGAACGAAATTTTTAGCTTTTTCGCAGGAAACTCTAGTTTAAAATATGCAAAAAAGCAATATTTACTAATTGGAAATTGAAAACTTATCTGCTTTCAATATTTCCAAAAATATTGCAGCGTTTAAGAAAGAAACAAAAAACTTGTGCAGGTCACATTTGTAAGTAAACTAAATTTATGCAATAATTATATACTACTAATTTATTGTAATCATTTTAAAAAAAACGCTTGACTAATAAAACAAAAAATTTATTGGTACCATCGAAAACAATATCATAAAACTTCTGGTGGTCATTAATTGATGTTGGTTCAGGTTTCTTTAGGTGTAGTCGGAGTTATCTGAATGAAGTATTTTATTTATACCTTCCACAATAATATTAGAATGCTTAAAATAGAACATAGAAACATAAAATATAGAAATGATATTTTTTCTACACAATTTAATGTTGATAATATACACAATTTAATATTGATGATATCCAAATATGAAATTTGGAGCTGCCAATTTTATATCGCCAAAAATGAGAAAATGGATCTTATTTCATGTATACAAAATTTTGTGATATTTATTCTATGGTTCAAAAAGTAAAAAAGGGTTAAATTATTTAGGTGGGTACGATATGAAGATTTTTGTGAGGACTCTGTATAAACCGCAAAATTAAATTATAAACATTTCCAGACCACATTAACCACCTGTGAAAAAAATCTACTTACTTAATTTCACATAATAATGCAACTCAGTATTTTGCGCGAGAAATGAGGTCCGTCCGACCACTGTGGGCCGTAACTTTCAAAGAAAAACCGAGAGCGGTGAGAGGTTAACGTTCGAAAGAATCCTAGACTCCGCAACAGGAACCAGGGTCCGCACATAGACGACTAGGTCATCCTTCATAGGATGGAGGCGGAAAGGGCGGTGACATGAACAATCGCCATTGACGTCTATATCCAGCCTAACATCAAAGGACTTCCGACCATACTTTTTGGCTTTGGGAGGGTTCATATCCGCCCGAGGCCTTGGGGTTCGGGAGGTCAGAGCGAGCGAGTGGGGGAAGCTGGTGGTTCAAGCACGGTAGAACTAGCCACCGAGGTAGCAGGGGATCCAATCCCACTGCAACCAAACTTCCTGGCGAAACTTCAGGGGTATCTGAAACTACTCGAAACCCCGTACAATGACCGGGACAGTCAGCAGTAGGCCAAACCGAGGACAAGAACGGGGCCGTTGAGAGACTCGCCTGCAACCACCCAGGCAACCCTGGAGGGGAAAAACCTACTCGAGGCGTCAGAGGCCTGACCAGAACTGACCACACTGATAGCAGGGGGCGGAGAGGGCTTCAGGTTCCTACAGGCGAACCTGCGGAAAATTCAATGAGGGGGGATCAATGGCGTAGGACAAATAGCAGGACAGCACAGAAATTCTGGTAAAGTAGTTAGCTCAGGGCGAAGACCTAGCGCATGTATCTGTATCAAGAAACAACTAAAATATTTCCTACTTACAGGTTTCTGCACTGAGGACCTAACCGCTATCCGGGTCACCTTGATGACCGGAAATGGTAGAGTGGAGCTGGCTATCTGCTCCGCATATTTTCCAGGTGACGCAAAACTACACCCACCTGCGGAGGTCCGAGAGAGCGTAGATTACTGCAGGAAAGAGAACCTCGAGGTCGTGATGGGATGCGACTCTGGCTCACACCACTTGGTATAGGGCAGTACGGACACCAACCCATGAGGTGAGACACTATTCAATTACTTAATGGGGCAAGAGCTCACGATTAACAACGTGGGCTCTATTTGTAACTAGCAATATTGACCTAACAATTAGCATCAATTTAATTTGCAGTAAGATAATGAAATGGTTCATTTCCTCAGAACCCTCAGTTTACAGTCTGAACCCTCGTGTTCAGACTATTAACATATTCTTTTCGACGTCAATATAGGCGCTCAACCTATTATAGAATATAGAGACTTAAAGATCACAAACTGGAGTGGCTACAGGAACACTCGAGGAACAGCTAAATGGCGCAATAACAGCAATAAGAAATCCCGATGAGATAGAGCTGGCTGCGGAGCAACTTAACTCTGCAATCACGACAACTTTAACGAAAACTGCCTACTTAAAAAGAATAGGGATAACTGAGGTACCTCCTGGTGGAACCACTCCATGGATAAAAGGCGAAAAGCAGTCTGGTCGCTTTTTAACCGAGTTAAAGCAAGAGGCGAATATGAGTTTCTCTGGTTTTCTCGCTATTTCCTTTTTTTTCTTTACAATTCCTTCAACTTCCTTTCGGTTTCTCAATGGGATTCAAATGAGTGGAAATCTGTCCTTAACGCCGACTTTAATTTTCTTTCCAGAAATATCTGTTCTTTTCCGGTTTAATGCTCAACCGCATCAACCAACTTTTCCTTCTCTGGCTCTCCCTCTTTTTTTTTGGTAAGCTTGATTCTAACTAAAGTTGAGCAGCTTCTTCCTGGAGCTTCTGATTTCTGGTATCTTTGGAGCCATTTTCAATGTCCGCCAATATGAATACTTTGGGAGTGAGATTTATTAGGATTTGAGCTCTGACCTCAACAATTGTTACGGGAAGGGGTTCCACCTTCGTTGACTTCTGAGGACGCTTCTAACTCATTGTCCCTATCCAGCTTTTCTAGGTATTCAATCTTAAGCACCTTTTTCTTCGCCTTGGGCCCCAGGTTTGCAGCCTCTTCAACGTTACTGAAAAATATACCATTGTAATTCTAGAGACCCCTTCTAATATACTCAGAACTGCTTGAAAGTTAACAATCTGCTCATAAGCCTCAAATCTAACGTTTCAGGTTTCTTGTCTTCAGGTTTCTGTGGTACTTCTTTATCCTTATTTATATCTTCAACAGATACAGCCTGTACAGATACGGATGTCTCTATGGGTTTAACGAGTTCAGGTTTGCAGTTCTCATCATCTTCTTCAGGTTTTTTTAACGGCAGCTCCCGCTCCTTTTCGGATTTGGGTTTTTGTTTGTATTGGCGATTAACTTCCTGTTGCTTCTCATCTTCAGTTTTCTTAAGATTTCCAAGTAAATTTCCTTTTCATCTTGAGATGAAGTTCTACTTCTTCAGGCTTCTTCTTTTCCTCCTGAAGCCATTTAGTTTTCTCCAATTTAAGTTGCGTTGGTTTTCGATATCGGTTGGTTCCGACCGCAGATTTTTCGCCTATTCCAGTACTTTTGATAATAATATGACAAATTGTGGGGTCTAATTAGTTCTATAATAATAGTTGCAAAGTTAGTAAAGCAGTGGGGAGTATAGGTGGTCATCAATTTGTCGAACAACCCATCTGCATACTAGTTTCGGGGTCTACCCCTCATCAGTACAGCTTTGGCTGGTCGACAAATTAGAAACCGTGATTCGGCTATTTCAAGCCGCAAACGTACAAAGTACCGGTGAGATGTTGTACAGAGCAGAAGCAGGCGACATCGACCAGCGTGTTTTAGATCCAACACTGGCACATGGCAGATGGCTCTCAGTTCGAGAAGCTGCCATATTGCTTACAATTGGTGACCACCTATACTCCTTTCACTTCGTTCTGGTTCCAATAACCAGCGAGGTACAGAGCAATATGGGCTGCTTCTCGAACTGAGAGCCATCTGCCATGCAGTGTTGGATCTAAAACACGCTGGTCGATGTCGCCTGCTTCTGCTCTGTACAACATCTCATTAGTAAAGCAGTGCTGCACGACCAGCAGAAGCGGACCAAGAAACAAAAAGGGTAACTCTGGGATGGGTTCCTGGATATAGGGGCATCGATGGGAAAGAGCCTGTCGACGAATCGACCAAACGTGGTTCCCAGACATGCTTTACTGGATCAAAGCCGTGTCTAGGAGTAAGTAAAAGGTTCGTCTCTCACATTCTGAATGAGTGGGCCTGGAAGAGTACAAGGACAAACTGGATACAGTCAGGAATATGTAGACAGACCAAGGAAATCTACCCTAATGCGGATAGATCCAAGACCGCGTGGCTTCTAGGGAGAAGCCGGCAGTGCCTGGGAGACCTTATAGGAATCCTACTGTGGGGCAGGGAAAGAGTCGTCATACCACTTCGTGGGAGTGTACCATAGGTGGGCGCCACTGTGCCATAGGACACTTAGAGCCACTTTTCTTCATCGAGAGTCTTCATCGAGAGGAGCTTCCGACTCTGCAATGGGACGGGATACTCTCTTTCATTTCAGAGACGGATCGACTCGTGGAGGGAATGAGGGTCCTGATGGAGTAGGGATGGATGGACCGGGGGACTGTGAAAAGGGCCTCTAAGGCCTAGTCGCAAAGCTTTACCCCCCCCCCCCCCCCCCCGTTGTTTACTACTACTACTACTACTGCTAGTAAAGCAGAGCTTTTGGACTGCTAAGATTGGGTAGAAAGATAAATTGCGTGAACGCTTGAAATTAGATTGGAATTATGTACTGCATTGCTGCTTTATAACCTGGATAAGGTCGGGGAATATTTAGACAGAGAGATATATGTATATAAAGATTCATATGCATACCATTATGGGAAAAACATTCCATAATTTTGCCAAAGAGGCACATGTTGACAAAGTTAATCGCAATATGGAGAAATTATGGAGAGATAAAATTTTTTTAAGGTGTCAGATCAACTTTTTGTCCAATTTTGACAAATATTCCATAACACTTATTGCTAATAATAGTTTACAATAATGACGAAATGCGATAATTATTCTTTCCAAAAATTAATTATAATCTCATTGATTATTTCTGTACTTAAAGTATGTGAATTAGGTAGGTTGTTAACTAAAAAAAAACTTAAAAATTGGGAATGAATAAAATTCCATCAGGGGTTGAAGAGCCTTCTCTTTTTGCCCCTGCGTGCACCCCTAGATTATAGGAGGCTTACCTCAAAGTTGATCGTAAATACTGATATCCGGAAGATCCTCCAGTTCCAAGCTGAGACGACCCAATCATTCGTTGTACCATCAAGACGTGGTTGTCTAAAGAAAAATAGATATTTATTTAAGGATTCAACAAGAGATATTTAGTGAATGATTGAAGTACATTTTGTTAGTTTTTTATGGTCGAAAATTTTGATTGAATCGTTTAAAAACTTTAAGGTTTTGAAAAATGTTTTGTATTCAAATGTCAGGATTATGAAAGAATGCTTTTTGTGACCTAAAGTATACTTTTGACAAAATATCCCCATCAGTGTATTCAGTAATAATTATTTAGTATTTTTGTTTTGTTGGGTAGGTGCATAATGTATAGAATTTCCGAAAACTCCCAGGTTTAATTTTGATTAAAAATCTTCTGATTGATGATGGCTGTTTTAGTGTACTTACAACGCCATTTCGTAATAAGAGAATCGATATCCATCAGCAGGTTGAGTATTTGATGGGGCTGGCTGAATCTGGGCTCGTCCCGGTAAAACGTCACCAAAATTGCCCCTAAAAGTTATTGATGAGAATAATAATTAAAACTTGTGATTGCTCGACATTGACAGCACACCTTGAAAGGCCTGGTGGGAGAACCTTCTTTCCCCTCGATTCTGCAGTGCTTTATGGATTTCCGGTTTAAAGATCGATTCGTATACTCCGCGTCGTTTTTCCAAGTCGTTTAAACGGTATTGCTTTACAGATTCGCAGGGTTCACTCTAAATGTTAGAGAAAAAAGAATTAGTTAAGTAATTTGCTTCTCAGGCTGTACATTTTTTTTAAACATTCACGAAAACATTATTAGAGGGACGAGTGTACTGATAGAAGCAAAAAACATTTTTAGAATATCTAACTGCATAATAGTTATTTAGGTAACGAGTGTGGTAAGTTGTTCTTTATTGCACGCGATTTTGGTTGATGGAGCGACGCAAAACGGAGCAGTAAGGTGTGCTATAGCAATCCGCGCGTGTTAGGTAGTTACCAAATTTTATTTACGACCAAACTTCGGCGATTAGATAGTATTAGGTACAAAACTAAATATCTATGATCTATATGGTAGTTCCTGTTACATAATTTATCACACTTCAGAGGTAAAATTGATAAAAACGGATGACGCTTTAAGTTAAGTACTGAGAGATTTTACCACTTTACCGAACTAGTGTGATAAAACTCCAAAAAGTAATGTTTTCGATATCAGCAGCAACTTATTCTACTGAGAAGTTAGAAACAATAAAGTCATTCCCGAAACTGTTCTCTTGCGTCAGAAAATGCTATTGTCGTCACTTGTTAAACAATATACTATTTCTGCCCTTATTAAATCTGCCCCCAGTCAATCTGGGTCTTTGGGTTAATTCCTAAAAGAAATTTAAACCTACTAAACCCTTCACCTATATTCATTTACTGAAAAGTGCGTTGGCAAGTATTGAGCTAGGAAAGAGTGTTCACAAAAAAAACCTCGTAGCAAGCCATGACATCAAAATTATTGTCTGAGATAAGTTAATTAATAAAAATCGGAACATTTTATCACATTTTCGACTATTTTATGAAATCATCTTAGACCTACTGTTCTAATTCCATAGACTACTAAGAGTTTTTTTTTAATGAACGCATGACATATTACAAATGAAGAAACCTTGTTTGGGTTCTGAGTGAGTTTTTTGTTGAGTAGGATATTTTCATAGTAATCTTTCAAGTTTTTGATATATCTCGTATTAATTTATTATACGTATTGCAACTAGGCCTTAGAGGCTCTTTTCACAGTCCCCTGGACCACCCATCCCTACTCCCATACTCTACCAGGGCCCTCATTCCCTCTCCCCACCAAGGAGAGTATACCATTCCATTTCAGGGTGGGAAGGCATACTCTCAGAAAGTGGTATGACGACTCTTGCCCTCCCCATAGTGGGTGCAGTAGACTGTTAGCCATTCCTAGGAGGTGCAAGTGCCTGCTTAGTCTGCAGTGTCTAGTGAGGTCTCCCAGGGGCTGCCAGCTTCTCCCAGGAAGCCCCAAAGCCTTGGATCTATCGGGGTTAGGGTAGATTTCCTTAGTCTGTCTACATATTCCTGACTGTGTCTAGTTTTTCCTTGTAATTTTCCTTGTACTATATTGCCCACTCATTTAGAGTGTGAGAAACATACCATTTACTTACTCCTAGACCTAGTCTCTGGTCCAGTAAAGCATCTCTGGGAACCCAGCTTGGCCGATTCGGACGCTCGTTCCCCTCGATGCCCCTATATTCAGGAACCCATCCCAGTTACTCTTTTTGTTTCTGCCAGTGACTCTAGAGCATCCCTGCAGTCCTGAACGAGCTTTGGACTCGTTCTACTCCTGCAGATGACTCGCAAAGCCGCCTTACTGTCGTAGTAGATGTAGAGGTTCTGCTCTGCTCCCAGACTTCTGTTCGTGTGGCCACCTCCGCCTGGAAAATCGTCTTGTGGCTTCCCAAGGGGAAGCCCTCGCCTTCTACATGGCTTGTTTTGTATATTCCGAGCCGGACTGTGTATTAGCCATTCTTCATCCGTCTGTATACCATACCTGGTTATTCTCAGAAGGATGCTGAAGCAGCTCTTTCTTGAATTCGTCGCTTGTTGGGATGTTTATCCCAAATGGCTGTTTCAGTCTCAGCTGATCGCGTGGTCGCCCCTCCTGCGACAGGACAAATGGGATGTCCCGCTAAATGAGGCTGACGAGCTTCGTGTGACCCCTTCTCATAGCTGTGTCCTTTCACTGACCGCAGCAATCCATCCTCCTGCAGGACGCCATCGCTTCCTTCTTAACCCAGATTGGAAGCTCCGGCACACCCAGTAAGGCATTGAGTGCTACTACAAGCTACTAGTTGTTCTGAATACACCCGTTATGGCTAGGCAGACCGTTCTTTGCAGTCTGGCCAACCTTAGCTCATAGCTTGCCCTGTCCACCGCTGGCCACCAGACCACGGCCCTATAGGTTATCCTCGGTCTGATTACCGCAGTGTAGAGCCAGCGCAGGACGTATGGCTTTAGACCCCACTTCATGCCCAGTGTCCTGCGTAGTTGCCATGTCAGTGCTGTTGCCTTATTGCATGCCTTTTCCAGGTCAGCCCGCTGTCGAAAGTCACCCCTCAGGTACTTAGCTTCAAGCTTTAGTAGCAGAGATTCACCTGGGTAAGCGGAATCCTGTAGTACTCCTTCTTTTGATGTAGAGCACAATCTCTGTCTTGCCAGGGTTGACTGACAGTCCCGTCTCAGTACACCATTGTTCTATTATTCTACATGCTCTTTGCATTCGATGGCAAATGCCACCAATGAACTTTCCTGGTATCATCACCACTCCGTCGTCCCTCAGCTTGTAGCCTCTCCAAAAGACCATCCATTAAGAGACATCATAGTCGAGGTGATAGGCAGCTGTCTTGTGGACAGCCGCCCTTGACCTCGATTTCCATCCGGGGATCTCCCAAAGAAGGCGTAACCTTACGATTGCAGAGTGCCGATCTGACCTTTTTTAATCCTGATTAATACCTGAATACATTATTGACTTCCTCCTCCCTCGATTTCTGGTATCTTTGGAGCCATTTTCAATTTCATGTCCGCCAATATGAATACTTTGGGAGTGAGATTTATTAGGATTTGAGCTTTGACCTCAACAATTGTTACGGGAAGGGGTTCCACCTTCGCTGACTTCTGAGGACGCTTCTAACTCATTGTCTCTATCCAGCTTTTCTAGGTATTCAATCTTAAGCACCTTCTTTTTTTTTCGCCTTGGGCCCCAGGTTTGCAGCCTCTTCAACGTTACTGAAAAATATACCATTGTAATTCTAGAGACCCCTTCTAATATACTCAGAATTGCTTGAAAGTTAACAATCTGCTCATAAGCCTCAAATCTAACGTTTCAGGTTTCTTGTCTTCAGGTTTCTTTGGTACTTCTTTATCCTTATTTATATCTTCAACAGATACAGCCTGTACAGATACGGATGTCTCTATGGATTTAACGAGTTCAGGTTTGCAGCTCTCATCATCTTCTTCAGGTTTTTTTAACGGTTTTACCTACGGCAGCTCCCGCTCCTTTTCGGATTTGGGTTTTTGTTTGTATTTGCGATTAACTTCCTGTTGCTTCTCATCTTCAATTTTCTTAAGATTTCCAAGTAAATTTCCTTTTCTTCTTGACAGCCGCCCTTGACCTCGATTTTTATCCGGGGATCTCCCAAAGAAGGCGTAACCTTACGATTGCAGAGTGCCGATCTGACCTAGCTTACCAACTGTGTTCGGGTTCCCCGGGCCTTAAGGACCTCGCAGATGTTGTTCATTCTGGCTTTGTCGAATGCTCCTTCAATGCCAAAAAAGAGTGCCAACAGAACTTCCTTATTCGTGACATGTGACAACAAAAAGTTGTCACGCTTTTCGGTCAAGAAAATGTCTTCCTTTTTTAACCATTATTACATACAGACCGTCCTTTGCAGGATCTATCTTAAAATATCTCTGCCGAGAATTCGTCAGCCCCTAATTTTCCTGTCTGCATGTTCGTTTTCGAGGCATTTTTGGTTTAGCATATGTATCGAACACCCAAAGTCTACCACAAACTTTGGTGTTTCATTATAGTCCAATGAATATAAAAGTGCCATTTTTTGTCGATATAAAAAATGGCACTTTGCTTCTTCCGAAGGTTTCTTTTTTTCGAAAAAATAAGAATCCAATTGTCACTGTGATTTGTCATTTTACATAGGCTACACTGAACTAGTCTCCCATTTGAAGCAGAGTTTTTTTGCCTTATTTTACCACATTTGAAACAACTGTTTCCACTTCGGTTACCTATTTCAGTCTTTTTACAATTTCTTGCTGCATGTAAAGCACAATTACACTTAGGGCATGCCCTTTTATCGGTCTGCAATGATACTTCTGAATCACTTTCTTTTTCTTCCCTCGTCTTTAGTCAGTCAGCAGCCTTGAGATGAGATTTGTTTGCGTCCTATCAGTGACTGAGGTGGATTCCCACGAAGTTGAAAATGGTCGATACGTTTCTGGAAGTGTTGATAAAATCCAACTGATCATCGTCTTATCATCTACATCCTGGAGTAAAATCTTTAAACTACAGGCCAAGTTTTTAATTTTACTGATATGTGTAGACATAATGCAGCGTTTGTTTCATGTAACAGAATGCAAACTTGATCTTCAGAGGTTTTTTTCAAATTATTCTTAATGTCATAACATACTCTCCAATTTATGATATGCCTAAGCAGCTTCTTATCTATGGACCTGCTTCTTATCTATGGACCAAGCTGTCTTTTCCTCTACACTTTTTGTACTTGGAAAAAGAGCATTATTTGAAAACAAGCTCATAGCCTTTCGGCTTTTAAAACCACTGTGAACTGAAAGTTCTATACATGAAACGATTCCTCGTCGACCCAGTTTATCTTTTTCACTATTTTTTGGATTTTAAAGTTGTTCTTTTATTTTCTACGAGGGTTTTTAGTTAACGTTATAGACCTCAAACTCAACTAGTTTTAGGTCACTTACTCATTTTTTCTTTTCTATTCTTTACTGGATTTTACAGTTTTCGTTTATTACGTTTTTTAGAACAATTATAAATATATTGAAACTACTGGAGCAGGCAACAAACATAACAGACGCGCCAAATATATACGATAAATCGCAAATCAGCAGACAGGAAAGGGTCACATTCAAATGAGTTTGGAGGGTAAACCCAAAATGAGACACACTTTTCTTTCTGATCCATTGTGTTGACTATTTATTGAACTTTTTTTTGAAAAAGCCAGTTGATTAGACATAAAAATGATAACCTTATTATTAAAATAATATCTACTTACGTAATATTGACATCAGTGTATGACTATAATATCGACACTGTTAATAGTTTCGGTCAAATATGCGGTTGTTTGGTTTCACCCCCATTATAATCAAAGTATAAAATAATATGGGCTGGACAGCAACTAACCATTTTGCAGAAACGTTTTTGATAAATTTGTAATAGTAATTTCACATTAGTATAATATTCATTATAAACTACAAAAATGCAAAATTTGAGTGCTGCCAAGATAATTAACGAATATTTGAAATGTGTTATAATTATATTTGCGTCATAGCCGTTACATAACTTGTACATTTAGGGTTGGATTTAATAAAAGCGAATTGTAGTGGCACCATCTGTCGCCAGTTTGCGTTTTAATTAGTAGCCTCAGCTACTATTCGGCCTTGTGTTTCGTTATGAAAAAATAGACCCGGGCTAATTGTCATTTTCCCCAATTTTCCACTAGTTGGGCCTACCACCGGCAATAAGTGGCGCTAAACCCGTCTAGACGCCTGGGCAATTGGATTTTATGAACACGGCTTTTTCTCAGAATACAAATTTACACTTTGGTCACTATCCCATTAGGATTACTGCCCAGTTTTCTCAATAAAACACCTCATTTAGTTAACACGAAATAAAGTTCGGTCAATAAACCCCTAATGACAAACAACTAAAAGGAATTAACCAACCCTTACCATTGCAATTTGTTTCTGTTCCTCCAATAGTTGATTGACCGCGTTCTCATATTTGCCCCAAAAATTAAATCCCTCAACTTCCAATCCGGGAGTTCTCTCTAGCCATCTTTCCACTAACAATGCCAGGGACGGCTCACTTTCCGATAACTCGATTTGATTTAAAGCTTCCTAAGGAAAAGAGTGAACAATAGAGTCGATCCGTGCCCTTAAGTGAGTTTCCCAGCAAACTCTCTAAGGAACAAACGAAACTAATATTTTAATGTGGGAACAAAAGCGAACCTCGTCATTGCCGAAGACTTTCGTGTAGTTCTTGTTGTACTTGACCCGATGCTCCGCCTTCATCCCCAATTTATTTTCCAGAAGTCGAAATTGGAGACTCTGGAAACCGGACGCTGGCCGCAAGTAATTACGGAAATCCATAAAATCCAGGGGCGTCATAGTCTCCAGGATCATCACTTGATCGACAAGGACCTGCAATTTATAGGTGTAATTCAGATATTATAATAAAATCAGCGCAAATTATTTTAGTAGTTGGAGAAGAAAAACGCGTATACTGCGACCAAGTTTTAAATATCCTTTTCTGGAGGAGTGTCCTGAGGACTAAAGCCATCATCTGCACCTAAGGTTCATTAACTAAAAACGAATGTGAGAAGGAGCCGTCACGTTATAGATTTCCAATCTCAGGTTAAGCTCAAGTTAGGTCATCAGAGATTTTATTAAAAATATTGTTAGTTAAATATGCATTTGCATTTGATCAAATTGCGATTTTAAATTGAATAATAAATTTAACAAGAAAGCAAAGAAACAAAAAATCAAAACCCATTTCATATGAGACTCGACTGACCCGAGCTTAGAGATCCAGGGCGCAATGGTCTCCTTTTTTCTGGAAGATTGCAATCCAGCTTCCAGCAAAATCCTAATTCAAATTTTGCAGTTTTTTTCTATTTTTATCTATTTGTTTAACACCGTTAACATGTTCAACCAATCAATCAAAATATATTAGTATAAGAATCTACCTTGAGTATCAATACTATCCTGTTGAGACGTTTCAATATCTCCAGCGTTTGGCTCTCCTCAAGAACCTCGCTGAATATGTTCCTAACGGAATCCAGCTCGAATATTATTTGCTTGAACCACAGTTCGTAGGCTGAAATAACAAAAAGTTAGGGTCAATCGTTAATCATCGCCCCTTGGGGTCTCTGCGAATAATAAAGTCGATGGAAGTGTGGGAGTCATATTTTTAAAAAGTTTGTAGAGGGTATATGGGTTCGATGTAGAGAGGAAAAAGCTCTATTTCCACATAAGTTTTGGTTTCTTAGTTCGATTATAAGTTTCCCGACATTTCTGACTTTCAGTTTTTAATTAAAACCTTTTGATAATAGAGCTTAATTAATTAAAGGCAATTGGGCAAAACACATTGTAGGGACCTAGACGTGGAAATTCTGGTAACAACGCATTACTTATCTCTCTATGTCGTGTTTTAGTTAGGAATCAGAAGAACTCCACATAGCATTATACAAAAAACCCAAGAAAATCCATATTTTTAATTCAGACAATAAGTTTTTTATGCCATACATCCAGTTACCTTGCAAACAGTCAGTTACCGTTTTGATAAAAATCTTATTCGTTTTAGTTTATCTGTTTTATTATCCAAATAATATGAAAACGCAACATTTACTATTATTACTTATGTATATTAAATTTTATTCCCTAAGAACACCAAGATAGCACAAACAATAAAAAAGACGTTCGGTTACAGTCTCTTTTACGTCCAGTTTTCAAGTAAGTCAAATGGCATCAAAAAGACGTCAACTTTGGACGAAAGTGAGTCAACGATTTAATACCCAAGCAGCATTAAGACATCAGACGTCATCATTGCAATCAGTACCGAGATTGGAGACATCTTATATAGAGATCTGACATGCGTCTTCCGTATGCCTAAATTAATGCAAAAATATATTATTGCGTGATACGTTTTCCATAAGTTTTTTAGCGAAAACATAAAGTAATATATTATTACATTAAGGTTGTCTAAACTAAAGTAGATATAGGGGGGCTTCCGAGGTCCCGTTAAGATAGCGAGAGAAGAGGGCAGATCAAAGCTTTTTGGTCGGTACATGCCCTAAATATTTTATGATATACCTACGTAGCTCACTTAATACTTGTTTATGTATCAAGGGCATTAAGTAGATGTTTATGCCGTGACGAGCTTAGGAAAGCTGACAGTCTCTGGTCCGAGGGTTCTTAAGTTGCCCTAATGTTCGTCATGTATACCCCATTCACTTATTTTTGGCATTTCGTTTCCTTTGAAATCTTCCTTTTTTTATGCATATCTCTTTTTGGCACATACTGAAAAGATACGATAAAAATGTCAAAGCGAGTTTTCGAAAACCTACTTGATAACAATAATAAGTGATTGGTTTAAAATTGTGTTTCAACATTAAATTATTATAAGACTGTGAAGGCTTTCACGGCGGGTCAAAATACTATCTATTTCATGTTTTCCGGGCTTTGAAGCAGTGGTCGAATGGAATTTCTTCCTGACGTTTCGTCTACAGCTGCAGCAGATATTATCAAAGGCGATGAGGCAATGGGCAAAGTGATCTCCCGTGCTTCCCGACGTTGACTGCTTCGCCTGTGATGAGCTCCGTGGTATTTATTCCCCTACCGTCGCACTGCAGTGGGGGGACTGGAGGTAGTGGTGGCACGGTGTTTCACCGCATTTGAAATATTTTGGGGAACTCGCTTCCAGTCTGCATTTAGAAACGTAATTTCCTTTTTTCTGTTGAAATTGTTGTCGTGTTTAAAGATCTCACAAGTCACATAGTCTCACTCTCCAAAGTCCAAAGTACAAAATCTCACTCTCAAAGTCTCACAGTCTCACTCTCTAAAGACATGTACGTGCAGAAGGCATTGGACATTCTGAAGGATGAATCTAGTTACACTATTCTTCCTTGTGATCCCACCAAGACTTATCAAAATAGATGCAACAGATTAGTTTCGAGTGTCAAAGAGAGACGCCTAATTTCCCAAGAAGAAGCGGGCCATCTCCGAATATACAATCACAGCTCACCCAAGTTTTATGGACTGCCTAAAATCGATAAGCTCACACTCTCTTTGATGTCCATTATTTCCTCTATCAATGCCCCTAATAGCAAGCTATCAACTCTTCTTACCTCATTCTTTACAAATACATACAACAAAAACAATCCCTATTTCATCAAGGACAGTTTTGATTTCGCTGAATTCAGGTTAGACTTATGCCTCCCAGCTGGTTTCATTCTGGTTAGTTTCGATGTCATCTCCCTTTACAGCAATATTCCGTATGAATTAATAACCAATGCAATTCACAAGCACTGGAATGAGATCAAAGAATTCACCACTTTTGTAGAAATACTAGCATTGATTTGGGACACAACTTATGTTCTTTTAATGAACAATTCTACAAACAAATCATGGGCAGGTCTATGGGAGCCTGTTTCCAGTCCTTGCTGTTTCCAATCATTGCCCAATATGTAATGGACGACTTACTCGATAATTACTTGGAAAACTTAAATTTCCAGGTTCCATTTTTGAAGAAATACGTAGATGACATCATCACAGCTATTCCAACTGATCAGATCAACCACACACTGACAGTTTTTAATAGCTACAACCAATATATTCAATTTACACCTGAGGAAGAAGCTAACAATTCAGTTCCTTTCCTTGACACATTGGTGACCAGACAGCAGTCGCAGCAAATTATCTTAAACTGGTACCAGAAACCTACTAACTCGAATAGATATCTTAATTTCTACTCCAGCCACAACCAAAGGACTAAAATCAACATGGTACTTGCATTGAAAAGTGAGAAAAAATCTCACATCATTCCTTCAGAGCCCAAAACCTAGAACACCTAAAGAACATACATAGAACACTTAAGACTAGCTGAATGGCATCCTCTTAGAGTGGAAGACCTCAACACAAAACTAAAGGACAAAGATGTCCCATGTAGTAATTGCAGGGGGGTATATATTGGGGAAACCACCCCAACTAGCAATTTGGTATTTTATAAAAGTGAAGAAAACATTTCCAAGAGTAATTTTATAAAATATGATTATTCTCAGAAACATTTTTAGAACGTTTATATAATATCTATACCACTAAAAAGGGCCCATGTATTAAAATAATTTGGTTGCAGTTTAGTATTTTGTAAGACCTGTTGGGAGCCTTAAAAAATATTATTTTAACGTTTACGAATGTCTTACAAAACTTCCGCTAACCCCCTGATGAAACCATTTTATAACAGTTACATTATTCTCTCTATATGATAGGTAGTTTTGTCATATGAGTTGTTCTTATAAAATGCTTATAGGAATTATTTTATAGTTATCCTGTAAATTCTGTTATGTAGTTGTTTTGCTACAAGCACATCATCATTTAACAAAATAATCTTAATCCATATTTGTTCTTTAGTTGCTACCAGACACAAAACTTTCTGTACTTATTGAACTTATTCATTATAGTATTCACGATCAAAATGGAATACCCTTGCCTGTTGAGGTGTATTATATGTTTATGGTAGGATTCGCACATTCTCTGGTACATTTCAACTGCCAACTGAAATTTTTTGATAATATATGGGTTTATATGGACCAATATTTTAACGCGCCCTCGAATTAAATGATATTTGATTAATTTTAAATTAACAATATTCATTATAATATAATTTTGTGTTCAGCACAGCTTTTTTGATACAATTCTGCCTAGAAAATTATCCTTACAAAGTCATAGAATCATGGAGGCCAAGAGGTCAGAGCAGGGGCATAATTCATAAATTTTTCTATTATTTTTACTCTTAGATAGGTTCCAAATAAGACAAAAGCCATAGGCTATAACGGTTGAACCGCCCTTAAAAGGCATCAAATGACTTATTTCATTTAGGGAATAAAGTTTTATTTAAGTTTATCAAATATTAATTACAATTTATTACAAATAATGATATGTGGTAACCACATAACATTTAATTTTGTAGCTGACTGATGCGAAAACGTACGGTTATACTCAACATGTGTAATTCATTTCTATTCAAGTTTAATAGTTTAGGTTCTATGCCGTCATTTTCTCAAGAACGATTCGTAACAAGTACGAAAGTGATACTTTAAAGCACGTCATTGTAGTATCCGAACGACTACAGCCCTCAGCTATCAAATGAGTTGAAGACACTTCGTATATGACACTTCGTATAATGATCCGTACAAACTAATAAAAATACCATACTTAATCCCTCAATTCGGCCCTGTTCTTTTGTACACTATACTAATTCGTACTGTAAAACATTGAACGGTAGACGTATGAATAAACCCAAATTAATAAGTAATATAAAATAACTTAATGATCGAAAACGTGGTAATGCAATTCTTTTAAAATAGAACAGTACCATAGACGCAATTATGTGTTATATATATTTTTAAAAGATTGACATTTCCATATCATTTTCTTGTAATACGGGGTGTTCATTAATCAAACATCATCTAGTTGGCTGTGAAATGTCAAAAGAAAAGGATGCAGTAACAAAAGTCCATTTAGTTTGATTATGTCATCCTTTTCTGTCAAAATTTCATAGCCGCTAGATGAAATTTTATAATGAACACCCCATATATGCTTATAAACATGTTTATTATGTAGCGCACTTGTCCCAGTAACTATAAAATATGTTTGAGCCTGAAAGTTCTGTTAGGCGCGATTGGAGACTTATAATAGCTATTTATGTAACCAGTGACGAAAAGTCCGGTTTTGTGT